>JARBWK010000012.1:38770092-39370092 GCA_030556195.1 Anolis apletophallus
TAATGAGAAATGACAAAAATCTTGGTGTATATATATATATATATATATATATATATATATATATATAATCTTACAAATCATATATTTATTTATGTATTTATTTATTTATGTATTTATTGGGGCTTCTTCGCCGCCGACTCCCGGGGGCTCGCGGCGGCTCACAGAGCCAGTGGCATATCGCCAAAGGTTAAAACATAAAAACAGTTTAAAAACAATTTAAAACAGCAGAATACAATGTAACAATTGAGCAGCAGCAAATATCACAACCCAGAGGATATAAATGAGGCTTATATATATATAAATATATATAAATGAAAAGTGTTCATGAGATATGTTGTGTCCCCAGAGATTTCATTATTACAGTTTATGTAGATATCCATATCTCCAGTTTGCTAACAAAGCTAAATTACTTTGTCGCAAAATGATGCATATATAAAATCTGTGTCACCAACATGAACTATTTGGAAAGCTCAGGTCTAAAGGTGATGTATCATTTATAGCTGTGGCTAACACATATTTTGGTGCCTCGAAAGTTAGAACGGATTATATATTTGACCTGCTGATTCCAAAAATGGCACCAGTTTTCCACTATCAGCCCTAGTTTTGAGATACAGATGTTTGCCATTTACCAGTCACCATCTACCCATGCATTGAAAATAATGATAAACATATCTAAGAAACTAGAAACCAGCTCCCAGAAGCCCTAATCAGCTCGTCCAATGGACAGGAATTCTGGGAACTAGTGCCCAAAGCACCTGGAGGGCCACATGTTATGCAGATCTGCCCTAGATTCATACACACAGAGAGACTGCAAGGCGAAATGGCACATGCTGCCAAATTCATCCCCATCTGATGAGGTCATGAAATTCTAGATATAAAGGTTGATAAACCTTCCATTTAATGGTCTGATATTGACAAATTATAAAATAAAGATTTATGAAGCTGTCATACTAGTTTCTGCCAAACATGTTATGAATCTAACTAATGCTTGACTGAACTAAAATATTCATATATTGGCTATTGGGATGGTATTAAGAACTGAATGATGGACAAAGCTGCAGATTTGCCTGCTTCCACTAGCTCATTTGAGTCTTCAATGCCCAGCAGTTCAATTAAGATGATAATGGAAGTTATAAATATGCATTAACAGAAAAGACCCCTAATTTTTCGTTCTCTGTTCAGCTTTAATGGATTTACAAATATATTTTGTGTCTTTTAAAAAAATGTGTATTAAGATTCTGCTACCCAAGATGGGTCTGTTTCTGGATGTGTTCAGATATTTAAGTTAAAAGAGGCAAGTTCAGTTTGTTTAAAGACTGACCATTAAAACCACAGTGAATAAATCGGTAATTGGCTGCCTGACATTGGTCTGCAGATATAATATGCATCCATGGTGATATGGTGATGCATGATCTATGCATGTGAGAACAGATTTGAAGAGCCTGGCTGTGCAAGACTGTGATTGTGATAGCAAGAAAAATATTTTGCAAGTATTTTAAGTTTACAAGGAATAGTATATGAAAAACAACAACAAACGTATTTGGAACTCAATGTATATAACATTAGCATTGCTTTAATAAGCAAAACACGTTCCTATGCCAAGGTGCACAACCTCTGAATAGTCGATATTTGTAATGTAAATATCTGACATGCAGGTTGTATTTTCATTATTACAAATTGAACATAATGTGATTTCAAACCAAATCTGGCTTTTGGAAATCAGGGTTTTCTTGGCCAAATTGTGGTGTCACCATTGCCTTTCTCCGAAGCTGAGAAAGAAAGATAGGTGAGAAGAAGGAAGGGGAGGGAAAGAGGGGGAAAGAGAAAAGAAATGGAGAGAGAATGAGCGGTGGCATCGGTGAGGGAGAGAGAAAGAAGGAAGGAGAGGGGATCACAAGAGAAAGAGAAAAAGAGAGGAAGAAAAAAGAAGAGAAAAGAAGAAGATGGGGGGAGAGAGAAATGGGCACAAGAGAGGAAAAAAGAAGGATGGAAGGGAGAGAGAAAGAGAAACTGAGAGACTGATAAAAAGGGAAAGAGAGGAGAAGAGGAAAGTGAGGGTGACAGAAAGAAAGAGAAAAGGGGGACTGATAGAAAGAAAGCGGCCAGAACTAGCCAGGAAGGTTGTGTGTGCAGAGGTGTCTGGTTCCTGCTCATCGGGGAGAAGCAACGCTGTTTTTGGGAACATGGAGGACTCTCTTCCACCGTACCTTTCTTCTTCCGCCCACGGCAGGATGTGAAAGCTGGGGAAACAGAGCACCAGCCTGTTGCAGCTGTGGAAGAAGATGTGGGCAGACTGTGAGCTGACAGGCTGAGCCTTTTCTCACTGGAGAGTGATAAGAGGGCGGTGGCAAGGAGCTATGCTTCAGCACCATCCAGAAGGTGGACTGCATGGAGCAGACTGGCAAGTACATGTACATCATGACCACCAACAGGAAGGAGTTTAACTTCCACCGCCCTGGGGAGAGCTGCTGGAATGCCTCCATCACCCTCATCGACTTCCAGAACAAGTGCACCCTCCATGACTTCAAGAGCCACCAGCAGCAGAAGGAGGAAGAGGGGGAGAAAGGGGAGGGACAAGAGGAAGGGGTCCAGAAACCCTGGTAGAGGAGGGAGCCCATGTGCATGCCCCACGTCAAGACTCCCACCTACTGCCCAAGACTCTTGCGCACTCTCTGAGACCCAGAGGCACCCCTGCCCCCCAGTGAACAGTGGGTTTGGATGACAAACAAAATCAGTTGTCTTGGACTTTGAAACAAGATAGGATACTGATGAGGGAAAGCAATGAAGGATGCTTTAAAATGCTCGATTTCATCCAGGTGTGAAGCTTCCCTAAAAGGCATTTACAAGCCAAAGACTTTCAAAGAAGAATTTGAAAAAGAGAAGAGAGCCTTCTCTTGCTCGGGCATGACTCTGCCTCCAACCACTTCCCTGGGACACCTTTCTGCCCCATGACGCTGGAGGAAGAGGAGGAGGAACCCTTTTTCAGACCCGAAGGAAGCAAAATGGTGACCCCTTGTGAACGGTCCAGTTGACCTCCATAGGGGGTTGCAACCCACAGGTTGAGAACCGCTGCTTTACGGGGGCTGTAACTATTGAAATATAAAGAAGAAGCAGTTCAGGAATTCTTGAGAAATCTGTATGCATTGTATAGAATAATCAACAATCTCTATTTTCTATGTGCACTGCTTCACACTCTAAGGTGGTTTAGGGAAGAGAAGATCTGTTTGTTTTATTTTCTCTTCTAATCTGCAATCAATTAGCACACACATTTACAGCATTATAATCTTCAAGGTTCAATTCAGGAACCAATAATTGGGTAACAACCAGAAAAGGGCAAGGTGAATGGACTGAAGGGAAGACAAGGAACCTGCTGGATTCTAAAAAGGGTGATTAATAATAATAATAATAATACACTTTATTTATATTCCGCACTTCTCACCCTGAAGGGGACTCATTGCGGATTACAGAACACATACAGCAGACACTCCCTGCCAAAATTAGATGTACATGACATACAATAACATATAACAGGAAGATCCCCTGGACTCCAACCGGGCAATGTTGTTATATTTGTTTGTTGTTATATTCGTCACTTGGTGCTGCTGCTTCATTCCGTCACAGGGGGGCACTGTTGTTCCATCCTCCTTCTACCTCCACCTTCTTGATGAAGAGCCTGTCAGCCAGCCAGCCAGCCAAATTCTTCTTCTGGTAGTAGTCTTCAATATTTATTGAAGTTAAAAAGTCCTTTTAGGATTTCTCCCCCGCTTATGCGGTACCTAATTTATCTGCTTAGGTTAACAGGGCAGGCTTACAGCTGACTTGCCCAGGTCAGCCCGGGATTTGGAAAGAGGAAGTCTAATATGGCCAAGAAAATAAATTAGGATACTGTCAATATAATTCCTATGTACACAATTGGAGACCTACTCACATGGGGGTTTTCAGCTCCTCCTCCACAATGGAGAGGAAAGTGTTATTTGGGTAGCTCCAATGGAAAGGAGAGAGGATGTGCGGAGTGCCATGAGGAGTGCTCCTTCCCTTTCACCGGCGAGTACCGACAAAATGTCATGGCCCCAGGGGCCGCTTGAAGGGATCCTAGGAAACTACACTGGAAAGTGTCTACTTATGGAAAAGAAAAGGGAAATTCAAAATACAGAGATAATAAAACACATAGATGCTTGTGTCAAGTTACTTATTGATTGAAGCACAACTGGACTATCAGTAGTAAATTATGGCAAAGGTAAAATTAATGTGCTAGGTTTGTTCTGGAGCTAACTGCAATTTTCCAGATGGGCAATTTCCTTTGGGGATCATACTCTCAAGTGGCATTCTCCCCTCATTAAGGCTTTTCAGATGCATCATTGGAGAAGCTATTTGAAAACTTCACAGGGGAAAAACCAGTCTAAGTGGGAGAGCTGAAGTAAATTAAGGGTACAAGAGGGAAGGATTAACATTGCACCCCCAGCTGTCTTTTACTGTAAATAGCTTCATTTTGAGAAATGGCCATTGAGCTAGTGAATAGACATCTGCACGTAATGTGTAGTTTTGCTATAAGATTATTTCATCTCTGCTAAGAGTCATTGTCCGTTGTCCCAGCATACTATCAAATAAGACACTCTCTATATCTTGAATTACAAAATGCCCCTATTCGTGTGACTATTGCATGACCTCTTGCCATCATAGCAGGGATGACTTTATTCAGCTCAATAAAAAGATATTTGGACAAAAGCATTTCTATGAAGAAAATGAAAAAGAATAAGTGATCTGATTCTATCAGAGCTTTTTTCTTTATTTCTTGAAGAAGAAATGTCAGCGGGGAGAAGCTAGACTATGTAACTCTGTGAAAGTTCCAGGGGAGTTTAGATTATTTGACACATAAGACAAAAGGATTGCTTTTCAGTGACTTTACTATGCCTTACATATAGTTTTAGCATTGAAACTTTAACTGTTCCCCATGATGCTATAACAGAATACTATAAGTGGTGCAAACATTGTGAAGGACTCCTAGATCATATAGCTGTCTTCTACTTGTATATTTCTAAGTAAAGGAGGCACATCAAGTTTTCAGTGCATATCTATTTTTTCTTCTCAGTAGATATGAAATCTAACTGCAGAAATGTCTAAAACAGAAAATTAGATTATTATAAATAATAATAATACATTTTATTTATATCCCATCACCATCTTCCCGAAGGGACTCGGGGCAGCTTACAAAGCACTCCAGGGTGCACATATAACATACATATTGCCTCCAGAAATTCAAATAGGCTGAAATGCATTGGGATTTCCCCAAAATAAAAACAGCCACCTACTAAACACTTGAAAAAGTGCCCTCCCCCCTTGCACTTTTATTTATCTATATATCTCAACTATTGCAAACACTACATATCAGCACCGGGAAGTGGCACAGCTGGATATGTGTCAGCTGCATAAGATCTCTCTGACCTGTAGGTCATGAGTTCGAGGCCTGCCCGGGTCAAGGTGGGTGCCTGACCTTAAGTGTAGCCTGCTGTCGACCTTTGCAGCCCAAAAGACAGTTCATTTGTCAAGTAGGAGATAAAGGTACCACATTAAGTGGGGAGGCAAATATTGACTGATTTATGAGCCCATTAAGAACTCCAGGAATCGCTGAAAAGGAATGTGGAAGAACAACAAGGGAAGCTGAAAAACGCTGAGAGAGGAGTGTGTGAGCTCCCCCTGGTGGCCAGAAGTTTGTCACAAGTTTACCAGAAAAATTGCCTCTGTGTTCGTCTTTGTTCGTCTATGTTGGTCAATATATGTATATATGTTAAAAACTGCAGGGATTGTCTGCAATGTATATGTACTGTAATCCGCTCTGAGTCCCCTTCTGGGTGAGAAGAGTGGAATATAAATGAAGTAAATAAATAAATGAAGTAAATATCAAGTGCTCACCTAGCAAAGGTATCCTTTAAAAAAACAACCAGATTATAACAGTACAATAAAAGGTTTAAGAAATATTTAAAATATTATTTTTGTCTTCCTTTCAGTAGTTCGTATATCAATATATAGATAGACGAACATAATTATCCATACTTCTATATCTTATATTAAAACTAATTCACTTCTTTTCATAGCCGGTATTGCAGCATCTGACATCCATCAGGAAGTAGTAGCCAATAATGAAAGGACCAAGACATTGACATCTCTGGCCCATTCTCTGTTTGAATATCTGCCAACAAGCCAATGCCTTAAATCAAGAAACAGCTAAGAAAATTTAATTAAATTATCAAAGGAAAAGAATTGAAGCAAAAAGTGATCCAAAGCAGCAATGGCACTGAGAGTTACAGCAAACGGAGCTGGCTGGCACACAATCTCTCTCTCAACAGCTAGGATACCACAGGAAAATGGAGGCGCTCACTCTGGTATTTGTAGACCAGCTTGGCTAAAATACACTTGAGTGGCTTTCTTCTTCTGATTGGCTCAGGCAACAAGGCTCACAGGGAAAATTGTGTGTTTTGTTGTGACTGAAAAAAACATGGCTGCATCACCCATGCCATTATGGATGATCCAATGCCTAAAATGATGAATCATCTGGAGCCCATTTTCAAAAACAGAATGATGCACAGCCTTACTCGACAATGCACAAGAAAGGAATGTCAAATGCAAATGCACTATATCATGTCTATGATTTTCATATAGACAGAAACAGATATCTCTGCTTCTCTTGCAACTACATGTGATTTAGCCATCACAACAATTGATACCATAGTTTTCTAGTGATGCAGGCTGAGCACTAAAGTAATATTTTACTTTATTTATTTATACCCCCCACCTTTCTCTCCATGGGGACTCAAGGTGGCTAACAGCCATGTAATCTGGTTACAGTTTAAAATAAAGCAAATACAAACATTAAAAAAACAATTGGCGTATTTTACTCAAGTCTAACGTACCATCAAATCTAATGCTAACTTAATTTTTTTAAAAGCCTGAAACCAAGTATTTGTTGCCGAATGTAAAGCATAGCAACGAAAAGTGCACTCTTTGTTATTTAGAACACTACAGATTCCATCAATGGAAAAGAAAACCTTGGGATGCATCTATTCTGTAATAGAATTAATCCACATTAATTGCCATGGCTCAATGCTGTAGAATCATGGGGGCTGTAGTTTTAAAATGTCTTGAGGCTTCTCTACCAAACATCAAATCCTGGGATGGCATAGAATCGAGGCAGGGCAATTAAATTAGAGGCATTTGTCAAATTGGAGCTCCAGAAGCTCCTAAAACAGCTTCCCATTTCAGCACTACAATTACCATATCTCTAGACTAATGCACATCTTGAATTTGGCAATGTCATTTAGTCAAAAAGATGATCGTTAAATTTGAGTAAATAGTATGGATTTAGGTTTAAAATACAGTTAAAACAGTAAATATAATTAAAATTACATTTGAAACTCAATCCCCCCAAATTCCTACCCACAACCTCCCCATCAGTGTGTTCCTTATCCTCCCATAAAAGTCTGCTGGCACAAAAATGTCTTTACTTGCTTGCGGAAGGCAATTGGAGATGGGTCCATCCTGGTCTTTCTTGAGAGGAAGTTCCACTGTCTGGGAGCAGCCACCGAAAAGGCTTTCCCACGTGTCCCCACTAAATGCACTTGAGTAGGTAAGTAGTTTAACAGACAGAAAGCCCTTCTCAGTTGATTGTAGATGTCTGACAGGTTTGTGATATGATTTCAGCACAAGCAGTCTCCAATAAAGACATGCGGACCCCTTACAATAAGTTAGTGATAAGTAAACACATATTACACAAAGGCATGTAATGCACTTGTGTATATGTCATTTTGGAAGCTGAACAATCTAATCTTCTAGGTATCTTTCAGTCTTTAGGTCATAGCCATGACCATTTAATGGAAAGTGAGCAGGTAATTTTTGGTCCTGGGGACAAACAAATAAAATTGCTAGATATACAGAAGAGTGACCTCATTCCATCACCCTCCACCTATGGCTGCAGCTGTATATTCATGGTTATCTCCCCTTTCTCCCTGTACATAAAAGGATGGAGGGTGATTTCAGGCATTGTAAAATTTGAAAGAGTCCTTGCAAATCCTGCTAGAAAAGAGTTCTACATAGAATTAAACATATTCTGCACATATATTTGTATGCAAAACACTATTTCAAACATATTCCTACTAGGCAGGCATGTAGCCAGGAGGGGGCTAAGGGGGCTTCAGCCCCCCCCCGAAATTCTCAGGGTGGTCTGTGAAGAGGCCTTACTGGTACATTATTTAAACTGTTATGTTTATTCATATCATGATCTGATCACCATGCTCATTATATCCCACATTAATGGGGTTATTGGGATAACAATACAAAAGGTTTGCTAGGGTAGACCCTCTTCCACCCAGTCTCACCCCGAACCAAACTCAGCCCCCCTCGAATCAAAATCCTGGCTATGGCCCTGCTACTAGGAATAACAAACTGATCACTTCTGAAGACACAAGATCTGTCGCGGACAGAGAGCCGTAAAGAAGCCGTAAAGGAGCCAAGCCCAATATAGTTTAAAGTAAAGCTTATTAACAGCATCACAAAAACTCAAAAAAGGACCAAAAGGACCCAAAAACACTTGAACTTCAGCGTAGAAACAAAAGTAACACAAAATGCAAGCCTACTGAGCCAATCTAATATCTAATAATTCCATTAGAAAGTTCGTGAGGATGGAATAATCCACTCTAGTGTCTAAACTATCCTTCACTATCGTTCTTAATTCCGTTAAAGGTATATGTGTATATAAAGACACAACATCTGCAGTAAGCAGGATATCTCCATCAATTTGAGTATTCTCCACTTAGAGTTAGATCACCCCAGCGTGAAGACTGCTCTTCCATACTCCAACTCCCATACCCAGCAAATCCCACAAATGAGTCACTACTAGTTGGTTCCTCACACATATCATGAATCTGTTGAACCTTAGTCCAGTCCATATCACTGGATTCTTCTTCCAAACTTTGCGAATCTCCATCCCCATCCCCCATGGACTGTTCTTCATCACCAGTCCCATCATCTCCAGAAAACCCCCAAAAAGTATCATTCATTAAGTATTTGCCTTATCCTTTTCCTCTCACGTTCCTGCTCGCGAGTAACCCATTTCACATTCCTGACCCCAGGCTGCTCTCTCTCAGCCTCACATACAGGCTCAACAACAACAAGATCTGTTCCATCACTCTTGAAGAGACAGTAAACTGATCATTTTTAATGATGCAGTTCAGGTATAGATCGGCTATATGTTTTGCAGTACATGGCCAAAATTTTCTATATGTAAAATTTATGTGTATATGTAAATCTATAGACACAATGCAGTATTGTGTACAATGAAGTCACCAAATAGGATCTCTAGAGCGTCATTCTTACACTAACATGGCTATCTGCAAAAGACTTTTAACACTGAATTATAATGATTTCAAGCCTTATTTTTAAACTATGCACTTACTTCCAACTCTGTAAAATAATTGGAAAAAACTCTTTGTCCTTTGGGAAAAAATTATGGTCAGAGGTGAATATTTTTAAATTAACAATTCATGCTCTCTCTCAGTCAGTTCATAAGTGATGGGGTGGAGAACCTCATCCCCTTTTTCCTTCCTCCTTCTCTTTTCTATTTGCTTCTTCATGCAAACCCTTAACCTCAATTTGCTGTCTTGATTCTAAGTCATACTCATATTCTTGACCTTACATGGAGCATTGTGATGGTTGGAAATAGAAACAATGTAGGAGCTTTTCAAAACACCAGTGCAACAAGCGCAGTTTTCTTTTCTTCATAGCATGGCTCCACAGAGTTCACTTCTACCTGAAAATCACATACAGGTTTCATATTCTGTCAAAGCAAAATCCACTGCTGCAACTGTGATCAAATCGCTTTTCGAATGTATTCCTTGACCTAGTATTGTTCATACCTGTGGCCATGAATACTATCAGAGCCAAGTGGGAATTTAAGGTCTTGCAGCAAACTAAACTCAACATTTAATGTTATTTGGAATAGCCTTTAAAAAGAAACCCTGAAGGCACAGAGTTAGAGTATGGCATCCTATTTTTAAAACTTTGGTAGCATACTAGTAGGCCCTTATATATGCCAGCCTGACTTGAAATATAGGGGGTAATAACTAGAGACAACCCCTTTTCTCTTTTACTTTTTTTGTCTGTGTGGGGGGATAAGGTTGGAATTACTGTTGTTGCACTAGCTAGTTAACTAAGTTGGTGGCAAAAAAAATAGAACACTTATGAACAATATAAATATGACATTTGGAGCCAGTAGATTTTGATTGCATTTTTGCCCATCTCTGTTCACCTTTTTACCATATAAATCAGGAATTTGAATCCCCACCATGAAATAAAGAGTAGGGGTGGTTTATCCATAAAAAAATTGATTCTAAACTCGTGGGGGGGGGGGGATTTCCCTTGCTGGGTCGTTATAGAAATTATTCTGAAAAATTTTAAATACATTTTGTAATTGAAACATAATTACTAATGAATTTTCATTTTTATTCGTTACGCCAGCTGGGAGGCTAGAATGGAGGGCTTGCACTCCCTCCTTCCCTCCCTGCCCCTCCCAGCTGAGAGGCATCGCGCATTATATTTAATGCGGGCTGCCTCTGAGGTTGCGGGAAAGGAAAGGGTGTGTGTGGATGCCTCGCATACACACACACCCCTTCCTTTCCCTACCAGCCACCTCAGAGACATCCCGCATTATAATTAATGCGGGCTGCCTCTGAGGTTGCGGGAAAGGATGGGAGGTGTGTGGATGCGAGGGGATGCGAGGGGATGTGAGGGGATGCGTGTATGTGAGGGGTGCGGAGGGCATCCCCTCGCGTCCAAAGCGCCCGCCTCAGCTCTCAGCTGGTGTGAGGAGAAAGGAGGGTGCTGCTGCCTTCCAGTCTCCTCTCGTAAGTT
Organism: Anolis apletophallus; assembly: GCA_030556195.1. NCBI lineage: Eukaryota > Metazoa > Chordata > Lepidosauria > Squamata > Anolidae > Anolis > Anolis apletophallus. Next base: position 38,780,992 of record JARBWK010000012.1, read on the forward strand.
GAGAGCTTAGGAGAGGGAAAATGACCTAATAACGTGACCTTTACAAAAAATGGTGACCCCGGGTTCGGTTTGGACGCTGAGGGTCGGTATAAGATCAAAATAATTTCAAATACAAATTATTAACGGATTTCAAAGTATTTAAATTGGAGATATCCACCCCTAATAAAGAGACCAGACACAAAGATATGGAGAAATAAAACTGGTAAATGACTAAGTAACTAATTGTGGGGGGAGCACTGCGACATGGGCAATGGCATGAGGCGAGGTATCATTCTCTATCTGCCCAGACAACCCTTGTGCTGCCAGAAACTGAATGGAGAGACTAACACCAAATGAGTCTTCCTTAAGCCCCTCCCCACCACAAACTGGTGGCGATATCAGTCTCAAGAAACCATTGGTCTCCTTTATGGGGGGATTCAAAGACTCCCTTCTGACCATATGCCTGGCCTTTCGGACCGGAGGTGAGTGATATGTGTATAATAGGTGAATATGTGAAACAGAAGCTACATCCTTAAATAAGGTTGTGCCTTTTTAAAAGTTTAGGTGACAACTATATTGGTGCTCAGATGAAAGTTTATTTCTCTTTGTTTCCTCTATCATTAATTGTAATTAAAATTGTTAAATCAAAAATGGGTTGCTGAGCAGACATTTGAAGAATACTTAGAAAATTCTTAATTCCTACTGAGACAGGGTACATTGACTCATTAAAGTATCAATTTGAGGGGGGAAAAGAAAGGGTTTTTTTTAACGAACGAAGCCCTCCCCCCCAAACCAAACCAAAGAAAAATAATCACATAGAACATTATAACATTTCAGTTCTTTGTTTTTGCATAAGCAAGATTATGCACAATATGCATAAAAAGGTAACTTTGTGACAGTGATGTGTATCATCTCTTATTTAAGTCTTGCATACAATAACAATTTCAAATGTTTTTGCTCATTGGGAGACATTCCTATGGGGGAGAGTTGCTGATATGTATTTGATATTTAGATATTTCCAAATTGATCTGCAAAAAATCATATCATTTTGTTTTGTTTGTTTTTGCACAAAATTCATTTTTCGTATTATTGATTTTGTGAATATATGAAAAACCTGGCCTTTCTTCTCTTGAACTTGACTTTTAAAAAATAAGATCCTTATTTCTCTTCTTTTTTATACCCTAGTTTCCTCTCTAGACTAGAACCCAAAGCAACTAACAGCCTTAAAAACAATATAATTTTAAACCTATAAAATATAGATATTAGAATAGAATTTAACGTACAATTGTTAAAACAAGTAAATTAACATCACAATTAAACAAGTAAGCACAAAAGAATTGAAATACTTTTTCAGCATGCAAGCTACTCATAAAGCAACCAAGTCCAAAAGATCTACCTGCCCCTGCCGCCATGTGCTCCTGCGCACTCCCGCCGCCGCGCGCTCTTGCCACCGTGTGTGCTCCTGCTGCTGTTTTCCGCCCGCACAGCGGGGCATTGCAAGAAGGGGAAAACACGAGGCAGGGCGTCCAGAGGGAGCGCTCTGCCCTGCTTGTCTCGCCACAACGGAGGCTGCACAGCTTCTTCTGGACGAGAGAGAGGCTCCCTCCAGAGCCCCCGCCTCATGCTTCCTTCTTCCTGCAATGCCCCGCAGGTGAAAGAAGTACCGCAAGAGCGGAAGTCAGCAGCAGGAGCGCTCGTGCGCGCAGGGTGTGCGTGCGCATGGCAGGAGCGCCCCATCCGGCTGGTGTAGGCCCGAAGATCACCTGGAAGGGGGCCGAAGATCTACTAGTAGCTCCCGAGCTACCTAATGAGCACCCCTGTACTACATAATGCTCCCTGGTTCATTATTTAAATCCTGCTTTAAATGCATGCCTGAATAAAAAGGTTATAACCTACCCAGCTCTCTGCAAATATCAGCCACCCAAGTGACCAAAGCTGTCTCTTTCCCATGAGGTTCATTTTTCCTACCACTCTCTTCTTCTGGGATGCTGATATGCTTTTATGGCCCATCTACACTGACCATTTTGTCCAAGATTGTTGGAGCCCCTGCCTAATCCCCATCCCTCCCTGTGTACCTCAGGGCAGAGGGGTGTTCAAGGACTTATTATGTACAATTTTAAACAAACAGAACACATTTCCAAATTAAGATTCAAAGACCCGGCCTCCTTAGCCAGGTGTGACACTTGGTTCGTTGGCCATTTTGTTATACCTTCTACAGAACGGGGTTTGCACAGCCGCTCGGGACACAACCGTTAAGATGGAGACAGCCCTTTCCAGCATTTGTGACCAAAGAAACAAGGCAAATACTAATACCAGCAAAAGGTCAGGATTCTTGCTTGTGCACAAGAAAAGTGAGGCAGCGGGAATGAAGGAACAAACATGGGAGGGAAGGAAGGAAGGAATGGCGCATTAGGATGATGTTTTTGGGAAGAGGGACACAGTCCATTGAAATGGGGTTTTAAAACAAACCAACTCTCAGGGCAAGAGTGACAGATTCAGAGGCTGGTGGTGTTAAGTCAAGCCGGGGCAAACTTGGGCCTTCCAGGTGCCCCGAACCTCGACTCCCACCACTCCCAACAGCCCCAGGCCCCTTCCCCCTATAGGAAATAGGGGGGAGGGGTTGTTGTAGCTATGGGAAATCTCCAGCCTCCTCCTGGGTGTTGCACAGTTGAGTAGGACTTAAATATCTGTCCTACTGTATCATCCCAGGTGGGACATAAATCTGGGACAAACCCTTAAAGTGTACACAGGTTGAGAGCGGTAAAGTTTGTTTCAAGCATTAGCATTATGTGGACAAAAAAAATGTGATCGAGCAATATGCATATGTCGCAATCCTTATTTGAGGTCTATGTGAACAGTACAGAATATTTTTAGAACTTCTTGTTGAGGAAGATGTTTTTCAGAGTTTGGCATGGTATGAGGCCATAACATCAGGTTGGTTGTCCTGGGCATTTAATATTCCGCTTACAGCACTTCTGGTATACCACAAATGGCAGAGTTCAGCAAAATGTACAGGCCAGAGGTGACATATCAGCTATTGTCAAAATGGAGTTGATCACATCCACTACAACAGGAGATCTGAATCCATAATCCTTATTTTATGCCAACAGTATGTTATCCCTCTGTTCCCCATCATTCTCATTTCCTTATTATTTTCTGGCACTTTTATTGCCTTGGAAGGTGCACTGGGTGCTTGATTCTGTCCTCTCCCCCCCCCCCCCCAGACTCACGTCTACTTTTTTGCTCTTTACCTAGACTTTCAAATAAGCAGCACATCTGCTCTTTATCTCAGGCTGTTCCTTTTTTTGTTTCTCACTCTACTTTCCAGCATCTGGCTGTTGTTTTTCCTTCCTTCACATATAGGCTCTCTAAAGCTGCTGTTCAAATGAAACATCAAGTCTCTGTTCAGCATGAATCCATCTTTCTTGCCACACCTGCTGTGTCATCTGGGTCTTGGCCAGCTCCGGTGAGGCACTATACACCTCTTCAACTTTCATGGCCTATCATCTCCACTCATCTGTTCCAAGTGTCCTCAATCTGAAGGAGCCAGCCACACCATGTCAGGGTTCCCATGCTGTTTCTACCACCTGATCATACATTTGCACTTGAACTATACACATTGCATATTGCAGTCAGGCATATCAAAAGACAAATGACAGAGACTGCTGTTTTTCATCATGTGTTTGCTAGTGTACACATTTAAAAGAGCCCTGTCTACTGTGTGTAGACATTCAATATGGGTGTCATTCTGGGATTAGTCACCACACCGTGGCTCTCTCCTTCAGAGCACTGCTTCTTAAAATGTGGATCCTGGCCCAAAATAGTCCCCTTAACTCAATGTTGGGATCCTGAAAAAAAATGTCAACAGTAAAAGTTTACTGACCAAGAGGCTATTTTAGGGATTTACACAAACCTACTATATAGTGTTTACAGTGAAGTTTACTTTGCAGAAGATGATTCAGTTGTACTTCATAAAAGGGAAATTAGCGTGTTTAGCAAGTCTTCGAAATGCAGATTTGCTATCAGTAAATGTTTGGTTTTATACCTATATTCCTCAAGTCATATAAAAATTCTTGGGCACCGGGAATGTGGCGCAGCTGGCTAAGTGTCAGCTGCATAAGATCTCTCTGGCCAGTAGGTAATGAGTTCGAGGCCTGCCCAGGTCGAGGTGGGTGCTCAACCTTAAGTGTAGCCTGTTGTCGACCTTTGCAGTCCGAACGACAGTACCACATTAAGTAGGGAGGTAAATTTTGACTGAATGACGAGGCCATTAAACGAACTCCAGGAATGCTGAGGAATGAGGAAGGAACAACAAGGGATGCTGGGAACACTGAGAGATGAGGAGTGCTCCCCCTGGTGGCCAGAGTTTGCCTCTATTTGTCTATATGTGTGTATGTGGAAACGGCAGGGATTGTCTAAGTATGTGTACCTGTAATCCGCTCTGAATCCCCTTCGGGGTGAGAAGAGCAGAATATGAATAAAGAGCATTATTATATTATTAAAGTGGTCACTAGTGGAAAAGTTTATGAAGCTCTACAAGTAATCCAGTGTGCTGATATCAGATGATGCTTTAGAATTAGCTGTTTTTCTATGGAGAAAGGAGGTGGAGGAAGGTTTGAATATCTGGGGGGTTTAGTGAAAAGACTAACAAGTCTTCATATAATAAACGGTGTTATCTCAACAGCCCAATAAATGTTATTGCTAAGTTTAGGAAGGGGCTTAACCATCAGGCTCAGTGCCAGTTCTCAGTAGCTCTGCAAGTATTAGTAAACCAAAGAAGGCATTTCCCATTCATTCTGTAGCAATAACTAATACAAAAAATTCTGACCATTCAACTCCATCAAAATCTGCTGTATGAGGCACGTACTACACAGTATCTCATGGTAGAACTGGCCTTGATAATAACATCTAAATATAACACAGCATAGCTTTGACAAATACAAACATGTTAATGCCTACTTTTAATCTTATTCATTATATTGTCAGTGTAGGCTTTCCCTCTCAAAGTAGTCGTAGTCTGTTGACCTTGTTCATAGTACTTGAGAAAAACATGTATTACAAAAATAGATATGACTATGCATTTGGTAACCTGCCTTTTCAAAAGCTATCACTGCTAATGTGGCCTTTGGTTATTCACAAACCATTTTATTCCTGTGATTTATTCATCTTTCTCCTTCTCGGTTGTACGACAACATTAGGATCCAGATGCCAAGCTGTGTAAATATTCTTCCAGCAGTAACATATGGCTTCTTGGCAAGGTTATCAAGCATCTGTACAGAAGCCTTGGTTCCCTTTGAGTATGTAATATTGTTAGCTGGTAAGAGGCTATGCACGCTTGCCTTTATCTCCTTGAGCTATATTTTCTCCTCTGAAACACCACACCTCTAATTCCAGGCTTTTTCCGTACATTTTCTCCCTTGGGAATCTGTTATATACATGAAGATTTTCTTTTAAACTAGGCAGCAATCCAAGAACTTTCAATCTTCAAACACGGCAGGGAGGAGTTGGCACTAATACAAATTGGTTTAAAAGCTATAAGAGTTTATTTTGCTATCTTGCCTGACAACATTTGCGAGTATACATCTTCGTACTAAAACCTAATGTTTGCCTTCATTGTTATAAATATTAGTAATTGTACTTAGGTCAACAAAAATAATGTTAGCGTCCACATTACCGCAGCATCTATTAGAGACAACATAGCCATCATGAACCATTTTGGTTTGAAGGAAATGTTGAGGTAATGCTTTTAATATATCTCCAGCTAGCCAAGCAGAATTTAGTGCAACACATGAAACATTAAAATAGGAATAACAGTAGAGGGATATATTCTTCTTTTACAGCACTTCCATAATTCTCCCTGACATTGATAAGAGTTCTAGGGGACGCTGGCTATTGTTTTCAAGGCACTTGACAAGCAAAGAGATACACTTTGTATTTATCAAAACGGTTAGCCTTTTATTCATGTGGGGAAACATGAGAAGCTGACTATTTGTAAAATACAAATTATGCATAAAAATAAGGGAAATTGGATGTTTATGCCTGGGGGTTGGCTGTAGGATTCATAAAAAAAGCAGACTAACTTCAGTTGATAACAGAAGACTGTGGGGAATGAACAAAATGCAGGCAAAGAGGATAAAAGCAAAGGTGAGAAGGGAGACCGAAGAGTAAAGAAATTAAGGAGTAAGTGTAATCAATTGGGAAATACTTCCAGCAGCTAAAAATGAGAAGTGGTAATTGTACGAGGCACAAATAAACATGTAGAAAATACCAGCTTATGTATCTCTGGAGGCACAGAACGAGGGATTATGACAGTTTTAGGTTCATAATAAAGTCCCTCAAGGCAGGTGTATATATACTATCTGTCAAAATGTCCATGTTTTTCACAACAACACTGTAGCTTGAGTCAAGCACTTGGAACAATTGGGAATTTTCTCACCGAGGCTGCATGCAAATACAGTGCAGGATTTGTCCACATCTGTTTCTAGGGTTGGGAATTACTATAGTGTTATGATAATGCTGACAGAAGAAAGAGGTAGACTAAGGATTATTGCAAGTGAAGCTTTTACTGTGCTAGTGCATTGATGAAATTTTAGCGGCGGTCTATATGCCATCTACAACTTTCCGTCCGACTATGTTTTCAATTTTTCTCTTCCTCTGTTTTCTGTTCTGTGAAGGAAAAGAAGTGAAATAATGGGAAAAAATGCCTTTTAATTGGAGTTTTAGGATTCCCCCAAAAGTATTATTATAGAGTCTTTTAAAGTTTGGACCATCTATTGACCCACATTGTACAAAACAAAAAAAAAGGAAAAAATAATTTCTTGACATGTATTCACTATTTATGTTTTAATGTTGGGTTTGGAGAATGAGGCTCTCCCTCCAACTACACTTTCTCTACACTACTGTTGCACTTCAGACACGGAGCACCCCCCTAGTCACACACACAACAGACAGTCTTTGAATAATAGGCTTTTATTGAAAACAAATATAGTGTCCAACAAAAGGGTTAAAAGAAGACCAATAGTAGAATATGTCCAAGGTAGAATACAAAGCTCTAATAGTCCCAAAATTCAAGGCAAAGATATAATTCCAAAATCCAAAGGCAAGGTATAATGCTTGATGAAAATCCCATGAGTAATACAAGGCAGCTATGGAGCAAAACGTGCACAAGGCCTAGGCAAAAAATCAGGAGCTTGGAGTCAAGACAAGATCTGGCATGGTTTTCTAAACGAAGCCTGGAATCTAAAAGACAATTTCCCAAGCAAGCTCTAATAAGAACAACTCAGTTTCGATTTCCCCAAACGGCCGCTGCGTCGTAGGCAGCCTGCCGAGATTCACGAATATTATCCCTACGATTGAACGTAAGCTTGTTAAAATTACCAGGTGTTCCGTTATCAGTCTGAAGGCCTTCAGACTCCTGTACACAAGAATTCTCATCTAATACAGCCCTGGGAATTAGCCTATTCTCAGGAAAGCAAGCCTCATCTGACAGTTCACTTTGCAGTTCAGAGTTCTCATCATCAGCATTTACATTAACAGCATCAGCATTTACATTAACAGCATTTTAATAATCAGCCCCATCATCCCTAGCATACACATGAACACCAGGCTGAAACACCACAACTACAGTTTATCTACACTTCCATTACATTAGACTGAAATATCAGGTCTTATGTACACATTAAACATAAAGGGTACTATGATCACCATATCTCCATGATTCAAGAAAAGAGTCGCATTGAATAGAAATGGGTACTGAAAGGCCACGCCTTCTCATTATTTGGTGGTGAAATGCATGAAAAGAATAAAATAAAACATGTCTGAGTGTGCAGTGATTTGACATTTCACTTTTCAAAACTCACCAACTAGATAACTTGCAGAATGTAAACGTTCTGGAAGGACTAGAAGCCTTTGTGAGGAAGGTATCTGTCCTGTGGGAACTGCAAAACTTCCCTTTGCTGCAAAAGTCTACTAACTCAAAGGGCTTATCCAGATAGCAATAGAACTAGTAATATGACCTCCCTAATGTAATGAAGTAGGAAAGGAAAGGTTCCTTTTCCTAGAAAAAAATTACCTGAAGTGAACAATTGGAATTTTCTGTTTTTAAAGAAAATAGACAGTCCACCATATGGCTTACTGATGGAGAAGAGGATCACACAATTGGCAAACAGAAGCATTTATTTATGTAAATGCTGTATATACTAGACTTGTGAAATTCAGCCCAAAGTCATGCTCTTTCAGGTTCCTTTTTGGAAGAACACCTCATTCTATTTACTGGGAAGTTACTTGAATCGGGAGAGGGGTTGCCGTTTTCATTTGGCAAAGATTTGTCCCATTGGCAGCGATGGGAAAATTTAGAGGCTCAATCCTCAGTTATTTGAAGGCCTATCTGAATGAAACCTATCTACCTCAGTTCTAGACCCCATTTGCAACTGCAGACCTTCCAAGTTTCAGAACAATTCACCAATCTACCTTTAAAAAAATAATTTTACATTTTTACCATAACATTTTTTTTTATAAGACAAACCGCAAGAGAGGGTTCTTGGAATGGTAGTCGCCGGTTGTTTCAATTCTCAGCCAATTGGAGCATGGACACAACCAGGCCTTTTACTGGCTGAGAAACAGAGAGAGAGAGAGAGAGAGAGAGAGAGAGAGAGAGAGAGAGAGAGAGAGAGAGAGAGACTTTTCAATACCCACCTCATGCAAGTGCTCCTGGAGTTCCCAGTAGGGCCCTCTCTGGAGGAGGAGTCTAGGGAACATTTCAAAAAGAAATAGACACTTCTGCTATTGTCAGGGAGGGAGGAAAGATGCTGCAGTTAATCCCATCTTTTCCAAGAGCCATGGTAGCAGACCTCTGACTCAGGTATATTACAGATTTAATGCCATCCTCTCCAGTAGCCTTTATCCTTTATCTTTTTATCTCCTTTGAGTAGAGTTGCAAATGGCAAACGTTTATTCTACCCTGGGAGAACCCAAAAGAAGCACTGGCTCCCCCTTTACTATCTCCACTGAAATGAAACTTCTAGACTTTTTGAGTGCCAGGGAGGCCAAGGGCAAATAGCCGCCTGAGGCAATGAATGTTGGCACACATGGGTTAGATCAAAATTCATAATTTTGGCCCCAAAACCAGGCTGTAACTAATACAGGAGGCTGACTTATACATGAGTACATACAGTAAGTAATTAAATAGGTAAAATTACTTATTTACTTTCATCCAGTTCTTGAATTGCTAGGCTTCTGCTGCAGGAAAAGAACTGCCTCACTTTCGTTTGAGTCTTTCCATTATTTGAATGCCCCTGTGACAGCAAAAGAAAACTCAGCCTTTGCAGAAGTGAAAAAAAGAGCACCTTGCTGCCTTGAAATGATGCGATCACATCAAACAATGAAATGAGCAGAGATGATTCCAACACTTCAAGAAGCTTAACTTACACAATAATGCAGCAATTAAGTACATGATCTGAATACTGCATACTTTATGGATGCGGTGGAAGCTGTCAAGCAAAAGTAAAATATGCAGTTTATGAGGAAAAGAAAGTTTGTATAGTTTAATAATATGTTGTCTTAATGCTATTTTTCTTTTCATTTTATATGCCAGTCTTTCTGAAGAACATACAATATACTCCATTAAAATAATAATCTGCCTAGCTGGAACAATAACATGATCCACACCTCAGAATGCAAGAATGTTCAATGTTGCAATCACTTGCAGAACAACTTTAAATGTAAAGTGCATTAACCTTGTTCTGATCTTGGGTTCGTTCATAGTTGTAAATATGTACTTGGAAAGTATGATTTTTTGTTAGACTTAGCTGTATAAAGTATTTTTTCCTGAGGCAAAGCCAAAGGCTAAATTATGCTATATAGCTAGTAACTAGAATGGTAGACTAACCTGCTGTTGCTGTTTAGCTATCCAAGAAAAGGGAGGAAGGGAGCTATTTGGGGTTTCTTTTTTTTAAAAGTCTTTATTGGGTTTCCATAAAAATACATGTGCAGAAAGCACCATCACAACATACAACAACATATACACACAGCAGTTAGAAGCAGTAGAATAAGGAACATGAGAGAGAAGAGGGGGCAGGGGGGAGAGACGTTCAGAAGTTAGGAGAGGAGAGAGAAGGGACACAGGGTGGGAAAACATTAATATACAGTGTACAGAAATACAGATTAAAAGAAATAGGTTCGGGGGGTAAATTATATCTATCTTGTCTTTAGGGATAGGAAGATATTAAAGAGTCATATATTCCGTCCAGAATCATTTTCTTCATTTAACTCAAGTATTTTCATTATTACCTAAAAAGAGGGATATCCATGAATCCTTATACATACTTAAACTTACATTTCTATCTATTATTCACTTTCTTTCTATAATTACCATTCAAATTTCATCTCTATATTATACTCTGCTTTACAATATTGTTTAATCAGATTCCATCTATCCTTGTTGGATGTTATGTTTCTTTCTTTTTCTCTTAGTCTTTCAGTTAATTCCCCCATTTGTATATTTTCTATGACCTTTAATATCCATTCTTCTTTTGTGGGATTACTATTAGATTTCCAGTATTTCGCATATAGCATTTTTGCTGCTGTGCTTGTTATTAAGAATACCTCTTTTTCTGTCTTACTTAATTTGGGGTCCAATATCCCTAATAAGAACTCCTCTGGTTTCCCATTCAGATCCTTATTAATAATTTTTTCGATTTCTTTTTTGATCATTTTCCAGTACTTCACTGCTTTGGGGCATAGCCAACACTATTTGTGGTTTCTATACAGTAGGTTTGGTTGATAAAAAATGGTTCAAAACTCGTTTCAGATGTAGGGGGTGCTGGTGGTTCGGATCTAAGGGCAATTCCAATTTTCGCAGGGAAAAAAGTTCAAAACTTTTCAAAATTTCTGAGACTTCCGAATCCTTTGTTAATGGTTTCAAAGTGTTATTACCTGTTTCATTAGGTGGTCTTTACTTTGAACGTAGTTGTTTTATCCCAGAAGCCCGGGGGCGGATGGAGAGAAAAGGGAAGAAATCCATCCACTCTGGTTTTAACTGCTTCTCTTGCCCAAGACTGATCCTGAGGGAAAGGAAACTGAAGGGAATCCATCCACTCTGGTTTAAATTGCTTTTCTCACCCAAGACTGACCAGGAGGGAAAGGAAACCGAAGGGAATCCATACACACTGGGTAAAACGCTTCTCTCACTCAAGACTGACCGGGAGGGAAAGGAAACTGAACGGAATCCATCCACACTGGTTTGAAAAGCTGAATCATTCCCGACTCACTTACTGATTTGAAAGAGAAATGGCAGAAAAAGCTTTGGAAAGGCAAAAGGACTTCCAATTTTCTTTAAAACTTTCAAAATCGCATCAGAAAGGAAATCTTTCCAAATGTATTCCAAATTACGAAGATTCCGACCTAACCTAACCATGCCTACTATACAGTTCTTACTTTTTGTACATATGCTTTTCTCATTCTGTGCATGAAACAAATCGGAAAAGTTTAGTATAATGATGCTGTAGTAGAATGCCTTGCCAAAAAAGGCAGTGTTTTCCTTTCCCTCCTTTTTTATCCTTCCCTATTCAAGCATTTCTATAAAAGTATTAGTTAAACATGAGGAAGGAGCAGACTAGTCATGTTCCCTTTTTCATAACTTTGATCATATGGAAGTCTAAACATGTCAACAAGTTTCCAGGAGATATAAATGGAATGTTCATGGAATCCTTCACCCTCATATATACAGTGATTCTCTCATTTGGCCAAATGGTGTAGAGTGTATTCTTGAGGACAGAACTGTCTAAGATCTCATGCACCTAACTAATTCATCCAGGTTTCAGTAATACAAAGAACTTCTTATCTTCTTACTTAAAAGAGAAATGAACAATGTTCTATTTTTATCATGACCAAGGGTTTATTTATTTATTCATGTACAATATTTATATTCCGTCCTTTTCACCCCATGGGGGACTCAGGGCAGATTACAATGTACATATACATATCAAACATTCAATACCATAGACACACAACATATATAGACAGACACTCAGAGGCTATTTAACATTCCAGCTTCTGGCCACCAGGGGAGCTGTCACTTCCTCATTCTTTGCATACTTCCTGGAGATTATTATGGCTTCATAAATCAGTTAAATTAGCCTCCCCACAAAGTGGTACCTAAATTTCCTACTTGACAGATGCAACTGTCTTTCGGGCTGCAAAGGTCGACAACAAGCTACACAATTTTGGTTGGGAGCTCACTCTGACCCGGGCTGGCTTTGAACTCATGACCTTTCGGTCAGTAGTGATCTTAATGCATCTGACTCCCAACCAGATGTGCCACAGTCCCAGTGTATGATGTTGTATGACATTTACACTGCAGAATTAATGCAGTTTGACAATACTTTGACTTTCAAGACTACATCATGAGTTGTAGTCTTAAAAGGTCTTTGGCCTTTCTTTCAAAGAGTGCAGGTACCTAATAATACAAAAACTCTTCCAATTGCACATTATTGAGCCATGACAGTTAAAATGTTTCTAAATTGCATTCATACTACAGTGTAGACGAGCTCTTGGTGTTTAATAAATTCATAATTAGGCTTTAAGGGATATTAGCACCACTACCCAAGTTTCACATAGAGTTAAATAAACATACATCACTCATAGCCTCTGGTCTTCCAGTGGAATTTTCCATCCCTTTTAGCATTCCCCCAGCATATGGGGGTGGCATGCCTTTATCTCAATAATTAAGTTGTCTAGCTCTGCTTTTATGTGCCTTTCCCAAATTTGGAATAGTCTTTTATGGGTAGAATGTTTTATATTGAGGTGGCCCACTGTTCCCCATAGTTTATTGTGTTTTGGAGTCCACAAACTTCTCTGGTCTCCACTACAATCAATTTTGTTGTCAAGCTTGGATGGTGAAGCAATATATTTCCTTTTGAACAGGCACATGCTCTAAGAAGTCTCCTCGAAGCACAAAACTATCTGTAAGCAAGATTCACTAGGGGTGTCCACATTTTTTAAAATACAAGGCAGTACAGTGTTCCCTTGCTACTTTGTGGTTCGCTTATTGCGGACTCGCTGTTTCACTGATTTAAAAAATATTAATTTAAAATATATATCATGTTATTTTCACTGTTTTGTGAGAGTTTGCCACAGCCGCTCTACGAGGGGCTTTCGCTCCTCAGTCCTCCCTCCCTTCCTCCAGCCTTGAAGGGCCTTTTCTTCCTTTCCTTCACTTTATTTTAAGTTTATAAAGATTTAAAATAGTGTATAACTACTAAAATAATGTATAAATATTAAAATAGAGTATCCCTACATCACGGTTTTTCACTTATTGCGGGAGTTCCTGGAACCTAACCCCAGCAATAAGTGAGGGAACAATGTGTGTGTGTGTGTATATACATATATTCTGCGTTGTATGGTATGTTTCACTCATATCATATCATTAAAACTTCTGCAATGGCTAAAAGCAATTAGGAACCTTGTCACATTGAAGTCACAAAGCTGGGCGACAGCAGAGAGTTTGCCATGGATCATGGCAAATCTAGCAGGGTGTGTGGGGATCCCATTGTTCTGTGTTCCACATCGCCTGCATCACTTCTTACCTCATCCCACAGGGTTGCCAACAGGCTTCCCTCCATTGTACTCAGCACTGCCTCTTATGACAGTTCAACCTCACTTCAGGCATGGAGCCCCGCCAGAAGTAGTTCTTCTGTTGTGTGACGGGATCCGGTGGATTCTGTGCTTGAAGTGAGGTTGAACTGTTGTAAAATGGGCAGTTCTGTTCATCGGATGAGGTTGTAGGACTCATAGGATTAATGCCAGGGGACAGAGGAAAGGGAGGGTTTTGTAAAAAAATGGATGTTCATATCACCATTACATCACAGTGAGTACGGGGGGAAAGCCCCATACATTTTTACCACAGCAAAACACAAGTAAAAAATAAAAATTGTGTTAAACCTGCCAGTGTTATGCAGAAAGCAGATATCCTCAAACTGCCTTCCAGCACTGGAAAATCCTTCCTGTCTATTTCCCACTCTGCTCTCTGCCTGTGCTTGTCCCACAATCAATCAAGCTGTCTCCTATAAACTCAGCTCAACAGAGCAGCTAATTACTTTATTTCGTGTTTTGCCTTGATTGTTGTTTGTCTGTTTTGGGGCATTGAATGTTTGCCATCTTTATTTTTTCATATACCGCCCTGAGTCCCTCCAGGGAGAGAGGGTGGGTGATAAATAAAGTTTTATTATTATTGTTATATTTATACATAGCATATATCCAAGGGTTACTCAAAGAACAATGTCATGGCTAAAGATAAAATAACTTGGCACATGCATGAACATTTATGGTTTCCCTTATCAGCTGTTGCCACCTTTGGAAATTATGTTTGTCATGCCCAGAAGGTCCTAACCTAGGATTTTATCTCTGTATTTTAACTCCTTTCAATCTTGAAGGAATGGATTTTTTTTCTACTACACACATAACCAACAAAACCTACTTTTTGTCATTAATCCCAAAACATGCTGCTAATGGATCGAAATGATTGCTGATTTGTTCAGATGTGTGCATGTGTTGTAGGACCCGAAAAGGTAAGAAGAGACATACACAGTCAGCCACGGTTAACATAACATAATACTTATCCGATCCACTCTATATCTATATCCATCTTTAAAAGCACAAAATGGCTTTTCCCATTTTGGCTTGGAGGCTTCTAATATTAGCATGTAAAGTGCTGTTAAATCACTGCTTTCACAAATGTGTGCAGTTTCTGCTGCCATTTATTGAAACAGCTCTCCCTTTTTTCCTGCCTGCTTATTGCTAATTCTCACTCTCATCCCCTTTAGGTGAACTCAGACATTTACACTATCATCTGAACTACTTGTTTCCCCATCTCCTGCTGGTTTTCACCCCAGAAGTCAGCATTAAACCTGCTTGCAACCTTTTTGATCCTGATTGCCAGCAGCCTAATTTTGCTACAGTGCAAGTGGCACATCTTTCTTTTGTTCAGACATAGCTTGTCCCAAAATATTCCCCTGTGCTTAACAAATCTGAACCCTTCTTTCCAAAATCACTTCACTCCTCTGTGAAATCCCAATAAAACAGCACAGCTTCATGGAGACGGATTTACTTTTGGTTCCCCTCCTCCATACTTTCCTTGACCACTAAATTTTGCATTCCTTTACACTAGAAAACAAAGCAGGCAGTTACTTGCCAGTCATACTTATTCTATCTTTAGCTCAATGACTTAATTAGCAACTAGATCCCTTCTTTGGCTTTCTTCTGCACCTTTTAGTACTTTGGAAGTGACAACAAACAAACAAACAACAATGAAAATGTACAAATTTACAAGACCTAAAGGCAAATATTCTGAAAAAAATGTGTACATGAGCTAGTGAGTCTTTTGGAAATAATAATTTCCAGAAGTTTCACTAAAAATAAAATCTAACATATTTTCCTTTGTCATTTTTTTAAGAGAACCTCAGCATTGTTTTGACAATAGGTCTAGCTTGGTTTTGTCTACATTGTCTGAGAGTAGCTCTCCAAGGTTTCAAGTAAGCATCGAATCTGGGACTTTATGTATGTAAAGTAGGGGTGGATATCTCTGGTCGTAATACTTTGATTTCCGTTAATTTTTTGTTTTTGAAATTATTTTGACCCTATTTCGACCCTCATCATCCAACCTGGAAGTGACATTTCTAAATTGAAACTGGGTCAGCCGTTTACATGGGGGGTGCGTTATTAGGTCGTTTCCGCCCTTTCTTTTTTTTATATAATATATTTATTAGGGTTTTTCCATGAACAGTAAAAGTGGGAGAACAATTTCAGGTATAGGACAGTAGGAAAGATAGAGAGAGGAGAGGTCGGGGTGGTGGTGGTGGTGGTGAGGGAGGGGGGGGGAAGAGGGTGTCCTGGGTAAAGCGGGGGGTGCGTGAGGGGGAGGGGGAGCGAAGAGAACTGGGTGCTCTGGGGGCAGGGATGGAGTTGGCTGTAGGTAGTCTCTGGGGAGGGGGGGAGGGAGGGGAGTAGTTGACGAAAGCCCTTTCTTCATCACTACCGGTTTCCGCCCTTTCTTATGTTTAACCCGCCCTTGGGTGTCAGCTGGCGAGAGGGGAGTGGAAGGCAGCATCTCCTCTCGCCAGATGACACCCAAACACGGGTTAAAGATAACCCCTGTTTGGGTCTCAACTGGCAAAAGGAGGGTGCCAGGCTGCCCCTCCACCCTCCTGTCACCATCTGACATGTGGATTAAGGGGAATGCACATTGGTTTCTGGGCTGGCAGAGGGGAAGGGTGGCATAGCCTCCCTTTGCCCCTGTGAGCTCAGAATCCAACCCGGGTTAAATGGATCGCGAGTTGGATTCTGAGCTTGCAGGGGCAAAGGGAGGCGAGGCTAGGCTCGTCTCCGCCATTCTCTTGGTGCTTATCAGCCCAAGCTAGAGCTGGCCGGTTTCTGTCCTTGAACGCTGGATGAACTAGGGCTCCTGTAGCATCTTGCCTTTTAGGCTTTGCAGGCCCTTTTGAGGCTTGGGATTTAACATGGTGTTGGTCTTGCTGAGGGCCTGGGACAGGCTGGGGTGTGGCACAAACAGGGGTTATCTTTAATCCATGTTTGGGTGTCATCTGGCGAGAGGAGATGCTGCCTTCCACTCCCCTCTTGCCAGCGAGCTCAGAATCCAACCCGCATTCCCTTTAACCCAGGTTGGTTACTGGGCTGGCAGAGGGGGCATGGAGGTGGGCATCCCCTGTGCACTGGCCCCACTAACGGAATAGTAACAAATTTCGTTATTAATTACGTTTCAATTACGAAATTTATTTTTAAAAATTCGGATTAATTTCTATAACGACCCAGCAATGGAAATCTCCCCCCCCCCCCCACGAGTTGAAAATCAATTTTTGAATGGATCAACCATCCCTAATGTAAAGCATAGACTTTCGTATTTGGAGCTTCATTGAACTATCTTAAGAAAAGCTGTAGAGATGACTTCATTTATATTTTAAACTATCTCTATCTTTCTTTCTTTAACTCATGATAGAATGCATATTAACACTGGCCTCACAATGTATAACCCTTTAGCCATTAGCAATGCAGTTAAGATAGCAGAGTGTAAATAAATTTCTGTCCCCTTAACATATTGGCATCAAACTTTCTGCCTCAGAAAAAACCCCCCACATATATCCAGTGAGAGGCTTCCAAATATTTCAGGCTAATTTGTTGGGAGTTTGATTTACTGAAATGCCAGTGGACTTTGCCTAACAAGACTATTACAGAAAACGACCTGTGTTTCATTCACTGGGCCCACAGGGAAAGAAAAGAAAAGCCATCGAGGCAGCCTTTTCTGTGATGAAGCTGCCACTGACTCATAACTCTCCAAAGGGTAATGATATCAACACAAACCTCAGGAGAATTCTTGTCTGTAATAAAGCCTTGATTCAGAAACCATTAATAACTTTTTATTGATCGTAAGAAAATCCTCATCTGAATTCTACCTTGGTGAAATCTCAGTAACATGGCACAGTCACATTCTCTGATGGAGACAGAATGAACAGATTGATGTTTACTCCCCCGCTCCATCTGTAGAGATGTGCAGTCACTTCCATAAGAAAATGAAGTTAGTTGCTGTGAGCATTGACACTGGCTGATCCAAACAGCCATGGACACTTAAGAGGTATGTTACATGTTCAAGATCTAACAGTTGCTTACTGATATATATATATATATATATATATATATATATATATATATATATATATGGCATGTTTTAGAACCCAAAAATGGCGATTCTAAAATCAAGGGGGAGATTTTTTTGATTAGTAAAAGAAAGACTTACAAAAAATTTCTGAAATGTAACTTAAGTACTAACGGAATTCGTTAGTAATTCGTATGCCAGAGCATGCACATTCAGATGGTTTTGGCCTACAACTCCCAGAAATCCTAACAGCTGGTAAATTGGCTAGGATTTCTGGGAGTTGTAGGCCAAAACTTGAATAAACCACACTGAATTCTAGATGGGACTCTCCAAATAGGAAGGAGGGAGGGAAGGAGGGAGGGAGGGAGGGGGTATTCTATTCTTGGAAGCAGCAAAAAAAGGAGGAGGAGCCCCCCCTCGCTCCTCGCTGCCTCTCTCTCACCCTGATCCTGAGGGAGCGAGGGCCCAAGTTTGCCCAGGCTGAGAGGAAAAGGAAGAGGCCTGAGGCTGTGAGGAATGGTGGGAGTTGAAGTCCAAAACACGTACCTGGAGGGCTGAAGTTGGCCCCTGTGATGGGGCAAGGCAGAGCAACAGGGAAGAGAAGCATCTGAGAGAGCGCAGGGAGAGAGAGGAGGAGAAGCGCGCGCGTGTGTGTGTGTGTGAAGCTGGCCCCTGCGATGGGGCATGGCAGCAGAGCAACGGGGAAGAGAAGGGGGGGGAAGCGTAATATCTGTTGGCACATCTCCTTTTTTAAGCACTTTTTCTGATGTTTAGCATTTGAGGCATGGCAGCAGAGCAACGGGGAAGAAAAGGAGGGGGGGAAGCGTGGAGGACTACACTTTCCAGAATGCATTGCCTACCTAGCAGCAGCGTCACTTCCAGTTCCCCATAGAAATGCGGGAAAAAGAAGAAGCTGAATGAAGGCGGGAAGGAAATGAGGGGAGAAGACAGGGAGAAGTGAGTACGTAGTACAATAATTAATTAATTATTAATTAAGAATTTATTACGATCCTAACGCAAATTGTTGGCCTCAAGGACCGTAAAAAGAAGTCTACTTCCGGGTTCGCGGCAGCGATCCGTAAAAGCTCAAAAGTCCCATTACATACGAATCTCTTACGAATCCTTTTAATTTCCGTTTCATTTGTCTCATGGCTAATATATATATATATATATATATATATATATATATATATATATATATATCTCTGTGTGTGTGTGTGTGTGTGTCTACTTACTGTATCTAGCCATCCCCTCAAACTAGATAGAAACTTACCTCATGGAGATGAAAAGGGAAATAAGTGAAGCACTTGGACTAAAAGAAATAAAGACTAAGGAACTATAACTCTGTGATGAAGAAGGATGGAAGACCACAACCCCTTTTCCCCCATGTCTCCCTTATGTCTCTACCCTCTAAATCCCTATCTCCTTCCCTCTCCCCTTCTCTTTACCCTCTTAATATACAACTACACTCCTTAGATATCTACATCTTTCCCTTACTTTCCTATTACATTCCAAATTCGCCTGCTCATCCCCCTTCCTCTAATTCCCATCCCCATTAACCCCCATCATCCTAATTTTATGTATTGTACATGAAACCTTAATAAAATTATTTTTTTAAAATCTAACAGTTGCTTTATAAACTTAGTCTAAGAAGAAAAATCTAATATTTTAGTTAGAGAACGGCTGGAATTTTTGAATGAATTCCAGAATATTAATGATAATCTTTCTCCTAATGTTGGCATCTGGTTCAACCACACTAGAGCCAATGTGTTCTTTAGAGTAGCTGTGACCCATCTGTATAATGATCCTTTTACTCAATGTTTGTGCTCTGGCCTTTTGCCTCTTTTGGGTCTATTATTGACTGCATTCCCTACTACTCCGGTTTTGTGGAACTCACTCCCAGCCGAGATGCGAGCCCTGTGAGACCTGATGGCCTTCCGCAGGTCTTGCAAGACCTGGTTGTTCAAGTAGGCCTTTGGTGACTGACCGGCGCCTGAACTGACAACCTCCTATCTAGCTGTGCTGCCTCTGCTCTTTGTACGAGTCAGCTTGTTCTGACCCGCTGTGACTGATGTATGATTGGTTAGGATTGTTTTATAGTGTTTTTATGATGTTTTAATCTTTTATGTGCTTTTATATGTTGGAAACCGCCCTGAGCCTCAGGAAGGGTGGTTAAGCAAGCCGAATAAATAAATAAATAAATAAATAAATAAATAAATGTGACTATCGGTATAAGTTACATTTGTTCAATATTTCTGGTATAAAATTATTATTTGAGGTTGTAAGTGTACCCTTGGGGTGCTTGAAAGAAATTCCTTTGTGGATCTCCATTGGGACTAGTGCTTTCAAACATGTTTAAAAATAATCTGGGTTGGGGATGTCAATAGTGAGATGGCTATGTATGCTGATAACAAAATAATGTGGTGAGAAAAAAACCAAGTGAGAGAAAACTCAAAAATCTCTCCAAACCTAGAAACTGATATTTAAAGGATCTGCTCTGTCTTCAAATGAAACTGGGCAAGTACAGGAACAATGTTCAGCTAACAATAGCCAATCAAGAATAAGATTTTGGGGTTGTAATGGATTATTTTCTCAAAATATAGACTTAGTGTGTAGCTCTAATAAGATGGAAAAATTCTATCTTGTGCAAAATTAGAAAATAAATATATAATAAAAAAAACCCTCTAATGTCACAGAGCGTTTCTGGATACATTAATATCAGGATTATTTCTGGAGTGAAAGAATTTGCCATCTGCAAGGATGTTGTCCAGGGGACACTCAAGTTTCCCCCCCTGTTTTACCATCCTTGTGGGAGGCTTCTCGCATGTCCCCATGGAGTTCTGGAGCTGGCAGAGGGAGTTCAACCCACTCTCCCCGGATTCAAACCATGTCGCTACTGACACGAAAAAAAAATCTGGATTATTCTGTACTTTTCTGGACATCTCACCAGAATTAGATCTTTGGTTGTGATGTTCTTCTATTTTAAAAAAAGAGTTGTGACAACCTTAAAACCATTTTATTTTGGTATGAGCTTTTATGGACTACAGTCACTTTCCTTGGGTAGCAGAAACGTAATATCCATTTTCTCATTTTAATTCTTCTTCTGCTTTTTTTCAAAGGGAATATTGACTGTTGTCATGCCATTTATGTATTTTGTATAATTTTTGCAATTTGTACAAGAACTATTGTTCCAATATTTTTACTTCATGGAAACAAATGCTGTGGAAATCTTTTTTTCATGTTTGACAATAATAATTACATACCCTTCTTCCCTAATAAGTGTACTTCTGACAGCAGATACAGTGGTTCCTTGTTTTATAATTTGGTTTTCTTACATTAACCAGTCAATAGTAGTTAAATTTGTGTGGATGAAGAAAGCCAGAAAGCTAGAAGTTTGTTTAAAAAGAAAAATCAATGGGGGAAATACAATGCAATATAACATATTTAGTTATGACTGTTAGGCTTGTGCATTTTTTTTGTTGACACTACTCCTGTTATCTCCCCCGAGTTTTTAAACATTTTATATGTACATGTGGCTCACCTTCTAATTTTTGTTTCGGATTCACCTATGTTGCTGTGTTTTCATAGATGTATTTTTATTGTGTTTATTGCTTTTATTGTGTTTATTGTTTTCTGATGTTTGTGATATTTTTTGTGATTTGTTGTTCGGGCATGGCCCCATGTAAGCCGCTCCGAGTCCCCTTTGGGGAGATGGATGCAGGTTAGAAATATATTATTATTATTCTGGCTGAATCTCAAGCTGTTTACACTATCCAAATGCTGGGGGAGGGGGCACAGTTCCATTTTCGTGCACCTGCCCAAAATAGGTTACAGTTAGAAAATGCAGCCTCCCCAGCCCGTGGATGGCAATGGGGGGACTTCATGGGCTCCCCTTTCTCTCAATTTCAGGGCTATCGGGATGAAAATGACCAAATTTGGAGGACACATCTACCACTGCTAGCCCACCAAGTTTTGTAATGTTTGGGTCATTCCCTGATTTTGGGATTTTTTTCCCTTTCTATAAATAAAATATCATTTAAAATATCCCCAAAAGGTATATTCTGTTGGCACCACCCTGTAACTTCTCCAGGAGCAGCAGCAGGGCACCTATTCTTCCTTCCAAAGTCAAAACCGCACTTCCATATCACACAGCCCACCCACTATTATATTTTTTTTACTAATAAAACAACAACTTCTTTCAAAGCTTTTGCATTTTGTGTTCTCACACAACATACTGGAAGAGAGCCGCAGCCTACCATCCACAAGGAAGGAAGCAGCATGCCCTCTTATTAGAAAAACGCTCTTGTATGATCCAGAAATTATTAGGTATTGGTGGTAAGTTTAACTAGGTAGGTAGGTAGTTTTTCTGACAATGAGGATTTGCCGTTTGCTGGAATTCCTATAATTATTAATAACAATATTTTAAAAGTACTACTTTGATGAAAGAAAGGAGGGAGGAGAGATCCACCAGATCTCAGATCCACCATAAAAGAAAAGACACATCCATAAACCTGCACTTTCCAACTTCCAGTTCCACTAAATAAAGAATCTAGAAAATATAGGAAAATAAAGGAAAATCAGAAAGATTCTATGTTAGATGACAAGACAAGCCAAAAGCTAAAGCTGGGAGCGAGCGGCAAGGCAATCAGATTGAAGTATCTCTCTCTAGAGCCAAAAGACAACTGAAAAAATGGAGGTGCTCAGCCCATTAAATAGACCCAGCTTGCATAAGACACGTCATGGCTTTCTTCTATTCTGATTGGCCTAACAGGCAGGGCTCACAGGGAAACCTTGTGCAAGCATGTGGCAGCACCGCATGCTCTCAAATAGAGTAGAAGGAGCCATGACTGGCAGCCATGTGGTCTAGCCAGCTCTGTCGAAAAAGTGACAGAGAAGGACTGGCTGTTATGGGCATCCAAAGAAGCCAAACAAGCTGAAGGAAAATGGCCAAAATGAATCTGTGCACAAGTCTAATGACTATGCTTTCATTCTTCTTGTCACTCTAGCTTGTTTGAGTCACATTATTGAAACAAAATGTTGAAACTGGGCTGACTCTTAGACTCTTTCCTTTAGTACTAATGAGGTTAACACTGTGTGAAATGTGCCATATGGATGAGTTGTGTACTGAGTTTTTATTGAGATGGTTGCAAAATACATTGGATGACTGCCACGAGGAAGTGGGGGAGAAAGTAATTTAACTTAAGCCTATAAGCCCATTTTGACTGAATTAGGTGTTTAAGTTGTAAAATCACAATCAGAGAACTATCAATCAATGTACTTTTCTACAATTGTAATGGTACCAAATGTGGTTAACTCTATAGCACAAAAAATAAAAATAAAGCAGCTGCTGACCAGAATTTCAATAGCACAACACTATTAATGATTTGTTTTT
Organism: Anolis apletophallus; assembly: GCA_030556195.1. Classification (NCBI taxonomy): domain Eukaryota; kingdom Metazoa; phylum Chordata; class Lepidosauria; order Squamata; family Anolidae; genus Anolis; species Anolis apletophallus. The sequence goes on from JARBWK010000012.1 coordinate 38,804,025, forward strand.
CTTCCAAAGAGAGCCTGAAGTTTACAAAAAACGCAAGTACTTTCCTGGAATCCAATTAGTGTACATGCTACTGCTTTCCTATAATTTTCTTCCTCCACAAGGTTATAATCCTATGAAACAGGTGTACAAATGCTATTTAAATAAATAGGGAATGCATACCTAATTGCTACAAGCTTTCAGCCTGCATGCACAAAAGACCATATGCTTTAATACACCGACCACTTTCCCCACTCCTGCTTCCAGATCGGCCTCATAACAATAACATCAGCCAATCACATGTTTTTGACTACAGTTCCCATCTTCCCTGTTGATTGACCATTCTGGAGGCACCTAATGGGATAGATCAGGGCTGTCCAACTGGCGGCCTTCGGGCCGTATACGGCACCCCAGCCCCTTCCCCACGGCCCCCTACCCTCCTGCAAGGTATCTGCTTTTTAAGATTTTTTTAAAAAAATTAATATTTTTTGAATATTTTTTATTTATTTTTTGTGGCGGGGGGGGGGAGGGGCGGGGCAGGGCAGGGAGGAGGAGCAGGCTCCCTTCCTCCTCCTCCTCCTACTTCCCTCCCTCCCCCTCTCCCTCCCTCCCTCCTTCTCTCTCTCTTTTCCCCTTTCATTCCTTCCCCCTTCCACCACCTGAAAGAAAGAGGGAAGGAGAGAGTGCACCGAGCGAGACGGGGCGTGGCCAGAGTGAAAAAGGGGCGGGGCCGAGTTCGGAGTGTGCCGGGGGGGGTGCTCATCCATTCCCTTTCTGGCTTCCTCCTCTTCTGAGGATTCGTGCCAAGTTTGGTCCTGATCCATCATTATTTGAGTCCACAGTGCTCTCTGGATGGAGGAGAACTACAACTCCCAAACTCAAGGTTCAGTACTTTCTGTTGTTCTCATGAGAGTTTAGGTTTGATTCAACATGGCTGAGGAATGCTTTGATTGTATTTTCCCCTTATGGCAGAAGGAGGTAAGACTGGATGGCCCTTGGAGGTCTCCTATTCTAGGAACCCATTGTAATTAATAATAATATTATTATTATCTGTCACAATGCACGGACTTGGCGGGCCCCTTAATCACACACACAGAGACGTACTGAAGGCTAACTACTTTATTGAGTATAAAAACAGTTCCAAAGAAACGAGGCCATATGAAGTGATATAGTTCAAAAGGCTTGAAGTTAGAATGTCCAAAATAATGAAGCAAACAGGCAAAAGCTTGACAAGGCTCCGCAGCCAATGCGGATCAGGAAACAAGGCAAGGATCCGCAAACCAATGCGGATCAGGAAACAAGGCAAGGCTCCGCAAACCAATGCAGGAAACAAGGCAAGGCAAGGCAAGGCTTGATGACCACAGCTTGGCTCGTGGCCCCACTCCGCTTCACGCCTATTCAGGTAAGACGTGGCCGGAGAACTGAGGATTCGTTCCCACGGATCCTATACTTAATCCTTCGGCCGAGGTCCTCGACGCTCTAGGCTTCGTCGTCTCCAATCCCTGCTGACGGACCTCGGCCGGTCTAGGGCCCGGGACCAATCCCTCCTACTAGCCTCGATGTTCCGTCTCCTATCAAAGGTTCGACCTTGTCTCTCGGCAGATGTGTTGCTATCTCCCTGAGAGCTTTCCTCCCTAGCCATTTCCCATGCGCTTTGTTCCATATCTTCCTCAGGGGGCTCCTGGGAAGATCTCCCTCCCGGGTGTTCATAACTCCCTGGATCGCTATCAGACTGCACCTGGTGATCTGAATCATCCCTTGGACCAAAACACATTTCTTCCCAGGCCAAGCTCTCTTTGGGCGAAAGAGGCCCTTGCGGGGAAAGCTGCCCTTCACCCCAGTCATCTAGCTCATCCTCAGAATCCTGTTCTAGCACGGCCGGTTCTAAAGCTAATGGGACCCCAGGCCCTGTCCCCTGCCCTCCAGGCACAAACGAGAACTGCTGTGCTACACTATCCCCCCCCCCTCAGGGCCCCTCCTAGGCCGCCCCCGAGGCTTGGGTTTGTCAGGATACTTGCGATGGAACCGAGCAACAAGGTCCGGGGCATGGACGTCACGAGCCCGCGTCCAAGAACGCTCTTCCAGTCCAAAGCCTTTCCAGTCAATGAGATACTCCAGCTTCCGGTAGCGGATACGCGCATCCAGGATGTCCTGCACCTCCAACTCCTCCTCGCCGTCACGCATCACAGGGGGGCGGCTGCGTCACATCAGGCCGCACCCCCTTCGCCGGGCGGAGCAAAGAACGGTGAAACACAGGGTGGATCTTCATGTCCGCTGGGAGTTGCAGTTTGAAAGAAACAGGCCCCACCTTCTCCAACACCGTGTAAGGCCCCAAAAATCGAGCATCCAACTTGCGGCTAGGCCTCTGCGTGGGCAGATTCTTGGTAGACAACCAAACTTTATCCCCCACCAAAATCGCAGGGCCCTCCTGGCGCCGCCGGTCCGCCATCCGCTTGTAATCCGCTTTAGCCTGGTCCAATTGAGTGCGCAGCAAGTCTTGCAAGGCAGTGAGCTCCTGAAGCCAATCTTTCGCTTCCGACGCCCCTCCGGACGGGTCCACCGGAGGGTAGAAGCGAGGATGGTGTCCATAGTTGGCAAAGAAAGGAGTCTCCTTGATGGATTCGTGCGTCGCATTGTTGTAGGCGAACTCCGCCAAAGACAACAAGGACGCCCAGTTGGTTTGCTGATAGTTGACATAGCACCGTAGGTACTGTTCCAAGGTGGCATTGACCCTTTCGGTCTGGCCGTCAGACTGGGGGTGATGGGCCGTGGACATCCGCACATCAATCCCCAGCAACTTCTGGACAGCCTTCCAGAACTGGGAAGTGAACTGGGTGCCGCGGTCGGTCACCAAACTCTGAGGCAGGCCATGCAGCCGGAACACATGTTGCACAAACATATCAGCAGTCTCTTTGGCAGTAGGCACCCCCACACAGGGAATGAAGTGTCCCATCTTGGTGAAACAGTCCACCACGACCAGGATCATGGTGAAGCCCTTGGACTTAGGCAAGTCTGTGATGAAGTCAGCCGAAATCATCTTCCAGGGAGCGGAGGGGGTGGGAAGCGGCTGAAGCAACCCAGCTGGCTTGCCCCCCGGGTTCTTGGCCCGCTGACACAGAGGGCAAGAGCCCACATAGTCCTCCACATCCCTCCGCACCTTGAGCCACCATAAATCCCTTAGGACCAATTGCAGGGTCTTGAACAGCCCAAAATGGCCAGCGGCCCGACTATCGTGGCAAAGTTTGAGGATGTCCTCCCTCTCGGGCCCGGGGGAAACATAAACAGAGTCACGGTGGTAGAGCACCCCGTTCTTTACCTGGAAAGGGGCGTGCACCCCCTTGGCCAGCTGTTCTTTTACCCAGGGATCTGTCCGTTGGCGCGCCTGGACCCGCTCACTCAAAGGCCTCTTGTCCGTAGGGGCCGGCGGAGCCAACGGAGGGTTCACAGGAGCCGCCCGGGCCGCAGCAAAGTTCTCCGCTTTCAGGAGACGGGCCTCAGAAAGCCCCTCCCCGCCACGAACATATTGCGGCTTCCGAGACAGGGCATCAGCTTGCTTGGTCTGCTTGGGGGTCACATAGTGGATGCGGAAATTGAATCTCTCAAAGAACAGGGACCATCTCTGTTGCCTCTGGTTCAATTTGCGCTGGGACTTCAAGTGTTCCAAGTTCCGGTGGTCAGTGTGCACCTCCACCGGAAACTTGGCCCCTTCAAGCAGATGGCGCCACACTTCAAAAGCCACCTTGATGGCCAGGAGCTCCTTCTCCCAAATGGTATAGTTCTTTTCCGGAGCCGTGAGCTGCCGGGAGTAGTAGGCGCAGGGCAACAAGTCCGTTCCCTGCGGTTGTAGCAGGATCGCTCCCACCGCCACATCCAACGCATTGGCCTGTACGATGAAAGGGGTGCGGGGATTGGGGTGCTGGAGAAGCGGCTGTGTGGTGAACAGCTGTTTCAGCTTCCGGAACCCCACGTCCGACTCCGGCGTCCACCGGATGGCACCTTTCCCCGCAGGCACTGGGTGATAGGATCAGCCCATTTGGCAAAGTCCGGGATGAACTTTCTGTAGTAGTTGGCAAAGCCCAGGAACCTTTGAATGTCCTTTTTGCTGGCTGGAGCCGCCCAGTCAGCCACAGCTTGGACCTTGGTGTCATCCATGGCAATGCCCGTTGGGGAGATGCGGTAGCCCAGAAAGTCTACCTCCCGCAGATCAAAAGCACATTTCTCCAGCTTAGCATAGAGCCCGTGGGCTCTCAGTCTCTGGAGCACTTCCTTGACATGGCGGTCATGGGTCGCCTGATCCGGAGAAAAAATCAGCAGGTCGTCCAGGTAGACCGCCAGGTAACGGTCTAGCAGGTCCCGGAAAATGTCATTCATGAAATGTTGGAAACAGGCTGGAGCATTGCACAAACCGAATCCCATCACCAGGTATTCGAAACTGCCCCACTTGGTCTGGAAGGCCGTCTTCCATTCGTCGCCCTGGCGAATCCGGACAAGGTTGTAAGCACCCCTCAGGTCCAGTTTAGTGAACACCTTGGCTCCCGCATCCGCTCAGAAGCTCGGGGATCAGGGGAGGGGTAGCGGTTCGAACCGTGATCTTGTTAAGTTCCCGATAGTCATTGCAGAGCCGCAACTCCCCCGATTTCTTTTTGACAAAAAGAATGGGCGCCCCCGCCGGGGACTGGGAGGGCCGAATGAAGCCCTTCCGCAGGTTCTCATCCAGGAAATCCCGGAGAGCCTGTTGCTCTGGTTCCGAGAGAGGGTAGAGTCTGCCCCGCGGGATAGGGGCTCCGGGTTCGAGTTCAATGGCACAATCGTAGGGCCGGTGGGGAGGCAAACGCTCTGCCTCCTTCTCGCTAAAAATGTCCCAGAATCCAGCATATTTCTTGGGCAGTGTGGCCACCGTCTCAACTTCCTGAGCCTGGCAAGCCCGGGCCGTCAGACAGTGACTCTGGCAATGGTCGGAGGCAAAAATGAGCTGTCTCTTGGTCCAAGAAATCTGGGGATCATGAAGGGCGAGCCACACAATGCCCAGGACAATGGGAAAATCAGGGAGCTTGGTCACAAGAAAAGAAATGTCCTCTTTATGAGAGCTGGTCCACATCTTGGTAGGGGCAGTATATTGAGTCACAGCCCCCATTTTCAGGGTTCTCCCATCAATAGTCTGTACCCCCTTGGGCTCTTGGAGATCAAGAAATTTTAATCCGGCAGACTTGGCATAGTCTGCATCGATGAAGTTGTTGGTGGCCCCCGAGTCAATCATGGCATGGACCATCATCGGCCCCTTCTCGGGCGACCACAGGCCAACCATTACAAGGAACAATTGTCCAGTCTTGGGTTCAGGGGGAAGAGAAGCGACGTCGGCCGAGTGAGCGAACCCTCTTACACTCGACCGGCCCCTTCCCCCGTCGCCTGGATGGCTTCTTCAGCCTCCGGGACCCCTCCAACTGCGGCGGAGGCTCGAGGAGTCTTTCCACGCGGCTTTTGGGGGCATTCCTTGGAAAAATGTCCAGCCCCCCCACAGTACCAACACAGGTTCAAACGCTGCCGCCGAGCTTTTTCTGCCTGGTCCACCTTGGGCCGCACCGTGCCGAGTTGCATGGGTTCCGGGTCATCCAGGCCCGGCGGTGGCGGAGCGAGCTGTCGGGGCACGAACTGTCCAGTCCCAGGCTCCCTTCGCGCCGTCGGCTTCTCCACCACACTTTTGTCCCATCGCCGCCGGGTCTGCAGTCCCGCTTCGACACGTAAACTCAAGGTGATCGCCGCCTCCAAATCCTCGGGGCGGGGTTTTTTCAACATTTCTTGCTGTAGCTCCGCGGTCAGCCCCGCGGTGTAGTGGTAACGCAACGCCGACACGTTCCACTGCACCTGGGCGGCCAGCACTCGAAAACGAGAAATGTATTGAGACAGGGACAGGTCCTTCATCGTCAGCCGGGCTAAGTCGCGCTCGGCCAGCTCTTCATTCACGGGTGGCCCCCAGGTCGCCCGGATGGCATCTCTGAAAGCCCGGAGCGTTTGAGTATGGGGAGACTGGGCCCGGATCAACGACGTAGCCCACGTCGCAGCCGTTCCCTCCATTAGGTTAAAAACAAACGCCACTTTGGCTCGGTCAGTCGCAAATTTGGTGGGTCTCAGCTCCAGGTACAGGTCCACTTGGCAGAGAAACACCTCAACTTGAGCAGGGTTGCCCCCAAAGCGGCTAGGCGTAGCCACTCCCGGGTGGCGCCCGGCTCTGGTCCTCAGCTCTCCCACCTCCTGTTGTAGGGCTACCACCTCTGCGTCCGTCAGGCCTGCCATGGCCGCTACCGCCGTGGGTCGCTTCCTTCGGCATCCCGTGATGTGATAAGGGGTTCGTAGGTTCTCCGGCCAACTGTCACAATGCACGGACTTGGCGGGCCCCTTAATCACACACACAGAGACGTACTGAAGGCTAACTACTTTATTGAGTATAAAAACAGTTCCAAAGAATATAGTCCAATATGAAGTGATATAGTTCAAAAGGCTTGAAGTTAGAATGTCCAAAATAACGAAGCAAACAGGCAAAAGCTTGACAAGGCTCCGCAGCCAATGCGGATCAGGAAACAAGGCAAGGCTCCGCAAACCAATGCGGATCAGGAAACAAGGCAAGGCTCCGCAAACCAATGCGGATCAGGAAACAAGGCAAGGCAAGGCAAGGCTTGATGACCACAGCTTGGCTCGTGGCCCCACTCCGCTTCACGCCTTTTCAGGTAAGATGTGGCCGAAGAACTGAGGATTCGTTCCCACGGATCCTATACTTAATCCTTCGGCCGAGGTCCTCGACGCTCTAGGCTTCGTCGTCTCCAATCCCTGCTGACGGACCTCGGCCGGTCTAGGGCCCGGGACCAATCCCTCCTACTAGCCTCGATGTTCCGTCTCCTATCAAAGGTTCGACCTTGTCTCTCGGCAGATGTGTTGCTATCTCCCTGAGAGCTTTCCTCCCTAGCCATTTCCCATGCGCTTTGTTCCATATCTTCCTCAGGGGGCTCCTGGGAAGATCTCCCTCCCGGGTGTTCATAACTCCCTGGATCGCTATCAGACTGCACCTGGTGATCTGAATCATCCCTTGGACCAAAACACATTTCTTCCCAGGCCAAGCTCTCTGTGGGCGAAAGAGGCCCTTGCGGGGAAAGCTGCCCTTCACCCCAGTCATCTAGCTCATCCTCAGAATCCTGTTCTAGCACGGCCGGTTCTAAAGCTAATGGGACCCCAGGCCCTGTCCCCTGCCCTCCAGGCACAAACGAGAACTGCTGTGCTATAATAGCAGAAGGAGATTGGACTGGATGGCCCTTGGAGGTCTCCTATTCTAGGAACCCATTGTAATTAATATTATTATTATCATCATCATCAGAGGCTGAATGGCCATTTGTGAGGAATGCTTTGATTGTGTTTTCCCCTTATAGCAGAAGGAGATTGGACTGGATGGCCCTTGGAGGTCTCTATTCTAGGAACAAAGGCTTAAGAAGCCCTGCTCTAGAGGACATCGGGTTCACTAGGTGTTGTAAATGGTTCCTAAATGTATTTCTTGATATTCAATACTGCTCTGTGGGAAGTATTTTTCTAGCAAATATATATAGTTTATGGGGAGGAACATAAATTCAAGAATCAAAGGAGCATCTTTAAAAAGCACTTTAGACTACTCTCCAGCTGCTCTGCATGATGTCCTCCTCCTTGCCATGGGTATACGATTAAATTCTTGCTATCACTGAACACAGTATGGATATTTCCTGCAGATCAGCACAAAGATATCCAGCACAGGTGTTTCTGTAATTATGATATATAGTAAAAATCCAGAGTGTTCAATGGCCCTCACAATCACACTTCCACCTCATCAGTCACATGTCGGTTTAACCCCATCCTGTGTCCTAAATCTTTATTCCACAAAGGAAATGCAGATTGGGGGAGAGAACAGTTTGCAGCTGTGGTTTGTTACATAGAACCATTGTTGCAAAATTCATGGATTTTTTTAACAAAAAAGATTTGTTTAGTGTCTGTTTTATTTACAGTTATTTACATTTAATTTATGAAGCTACAGCTTTTTTCTTTTCTTTACCAAAAATATGTTCTATTCAGTGAATATTTTATTGAATTTCATGCATAAGGAACATTAATCCTGAAAGTAAAAGAAACTTTCTTGAATTTGTCTTGTAAACACCCTCCTTGCTGCATGAATGCAGCTCTGTGTTCATGTATACGCTGCTAGCAATGGACGGTGAACCAGTCCTAGGGTGTGACTACATGGGCCAAATAAAGCAAACTCACTTTGCAATTGCTGTGGGGAGTCCACATGATGTACAACCGGATTTGCACCAAAAGTGTTGCTCCTGCCATTATTCAGGAAAAAGGAAAAAAATGGAAATTATTTTCAAACTTCAAGGAAGTTCTGGGATCATCCCAGTGTTTTTGAGTTGGACTGAAGAGGATCTTGAATGATCCAGTCCACATGTCAAAAAGACCCACCACTTCCTGGCAGAGCCTTGCTGGTTATGTTGCTTACGCTAGATACATGGTGGGGCACCACCATGCTGTGACTTCATCAGACATTGCCAGCAAGCCTCTGTCAAGGAGCTGCTTTTGGCTGGTGGCACAGCAGCACTGAACCCAATGTACTCTCAACTTGATTGGCCATCAGGACACTAAAAGAGCTCAGGAGATTCTTCTATGCTAGATAAGCACAGCTCTGGAGCAGAATACTCTGGAGTTTTTGGGTAAGTGTAGATATATCACTTCATGTCATGCAAAAAAAATTAAGAACAAATAAACAAGACTCCACTTACAGAGAAGATTTTTCATTCTAGTCAGCAACTTCTAACTTTGAAAGAGGAATGTAATTCCTTGCTAATTTTCTTCTTGAAGGAATCAGTCTTTAAATTTAGTTATTGTATTCCTGCTTTACACTTTAAAAAGTGTTCATTATTCTAAGTTCATTCTGTGCCAAGTTCACAGATGATATTTCTGCACATGAATATTTCAAACTTCATGATCTTTGCATAGGAAGCAGCCTAAATGTCATTTTCTGCACAGAAAATGTGGTTTCCTGTGCAGAAATGCTGGCTAGATCCTGTATGAAAGACATACCATATTTACTTGGGTCTAATTAACTACCGAATGTAATGTGCACCTCGATTTTCAAAACCCTGAAACCAAAAACAGTATTTGCTACTGAATATAATGTGTAGCAGCAAAAAGTGCAGTTTGAAATTTGGCCCAAACAGTTGCTGCCAGCTTAGAATTCCTTCTTTAAAAGCAAACATGTCAGAACACCAAAGCTTCCAGCAATGGGAATGAAAACCTTGGGATGCATCAATGCTATAGAATGAATCTACTTTAATTGCTTTGGTTCAATGCTATCAAATACTGGGGGCTGTAGTTTGACAAGGTCTTGAGCATTCCCTGTCAAAGAATGCTGATGCCTCACCAAACTAGAAATCTCAGCATTGCATAGCATTGAGCCATGGCAATTAGAGATGATGTCCTTCAAATAGGAGCTCCTGATATGCCTGAAGCACCTTACCCTTTTGCTTTGACTCAACACTAATGTGACCATATGAAGCACATGTAATATGCACCCTCATTCTGGCAAGGTAATTTAGTGTTTTTAATATGTATTTTATAGAAATATGTATTAATATGTATCCTTTATAGAATTCCATTTTAATATGTGTGTTTTTAGAATTTTTACTATCTTTGTATGTTTGACTGTGCTCTGACCCACCTCGAGGCACAAGGAGAGGTGGTTAAGAAAATAATAATAATAATAGATGTTATGCCCTTCAAAATCTAATTTTGACATCCCTAATAACCAAGGCAATTTAGCAGACACAATAAGAGAACATGACTGCCATTTGTAAACCACCTTGAACCCCCCTTGGGATAGATAAAGGCGGGGTATAAACACGGTAAATAAATAAATACATACATACATACATACATAAACAGATCAAAAAGTCTTTTGAACAGCCATCAGATTGTACAAGTAACTTGAAAATTCACAAAATGGAAAAGGAAACAAATGATTCTAAAGATTCATATTGGAACTGGTAAGACTAGATTTAATTGCATATTAAGAAAAAAAATTCTTGAACTCTTCACCCCTAAGCTTCATGACAAGTTCCCCTAAGATTTGAAATATTTTTGCATGTGGCAAATAGAAGCAGAATAGATTTATATAATCATAGAATAACTAGATGTATTCTCTGTATATCAGATATTAAAAACCCAATCTTTTCTTAATGGAAATGGCTGATTCTAGGCAAATTGGCATTTGGGTCTCACCTAGTGATATTCTATAAAACAACAAAATACTAGTGTATTGAATACAACAAGTTAAAGGGAGGGGGAAAAGAGTGATAAAAGGAATGCCTAAAATGTAAAATAATGCACAAATAAAAAAACTGCATTACTTCGGGTGAGCTATAATGAACTGGGAATTGTAGCTAAAATGAAATATTATACTTATTTGTTAAACACCATTCCCTTAAATGCACACATGCCACATATACAGTACTTAGGGCTTTCTTACAACCAAAAGCTGTAGGAATTCCTATTGAGATAAAGGGTATTCTACATTCCTTGTCAATTTGTGCCCTAGTTGGTTCCTGTAAGCAGGCCTGCTCTTCAACAGATAAGCATGTTCCATGCACTGCTTTTTCCTTGGCTGCTGCTCCCACCCTGCCATTTAGTGAAGAAATAAATCCTAGCTCTTTCACTAAAAAGGAGGCCTATTTTCCTGGCAGAGTTTTAGCTTCTTGAATCTCACAAATAGTATTCATTGCAGACTTTTAAAATTCTAGCAGAAATTCTGCAAGAGTAGAGTTTCAATTGGATTGGTAAATAAAAAAACCCTAGCTAGCAGTTTTATGAACAATGTTCCCTCTTACTTTGCACATCCTTTTCATTACCTTTGAATAATAATGACCAACTTCTATTTTTCTTAAGAATCATGTTGCTTTCTTCCTCATACACTTCTGTGTGCCAGAACAATATGACCTCCCACAGGCTCTGTAGTAAATTGGCATAATCTAGCAGAAAAATATAAAGGATTAGAAGGTGCATGCCTAGTATGAGGTCATTGATCTGCATGTTGGGTGTGGAGAGGGAGTCTTTCCTGACTCTTGGAAACAGATTTAATTTGTTTCTTGGGCTTCCAAGAAAGCACAAAGTATTGTAATGCAATGCAACATATCCAAATGAGTTTTATTCCTTTTTTCCCTTCCTAACTATGAGTAAAATCGTTTTACCACACCTTGATCACAATGTGTATGGGTTATATTCAACTAGGAAAGAAGTCTAGAAAATATTTGGAAAACTTGAAAAATGGGTTCCTAGAGTGTTTCGGAAATCCAAATGAGAGTCTTGCTCACACCCCCAAGACTCATCCCAAATGGCTTTCCCCTTGACACAAAGTGACTGCTAGTGAGTATCTCTTGGATTTTTGCTTGAAAATGACTTTTAGCTATGTCAGTCAATACTCTAGAGTTTGATGGAAACTTTAGAGTCACCTATTTATGGAGCTTTCTAAACAGTGGAATTGAGTCAAATTTGGCCTGATCCACTTGTTAGACTGGATATCATTGTGATCACAGTCATCAGTGCAGGGAAAAGGACTGGATTGTGGCCATGTCTTCACTACCATCAGCCATGAGGCTCTATTTGAAGCTCTGACAATGTCAGAACATGGTGCCCATGTAATGGGATACAAGGAGGGTTGAAGAAAGAAGGGTGAAATATTGGATGGGTCACTTATGAGCAAATTCAGCAGATATTTAAACAAGATCTTCAACATTTTAAAAAGAAATGACTGAGTTGGAAAAAATATGGCCAGAAAGAAATAAACAGATTGGGAAAATTTATCAATTTTTATTGAAATATGCTGTCATCAGTAGACTTGGGCCCAAATCACGGTTAATGGAAATATGATGATATTTTTGGAAAGATTTAAGTCCACAAAATATCTTAGGTAGGGGGATCTGTGATGTTTTTTTCTCTCCCTCACAGAAGAACCCTCCTCCACTTTTTCTTGGAAAGTTACCTCCTTTTCCAGAGAGGGCCCTGGGAGCTCACTTTCCCAGTGGCAGTAGTATAGAGTGGCCATTGAAAGTTCCTCTCAAAGTATGATGGGAGTTGAAGTTTCTCTCTCTATGTCTCTCAGCCAGTAAAATGTTTGATAGTGTCCATGCTCTGACTGGCTGAGAATGGACACAACCAGCGACTACAATTCCCAAATTTTATGGTTAAAACTCCTTGCCAGATGCTACCCGAGCGATCCCAGAGCTCGGCCCATTTCGAAGGGCTTGTAAAACTGCCCTCTTCAAACTGGCTTTCGACTAATCGAGCTGCCTGAGGGGTCCATGCCTTGAGTCCTAGAAATTGAAATCCTGTTGTTTTTACTGTATATTGGCTTTATGTTCTTAGGTTTTATGTTTATTGTACGGCTGCTGGTTGTATGCGCAGCATGTTTTTATTGTATGTAATCCGCCCCGAGCCTGCAGGGAGGAGCGGAATATAAGATCGAATAATAAAATAAATAAATAATAAATAATAAATAAAATGATAAAGAAATCAGTAGATTGGCAGGCTTGCAGCCGTAAATTGAGGCCTACAATTGAGGTAGGTTTCATGCAGATAGGCCTTACAATGGCTGAGGATTGAGCCTTTAAAGTTTTCCATTGTAGCCAATTGGCTGAATCTCTGCCAAATGAAATGGAAAATACCCCTTACCCTTTGGGCAACTTTCTGATAAACAAAAGGGGGGGGGGGTCAGGTGGAAACAGACCCAAAAACGGCATCTCTTTTGGTCTGAATGCACATGCCTAGTCACCAGCAATCCTCTGCAAGAAAGGTGCTTGCTGGCAGTGAGATAGCAGCAATTTCCCTGATGTGTCCTCGTGTACCAGGGATGCATAAGAGCAGCTCCAGAGTCTACACCAGATTGACCTAGTAGATGCAGAGGCTCCTTGAAGCTTTTAGGTCATTTTAAACAAAAAATTCCAGTGGGCACTTTACTTAAAAGTTGATATGCCAAGGCACTTAAGAATTGTTTTTACAAGGGTCAGATTTGAACAAATGGAGTTTATGGAGAGACACGGTAGATTCAATCATATCCCACCCAAAGAAAAACTCTGTGTCTTTGGCACCCTCAAAGTTGAAAATCTGAACCACATATTACAGAAATGCTGTTTATACAAAAAAAAGAAAGGAAACAAACATTTATGATCTTTTATCTGTAATAAAATGAGCTGAGATACAGTGGCCAAAATCACATTTTTTACTAGCTGATTATAACCGTGTTGTAACAAGAAAAGTTGCCCTTTATCTGTTTAAAGTTGCCCTTTATCTGTTTAGTGTCATCGCTCCAGTACTTTGGAACACTCTTCTTCCCACAACTCACGCGTTGTCCAACTTACTAGCCTTCCGAAAGGCTTGTAAGACCTTTCTGTTTGTACAGGCATTTTGTCAGTAGATAACCCCAGGCCTTTACTATGTAGCCGTAGGCCGTGGGAGTAACTCTGGTGCCCGTGCACTATTGTTTAGTTTTAATATGGGTGTTAATCTTGTTGGTTAATCTGTATTTTATGGTGTTTTTAGCATTTGTAAGTCGCCCCGAGCCTGACGGGAGTGGCGACGAATAAATTGAAATAAATAAATAAATAAAGCTTATGAAAGGACATCAGAGTATATTGATCAGATTGATATACAGTAGGCATGGTTTCGAACCCAAAAATGGCGATTCTAAAATCAAATGGGGGGGGGGGGGTTATTAGTAAAAGAAAGACTTACAAAAAAATTTCCAAAAATTTCTAAAATGTAACTTAATTACTAACGAAATTCGTTAGTAGTTCGTATGCCAGCGCATGCGCATTCCAGATGGTTTTGGCCTACAACTCCCAGAAATCCTAACAGCTGGTAAATTGGCTGGGATTTCTGGGAGTTGTAGGCCAAAACTTGAATAAATCACACTGAATTCTAGATGGGACTCTCCAAATAGGAAGGAGGGAGGGAAGGAGGGAGGGAGGGAGCGGGTATTCTATTCTTGGAAGCAGCAAAAGAAAAGGAGGAGGAGCCCCCCCCCCTCGCTCCTCGCTGCCTCTCTCTCACCCCGATCCCGAGGGAGCGAGGGCCCAAGTTTGCCCAGGCTGGTCATATACCTACATTCCATGCACATGCAATAATACAGCAGTAATAACAATGGGTATAAGAAGAGGTAAAATTCAAACCGAAGTATTCTGACTGGTCCCTCCTCATGCGGTGCAAACGGGCTCTTCTCTGTGAGCCCGGGAAAAGCCAGCGTTTTCTGCTTGGGTGCACACACATACATATTCTTTGGGGGATTTGCTGCAGAATCTTCTCTATGAGCCCGGATTCTGCAGCAAATCCCACCCCCCCAAGAATATGTATGTGTGTGCACCCAAGCAGAAAACGCTGGCTTTTCCTGGGCTCATAGAGAAGAGCCCATTTGCACCGCATGAGGCAGGGACCAGTCAGAATACTTCGGTTTGAATTTTACCTCTTGTTATTGTTATTACTGCTGTATTATTGCATGTGCATGGAATGTAGGTATGACCAGTTGGATTACTTATAATATTAGGCACTTACAGTAGCATTCATTCTATTATACATTAGGTTGGTTTCTCACCCCAATACTCTTTGATGCTTTAGATCCTGGCAGGCAGGAGGCAGGGAAGCCTGGAAAAATGTAAACAGAGAGGTTTACTCAGAAGTAAATCCACAAAGGAGGGCACTTCATCCAAAGTGCCCTCCTTTGCAGATTTACTTCTGAGTAATCCTCTCTGTTTACATTTTTCCGGCTTCCAGCCGAAAGAAGGAGCGAGTTTAGGGCTTGCCTTGCCATAATACTTATTGGCAAGGGAGGCGGGAGGGTGGTGAGAGAGAAGGAGGGTGCCCCCTTACGACCTAATAACGACACTTAAGAAAATCCTGACCCCGGTTCTATAAAGAAAGTCCACTTCCTGGTTGGCGTTCCAGGTGCGGAAATACTCAAAAGTAGCATTTCTTACGAATTTCTTACGAATCATTTCATTTTCATAACTTTTTTCTCATGCCTAATATACAGTGTAAGGGGGATGAGGACATCTGATATACATACTAAAGATTAGGGTACGTTTGGTTACAAGTTGCCAATCCCCACTTTTTCTCTCTGTACTTGTATATTTATATTTCTACTCAGACTAGATGTATACTGTATGTTGTGCTTATATTGTATGTTTTGATAAGGCCAATTTGGTAAAAAATAAAATAATTTCACTAGTAGATGGAAGTGTACTCTAGACATTGTATGTGCACAAAATGGCATTTTCTGTGCAGAAAATATGTCTCCTGTCAGGAAACAGCATACTTTGCTTAGAAAATAATGATTTTACCTAAGAAACTAGGTATGCTGTTCAGAAAAATTGCTTTCTATACTGAAATCCTGTTTCTGAGCAATTGTTTTTCCTGGAAGTGGCATTGTTTTCTGTGTAGAAAATACCAAATCTTAGATAACGTTATTCAAAAACTGCTCGTGTTCAGTGAATTTTTCTCAGTGAGGAGAAATATGGTGAAATGAATACTATTTGTGAGAATCAAGAAGCTAAAACTCTGCCAGGAAAATGGGCCTTGATGATCAAGTGAGAAAGAAGTATAACTGGACAGTTCTTCTAGGCTTGTTTTAATGAGTGTAGTAATGTAGTTTTTAAACAGTTTTTGATATATTAAACAATAGCCTATGCTGCAAATAACAGGATTTTTCAGAATATTATTATTATTATTTACTTCATTTATATTCCACTCTTTTCACCCTGAAGGGGACTTAGAGTAGATTACAGTACATATACTTGCAGACAATCCCATGCAGTTCAACATATATAGACATATTTTTAGACATATATTGACGAACATAGACAAACACAGAGGCAAACTTCTGGCAAACTTCTGGCCACCAGTGGGAGCTGACACACTCCTCATCTCTCTCCAGCGTTTTCCAGCGTCCCTTGTTCTTTCTGCAATCCTCAGCGATTCCTGGAATTCTTATGGCTTCATAAATCAGTCAAAATTTGTCTCCCCACTTAATGTGGCACCTTTATCTCCTACTTGACAAATGAACTGTCTTTCAGGCTGCAAAGGTCGACAGCAGGCTACACTTAAGGTCGGGTACCCACCTTGACCCGGGCAGGCCTTGAACTCATGACCTACAGGTCAGAGAGATCTTATGCAGCTGACACTTAGCCAGCTGCGCCACTTCCCGGAATAAACTTTGACAATGACTTCAGTAGCACAAAATATGCATAAACATAATAAAATTAACTGATATTTAGTAACACTTTCTCTGTTGTACCATGCCAAGTGTTCTTCTGATTTTGTAGATGCATGATGTCTTATTTGGAATTCTCTATTTCAATTGTTTTTGTTCAATATGGAGAAGTAAAAGTGATTACATTGGGAATTATAATGGGAATACAGTAGTTCGGATCTCTACTATCCCAAATGAGCCTTCTTTCCAAAGTTTATTTCTGACTGCCTATATTTGTGGTTTTTGAGGGTGTTCATGCACACTCGTTTCCCTTTTTTATGGGGCAACAGCCTTCAGAGACACTTGGGACTTTTTGTGTACTTTGTGTACTTTTGCAAGAGTCTATTTCCCTGTGCATACCAATGCATGCCAATCCGACACAGCCAGATTAGATCCCTACCAGAACAGCTTCCATATTGGGCATGGGACAGAGACTGTGCTGGTTGCCATCACAGACCAGCTCCGCTGCCAACTGGATCAAGGGGAATCAGTGCTGCTTGGATCTCACGGCAGCCTTTGATACAGTAGACCACACATTGTTAACCCACCGCCTAGCCGTGACAGGGGTCAGGGGGACTGCTCTTAAATGGGTGTCCTCTTTTCTCCAAGATCAGGGTCAGAGAGTGGAGAGGGGAGGTATGGTTTCCGAGAGGCTCCCCCTTAGTTGTGGGGTCCCTCAAGGGGCCATTCTCTCCCCTTTATTATTTAACATCTACATACAACCACTTGCCATATTGGTGCAGAGTTTGGGTCTGGAGTGTCATCAGTACGCTGATGACACCCAGCTGGTGCTGAGGATGGCCGGCCGGCCGGACTCTGTGCCCGATTGTTTCCAGCTATGCCTTGAAGCTGTGACTGGTTGGCTACAAGCCAGCCAGTTGAGATTGAACCCATCGAAGACGGAGATCCTCTGGCTAGGTGGTCAGGGTGGGAGTGGGCTCTGACTGCCTACTCTGGACGGCGAGACATTACACCTGTCATCATTAGTAAAGAGTCTGAGGGTCCAGTTGGACCCACTGCTGATAATGGAGGCCCAGGTCTCTGCTGTCAGCAGATCCACATTTTTCCATTTGCAGCAGGCTGGGCGGCTGGCGCCCTATCTCACTAAGAACGACCTAGCCACGGTGATCCAGGCGACGGTCATCTCGAGACTGGACTACTGTAATGCCCTCTACATTGGCCTTCCTTTGTTGGTCATCTGGAAGCTTAAACTGGTGCAGAATGCGGCAGCATTGACTCCTGGCCGGAGTGCCGGCCAGGGCTCACGTCACTCCAACCCTGCAGCAACTGCACTGGTTGCCAATTGAGCACCGGATCATCTTCAAAGTGCTGGTTCTGACCTTTAAGGCCTTGCATGGTCTGGGGCCGGTGTACCTAAGGGACCATCTGTTTCCATATGTTCCCCAGAGATCTCTTCGATCTGAGGTCCTCAACCTCCTGCAGATCCCTTCCCTATGCACCATTCACTTATCATCAACGTGACAGAGGGCGTTTTCTGTTGTGGCACCAAGCCTATGGAATGCTCTACCGCTGGAGGCCTGAGCAACTTGCGAACTGCCGGCCTTCTGAAAAGCCTGTAAAACTGTTCTCTTTAGACAGGCTTTTGGCCTTTAATTCTTGGTTAGTAGATTAATACTGTTTTAGTGGGATTATTGGGTAGTGGGGTTTTATTTTGTCATTTACTGTTCTAGTGTTGTGATTTTATGGATTGTAAACCGCCCTGAGCCATCCGGAAAGGACGGTATACAAATTGAAATAATAAATAAATAAATGTCTTCTGCATGCTTCCTAGATTCTCTCTTTGGACTACAATAATGAGCCTGTCATTAAAAGAAACAAGAAGCTGAGGTCCACTACAGTTGGTTGGATACAAAGGTTCCCTTTCCATTCCCTTTACCCCAAAGAAGAAATGGTTGAAGATGGAAAAACCTTTGAATCAAACTCAGTGCTTAGTTAGTTTTGTGGCTTGATATTACTTTCCCTAGTTTTTAGAGCAGAGGAGGGGAAAAGGGAGAAGTAGCTGACAAACCTTTGGAACTCATGGGAATTTCAAAGCAGTTTTATGATGCATCTTGGGAAGCTACTGTTCAAAGCAAAAACAAAAAATAGAAGAAGAAGCTCTGCTGAGTCCCTGGAAGCCCTTGGGTATGCCTGAATGAGTTCTCTGAGTAGTGATCAATATGGTTCAGTTTAATCATGTGTTCCGTTTCTACTAAAATGGAAGGCATCCCTCCGGTGGCCTAAAGTTGCACACACAAAAAAGCAGTTTGCAAAACGACAATTTGTGGGATCTCAGTCTAATATATATAATTACTCTCTTTCAATACAGCCTAATTAATTTTCTGTTCTCGCATTTCATTGTTCTTTCAAATTATAAAATGGCATTTTATCATCACTACCTGTTTTAAGATTAAAAGATGGCATGGTTTGAGAAATCAATATTGCTTTTGGGGGTTTAGGCATGCTTTCATAATATCTCACTGCGCAAAATATATGAGGATGGCCACAGAAGAACTCTCTCTTTAATCTTCACACTAGGTTACGTCTTTGATCATCTATTAACTGAAACTATAGTATATTAACTTTCAGCTGAGTCAAGATAAAAGGTTTCTGTGTGAGAAAAGTTTTCTTCTTTGCTATTCAGCACTCTTGGATGTTAATAACAAGCACTATATGAACGGTCTCTACATATAAGCAATGTAGGCTACAGAGAAGAAACTTTCAAGAACATTTTTGCACAGCTTTTTTATGCCTGATATAAAAATAGGATTTTACATCTTGTATCAAATAATAATAATAATAATAATCATCATCATCATCATAATTCTTCATTGGAACTTATATCATAAATTCCATCTGTCAGTAGTAAATAACTGGTGGGATTATAAGCCTGCAAAGGTAGTGGAAAATGAACACGCAAAAATACTGTGGGACTTTCGAATCCAGACTGACAAAGTTCTGGAACACAATACACCAGACATCACGATTGTGGAAAAGAAAAATGTTTGGATTATTGATGTTGCCATACCAGGTGACAGTTGCATTGAGGAAAAACAAGAGAAAAAACTCAGTCATTATTAGGACCTCAAAATCGAATTGCAAAGGCTCTGGCATAAACCAGTAGAGGTGGTCCCAGTGGTAATCGGCACACTGGGTGCCGTACCAAAAGATCTCAGCTGGCATTTGGAAACAATAAACATTGACAAAATCACGATCTGTCAACTGCAAAAGGCTTCCTTACTTGGATCTGCATGCACCATTTGAAAATACATCACACAGTCCTAGATGCTTGGAAAGGGTTCAACTTGTGATTTTGTGATATGAAATCCAGCATTTATAACTTGTTTGCTGTTATATACTGTGTATTTTTGTCATTAAAATAATAATAAGTTGTCATAGGGAAAAGGATATGCAGAATATAGAAATGGTTATCACTAGTGCAGTATCTAAATACAGTAGTGAATTTCTAATCTGATGTCACTGTTACAATGCTTTCACATTATAAAATTAATGCAGCTTAATTAACACCCATGGCTCAATGCTATGGAATCATGGGAGTTGTGGTTTGGTGAGATGCAGAATTTTTTGGTAGAGAAAGACCCTGCAAAACAGCTTTTATATTAATCTATACACATAATAAAAGTGAAATGTATGTGTGTGTGTGTGGCTGGGATGTCTATTTATTTATTTATTTATTTATATTTTTATCCCACTTTTCTCAGCCCAAAGGCGACTCAAGGCGGCTTACAAATTGGCAGCAATTTGATGCCATAACAGTCCATAGTATACAATTAAAAACAATTAGAACAACATTATAAAATCCACACAAACACATATATAAAAACCAATGTTTTCCTGTTAATCTCATTTTCCAATAGCATCATCTAGGCCGTTCCATGTTTTGTTCTTTCATAGTTCCATGTTTATCTATTACTTAGAAACAAGCTCTTGCTTCCACAAACAGCTATAGCTCTCACTACTTAGGAGACACTGAAGTACCTCCCTCCGATAACATTCCAGGTTATAGTGAACACCATAAACATGTACAAGAGCCTGCCAATGTCCTACACAAATACCATATTGCCCACCACCCAAGTGAGGGCTTTCATACGGGGACAATTTCCTCCCAGATGTTATATGTTTCCTCCACTACAGACTTCCCAGTGTTTCTTACTCTCTCCATTGGTGTGGAATGTGCACGATCCCATCCACTGCCTCTCCCTTAACTCTTTCTTATTCTTTTCTATGGTTCACAGCAAACAGAGGAATGGATCAGCAAGTGAACATACTAGAGAGGTTTGGGAAGAATTCATAGGAGTTGTGGATACTGTGATTTATTGTTCATCTGCAATCTAAGAGCACCATGAACTCCATGAAAGATAGAATTGGACCAAACTTGGTACACAGAGCCATTATGACCAGCAAAAAATATGGAGGTCTTTGGGGAAAAGTCACCTTGATTTGGGAGAGTTGTAGTTCACCTACTTCCAGAGAGCACTGTGAACCCAAACACCGATGGATCTGGATCTAACTTAACACACATTTCTAATATGCCAAAATTTGATTACTGGAGGGGTTTGGGAGGGACTGACTTTTCTTTCGGGAATTGTAGTCCACCCACAACCAGAGAAATAGTGAGTTCCAGCAATGATGGGCCTGGACCAAACTTGGCACACAGAACCTAACTCATGACTAACTCAACTTACTGGAAGAGTTTGAGGGGACTGACTCACCATAGTGAGAGTTGTAGTTTACCCAGCAGCCAGAGAACACAATGAACCCCACCAATGATGCATTTAGAGCAAACTTGCCCAATACAACAAATTTTAAGTACTGATGTAGGTTTTTTTTGGTGTTAACCTGTCACCATGTGAGCTGTAGTTCACCCACAACCATAGGCATTTTGTACAATAATTTTTTTGACTTTTTCAAATAACCCAGGCAATGCCGGGTATCCAAGCTAGTGTTTCATAAAGCAAAGAGCAATTATATTTACGAATGAAATGTGTCCTTGGACATGGGACCTGAGTTGCCATCTTTCCTCATGCACAAAGACAATGGCTTTTGGAGACATAGAAACTACTGAAGTATGGTTGGTACTCTTCAGTAAAGAATTCTAGCCAAAAGAAGACATGAAATTATTCTTAAGGGAGGACTGTAGACACTTAGCGTTTACTGCTTAGTTCCCTCAAATTGCTTGCATTACTGAAAGGCCAAACCACATTCTAATCTAATTTGGAGTGTTTTGCATTTGGTGTAGTGAGTCACAGTGAACAAAACTGAACAGAAAGAGCTGAGTGCATGCACCAATCTCTGGGGTATTTTTCATTAGCCCATCTGGATTTAGTCCAAATGTGTTTAGGATTGGTGTGCCAGGCAGCAATGTTAACAGACCAACTGCACTTGGAATTATTCTCTGCTGAAATCAATGTAACTTGAGTTGTTTTCCCAAGCTGTTATACAGAGCCCTAAACCCAAAAAGGTCATGGCTACCAGACATACACTATCAAGCCAAAGAACACTTGCAATGATACTGAAACAGGCTATAGCTAGGCTCCATTCCTTTAACTATTTATGTCTCTGATACTATTGTCAATCAACTGAAGAAATAATTGAGAATGCTGATTCAGAGCAGTAAATCTGAGTTGCAAAGAGAAATGTTGCTACTTGGCATGGATGTAATCACATAGCAGTATAACCTCCAAGAGCTATGTCTGAGTGATTCAAATGTATAATTTATTTTTCAAATGGGTCTATATTGTTTAAATTATCTCAATTTAATCATATCATTGATTTTAATATATGTATTTTGTGATAGTGTGTTTTAGTATATGTATTGTATGTTTTCTATGGTGATGTGTTCCACCTTGAGCCATGAGGAGAGATAGGTAAAATCAACTACTACTACTACTACTACTACTACTACTACCACTACTATTATGCAAATTATCCCCTATCACATACTCATTCATTGATAATGTTTTTAGATAAACTTGTATTAATTGGTAGTATTTCTATTTTTAAAAACCCTGTCTATTATAGATTATTTCTTATAATACTGATAATCTAACATGTATTAACCTATAAAACATACAATAAAATAGAATAAACAACACTAAGTAACAAACTTTGGGGGAAAAACTTCAATCTGTTCCTGTTTCGAAAATGTTATTTCCTGTTCAATTGTGTGATACTTACTTTGATAGTATTTGTTATATTCCAGAAACTTCATTTTTGTGGCTGCCACAAAATATGTTGTATTGGTTGAGATTCTATGAGATATAGCAAAATGTGCTGGAGGATGTCCCACAAAAAAAAACATTTCCCATGTTTTTATGATATAACCAATTAGGAAATGACATTTATAACACAGGAACAAAAATCATGTCACATAGTGTAATGGCAGAATGAACAAAGCATTTACTGCTTGTATAGAGAGATCATAGTACTTTCCAGAAACAAATGCATTTGGTGGCTATAAACAGCTTTCTAAATTAGTTCCTTCTTGAGAATATGACTTTGTTCTACATTGATGGTAATAGTCTGCATTTTAAGTACAAATAAAGAAAATACCCTGAGAAAACTCTTAATAGTTGGGACGATAGACATTTCAAGCAATTGTACTTAAATTCTTTAAAAACATATAATCACAAATTCTCTTACTTTAAACTCAGCAGTGGCTAAGAATTAAAAAGACAATTAAAAACCAAGCATGATCACAAACAGCATGGTAGGAAAATACAAAATTAACACAGTGAACAAAGTACTTTTTATTACTACATTACTTTCCTTCTGGGAATGTATGCTAATGAAAAGATATATAAAGCTTTGAAAATCTGTGTTTTTTTCTCTCTAAAGAAGAAACAGCCTAAGCAATAATGTATGATCCTTGATTCAGAGTATTTAATGGATCTGAAGTAATAAGCACATTGTACTATTGTCAAACCTGTCACACATTTTCAAGTTTCAGGACATTAATATGTGTCTTGTTGTAATAAATACACTTCTATTCAAATTGTTTACTAAGTTTACAACTATATGCTTGAGTTTGTAACACCAGTACTAAGACTATATTTGTATGTTAGATAATGATGCCTGATCCATTTATTCCTTTATCCCCCACCTGGCTAATCTATAGCCTACTACTTTAATCATCATGCAAAAAGATGTATTGGAGAGAACATTGTTCGTCAACTCTCTCTGCAAGCTATCCAAGAGTCTTACATTTTATTTTTTCAGTTATGCATTTTAGTAGAATACTCCAAAGTATGACACAGGTTATTTCTCTTGGCTTCTGAATCCATGATGATGATATGATAAGAATTTACTGAAATCTCCTCCACCCTAATGGGTTTCTAAAGACCTAAAATATCCTTTGAATAGAAAAATCAATGTATGAATTTTGGTTGATAGGCAGAACAGTACAAAAACGAATGGTTAAAAGATACAGGACACCAACTAGATTAATGGGTAAAATTTCCCTGTTGGAAAGTGATCAGTTTCTGTCACGATGCAAGGACTCGGCCGGCCCCTTAACCACACACACAGAGACGGTAATCAGCTAACTATTTATTGAATAATAAAGAACAGGTGAAAAGGTAATTGTCCATAAGATATTGAAAAGTTCAATCCACAAGGAAAGAGTCTGTAGTAAATCCAATCCAATAGCTTGGCAAAAGCTTGGTAAAAGGCTTGGCAAAAGGCTTGGCAAAAGGCTTGGCAAAAGGCTCCGCAAGCAATGCGGATCAAGGAACAAGACAAAGTCCAAACAGGGCCCAATAAACTTCTTGGCAAGGCACGAGCCGGCAACTTGGCTCCGTGGTCCTTTGCTCGCTTCACTCCTCTTAGAATAGAAGTGGCCGAGCTACTGAGGATCCGTTCCCACGGATCCTATACTTAATCCCCTTGGCGAGGCCCCCGACGCTCTAGGCTTCGGCACCAATCTGTGCTACGGGATCTCGCGCTTCTCTGGCGCACTAGGCTGCGGGGCCAACCCCTCCTGCTGGACTCGATGCTCTCTCTCCTATCGAAGCCCCGTCCTTGCCTCCCAGCACCTGGTTCACTATCTTCATGAGAGACAAACTCCCTTTCAGCTTCCATGGCCTCATCCTCCACTGTTTCCCTGATTCTCTCCTGCGACCCGAAACCACCTGGCTTCTCATAACAATAGTCACTATCAACACTTTCTGAATCAGTCTGACCTTCCCAGTTATCGTAGCCGTCAGGCCATCCATCATCCCAAGCCAAGCTCTCGGTGGGAGAGGAAGGCCCAGCTAACTCATTAACCCCTTCCTCCATTTCCTCATCAGCTGCGGCTGGCTCCAATGCAAGTGGGACCCCCGGTGCTGCCCCCTGCCCCCCAGGCACAAAAGAGAACTGAGTTGCTACAGTTTCATATGAATGCTCAAACTATGACTCGTTTTCTATATTATATAAAAATGCTGTTTGCTTAAAAACAAACAGAGTGTGTTTATGGAGAGCAATTCTGATGGAGGGGGTTGATTATTTTATTTATTTACTGTATTTATATTCCATCCTTCTCACCCCGCAGGGGACTCAGGGTGGATTACAAGGTACATATACATGGCAAACATTCAATGCCATAGACACACAGCATATATAGACAGGCACACAGAGACTATTTAACTTTCCAACTTTCATGAGGGAATTCTGGTCACCAGGGGAGCTGTCACTTCACCGTCCATTTGTGACACTGATGGACAGGGGCGGTCTAAGGTAATTTTAAATGGTAAGCGAACATTATTTTGCCCCCCCCAAAAAACATTATTTTGCCCCCCATGTAAAACAAATATACAATTATAATATCACAATACCATTAGTAGTATTATATTGTATCAATGTATATACAATATATTATACCATACTCATACTATATTATATCATAATTATATTATACATTACAATATCATTATATTATAATATATTGACATTATAATATAATAGAACATTCTATTCTATTATTATTATAATAAAGTAATAAATACAATTATTTATTTAAATAAAATTATCCTCTACTAAATATTTTCATTACTCCTATAAAACTCAAATAACCCAAAATAAAGTAAAATAAAATATTATATATTACTATTTTGTACAATACCACTATACTGCAATATTGTTTGTAATATTACATGTAATATCAAATATATCATTATTCTATTGTTATATTGTATTCTTATTATATTGTATAACAATATTAAGCAGAACTGTATAATAATCAACAAGAAATGCAATATAAATGCATCAAAATCAGAATATATTACCTACCACCCATTTCATAATTCATTGGAGTCTCCCATAAGTCCAAAATTAGGATCCCAATGTAAATGTAAATAGAAAAACAGCCAAAATGTTCAAATGTGGTCGAATACAGGCAGCACGGCGTGGGCAAACCTGGGCCCTCCCTCCCTCTAGGTGTTTTGGACTCCAACTCCCACAACTCCTCATAGCCTCAGGCCCCTCAGGTCTAGACAGAAATAGAGCCGAAGAAAGGAAGGAGGGAGAGAAGAGGTCACAGAGGAGGAGGAGGAAAGCCCTTCATTCATTCCTTCACTTACACTTCCTTCACTGATTCTTTTCTCCTTCCCTGCAAACGTGCGCACGGTGGAGACAAAGGGAGAGGGAAAGCACTCCCTGCCTGCCCAATAGGGAGTGCTTTGCTTATAGGCTTCTGCGCAAGGGAGCTACTGGGCATGCGTGGAGGTTTTCGCGCATGTGCAGTTGCTCCTGTGCTCAACTTCAACTTCATTCTTTGCTTGCTTGCTGGAGATTTTTCTATGATGTCATAAATTAGTTAAATTAGCCTCCCCACATAAGCAGTACCTAAATTTCCTACTTGACAGATGCAGCTGTCTTTCGGGCTGCAAAGATCAACAGCAAGCTACACAATGGTCGGAAGCTCACTCCGACTTGGGCTGACTTCGAACACATGACCTTTTGGTCAGTAGAGATCTTAATGCAGCTGATTCCCAGCCAGCTGCGCCACAGTCCCGGTGCTGAACATCAAGGACTTTATCTCACAAAGCTGTTATTCCATGGTAACTGAACTATTAGATAATGGAGATATACCAGGATTGGCACCTTTGATATTTCCCCTCTTTTCATTTGCACTGCTTTGAAAATTTAGGATCTTGAGATTGAACTTCTGCCTATCCTCATAATACTCTCTTCCTACACTTACATTACACCATAATTTTTATTTTTGAACCAATTTCAGCAACAGAAAAGACAAATATAACTGTAAAATCTCTCTCTATAAAAGTCAAAGTATACC
This sequence comes from Anolis apletophallus, assembly GCA_030556195.1. Classification (NCBI taxonomy): domain Eukaryota; kingdom Metazoa; phylum Chordata; class Lepidosauria; order Squamata; family Anolidae; genus Anolis; species Anolis apletophallus. The sequence continues at coordinate 38,830,595 of JARBWK010000012.1, forward strand.
TGTCTATCTTTCTGTCTGACCATATGTCTGCCTGTACCACAAAGGTTGTCGGCAAAACCTCACGTGAAATACTGTGTCCAGTTCTGAGTAGTACAATTCAAGTAGCAATGTGTCCAGAAGTGGTTTTACAAAATGATCAAAGGTCTGGATGACAAACATCTTAGAGAGCTGTGAATGTTTAGTTTGGAGAAGTTAAGGTTAAGAGGTGGCATGACAGTCATGTTCAAATGTTCAAAAGAATGTCATATTGAGAAGGGAAAAATCTTGTTTTCTGCTGCTCCAAAGATTTAGAAACAGAGCAATGGATACAGGAAAAGAGATTCCACCAAAACATTTGGAAAAACTTCCCGATGGTTAGAGCTGTTTGATGGTGGAATGTATTGCATCGGAGTCTCCTTCTCTGGAGATTTTTAAACAGAGGCTGAATAGCCATATTTCTGGATTGCTTTGGTTGTATATTCCTGCAAGGCAGGGGATTGGACTGGGTGAATGTCATGGTCTTTTCCATGCTCTGGTTACATCTCAAATAGGCTACTGCAACACTCTCTATGTGGGGTTGCCTCTGATGACTGTTCGGAAACTGCAATTAGTCCAATGCTCAGCAGCCAGGTTACTAACAGGAGCAGGGTACAGGGCGCATACAACTCCCTTGTTGCGCCAGCTCCACTGGCTGCCAATTAGTTTCCGAGCACAATTCAAAGTGCTGGTTTTAACCTACAAAACCCTATATGGTTCCGGCCCAGTTTACTTGTTCGAACGAATTCTCCCCTATGAACCATCAAGGACATTAAGATCCTCCAAAGAGGCCCTGCTCTCGATCCCGCCATCTTTGCAAGCGCGTCTGGTGGGGACGAGAGACAAGGCTTTCTTGGCTGTAGAACTCCCTCCCAAGCGATGTTAGATCTGCCCCCTCCCTGTTGTCCTTCAGGAGGCGGGTGAAGACTTGAATGTGGAACGAGGCCTTCCCAGAATAAGCTGAGATTGATTTCAATCTGAAATGGGTGACCACTTTTATAGACCGAGTTGAATGTGGTTTTAATGGCAATGTGGTTTTTATGTATCTCTGTTTTTATGTATTTTAATATGCTGTTTTAAGATGTTTTAAATTTGTATGGCATTGAATTTTGCTCTAAGCCGGTCTGAGTCCCTCCTTGGAGGTGAAAAAGTCGGGGTACAAAAAATTTAAATAAATAAATAAATAATGGCCAACTTTCAGGATTGCTTTGGTTGTATATTCCTGCAAGCCAGGGGATTGGACTGGGTGAACATTATGGTCTTTTCCAACTCGAATATTCTACGATCCTGTCCCAAGAACATATCTTGATGAAGAATGCATACGAATCACCACAAAAAAGCTATATGATGTAAAACCATACCAGGCTATGTAATGTAAAATAATACAAAAAGCAGTTTAGCAGTTTGCCAGAACCCTGAAGTTTTCAACACCTTTAGAATGCAGTGAACAGTATTTAAACTAGAACACTCCACAAGTTTTATTTGAGTTTTCTGCATTTTAAACAAGCATGGGGAAAAGATAAATGGTAACGAAGACAAGTGGCACTACAGTAATAATGTCAAACATATTACAGAAGCCCTGTGAACTGCTCAATATTTCTACTGCCTATGGTGAGATCTCAGTCACTGACTCATGCAGTTACCATATAAATCTTAAAACTGAGGTGTCCTGTCAAAAAGAAAAAAGACAACATAATATTGGGTATTTTTCTTAAATGACAAAAAAGCTTTTTAAAAAAACCCCAGAATAGCACTGCTCAGTTATCCAAAGATAAATTTAATCCCAAGCATTGAGAAAAGAACCTATTGAGTCTGTGTGTTCAGAGTTACAAATAAGATATCTTAGTTATTAATATTGGATTCAGTCTACTTACTATGTAATAAAACCCACAGGTATACTTTTACACTTTGAACACCACACTGTAAGCAAAGCTGATAAAATTAATTTGGAAAATGTATCTTTTCTTTGGATCTGGAATTCCAATTATTTAATATTACTATTAGCTCTAGCGCAATAGCACATTTATTAGTTTTTTCAATGTTACTTTAACAGGTACACCATCAAATATGTATTAGTTCATGCATATGATATTCATCATTTTCCACAGAATGATTAAAATATATATGAGAGTATTGCTAAGTACTGAGGACAAGTTTTTTTGCAGCTTATGTTAACATCAGTTGAAATTAATATTACAAAAGGAGCTGTAAATCTATCCTAACACTGTCTTCTGATTTTTAGTAATGTACACTATATTATATATTATCAGACATGTGGGCTTTATTCTGGGGATGGAGGGCCGGCCCAACTCCGTACCCGATAATTTCCATCGTTGCCTTGAAGCCGTTACTGGATGGCTGCGAGTCAGTAGGTTGAAGGTGAATCCGGCTAAGACGGAGATCCTATGGCTGGGTTGTCTGGGTACGGGAGAGATCCCGTATGCTCCCAACCCTGGATGGGGCGACGCTTCGCCCATCTCCATCTGTTAAAAGTCTGGGAGTCACACTTGACTCCCAACTGTCGATGGAGAAGCATATCTCCATCATCAGCGGAGTAGCTTTCTACCATCTCTGACAGGTGAGGAAGCTGGCTCCCTACCTGTCCCGTCATGACCTAGCCACAGTGGTCCAAGCCACGGTCATCTCAAGATTGGACTACTCTAATGCTCTCTACATTGGCTTTCCTTTGTCGGTGATCCGGAAGCTTAAGCTGGTGCAGAACGCTGCAGCTCGGCTGGTGGCAGGCCTTCCATCTCGCTGCCACATTACGCCTGTTCTGCGCAAACTGCACTGGCTTCCAATAGATCACCTTCAAAGTGCTGGTTTTGACCTTTGATGCCTTGAATGGTCTGGGGCCAGTGTACCTAAGGGACTGCCTCTCCTAATACAGTCCCCCAAGACCACTGCGATCTGAGTCTCTTAACCTTCTTGTGGTGCCGAGTTGTCAATACCGCCACCTGACTTCAACGCGGAGGAGGGCTTTCAGTGCCATCATGCCAGTTTTATGGAAAACTCTTCCCCCCACAATTCACACGCTGTCCAATTTGTTAACCTTCCGTAAGGCCTGTAAGAACCTCCTGTTTGTACAGGCGTTCGGTCAGTAAATAACCCTAGGCCGTCCACTATGTAATGTAGGCTGTAGGAGTTATCTTGGTGTGTACTGTACAATTTTAATGTGTGGACGTTGGTCCATTGTTTTCATAGTGTTTTTATGGCTTTTAACACATGTAAGTCACCCCGAGCCTGACGGAAGGGGTGACTAATAAGCCGAAATAAATAAATAATATCATGGTGGACCTTCAAGCCAACACTTGGAGAACTGGACTAAGTTTAATTTGCAGAGCTTGTATTGTATTTTCAAAAGAATTAATTGTATTCTAACAGTAGCAACACAAAACAGTGGGATTTTTATTACAGTTCTATGTACAGTTGATTTCAGTGGGACTTAGACAAGCATAAGGATGTGTATGCAGGATTTCAACATCATACAGTAGGTTTACAAGGAGATTATTGATTCAAGCACACTAAGAAACAGGATCTTAAATGTGAATTGTCAGGGAAGCTGTTGTCCATTACCTGAACAGGGTTTTATATGGTATCAAAGAATGTAAGAACAAAACAATCTTCTATAATCTAGTAGAGTACATCCTTCTCTCCACAGTCTTGACATATTTGACAGTTGTTGAAGCTGAAAGATCTATAGAACTGGTTGCTGCAAAATTTGGGAAGGATAAAAAGAGTGGGTAAGTTTGGAGAGAAAAGGTTGCAAAATGAAAGTCTAGTATTTTTAGCTATTAAGACTTTGTAGAAAATCCGTCTCCACTGTGATTGTGTAACTGAGAAAATATAGTTTATAGCTGATCTCATGCCAAACATCTGAAAGTAAGTGGGAAAGTTTAATAACTTATTCACTATACAATTACTTTAAAAAAGAAACATCTTGAAAGCTCCTTTGAATATGTTTTGTTCAACAATGGAGCTTTCAAGATTTGTCTAAAGAAGCATATGTTCTCATGGTATAATTCCTTGAGTTTAGCCATATTTTGTAAGATGTTCATCAACATTGGGGATGGAAAGAATGAAGACTCAATGAAAGAAAAAAAAACTTGAGAGGTTTCTCAAGTGTTCAGAAACCTTGATGAGAATAATCCTTCTTGAGTTTTTTTAAATTTCCTGACAGCCTTCAAATGGACTTGAGGACTACATTCCCATCCACCTAATTCAGACTCATCTGTCTTACGCCCTTTCCTCCAAGCAATCATGGAATAGCAATAGGCAACTGAGCAAGGAGTATTGTCATCAATTGAGATTGTGTCCAGTAATGACTTCTTCAGGACCCTAAGAGGTGCCAAAGGTGCACTAGCTATAATGAACAATCATCACTCAGTTGCCTACTCTCTCTACTACTGAGAGATCTTGGGAATAAAAGGAAGCAGGGGAGATGTTGCACTTCAGACAAGGAGCACCCCCCTAATTCACACAGACACAACAGACAGTCTGAATAATAGGCTTTTATTGAAACAAATATAGTGTCCAACAAAAGGGTTTAAAGAAGATCAATTGTAGAATATATCCAAGGTAAAATTATACAGTTCAATTAGTCCCAAAATCCAAAAGACAAAGGTAGAAAGCTTGATGCAAATCCCATGAATGATACAAGGCAGCTTTGGAAGCAAAATTGTGCACAGAGGCCTAGGCAAAATCAAGAGCTTGGAGACAATAATAACTTGGCATGGTTTTCTGAACGAAGCCTGGAAACTGAAGACAATTTCCCTAGCCATCTAATATAAAGACAAATCAGTTTCGGTTTGCAAACCGACTGCTGCGTCGGAAGCTGGCAGCCTGCCTAGATTCCCGAATGCTATCTCGGCGGTTAAATGTAAGGTCGTTAAGATTCCCAGGTGTCCCGTTATCAACATCAAAACCTTCAGAGTCCTGAACACAAGAATTCTCAACTAATGAAGCCCTGGGAAGAGAACTGTTCCCAGGAAAGCAAGTCTCATCTGAAAGGTCACTTTGCATCTCAGAATTCTCACTAAGCATCCCATCATCAGCATTTTCAGGAACAATCCCATCATCCCTAGGAACAATCCCATCATCCCTAGCATGCACATGAGCACCAGGCTGAAACACCACAGGAGAGTAGCAGATTGTGGCTTATCTGCCACTGGCTATGGTAGCTGTTGTGACAGTCTTCCTTTCACACACTCACACCCACTGGATACTAACTACATAGCTTTTTTTTTTGCAAAAGAAGAAACATCTGAACAAGGCTTGTCCATCAATGGCTTTGATTACCATCAAGGGAAATCCTCTAAATCAGTGTTTCTCAAACTGTGCTTTTCCGGGTGTTTCAGCTCCCAGAAATCTCATCCAGCTTCCCAGCTGTTGGGAATTGTGGAAGCTGAATTTCAAAACAGCTATAGGAGCACAGTTTGAGATTTTCTGCTCTAAATCAATGGTTCTTAACCTCTGATCCTCCAGATGTTTTGGACTTCAACTCCCAGAAATCCCAGCCAGCTTACCAGCCGTTATGAATTATGGGAGCTGAAGTCAAAAATACTTAGAAGACCAAAGGTTGAGAACCACTGTTCTAAGTAATTTTCAGCCTATTCTACCAGCCACTATATGACTGTGCCTTTGGGAAGTGATAGTGAGATAACCAAGTAAGGTGCATCCATCAACAGCTATTATATCTATCAACATGTGATTCTCTATGCTTGCCACTGGCTTCCCATCGCACCATAATAGTAACAAACTATATAGTAGAGCACCCCTAGAAATGTAATTAATTGCTTTCAAAGGTAGCTTTCAAGCTCTGGTAGGTTTTCTAGATGTTCCTACACTCCTAATAGGGCTAAAAGTTAAGCTCAAGTCTGCGAGACGCTGTCTGACCAGTTTTTAAAACTCTACTCTGTGTTAGATAAGTGAAATAAAAAACCGCATCAGAAATAAACTGGTTTCTAGAACAAAAGATTTTCCCTCAGAATTGTAGACAATTTTGGAATAGGATTTGGTATAAAATTGTATGGTCTTATGGGCCTTAGAAGATCTAGAACCAAACTGGCAACGCTAATCCCTCACAGTTATCCATGCTCACATATCCTTCCTGTGTGACCATAGCTGGTTGGTTATATAGAAATCATTGCACTCAACAAATTCTATTCTGTTTTATCCTATTTCCCACAGCATTCACACATTCACATCTGAAAAGCAGTTATATATGAAAGCTCTTATTTTGTATACACTGCATGCTGATTTCACTTACTTCACCTTTACTTGACTGAAGCATTTTTTCCTGATGTTTTAAGTAAGAAGAGCTAGACTGTATCTCATAGATTTTCTTCATGCTTCATTTGCTCTGTGCAACTTTAAGACCGGCAGGTCCCTGAAGTGTAATGCTGCGAGAGAACAATTAGGCTGCACATTCTAATCAATGTTAGCATGAGCCGTAATGCTAACTCCAGGTTTTGTTGGTGGCTGTGTCATGCTTCAATTTTTGGTTTATGTATGATTATGCTCCTCTTATTATTGCTCCATATTTGGCTGGGAAGTCTCTTTGGTTTAAATGTTATGACCTTGTAGATAACTTAGAGCCTGACCTTTGAATGGCTAATGTGTGGGTGCCATTTTTCGTCCAGATGTAAATAAGTAAGAACTGAAATGTACTTATGTATATCAGCAGTTAACCTGATTTATTTATTGGAGACACACACGTACAAAATATTTAATCTTCCACAGTTGCCTGCTGGCTTGTAGACGACTCTGGCTGAATACAACATGTTGAGAATCTGCAAGAGGAACAAGCTGATGCAGCAGGTCTTCAGGAGTTCCAGAACTGTTATCATCATGTTGGATGGCCAGGAGGGAATGGAAAGCTATTAATGCAATATTACCAGAGACAGTGCGATTGAACTGGGATGACAATAGAGAAACAAAGAGAGGAGAATTCCAAGAACATCTATTATATGATATTGTCCTGGTATTCAGGACAACATTTATTTATGTATTATTTGGACTTGTACGCTGCCACTCCCCGAGGGCTCGGAGCAGCTTACAATCAGGTAAAACACACAGAGGTAAAAGCATACATATTAAACTAGCTTAAAAAGATTTCTGGCCTAGCAATCAAAGGCTAGCCAGAAAAGATGAGTCTTGCAGGCCTTGCAGAAGGAGAGAAGGTCCTGCATGGCCCATACATTGCTAGGAAGAGTGTTCCATATTGACGGTGCCACTACAGAAAAGGCTCTGTGCCGGGTCAATGTGAGACAGATTGCTTTGAAGGTCGGTACTTCAAGGAGTTTTATTTGTTCGGAACGAAGTGACCTCTGGGGTTGATAGGGGAAAAGACGGTCCCTCAGATACAGCGGCCCAGACCATGCAAGGCCTTGAAAGTTAACACCATCACCTTGAAGGTGATCCGGTGCTCGACCGGAAGCCAATAAAGCTGCTGGATGATAGGTGTTATGTGACATCTTACTGGAACCCCAGTGAGAAGTCATGCAGCGGCATTCTGGACAAGCTTAAGTTTCCGGATCACTGACAAGGGCAGGCCGATGTAAAGGGCGTTACAGTAGTCCAGTCTCGAGATGACTGTGGCTTGGAGCACCGTGGCCAGGTCATCTCTGGATAGGTAGGGGGCCAGACGCCTAGCTTGCCGCAGATGGAAAAAAGCAGTTTTGCTGACGTTGGAGACCTGGGCCTGCATCGACAGCAATGGGTCAAAAACGACCCCAAGGCTCTTAACTGAGGAAGTTGGGTATAATGCCTCACCATCCAAGCTAGGCAATCGGGCCTCCCCACCAACCGGGCAGCCCAGTCACAGTATCTCCGTCTTTGCTGGATTCACCCTCAATGTACTGGCACACAGCCAACCAGAAACGATTTCAAGGCACTGTTGGGAAAAAGAAGGTACAGAGTCTGGCCGGCCTTCCATTTTCAGAATGAGCTGGGTGTCATCAGCATACTGATAACATTCCAGCCCAAAGCTTCGAACCAGACCAGCAAGTGGTCGCATATAGATGTTAAATAATAAAGGGAAAGAATGGCACCTTGAGTGATCCCACAGGTAAGTGGAGCCCTCTCGGAAACCAAACCCCCCCTTTCCACTCGCTGTCCCCGATTGTGGAGAAAGGACAACAGCCATTTCAGGGCTGTTCCCCTAACTCCAGCAACGGCAAGGCAGTGGGCCAAAAGATTGTAATCGACCATATCAAAAGCTGCTGTGAGGTCCAATAACACAAGCAGCAGTGAACCGTCCTTGTCCAGTTGGCATCAAAGCTGATCTGAAATGGCGACCAACACAGTCTCCGTCCCGTGCCCCAAGCGGAAACCGGACTGGAAGGGATCTAAGCCGGCTGTGTCCTCAAGGAACTGCTGCAGTTGCCCCGCATTGGGGATCTGGTAGTAGGTTTACAATAATAGTCTTCCTTCTTGCTGGGCTGGTGATGTTTTGGAATGTATCTCTGAGAACATGGTTTCTGAAATAGCATAATGTAAGTCGGGAACTGTTAGTTTACGTATATTTTACCAAATCTCTCTCCTAGCTAATTTTACTCAGATTATAGAGTTATTGAAGTGGCATGATAGCTGCAAATATTTGAATATTCTATCATAATAAACCTTTGCATTTCTATTCATTGTGAAATACACACAGATTCTGCATCCATAGATCCAACCAACCATTGCTTGAAAAAAAAGAGCAAAATTTGAATTTGCCATTTTAAATAAGGGACAATGTTTTATTACACTACTGAATACAATGGAACTTGAATATGTATAGATGTTGGTATCCACAGGGTGTCCTGGAACCAAACTCAGGAAATAGGAAGGCTGCACTGTCTAGGCCCCACTTTATAGTCTCCTGATCCAAATCATAACTATAATCACAGGAATAAGAAAAACAAATGGTGCAAGTTGTGGATGGGATGCACAAGTTCCAATACTGGGCTTGTTTCTCTCGGACTAAATTGGGGGGGAGAGAGCAACGGGAGGGCAAGGACTGGAAGAGAAAAAGAGACCTGTTGATAGCTAAATTAGACTGGTATGTCAAGGCCTTGGACAGCTCCAAGCAGGCAACCTTCTCCAACAAGGTGAAAATCTTAGATGAGTTTCTGTATTATCTTGGAGCCAGATCAGAACTTGCTCCTTTCTGAAAGGCAGTAAACTTTAAAGAAATAGTTTTCTGACCAGGTGCTCTGTCTTGCTCTAGTCAGTTTCTCTCATAGGGTTTGCCATTGCTCATTGAAGAAAACTGGGTCACACAATACATTTCTTCACTAGGCATCTGTATCTTTAGTGTCTTTTCTTATTGGTTTAGACAATGTCAGAAACCTAAGGACATCAGAGTTAGTTTGGACTTCAGGTGCATGCTGAAAAAATCTATTGTGTGTTTCTTAAAATTATGAGGTTTAAAATTATACATTAATTAAATGGAAAGTAATCCACTGGCAAACTATATAACATGACACGGAAGATAAATTAATTCTTTGCACCTGTCTTTATTGCATTAGATGTAGGGCAGATATCCATGTTTGTATTGTCAGATTCAGTAAGAGAGTCTTAGTTACTGAGGAAAATAGTTGTGATTAAATTGACAGATTAAAAACAAACAAATCATTAGCTCCAGCTGGAATCTTAAAGAACTCAAATGTGTGGAGTTACGAAAGTACATGCTTTGACAATATTGTTGGTATCTGGAAAACCACTGGAAAATGCCAATATAATGCAAGTTTTTTTAAAAAAAACCCACAAAGGGCTTTAAAAGGGGAAAAGATCTACAAAATATTATTAGCTTAACGTCTGCCTGGAGAAAATCAGTTTAAATCGCAATAGGCCTACCAGCTATGCAGGAGTTGGGACACAAACCTATACAAAGTTGAGGGGGGAAACACAAATTAAAGTAAGTTTTTTTTCAGACTCTGTGAACACCTCTCTACAAATGTCTAGATCCACAGAATTGCACTGGAGGATATAGATATCTTTATATATCAACATCCCATACAAAGATGGACTGCAGGCAGTTTGACTGCCAAGATTGAATGCTATGAAATAATGAGAATTGTAGTTTTAATTTTTTTAGCCTTCTTTGCCAATGAATGCTGCTACCTCAGTAAACTACAACTCACAGGAGTCCATAGCATTGAATAATGCAGTTAAGGTGTTGTCAAACTGAATTAATTCTACAGTATCCAAAACATCTGGAGCAGGGGTGCTCACACTTTTTCAGCATGGGAGCTACTGATTAAAAAACCAAGTCCCAAAGATCACCTGCCCAGAAATGTAAAATGTATAACTATTTTCTTATTTATTAATTTATATTTATTATTCATTTTTATGTACCGCTCCTTCCAGCAGGCTCGGGGCAGTTTACATAAAATGAAGTTATAAAACATCAACATTTCAATTTAATAACAACAATATAAAACAGAGCATAAAAATACATCCAACCACCCCATTTCTCCCACACTGCCATATTACCACAAATATTATCAGCCAGAAAGTAAGAAGAGAGGCTTTTGAACTGCAAGGCCATTTAATACTCAGCAAGGTAAACAAAGGGGCATGGGAAATACATCCAACCACCCCATTTCTCCCACATTTCCATATTCCCCAACATATATTTCTCAAGGAACAAAGCAAGCAGAGAGGTTTTGGAGCTAAAAGGCCATTTTTAAACATTAAAAATAAACAAAGAGACATGCCACAGAACAATCAAGCACCCACCCCAAAGTAAAAAGACCGACCTTTGAGATGTGGTAAGGAAATGACCCGAAAGTGTCCTCCTTCTTCTCCTCCATCGTTGCTCCTATTTCCACGCCGCCAGCATGCGTGCCGCCTCCAAGAGCTCATGAGAAGTCTGAGAGGCAGAATGGGCGCTTCTGCGCATGCACGCGGGGCCAGCCATGCATTGCGTCATCCAGGCCCGCCCCCTTTGGTCTCCTAGAATCTGAGTGGCTGGAGAAGGACGGAGGGAGGAGGAGGAATCCAAAAGAGGGGGCCAATTCTGCCTCTTGGACTCTGGAGCTTTTAGAGGCGGCGCGCGAGCAGGGAGCGGGGAGGAGCAACGACGGAGGACTTCTTTGCAGCGTGCAGGGGCGTGTGAAGAGGACCAACAGCAAAAAACCTGGTCAGGGGCCTGAAGATCACCAGGATGAGGCCCGAAGATCACCCTGGTGATCAAGATCACCATTCTGAGCACCCCTGATTTGGAGGATCAGAGCTTGGGAATTACTGATTTAAATCAATCAATCCAAGCTCTTCTATCCATTGTTCAGCTTCCAACCCTGGACGGCGTGACACTATGTCTGTCGTCTTCTGTTAAGAGCTTAGGAGTAATCTTAGACCCCCTGTTGTCGATGGAGGCTCACGTCTCCAGCGTCAGCAGGGTGGCATTTTTCCATCTTCACCAGGCGAGGAAGCTGGCCCCCTACTTGTCCCGGCATGACTTAGCCACAGTGGTCCAAGCCACGGTCATCTCGAGGCTAGACTACTGTAACGCTCTGTACATTGGCCTTCCTTTGTCGGTAATCCGGAGACTCAAACTGGTGCAGAACGCTGTAGCGCGACTCCTGGCGGGGGTCCTGATTGGCCATCACATCACGCCAATACTGCGCCAACTGCACTGGCTTCCAGTAGAATGCCGGATTGCTTTCAAAGTGTTAGTCTTGACTTTTAAGGCCTTACATGGTCTGGGGCCAGTGTACCTGCGGGACCGCCTTGTCCCATATCACCCCACTCGATTGTTGCGCTCTGAAGAGCAAAATCTCCTGGTCACCCCAAATGTGAAGACTTGTCATCTGTCTACAACCCGCCGGCGGGCTTTTTCTGTTGTGACTCCAACACTGTGGAACGCACTGCCCGCTGGCATCCGCACCACCCAGAGCCTTCTCCCATTTAGGAAAGCAGTTAAGACTCTGCTGTGTCAGCAGGCCTTTGGGGTTGACTAGACTACAGTTTCCCTTGTGCGCTGCCTAGCATGCAGCCCACTGTGATTTTATCCGCTGTTTTAATTGTAGTTCTATTTTAATGGTGTTTTACTGTGGTTTTATGATATGTCTGCTAACTGAATTGTTGTGTAGCCGCCTCGAGCCGTCTGGGGAGGGGGGGGGGGCGGCAGACAAGTAAGAAGTAATAAATAAATAATAATAAATTGTTGAAAAGATTTACATGAAAATGATCTCTTAGCTGTGCTGGACAGTATTTTAGTGGAACCTGAGCACACAGGATCTACATTCTGAAACTATCACCGCCATCCTTTTTAGGTTCCATGTTCATCTCAGGCTCAGACCACCTGCAAGTTTGCTGCCCAGTAACACATATTGTGAGCTTGCTTTGTGTGTGTAAGTACAAACACACACTGGTATGTCTCCTTTCATTTTTGGATGCTCTTTTAAGCATGTGACCATGGCAACTATAAAGTCAAGTGCCTGTACTTTAAAATTTACAGTTCCAGTGCTGGTGTTATATCAGAAACTACAATCAAATCTGAACAGATGCAGTGCCCCACACATCACTCACAACTTTAACTGTACACAGACTCTGTTGCTGCTGAGTACCAATAGCATTACTGTACCAGTCAAACTGGAAATGCTGTATTCCTTCTTTCCAGGAGAAATACCTTCACCAACAAACCCTTCTAATGTAGAAGCAAGCTTGCTGGAGTTTCTCTCTCTCTATTCAGTCTATGTTTATCTGCCTGAAAGAGGAAAGCAATTTTTGTAATATTTGAGTGATCAGATTTATTATCATTTCAGTGCCTCATATAAAAGAACTTTTGATTTACTAACCAGCAAAAACAGAACTGTGGAAACAGGCATAATTTAGGCTGGCAGCTTTCTTCATTAAAGTGGCATTTTAGTTTGGAACAAATGGCAAAAGTAAATGTACTACCTCAGAAATAATGTGTCATCTTTCAACATAGTAAGTGTGTAAAGTGGTTTTCCTTCAGAGTACTTCTCTTGATTTATAAAACACACAGAAAAGGGCCTAAATCTATTTTAAGGAATGCGCATGGCAGCACTAAATAATGAGTCAACCATGCATAATAAACGGAAGCACTGTCTGGTGACTTTGTGACAGTGGCTGTTGTAAAGCCATCAGTGAATATGTGTTTTATTCCTGTTTTTTTCATAATGTATTTCAAATAATAATAAAAACCAATATTATCCAAATGAAATAATATCTCTGGGAAAGCAAATTGGGCTGGATCCAATTCTCCACTTGAAGAAGCATTGGAACGTTTCTCTCCTTCCATTCACCTCTGTTTTCTTGGTCCTTCAGGGCTGGTTTTGGGGAGACTGATGCTGGAGGTGGAAACTGCCTGGCCCTAGCTTTTGGGGATTCCACTTTTTTTTACCAGTGGAAGAATACTGGTGGATGCTTTCCACTTTTTATCTATATAATTCAACCCAACCTGTGGTACCTGAGCCTATGGCTCAGGTTACACCTCGGAGCAGTTCAGCGTCTGATGTCAGCTCAGCTGCAGCTGACAGTGATTTTAGCACTTACTCAGCATCTGACATGGAGATGGGAGAGGCTGGGGGTAATACTTGGCTGAGTAGAAAATGATCTACACATGGCTCAAGTGATGAGGAGTCTTTACAACATAACAGAATCCGGCAAGTACTTAGGGAAAGCACTGACCGTGATACATTTGAAGGCTTTTCAGGACATGATGGGAGTCAAAGTGAAGGGGATGATAGAGGAAGAGTTGGACTGGACTGTGGTAGAGGAAATACAAAATGTATGTGAAGCACCAACGTCTTCAGACAGCTTTTTTGGGTTCAGCAGTGATGAGTGGCCTGAGGGGTTTGTGGGAGAAACTGAATGGCAAACGCGAGCGAAGTAAGGACAGGAGATGGTACCAGTGGAGGGAAAATCGAGGATCAACAGCTGAAGATGCTATCGCAGCTGCTCAGGATGATAGTGGAGAGTCATCAGATTAAGGGCGGTGGCTAATTGTTTGTAGGATATAAGGAGGACGCTTGGCCCCTGGACGTTGCGGTGGGGCAAAGTGTTGCTGGGTGAAGTTCTCTGCGTTTCTCTTCTGATGCTGATTCCTGGCTTGGGTATTTCATGATATATACTGAACTTGAGTTGGGGTTTGCTATTTTGCTGCTGGGTTCCTAGCTGCCAGGGCACCTGGAGTAAAGGGAATGGAATTTTTATTGTGTTATCTTTATGTGCTTAGTTGCTGTTGCCGTGTATTTCTTTGGCACGGCTTGGTTTTTGGAAGACCAAAGTGAGTGTGCTGCAGCTGCTTACTGAAGAAGGGTATTGTATTACAAGAGGGAAGGAGGGGGCATTGGGACTTTGGGGGCTGGGATTATGGCATTATTGTCTCTTGCATTAGCTCCTGAACATTTCCTGTGTGGACCTCCTCCCTTGTGTTCCTGGAATTCCAGTTTCCACATTCCTGCTCTGCTGCCTCCCTTGATTGACATTTGGTTAAGGACCTTCGGACTGCCTCTTTGACTACGTTTCAGCTGCTGCTGCATTTGGAGCTTTTGCAAGCATTCTCTCCTTTAGTTAGATAGTTAGTGGGTTTTGGGTGTCAATTGACGAAGATTTAAGTTTGTCTTCTCCAGGATTTGGACTTTTGTGTGTTTACGCTGCCTTTAAGCATTATTTTCGTTCTCCTTTTGTGCCCTGAAGGCACAGAAGAATTGTAAATAAACTTTATTTGTTGCTTTTATCTGGCTTGGCTTTTTTTGAGTGGCATCTGGTCGTAACTCAACCATTCCTTGAAAACACAGACAAATAAAACACATTATGCAAAGTAAAACATTCCTGCCCCCCCCCCCTCCTTTAGCTATGGGAGTTAAATTGCTTTTCAACAAGAAACAATTACTTGCATGTATTAGTTTTAAATATTTTCAGTAGAGATGAGCCAAAATTTATTGATTGAAAGGTCACAGGGTTGAATCCGGGGAGCAGCATGAGCTCCCACTGTTAGCCCCAGCTTCTGCCAACCTAGCAGTTCAACAACATGAAAATGTGAGTAGATCAATAAGTACCACTCCGGCAGGAAGGTAACGGTGCTCCATGCAGTCATGCTGGCCACATGACCTTGGAGGTGTCTACGGACAATGCCGGCTCTTCAGCTTAGAAGCACCACCCCCCAGAGTTAGACACGACTGGACTTAATGTCAGGGGCAAACCTTTACCTATTTCCCAAAAACATGTCTGAAATTCTTATGTTCTTCAAATCCTACAGGACCCTGCCAGCTGAATTCCTTCTTGTTTGTAGGAGTCCTCAATATAGATATACATATGAGGAACTTCTGATAAACAAACTTTCATTGGATGGAATATTTACTGTGTGGCAGGGGGCTAGAGTGGGTGACATTTGTGGTCTCTTTCAATGTTGTGATTCCATTATTATTATTATTATTGTCTCACTTTATCTCTCTAATGCGCTTCCTTTCGAAGTCCGTGCCCTTCAGAGTCTACTTGCTTTCCGGAAGGCCTGCAAGACACTACTGTTTCAGCAGGGCTTTGGTCCTTGAATAATAACTGTTGACTCCTGATTTTATGTGTAATTGTTATTGTTTTAACCCATGATATGTTTTTAATGATGTTGTATTGCTGGTTTTATTATATGTAAGTCGCCCCAAGCCTGCTGGGAGTGGCGACGAATAAATTTGAATAAATAAATAAATAAATAAATAAAATAAATAAAAAGATCCAAGGCAGGTAACACTAGAAGTAATATAATATGTAATTTAAAACATAGAAAACATGCAAATATTAAAATGGAGGTAAACATTGATTCTATGATTCTATTAAGAGATTTAATACACTCAGCTCCACATCCTTTCCACATTAACTTGCTGCATGTGTTTGCCGCTTCAGAGTTGCCTGATTTGTTCTCCTTTGAAAGGGACTATATCCTCTAATTTTGGAACATAAAGCAAATATAGTTGTGTTATGCATGTTTGAGCATTTTTCTTGCTATTGTTTATTACCAAGATTGCTGGAAAAGAACCATTATTTTGTCACACAGCAAATTTCCTTGAACAATACGATTGAAAAGGGTCTCCATGATGTCAAGTCTAAATGAATTCTCATTCAGAAGACATTTGGCAGAAAAGTCAGAGGACGAACAAAGATGCCCAATCAAGAGGAATCAGTGAATGTGAAAAATTGTTGTATCTGTGATTATTTAGCTCTGTTTTCTATTGGTTCGTCTCAGTTAGAATAGACCCTTTGAATCAGTTTGCGGTTTAACAATAGGATGCAGGCTCCAGCCTGCTGCAAAGGCCAGTTTTAATACTATATAATCTTAGCAGCCCCCAAGATTAAGAATTGAATTCTGAATGTGTTCTTATTGTCATTGCTTCTTCAGCTGAGAAAGCTGGAAATCCACTCCAGAGATTGACCAGCTGCTTTAATTAACAGTGATGGAACAGAAGGCAGGTTTTTTCTTCTTCTACAAACAGAAAGCAGTTTATGAACAAACTAGAAATCAGTGGCCCCCTGTGGACATGATAAATTAAATGCTACACAATTCTTCATTTTAGCTAAAACTGAAGTTTAAAAAATAGCACCACAGCCACCAAATACAGAGCTTCAGTATCTGAACAGACCAAATAGAATAAACCTATGTCTACAGTAGTTTATGGATAGCTTTACAAATAACATTTATTGAAGGACAAGAAATTACTTGGGTGGTAAAGATATTATCAGATAATATTTATTTATTTATTATTTGGACTTATACACTGCCACTCTCTGGGGTTCTCGGAGTGGCTTACAGTCATATCAAAACACAACAGAGGTAAAACAACATATTAAACTAGATTTAAAAAGGTTTTCCAACTTAGCAGTCAAATGCTAGCCGGAAAAGATGAGTCTCGCAGGCCTTGCGAAAGGAGGATAGGCCCTGTATCACTTGGAAATGGGGGGTTCCAGATTGACGGCGCCACTACTGAAAAGGCTCTGCGCCGGGTCGATGTGAGACGGATTGCTTTGAAAGTCAGCACTTCAAGGAGGTTCTGTTGTTCGGAACGGAGTGATCTCTGGGGTTGATAGGGGAAAAGACGGTTCCTCAAATACAGCGGCCCCAGACCATGCAAGGCCTTGAAAGTTAACACCATCACCTTGAAGGTAATCCAGTGGAGCTGCTGGAGGATGGGTGTTATGTGACATCTCACTGGTGTCCCAGAGAGAAGTCGAGCAGCGGCATTCTGGACGAGCTTAAGTTTCCGGATCACTGACAAGGGTAGGCCAATGTAAAGGGTGTTATAGTAGTCTAGTCTCGAGATGACCGTGGTTTGGAGCACCATGGCCAGGTCATCTCAGGATAGGTAGGAGGCCAGACGCCTAGCTTGCCGCAGGTGGAAAACGGCAGTTTTGCTGACGGTGGAGACGTGGGTTTCCATTGACAGCAATGGGTCTAAAACGACCCCAGGGCTTTTAACTGAGGATGTCGGGCATAATGCCACACCATCCAAGCTAGGCAGTCGGACCTCCCCACCCACTAGGCGGCCTAGCCACAGTAGCTCCGTCTTTGCTGGATTCACCCTCAATCTACTGGCATGCAGCCAGCCAGTGATGGCTTCAAGGCACTGTTGGAAACAAGAGGATACGGAGTTCGGTCGGCTTTCCATTTTCAGAACGAGCTGGGTGTCATCAGCGTACTGATAACATTCCAGCCCAAAGCTTCGGACCAGACCAGCAAGTGGTTGCATATAGATGTTAAATGGCAAATTCTTATGTTTTTAATTGGACTTTTTTTTCAGGTAAGCTTGAGCAGAACTGTAGCCAAACCTCAAATCAAGTTTAGTCTTGCATAAACTTATACATTTAACTATAAATTAATATTATAGAGCGGCATAACATATCCTTTCTGAATGCATATTCCACACATGGTATATCTGAGCATGATGTGTCAAATGTAGACTATACTGTTCAGCTTTTTATCTCTTGTGGAAATATCATAAGCCTAAAACTTAGTAGTTTTCAACCTCATCACACCGGCCAAATTCAGCAGATGTACATCTATTTCTGGCGGGGCTCCATGGTAAAAACAAAGAGGAACTAGCTTATGCCAGGGCAGTGGCAACATGAGAGGCTTCCCATATTGCATTGGCAACAATGGGGGGGGGGGTGCCGGGTGGTGGATGCTTTCCCCCATAGTATGGGGTAAGGGGGAAGCAGGGTGATGTGGGGTGTGGGGGCAATGGATTACCCGTGTCTCCTGCCAGGCCACGATAGATTCGCCACAATCCACGGTGAATCCAGCAGCTAACATGTTAAGGTCCTGTTGATTCAGTTGCCAAATAGTAAGCCAATACTTATACAGATGCAATTAAGTGAATGGGACTAGCATTAGCTTGGGTAAGCACAAAAAACCACGAGGAATGCTTGGAGTTGTTCTCAGGGTGGTCTGAGAAAAGGCCTTACTGGTACATTATTTAAACTGTTATGCTGATTTATATCCTGATCTGATCACCATGCTCAATATATCCCATATGCATGGTGGTATTGGGATAACGATACAAATGGTTTGCTAGGGTAGACCCTCTCTCACTCAGACTCATCTCCCCTGCCCCCCCCCCCCCAATCAAACTCAGCCCCTCCCGAATCAAAATCCTGGCTACGGTCCTGTTTGTGATATAAAGCAAACAAGTTATGATTTTTTTCATGCTTCCTCTATCTAAGTAATCAAATATTTGGAAAATGTTATATCTATCGTATGCAGTGCAGTATAGTAAAATACTTAAGAACCTGCTTAATTTGAAATGTAGGATACAACTCAGTAACAAATTAAGAGTTGGGGGGAAGTGTCCTCATACAAAATAATTCTCTGAGATCCCCTCATATTTTAAAGTTAAGCTTATCTGTGATCAATTGTGCTAACAATTTTTAAGAAGAATAAATAATAAAGTATATCAATTCTGGATGCTCAATATTTGACTTGGTAAAGTCTATAATACCTCCTGGCCCATATAGCAGCTCTAATGGCTACAATGGCATTGATGCAATATGCTTTTTGCGATGACACCACACAGACTTCTGATGATCAATGTCATAATGGTGGACCACATTCATACTGGTAGGGAGTTGACTCAAGTAAAAGTATATGTTTATGTGAAGTTTATATTCTCTTTTTTAGGAGAACAGTTACATAAACATCAGGGTACTTTATCTTTTTATTATGGAGTAAAGACAAGTATTTTATAAAGATTTAGAGTTGTATTTACAATCTATATTATAGAAACAGTGTTACAATATTGAATGAATAATTCAGTGCTAATAATCTGCTGGGCTAGATCCCTTTTTCACATATCCTTCATGAAAGAAAATCAGGAAAACTGTTTCTCAATTTGGAAGGGCCATAGTCTTATATAACACAGTTCCCAGAGGCTCCTTTCTACATCAGTAATCATGGTTGTACATTATCATTGCTCTAACATTATCCTTGAAACATGAGAAGTTATGTGTCTTTCAGTAGAATAAATTGTCCAAGAAACAAAAATAGAACTCTAGTGAAGAATTGCTTTTCACTTGCATTTTATTACACCAGTAATCACTGTGACTTAAATGCAATGCACAGGATGCTAGTGTCTGGAACTCTTATCAAATGTATTGGAGAAGCAGCATCACTATCAGAGATGGAAGACATTACATTTTTTGGAATATAATCTCCAGTATACTACACTCATTCAAGGTCACTGCCCATGCTGCCTGAGACTTATAGTCTGAAAACATTTTCTAGCTCTTATCAGTTTGTAATATCTCTTATAACTATACAACACAAGCTAAGATGGTGGATAAAACCTATGGAATGGCATTGAAAAACACTGCTCCATTCAAAACTCCATGACACAAAAAATCTACGCCCTATCTTCACTGACCATTTAATGCAGTTTAAAGCTATCTTCAAACTGCAATGGCCAGGCATCAAGCTCCCACAAAAAAACACAAAAGAAAGGCCTTAATGTGCATCTGTGCTTTCGAGACTCCCACAGATGGCTCAAAGACACGCCAAGCTAGCAAAAGTATTTACAGTTTATTTTCAACAAAAACACAGCCACAGTCCGGCATAAAAGGAACCCACACCCCCAAAAGCCCATAAACAAAAACAGGGAAGACGTCCGTCTTTTGAAGTCCTTGGCTTTATTCCGGCTCGAAGTCTGTTGAGATGCGAAGACCCGTCCAAGAAGGAAAGGAAGAGTGCTTCTCCAATTCCAGGAGAGCAACACAGGAAAAGACCAAACGAAATGCGGTAGTCAAGCTTGCTGGGAATCAGGAACTACGACACAAGAAACAAGAGCACCAAATACAGGAACCAGCAACCCACCAGCAACACCTTGGCCGACCGCAGAGTCCCAAATCCCCAGGCCTTACTTTAATACCCTTACAAATCAGAGTAATCAGACTCCCCACCCAACTCTGCCCCATTCCCCTCAGCTGCAGCACTGGGTGTGTTCCTCCAATCTTCCCACCTTTGCTGAGCAGTTAAAGGACCCCAGTCCGATTCACCATCCCCACTAGGCCAAGCAGGGTCACTCGAAAAGCCAAAAAAGGAGCTTTCGCTGGACTCAGCATTTATCACATCCCTGACATCTTGCACCAGTGCTGAGTCCAGCTCGGTATCACTCTCTTCTGAGGGTAACTCTACGCCAAACCCCTCAAAAGTATCATCACTGGTAGGCTCCCTAAGTATTTGTCGGTCCTTTCTCCTGTGCTCTGCCTCTTCCAAACTCTCAGCACTTGCAGCCCTTTTCCTCCCAGCTGCAGTCATTCTGCCCAAACCTCCCTCTTCCAGTGACATGTCCAACACAGTATCCTCCTCCGAGTTACTACCTGTAGCAACTACAGGCTCAGTTTGCTCAACTACAACATGTGCTCTGTAGTTTGTATGATTACCATCCCGGCTTCATACTGATTCCAAGGTTTCCTATGTACTATCTGCACAGCAAAACCAGTTTCTTCAATACTGGTTTGAAGCTGTATTAATGTTCAATGCAGATAGGGCCCAAATGGCAAATTTTCACTTGGCTTGCTCAGTGGCCTTGACCCTAATAAATAGCAATGTCATAATGTGGTTCTGCCTCTTATAGCTGATGTTTCAGTAAATGCCTTTATTTTGTTCATCATTTCAGCCAGTATGTTAAAGATATCAAAATAAATAACTATGGGGTAACCGCCTCTCAAACTGTAAGAAGGAAGAATATACATTTTTTTTAAATTCGCACCTGTGTGTGCATGGATAGTAGGCACAGGCAATCCATGGTTCTAGCACCGGGAATGTGGCGCAGCTGGCTAAGTGTCAGCTGCATAAATCTCTCTGACCAGTAGGTCATGAGTTCAAGGCCTGCCCGGGTCGAGGTGGGTTCTTGACCTTAAGTGTAGCCTGCTGCCGACCTTTGCAGCCCGAAAGACAGTTACATCTGTCAAGTAGAAGATAAAGGTACCACATTAAAGTGGGGAGGCAAATTTAGACTGATTTATGATGCCATAAAAAATCGCTCAGGAATGCGGAAGAAACAACAAAGCTACGCTGGAAGGAAACGCTAAGAGTGAGGAGGAATGTGTCAGCTCCCCCTGGTGGCCAGAAAGTTTGCCTCTGCTTGTCCAAAATGTCAAATGCATGTACTGTTCTGTATTGTGATGAATGTCACATGTTTGTATGTCATGTGTTGAACTGCAGGGATTGTCTGCAGGGTTTGTGTACTGTAATCTGCTCTGAGTCCCCTTCGGGGTGAGAAGAGCGGAATATAAATAAAGTAAATAAATAAATAAATGGTTCTAAAGTAATTACAAATCTAGGGGGCGCTGGTGCTTTGCTTCTAAAATGTTGCTAAAAGTTCTGGTGGTGAAAATTTCAGCACTCTTAACAAAGCTTTCAAAATTTTGTTATAAATAGCATTTCCTAATTGGTTCTGTCATAAAAAAAATCACCGATAATGAAATAATAATGATATTTTGAAAGTTTTGTTAGAGTTCTGAAATGTTCATTACCAGAACTTTAGCAACACTTTAGGAGCAAAGCACCAGCTTTAGTAATACTTTAGAAGCAAAGCACTAGTACACTCTAGTTTTGTAAGTACTTTAGAACCATTTAGAATCATGGATTGCCCAGTGCCGAATGGATAGATTAATTTTGTTCCTGCTTAAGAGTGCATTTACTAGAGGAAAGGAGAGAGATGGGGCCATTTCCCACCTATTAAAATTCCAATTCCCAAATGAAATTTTCCTTCAGTCCAGAGGTTTTTTTTAGCATTTAAGTGGGACAATAAAAAGCATTCACATCTACATCTCTTATATTTGCCGTGTTCTCTTGTCCTTGATAACTGCCTGTCCTTTTTCTTTGAATGTCTAAACTATAGTTCTGAATGCTTAATGGAAGTTTTAAATTACTGCAATGCTGTAAATTTGGGTACTGAAACAAATGTCAGTTTTATTTGGGGAGAGAGCACCTCCATTTTGCCCCCCCCCCCCAAATAGCTACACTCTGATTCTCCTTGCACATTTTTCCTCTGCAAATATGAATAAATGTCTTATTCTAAATTCATATCAAAAATGAATGGAAACAAAGTTTTTGTAAATACCTAGAGGGGAAAAGTTTTCAAAAACATCAGGGGAGAGCTATCAATAATTTTTGAAATGTCTAACAGTAAATATTACAAAATATAAAAAGTGATGTCTGTTTTATCCAAAGCATTATGTCCTTTCACTTAGCTGAACACATCTTTCACTGCAGTCTCCTTCCCTTTTGAATCTGTATTAAAACTCTATCAATGTAACCATTACTGAGAGAGGCAAGCACTCCGGGGAGGAAAGGTGCAGGAGGAGGGAGTGTTTCATCACTTCCTATGAACAAACAAACCTCAAGTGAAAAATGAAAGACTAGCCTTGACACAAAAGCTCATAAAATGTTACAGAAACATAAAAGCTAAAGAGCAAAAAAAAGAGAGAAAAAGAAATTAGCAGTTCAAAGGAAAGATCAAAAGGTACTTGTATTAGTTTTTGACATATAAAGGAACCCATGCATTCACATGCAGCAAGAGTGAATGGCATTTTTTAAAAAAAAAATCTTATTTTTGTTCTTTAATCGTATTCTCGTTAACTTATGTAGAAAAATTAAAACACAACAGATCTCAAAAATTATGAAGAAAGAAACTTTATTAGGGGAATATTTGTTTAGGTTTTATGTGAGGATCACTTCTCTTAATGGAAAAAAAGATTTCCTCACAATGTTCACTTATGCAGTTGTCCCATTTAAATTCCTAGGAGTTGTCATCAGCAATAATGAACTAACTGCAAGACGCATCTGTGGGTGCAAGCACATATGCACATTTATTGGCACTGGCGGTACATTTCTTAGAAGCATATCTGATATCACCACATTCAAAATGTGCAAAACCTATTGCTCCTTGATTGCACAGAGGTGTCTGCTTGACACAACATACCTCACTGGTTGTCCATGCTCTGGTCACATCCCGAATAGATTACTGCAACGCACTCTTCGTGGGGCTGCCTTTGAAGATAGTTTGGAAATTACAACTAGTCTAACGGGCAGCAGCCAGATTACTAACCGGAGGTACATACAGAGAGCATACCACCCTCTGTTGTGTCAGCTCTACTGGCTGCCTGTCCACTTCCATGCTCAATTCAAAGTGATGGTTTTGACCTTTAAAGCTCTATATGGTTCTGGCCCAGCTAACTTGTCCAAACGCATCTGCTGCTACGTCCCACCTCGTAACTTAAAATCTTCCGGGAAGGCCCTGCTCTTGCTCCCACCAACTTCGCAAATGCGGTTGGTAAGGACGAGAGAGAGGGCCTTCTCAGTGGTGGCTCCCTGTCTATGGAACGCGCTTCCTAGCGACATACGTTCAACTCCATCCCTCCTGGCATTCAGGAAAAAGTGAAATCCTGGCTGTGGGACCAGGCAGTTGCACACTAGCACAAGGCAGCACTTTGGACTGGATTTTAAGGGCAAGTTGGTGGGTATGTCTTAATGCTCTTTTTATGGACGGAACACTGTTTTTAACTTAAATGAATGTGTATGATGTGTTAATGTTAATTGTATTTTAATGTATTTTAATGCTGAATGGTTTTGGGGTTTTTATATTGTATTTTACTGTGTTTGTTAGGCCGCTCTGAGTCCCCCCTCGGGGGTTGAGAAGAGCAGGGTAAAAATGCTGGAAATAAAAAAATTAAATGTTGTGTCCAAATGGACACAAAAGCACAGTGCTGTCCCAGGGAGCCTTTAGAGAATAAGAGAAGACCTAGATATAAGTAGAGAGCCCATCCCAGAGAGGCTTGACTAAGACCGCTCTGCCAGCTGGACATCACCTGAAGACCACAGAATTCTGGTTTATGGGTTTACTCCACTGTCAAGAACTGAAAAAGGCTAGGGACTGTTCAGGTCCAGGTAACCCAAAGTTTGACAAGAGACTGCTCTGACCTCACTTTATAGGCCTGAAACATCTGCCACCTGCCACTGGTCATGCTATGAGTTATGCCTCTGACATCTTGGCTAATGACCTCATGAGATGGGCCAAAATACATCAGCATATGCTGATTCCTCTATAGTTTTGCCATGAAGCCCGCCAACTCCCATCCCATGACGTACATCTACTTCTGGAAAGCCTCCAGGGTAAAACTGTAAAGGAACCAGCGTATGCCACCAAGTTGCTTTAGCAACAATGGAGGGAAGCTGGGCAGTGGACACTTTCCCCCATGGATTCCTCCCAGATTCACCATGATGTGTGGCAATTCCAGTGGCAAGTGTTAGTCTCAGTGGCTTTTCTTCACGAATGAAGATTCAGATTCAGTAAGGACTCATCCCATACTTTCTACAAGTGCATTGATGACTAAGAAGGCCAATCTGAGATAGGAATGTCCGGTTGCAGAAAGCACAGCAGAAAGTCTCCTTGGATGATGTTGTTTCCAAGTTGCGGTTCTTTCTGTGTTGTTGTTTCTCCATGAGACTCGTTTGGCATGTCTTTTTGAAAGAGGCTGCAGCATTATGGATAGTGAGGCCAGGGTGGACCATTTTTGGTGATCAATCTGGCCAAGCCTCAGATGTTGTTTCAGGGAGTCCTTATATCACTTTTTTTGGGGTGCCTCTCTTGCACTGACTCATGGAGAGTTCACCGTAGAGTTTGGGAGGCAGTGGTCCTCCATTCTAGAGAGGTGCCCTGCCCAGTGCAGCTGTGTGCTCAATAGCATGGCCTTAATGCTGGTGATCCCTGCTTGCTCAAGGACAGCAACATTTGTCACATAGTCTGTCCAGTGTATATTTAGGATTGTGTGAAGACAGCGCTGATGAAAGCATTCGAGGAGTCGTAGGTGTTGGCCATAGGTGACCCATGTTTCAGACCCATATAGGAAAATAGGCAATATGATAGCTCTGTACAGATTGATTTTTGTGTTTTGCCTCAGGTGCTTGCTGCTCCAGACTCTTTTGTGAAGCCTTCCGAGTGCACTATATGCCTTTGCTAATCTGTGATCTATCTCTTTATCAATCTTGGCATCTGAAGAGATTATGCTTCCCAGGTAGGTGAACTGCTGAATGGACTTAAGCACAGATTTGCCTATGGTGATGTGAGGATGATGGTGTTCTTCCTGTGGTGCGGGTTGGTAGAGAACTTCTGTTTTCTTCAGGCTGACTTCCAGCCCAAACAGCTCTGCAGCTGTTGCAAAGCAGGATGTTAGGCACTGCAAAGCTGCTTCTGTATGGGTGACAAGGGCAGCATTGTCAGCAAAAAGCAGCTCACGGCTAGATAGTTTAGAGCAGTGTTTCTCAACCTGGGGGTCGGGACCCCTATGGGGGTCGCGAGGGGGTGTCAGAGGGGTCGCCAAAGACCATGAGAAAACACATTATTTTCTGTTTGTCATGGGGGTTCTGTATGGAAAGTTTGGCCCAATTCTATCTTCGGTGAGGTACAGAATGCTCCTTGATTGAAGGTGAATTATAAATCCCAGCAACTACAACTCCCAAATGTCAAGGTCTATTTTCCCCAAACTCCACCGGTGTTCACCTATGGACATCTTGACTATTTGTGCCAAGCTTGGTCCAGATCCACCATTATTTGAGTCCACATTGCTCTCTGGATGTAGGTGAACCACAACTCCAAAACTCAAGGTCAATGTCCACCAAACCCAGTATTTTCTGTTGGTCATGGGACTTATGTGTGCAAAGTTTGGTTCAATTCCATTGTTGATGGAGGTCAGAAAGCTCTTTGGTTGTAGGTGAACTATAAATCCGAGCAATTACAATTCCCACATATCAAGGCCTATTTTCCCCAAACTCCATCAGTGTTCACATTTGGACATATTGAGTATTTGTGCCAAGTTTGATCCAGATCTATCATTGTTTGAGTCCACAGTGCTCCTTGGATGTAGGTGAACTACAACTCCCAAACTCAAGGTGAATGCGCACCAAACCCTACCAGTATTTTCTGTTGGTCATGGGAGTTTTGTGTGCAAAGTTTGGTTCAATTCCATTGTTGGTGAAGTTCAGAATGCTCTTTGATTGTAGGTAAACTATATATCCCAGCAACTACACCTTCCAAATGACAAAATCACCCCTCACAACCCCACCAGTATTCAAACTTGGGAGTATTGGGTATTTGTGCCAAATGTGGTCCGGTGAATGAAAATACATCCGATATTTTACATAATGTTTCATAACAATAGCAAAATTACAGTTATGAAGTAGGAACGAAAATGATTTTATGGTTGGGGGTCACCACAACATGAGGAACTGTATTAAGGGGTCGTGGCATTGGGAAGGTTGAGAAACACTGGTTTAGAGTCTTAGTGCGAGCCCTCAGACAGCTTAAGTTCGACAAGATGCCATCAGTACGATAGCGTATATAAATGCTGTCTTCTTCTTCAAAATCTGCTGTAGCCTTTGGAGCATCATGCTGAAAAAGATTGTAAATAGAGTTGGTGCAAGAACACAACCTTGTTTCATTCCATTAGTTATTAGAAAGGGCTCTGAGAGAGCATAACCGTATCTGACTTGACCATGCTGGCCCTCATGTAGCAGAATAATCATTTTGAGGAATTTGGGGAGACATCATAGTCATTCCAGAATCTGCCACATACCTTTTCTAGTCACAGTGTTGAGGGCTTTGGTGAGGTTGACCAATGTTACATAGAGTCCTTTGTTCTTTGCAACTCACAAGAAGCTTCTGGAATTTAGCATGGAGTACATGACCTCCCTGAATCCCACCTGAAGTTTCCAAGCTTCAGGTGGGATTCCATCGATCCCGGCAGTGGCAAATGTAATGAGGTCCTAATTTACCTGAGCCTGGTCCTGTTGTGGTTTACTTATCTGATCACCAATCATCCTGATTTGTCCTTGCTAACTGCTTAAGATTGTCTTGTAAATTCTTAAATATAACTGCACTGATCCATCTGAAGAAGCTGGCTGTTTCAAATACATCTTTTTCTAGCCCAGTTCAGCTGGATAGTGCCCAACTGCTTATGTTGGTACGTGTCCGGAATGCCTGATCACTGCTAATAGGAATTTTGACTTCTCTGCCACTTCATTCTTCTCCAGAGTAAGGGACTGGGCAAGATGGAAATCTGCCCTGAGGGACATAATACTGGAGACTTAATTCCTCTGCCCAAACATGAAGGGAATAAAATGGCAAGACTAGATTTTTGTCTAATCAAAAATACACAATGCTTTTAAAACCTGTCCCAATGTATTGTATTTCTTGCAGAACCAAATATTCTAGTATGTAGGTTTAACCCATTCCTTCTTAGAGAAGGTGCAGAGCAACCAACATTTAACAAATTGATCTGAAGAATGTTTTCTGAGGAATTTCAGCTCAATTATAAATTCTACTACACAAATAAAATTAGTATTGATATGAGCATAACTGGGAAGAACAATACAATTATTTGATGATAACACATCAAAACCGTCTTTGATGATAACATACTCAAAGACGGTTTTCATAGTAAGCTATGTGGCTAACACCAGTTTCAGAACATGTCCAGAATGTTGTTGATATGCTCATCTAACTAATCTAGCAATTGCACTCTTTCCAGGGTAAAGCAATGGTAATGAGGACAGGTAGACAAAATCCTTCAACTCCAAGAATTTGCTTCCTTCATATCCACAATGCACTTAGCCATTTTTCTCCTACTGCCCCTACTTGTTCTAGTATATTTAAGCTGGCATCAGCAGGAATCTAGTTGTAATGTCCTACCCATATACAATGTAAAGTTAGATTTGTTGACATTACAGCAGAAAACTGGCATAATTCTGAAGCAAGAAATGTATGAGTCACACCCTTTGAAACAATGATCAGAAAAGCCAGTGCTATGACTTGTGATATATACTTATCAATCTTCTCAACTTAAAAACTAATCAGATCTTATACCAAGAGGTGAGGTAG
Source organism: Anolis apletophallus (assembly GCA_030556195.1). NCBI lineage: Eukaryota > Metazoa > Chordata > Lepidosauria > Squamata > Anolidae > Anolis > Anolis apletophallus. The sequence goes on from JARBWK010000012.1 coordinate 38,858,986, forward strand.
GGTCTGCAAGGGTACCTTGAGCTTCAGCATAACCAGTCACAAATAATGTTCTATTTACTTTCTGCTGCTGTCTGCAGAGGGAGGCCCATCTCCATGCCAAATTGTAGGAAACAGATTTGTTTGAAAGAATACAAACACTTGTGCAAGCAATTCATGCTGCTTAGATTTTGCACAGAGAAGCAGAAGTATTATCCACTTGAGTAGTTAGAGGACATTTTACAAATGATGGTACTTCCTCACACAGTGTATACTGAAACCATGGGATTTTCCAAGGTTGTTATGTTCACTAGCTTTGATGGTTTTGAATAGAGAGTAGAAAGTTGTATAGAAGTTACGAACTATTACTATTCATAAAAGCGACATACTCTTTATTGACAGAGGAAGTATGTTGAGATGATTATTGAAGACATATTTTGAATTGATTTTTTCTTATCACTTCTTCACAACAGCTATTGTACCAGCAATGGCTAATGAAAGGGAAGGTGTGCAGGGTGGCCCATGGCAACCCATGCACCCTTCCTCATTACCCTATCACATAGTGGGGTGGGGCAGGATGTGTTGGCATCCTGTCCCCATCAGATGGAAGAAGGGTGGCAACGCACATTGTCCCATTGCCCTTTCCCCCATCATTTATTTATTTGCCATGCTTCTATACCGCCTTTCTCAGCCTGAAGGCGACTTGAGGCAGTGAATAAGCGGCAACAAGTGCTCATATACAATACATCACAAGATAAAAACAGTCATATAAAAACATATAAAATTAACAGTCAAACACTACAAAATACAAATCTCAGCTCCCATCATGTAGGGAAAAGGGGAGGAAAGTGCAGATAGCTCCATCAGAGCTACCCAAAATATACTTTACTTCCATTAGTAGTGGAGTAAGCACCTTTTGGAACTTCCCCAACTCTCTTTAGGAGGAATGTGGGTGGGGTTTGCTGTGCATCATATGATGGAGCATGACAGGCCCTGGTTTGCCACAATTAAAAGCAGCCAAGTGGGGCAAAAATCCCCCATGTGAAGAGGCCTATATTGTTCTATCAGCAGTTCCTGTGAACATAAAAGAATTAGATTAGATTCTAGTAAATCTATAGAACTGCCTATGTGAAAGCATAAAAAGTATCACCCTCTGTGAACTTATCAGTTACTTATTCTTGATTTTTGAATATCAATTTTTTCTATGAGAATAGGTTTCCTTTTTCTCTTCCTGATTATTTTTGAAAGTTTTTAAATAATGGGGAAGCAAGCATATAAAATCAATTAGAAACAGACACTTCTTCACTTTTCTCTTGAAAGGGGGAAGATGCAAACTACCCAGCATGTGATGCCTGGAGCAGTATCTAGTCATTACCAATAAGTCCTGATATTGACAGATATGAATAAATTTTCCTCCCTATTGTTTATAATCTTCAGTCAATGCCTATCATTTTATTAAATAAACATTGTGTAAGTCCTTCACAAAGGTTTTGTGCTTCTCTGATTATCCTTGAATCTGATTTCATGGAACCCTTAATGGATCTGATCTTCACAATGAACAGTAGGACTTTATTTGAGAAACACCAGTGAGAGAGTGCTATTTTGCCTATAACTTTTGGTTTCTCATAAGCATCTCATTGGTGGGCTAATTGGTCCAGAATGCTGAACTTTAGGTCCTTATATCATTAGCTTCTCAAGTCATGTTCCACATTCTCATACATGAAGAGAAAGCAAAGCGAAAGAGTAAAACCTCCTTGTCTGTTAAATGGTAAGTTTCTTTGCTGAGTCTGGCAACAAAGGTGCCATTTGTGAAGGTGCTTTCATAGGAGTCTTTTGATTAACTACTGCAGATGAGTTTACACAGTGACAAACAGCACCATATGCCTGACTCTGCAGTCCTTCCTCCTTATTCTGCCTGTTGCTGTCTCTTTCTTTACCTCTCTGGAATAAAAAATGGCTGTAATTCCTGCTGAGTAGCCTAAAAATGTCTTTCATCCCTGGAAAATGTGGACTTTGGGAGAAGTGGCTCAAGCAGAAAAATGCAAGGTGTTGAGCTTCATAGCTTCAAAGGCAAACATGTATCAGAGTAATGAGCTGACGGTTATAATTTCAGAAACTTCACTGTAAACTTGAGAAAAAAGAAGATACAGAGATAGAAAGCTAATAGAATGAAACAATTAAATTAAAATCTCAGAGCATATCTACTTGGATGTAAGAGTAGGTTGACAAGAGGTCTAAATGCTGTGGAAGTGTTATTTCATTAGAAACAAGATAGGTGCACATAGTTGTACATGCATTCAAGTCTCCTATTAGGTTGTATTAGGCAGGGACAGTTAGCCTAAGTTTTGCCAGTTTCTTCCTATGAAATATAGCCTACTGTACCTTGTATTCATTGGTGGTCTCCCTTCCAAGTACTAACCAGAGATGCCTTGCTTTGAGAGCAGATGGGATCTAGCATATTTAGGCAGATACACCAAGATTCAATGGTCTTCAGTGCCATGAATGGAATCCTGTCATTTTGAGGTATATACTGTATATGGAATGGAAGTTTCCTAATAATTTTTACATATCCTTAATCTGCTATTGTCCAAATGTGTTGGACTCATCACTCCTAAGTTAAAGTGCCTGTATGGGCAAGGAACAATGCCCACACTCAGATAATGTGGGATTTTCTGCCTTGATATTCTGGGATATAGGGCTGTGTGGAAGGACTCCAAGATTACCTGCAGATGGAGGGCAACTGCCGTCTTGATGACATTTCCTTAAAAAGGAAGATTAGATACTGGTTTGTAATTAATAAGGCCCAGAAGCTTCAGGGAGGGCATTTTTAAAGCAAGGATCTAACTATTGCTTGATCTATAAAACCCTGTATGACTCATATAGATCTTATTTAAAGACTATATTTTCTCGAGAAATTCTTTTCTCTGTCACACCACCCTTACAGTGGAAGCACAGGAAAGAGTGCCTTCCTTCATGACTGCTTCCAGGTTCTAGAACTTCCTGACAGAAAGGACTGGCTGGCACCTTTCTTGCTATAATTCCACAAGTGGTAAAACCCTTTTTATTCAGGCAAGCTTTGATCACGTTTTTCTTTTTCTGGCTGTAAGCCACCTCATATTTTGAAATAGGAAAGATATAGATATCATCGTCGTCATCATCATCATCATCACCACTACCATAACCACCAACATTTTTTTACTAAGTGTTGCTTAGAGGAGCAACCTTAAATAAGTTGATGGGACTTTTTTGTTTCATTTGGTCAAGAACCTTTCACTAAAAATTATGTATCTAGCCCACTTCTCTTTTCCCGCCCCTGGTCTCTCTTGATCATTTTTATCCTCTTCACTTTTATGTTGAATGTTTCACCACAGCACTGCTAAGCAGCCTTGAAACAAACAGTAGTTCTCAGCTCAGAAGTAATTTTTGCAGATGTGAAATCCAGAGCTTGTGCTCCACTTGAATGCGACATCCTAGGAGACTATGTCTTGGTGTGTACTTGTTAGATTCAATTTAGTTTGAATTTTGTGCTCACTTGCTTCTTGACATTGATGGATTGGTTGGTTTTTAGGAAGCCAAACATAGATGGTAAGGTTATAGAGCACAGGCACATATATTTTCCAATTGATGCCAACTAGTTTGTCAGCTGATTTTGATCAGTTACTTTGTATTTAGTCAGCCAGCTGAGTGATTGGTATTTGTTGTGATGTCAAAATCTCTTTAACATCACACTCTCTTGGGAAATATACTTATGGGAGTGTCAACACAAACATACACACTTGCAGCCATTGTAGGAAACCATTGGCATGGTGTTGATCAGCTCAAGTAATTATACTACTGACTCAAGCCCCTTCTACACTGGAAATATGTATCATACCTTATTATCTTACAGTCCATGATCATTTTTTAGGAGTTAAGATGCTTTAATTTCTCCTACAATCAAGTAAAAAATGGAGGTACTGGAGCCCTACATTCTGTTCTGGGTTTCTGGTTTTTTATATTTTGTTCTATTCCATGTTGTCTGCATTCTATTCTATGGAGTTCATCTATGTTATTCTGTATTGTATTTTATTTGTACTTTCAAAGAAAGTAAAGGACTTTCTCTGTTTTTAGTGCCATAATTTTGCTGTCACTGTTCAGATCTAAGGTGCAGCCATACTTGAAATGCTGTGTATGGTTCTAGTTGCTCCACATGAAAAAGTATGTTATAGAGCTGGAAGAAGTGAGATACAGGGCCATCAAAATGATGAAAGATGTGAATCAATTCCCTGTGACAAAAGAAGATTGCAATGTTTGAACAACCTTGGCTTAGAAAAAAAAGATGACAAAGGAAGGAAGGACAGGATGCTTAAATAACCTGAAGTCAACAGATCCCTTCTGATTTTGGAAGCTAAGCAAGATCCAGCCTAGTTATTACTTTTGGGTCTCATATAGGATAACATTAATAAAATAATAATAATAACAACAACTTTATTTCTAGACTGCTCTCTCTCCCCAAAACAAAAAGCAAGCATTCAATGCCTCAAATGAATACAAACATATCAAAAATAATACACAGAAACAACTGTAAATCTACAACAAATAATTAAGCAGCAATATGAAAATAATAAAGAAACAATCCAATAAAACATGAGTAAAACATTACAACATATACCCTAAAAGCAATTATGATACAGTTATATTAACATGGCTTTAAAATTGCTAACACCAGTATTCATTTAAAATGTATTGTAGAAGCCATAAAATACAAGTGATTTAGCCAGGATATCAAAGAGTTAAAATGTCCTAATCCTCCTCCTCTCCATATGCTAAAATGCATGAGTGTGCTTTCAGAGGTTTATTAAAGGAGAGGAGGGGAATGATATTATTTCCTAGGAAGGGATTTCCAGAGATGGGGAGTGATCATGGAGAAGGCCCCTCTCATGTTCCCACAAACCAAGCTTGTGGCAGGGGTGGGACTGAGATGAGGGCCTCCTCCACTGACCGCAGTGGTCTGTATAGGGGCATGCAATTAGACAAATAGCCTGGACACAAACCATTTAGGATGTATAGGTTATGACCAGCACTTTGTATTGACCCCAGAAGTGACCCCAGCACTTTGTATTGACCCCAGACCCCAGAAGTGGTCCAGCAATCGGTGGAGCTGCTGCAGCATGGGAGTCATCCTCTCATGATATCGCACTCCAATTAGCAATCTAGCCACCAATCACTGCACGAATTGCAGCTTCCAAACTATCCTCAAAGGCAGTCCCATGTAGAGAGTGTTGCAGAAGTCCAAATGGGATGTGACTAAGGCATGGACTACCATAGCCAAGTCTGGCATCTCAAGGTATGGGTGCAGCTGGTGCACGAATTTTTACTGTGTGAAGGTGCTCCTGGCCACCTCCAACACCTGGGGTTCCAGCAATGAGTCCAGGATCAGCTCCAGACTGTGAACCTGTGTCATCAGGGGAGTGTGACCCCATCTAACACAGGCTGCAATCCCACACCCTGATCCATCTTATGACTGACCAGGAGTAACTCTGTCTTGTCTGGGCTCGTTGGTCCTCATCCAATCAATTAATGATGACTGTCACTGGTTCAGGACCAGAACAGCATCCTTGGCATTTGGTGGAAAGGAGTAATAGACTTGGGTGTCATCCACATAAATTTGACACTGAACTCCAAAACTTCAGATGAAATAAGAAGATACTTAGAATGAGGTCTGCCAAGGAATAATAGGGGCTGTGGGCTATAATTCATAGCAAGAGAATTGTAAACAAAACACTTTTAGGATTGCCAGAGTGAAAACTGGAGAGGCTCGTACTTTCAGTGGATAAAGAGGAGATGTAATTTCAGTAAGTGTTACTTGTTACCTGGTTGCATTCTTTGCCTAAGAGAACATAAATCACCATAAATTAGTATGAAACTTGGCCATATATAGACTCAAATAAGGGAAGACACGATAAAAGTGTATACAACTATGCCTGTTGCAGAGAAAGTTGCTAGGGAGTTTTAACTCATTTTTACAAAACTAAGTGCTGTAGCCATCTGCTGATGCTGAATGGTGAAAGATTAGAACATGAAAATGTATACATTTCTTCAGGAAATAGCTACCTAAAACAAAGGAATTCTTTACAGGAAACATAGAAAATTCAAAGTGCTCAATCAAAGGTTTGGGAAAAACTGATCATGCACCACCAAATTTACTTTTTTTAAAACTGCAACTCTGAAGTCTACAGCTGGCATCATCAGTGTCTACATTGTATAGAAGAATCTGTGGCTAGATCTACACTGTCATATAATGTCGTTCGGACTGCATTATAGATCGGTGATGACCCAAATAATGTAGTTAAACTACATTATATGGTTCTACACTGATCATATAATACAGTTCCAAATAGAAGTATAGACCCAGCCTCAGTCTTGGGGAAAGTAGGAATGTATAAGAACAAAAGTCAGGAATGTTTATACATGTGAGGAATGTTTATATTTGCAAATTGAGGTCTATACCCCTGAGCTTGTCCCTTTTCAGAGGGCTTGTAAGACCGCCCTCTTTAGACTGGCCTTCAATTAATCTGGTCGGGCCTGGTATGTTTTAATATTATGTCCAAGGAACCCATGGGTGCCTATGGACCTTTTTATTGCGACAATTGTTTTATGCCATGTCTTTTACTGTATGTCTTTTATTGTATGTTTTTATGTTTTTATCATGTGCTGTATATTGTATTGTATGTTGTGATCCGCCCCGAGCCTGCAGGGAGGAGCGGAATATAAGATTGAATAAATAAATAAATAAATATATCAGCCTAGCCCTGTGTAGAAATGGGAAGCTACAGATGATCATTAAATTCATCACATTATTTATTTTTTTACAGACCTAGAGATTGTTTTAACTAAGATGCGCATGATGTTACTCTTCAGTAAATTAAATATATTAATCAGGGCAGGAAACAGAATAATCCTCTTCATAAAAGCACAACAAACAAAGCCAACCCAATGGACAACAGCAAGCTATAGCATTAATTTCAAAAATGAACCTGAATCCAGCAGATATCTGGAAGAAATATTGATTTTTGGAAGGCTTGTTTATACACAATTGGCCTTATCACCTCCTGAGCAAACCCCAATGCCATGTTATGCATTAAACTGCTCAAGAAGAATGAAAGCATAGTATCTTTTGGATACAGTGGCGTCTGTGACTTAGTTGTGGCACGAACAAGGTGCCAGAGGTAACTTTTTGACAAAGAAGGAGAAACTGCAAAGAGAAACAGAAGCTTCTTTCTTTACATTTAGTGTTTCTTGGTAAGAAGGAATGAAAAAGTATAGCTAAAAACTTCAGAGAATTAGACGATGTGCTAAATGAGAAACAGCTGGACTCTGGGCTACTATAGCTTGCTAAGATAGATGTCCAAATGATTTTTGAAACAGTAAAATTGAAACTTCATTTTGTTTTCAGGAAAAAGATACCACTGTGAATCACATCAAAAATCTTTTATTCCTAACAAAAAAACCCCATAACATTTGAGAAGGCTGTGTTTTCCGCATGTTTCTGCACGCAGTAATAAGTGATTTTGTACAAAAAAACATGTTTTCTGAGCTGGAAAATTTCCTGCTTTTTTACACAAATGAATTTTTCCTGAAGATGAATAGTGCTCAGAAATTGCATTGAAACACCATATGGAAAGGAGAGGAAAAAGGTGAATGCATTGCTTTATAGGAATTAAAATAAGCAAAGATTTACATCCCTAATTTCTGGTTCAAATATTTCAGTGTTCAGTTTTCAGTTTTGAGGATAAAATGCTTGACCAGGCTCAACTAAGTATCTGTATTCTTGGTATTCTTCTTCTGATTACATGTAACTGAAAGGAAATGATTGTGAGATGGTGGTAGGCCCCAAATACCTTTAAAGACATGCCATTGGCCTAGCTTCCTTAAAGTAGTAGTGTGATAACTCTTGAGGAGATATCAGTTCTATATCTATATGTCTTCTAAGTCTTCTGGGGTATTGAATGACACTCCTTTTTGGGCAAGTTGCTTCTGTAAACCATGCAGTTCCTGAAGATTGATCCCACTTCACTTTTCCTTGTACAGAAAAGGCGCCGGTGGAGCAAAGCCAGCTTTTCCACTGATGTCAGGGTCCATGATACAATTAGTGATGATCAAATTCATTTGATGTTGTCCAGCTTATGTGATATCAAAGGGGTAAGAAGCCAACTATTTCACACAGGTTTTCCTATCCTTGCAATACAGGTTCCTTATAATTGATATGCTTCATCTAGCCTGGCTTGTATGTTGTATCTGTAGTATCACTAAGATATTACATTGCAACAGTTGGAGTGTAACCTTATGTCCACACAGATCTATTGGGATGCCATTGTTGTCTCATGAGAAAGGTACCTTTCCAGTAGTAGGTCCCATAAGAGGTATTTTAGTAGCTGGTGAGCAGCATTCAGCTGTACTTTTAATACTAAATATTTTGGAGATCTAGAAGGAGGATAAGTGTTCTTCTCCTCCAACTTCAGTCAGATGCTTTCCAGATGCCCAAACCCTCATCTTCCCACATTACTTCGGTCATTATCCTTGCACACAGAATATACAACTGGATACATATCTATTCTTTTTGAAACAGGCCTGCCAATGTGAGGATTGTGCAAGGAGGTCTTAGTACCTTCTTGCATATCAACTTAGTAAAGATATATATGACCCAGGTTGTGCGTGCATATGTCACTGCTGCATTGTCATCAATTCCATTTAAGAATGCATAAAGGGATTATAACTCATTATCCTCTGAGCTCAGATCACTACATAATATGTTCTAAATTTGCATTTACTGTACATCGTTTAATGGAATATTGCCATTCTAAGCATTTTAAAGGAGATGGGCTAGAAATGTAAATAAATTAGCTTTGTGTCTATAAAGGTGCTTTGGAGCTTTCAACAAACATGCTAGAAACAGCTAGAGATAATCAGAAATTCTCTTGAGCAAATAAGCATTTTCCTTTTTTGATTATTATAAAGAAAATGGTTCTTGGCTCAGAAAAGCTGGAAAGTAATTTTGCTAAAAGCTTACTTACATTATTACTAAAACAATAAAATTTTGTATTACTGTTCTCTGTGTTTTTATTGCTCTAGTTATCTAATAAAATATTATACAAAAACATTAAACTTCTCAGGATCTTCTGCTTCACTGAACTTGTGAATTATTTCTATGCATTTATGTGCTTTCGCCTTGGTATCTGCAGATTCCTCATTCCACTCTGTTTTCCTGCCAAGGGTCTCCAAAAAAAGGTACAAAGGTACCTTATAATAGTCATTTGAGAGGTTTCAGCAGTTCGACGGTGATGATATCATTGCCATTAAAACGCTTTATAGTGTCATTTCAACAATGTGTTAGAAAGTGAATTATGTTTGAAACATGAATATAATATCAAACAAGGGTTACAGTGAACAAAGTGAAATTATATCTTACTATAAAATAGTTATATAATTTTCAATAAATCTGGCACAATAGCCGATGCAGAAATAAAAGGATGGAGGGAAACAAAATGTATCTCCTTCCTTCCTCTACGTGTGTCCAATTCAGAGAACATTCAGTGCTATTCAGTAACATAAGGATTATAGAATGTAAATGACTGTGAACTAATTTGATTTGAGTTCAGTTGAACTTGAGGCTAAACTGCATTATTAGATATGCATGTGAAGTTGTGGATCTACTTCTTTTTAGATACTATAAAGATTACTGGGACCCTTGTATGTAGACAGTAGAGTAGGGGTGCCCACACTTTTTCAGCATGCAAGCTACTTATATTAAAACCAAGTCGGAAAGATCTACCTACCTCCTCAAGGCTGGAGAGGGGAGGGGGCAGGGTGGGGCTTGGCCTGATGGGGCGGAGCCAGGTCATGCCAAGCCCGGTCCCCTCCTCTCTGGCTTTGGAGCTCCCAGCAGCTTTTCCAGGCTTGAGGATGGCAATGCCAAGCCAGTGGTGACATAGCTAGCACAAGGCTGGCTTGGCACTGCCATCCTCAAGCCTGGAGAAGCTGCTGGTAGATCAAAAGCCACAGGGGGCGGAGCCAAGCCGTACCAAACCCCGCCCCCTCCCCTCTGGCTTTGGAGCTCCCAGCAGCTTCTCCAGGCTTGAGGATGGCAATGCCAAGCCAGTGGTGGCATAGCTAGCACAAGGCTGGCTTGGCCCTGCCCTCCACAAACCTGGAGCAGCTACTGGGAGTGCCGAAGCCGGGGAGGGGGCAGGGCTTGCCGCGGCCTGGCTCTGCCCCCTCTAAGAAGCACCCCATTCAGCTGGGATCGACCTCCTTTGGTCCCAGGATTGACTGGTCAATCACGATCGACTTCCTGGGCAGCCCTGCAGTAGAGGTTTACACTTTTATTAGGGTCATTGGGCCAACAGCATTCCAGTCCCTCAGATTTCAGGACCAAAAACTGAGACTAGGCTGTATCTTTATGATGTCCCACATCTTCTTCTCTCTGTCTCACTTCAAACTCATGAAAGAAATCTACTGAGTAAACAGTCTTACCAGAATGATGTATGTAGAAGTGTTTGCACAGGTTTGGAAAATGTACATTGTAATTGCTAAAAGAAAGAGGATGGATTATCTTCTCTAGATATTTTTTTTCCAATTCAACTCCAGAAAACATTTTTAGGTATAGTGGGGAAAGCAGACTGCTTTAGAGTCTTAAAGTGTGGTGAGCTTTATTTGGCACAAAGTTCTACAGACATCTGCCCATTTCTGCAGACAGCTGCCCAGATACAACCAATTTGGTGTTAAATTGGGATATTTTGATGTAGAAGTTAAATTAATGTTCAGTCATTCAGGAGGCTGAGATATATTATTAGTTCTCCATTGGTTAAAATTGGAAATAAACAATATGCTGTGAGGCAGACTGAAGGGAAAATCATGGCCTTAATCCAATTGGTAATCCCAACTAGAGTTGTCATTGAATTAATAACAGCTACATAAGCATTCATTTATAGTCAGCAAATGATCCAGTGATTCTACTGCAATTGAAACTAGCCATTGAATTCAGGCTCACATTATATAGCACTGGTAACAGGAATGGATATGCAATCCTGGTGGTAGAAATGGTTGTATGACTCCCTTCTCCTATAAAGAGGTAAATGTATTTGTGCTACTGATGGTGATAAAAAAAGCAGTTACTTTGCTGGTTAAACCTATAATGCAAGTTTACAGTCATGGACTTGATGTTAAACATTAATATTGCAGACTTCAGAATTTTTGATAGAAACATCTTTTACAAAATCCATGCCAGAAGGTTGGTCCTGAGTTCTATATCATCCAACTGCTGTCCATCCATCTGGTACAGTTGGTCAAACTGAAGCAGTTTTGCCTTCTTGTAGCTGATGAAAAAGTGATATAGAACTATATGTTCTGCCAGTGACAATTAATATGTGACAATGGAATTCTTTTTAAAAGATCTGATAGATTTAAGACATGTTGTCATTTCTAGGGAGACTGAAGTCATGGGCTGAATTTTCTTCTGTAACTGTAAATCTTTCATCTCTTCTAGTGAAATTACTCCAGACGTCCATCTTGATGACAGACTTTGACTCATCTCTCCATTTTAACAATGAGATTCTGTCTTGCATGAGTAAAGTGCCAAACTATGAATATGAGAAAACAATTTGTTATAAAAAATCAATTTGTATAATATAGGTTGGTGCAGTTACAGAAAAATGTGGTTTAACTAGCTTCAAACTGCATTAAATGCTTGGTGTAGAGGGGTTCATGACAATGAAAATCCAGCACATATTGTTCAAGCAATAGAACATTTCCTGCTGGATTCCATTGCTTATTTTCCTGAATTATCTTTGTTTAACAGATAAGACCTACTTCTGGATTGACAGAAATGGATACCCTCTTAGTCTGGTTTACTTTGTCCCATCATTGTAGAATATTAGCTGTGGGATCAAGAGCAGAGCTTGAGACCACTGGGCAGGGATCCTAACAGATACACCCCCTCCTCCCATGTTGTGTCTGTCCCCAGCTGAAACACGACCACACATCTTTCTTACCCAGCCTCTGGGCCTCTGGGCTCACTAAAGAGCCTGAGAGACATAAGAGGAGGAGGCAGGAGGGGACAGCTATTCCATATTCTCAAGCCACTTGAGCCCAAAGGGCATAGGATGGCTGTTGAGACAGCAGTAGCTACCTAGGAATTGACCCAACTGTCTCTTCTCATAGTTCCTAACTTGGGAGACAACACAAGTTAGGGAGACAATACAATCCACTCATTGAATTAGGGTTTTCCCGTGAGTTAGTTTAACTCCTGTCTAGTGTTTAGCCACCACAAAGCTGATTGCATCTCACACTGACCTAAGTGGTCAGTGTCATGGTCAGTATCTCCCTTGCTCACTCTGTTATGTCTCCAATTTTAGCTCTTTTTTGGCAAGCAATTTTGTCAGCAGATTCTTCTGATCTCTAAAATTATTTGGCATAAACACGAATAATGTCCAACTATACCTATTAGGCAAGGACAATAATCTACAGCCTATATCTAAAACCTGCAGTCAGCACATCATTGAATTAGGATTGCACTATAAATGGATCAATCAGTAGTATAGTGTGTTATACATAGGCAATTTTCATGCAGAAATCCAGAGCTACATCCCAAACAGATGGCTATCCACAATCTATTTGAAAGTGTCTAGCAAAGGAAGCCCACTATTTCTTGTGGTTATTGGTTTCAGTTTCAAACTGCTCTTAGTGGTGTCATCTGATTCCATCTTACAGTTTGCACTCCTCTGCTTAGAAATTGCCATGCCATATATGCAGTCCATCTCCATATAAAAAAGAGTTTTGTATTGACATCAAAAGTGTGATGGCAGGTAACAGTGTGCTGCAGTCATCTATCAGCTTCAGAGTTGTTAAGGATTCTATGAATACTCAAATAAAATTTGAATACTTCATCTTTACTTCCTTTTCACACACAATATTACATTATTTTCAGTAAAGTGCTTGGAAAAGCAATTTCATCCCTCCTTCTTTCTATCATGCAGTGTTCTTAAAACAAAATATAATGAGAAAAATGTGTTTCCCCCAGAGTGGTCTGACACTTATTTTCTTAATAAAAACAATTACCTTAGCTTATCATCTTTCAAATAAAAAACAACAACAACAGCCTATTAGTCATTTTCAGAGCTAGTCCTATATTTGATGGAACTTTTAAGCAGCATGACAATAGCTTCTGCCCTTTTGCTTTAGTATTATTTCACACTATTCAAACTATCAGAGCTGTTGCAAAATGTAACCAGCTGCTATGGTATATACTCATGTATAAGTCAAAGGCAGGTTTTTGAGCCAAAGAAATAGATTTTGATATGACCTGCACATGGTTCAAGGGTAAGATCTAGAGGCATGTAACAAAGGATTTAAGAGATGAAGCAAAGGAAAATGATGCCAAAGAACCTACAAAAGGCTAGATGGATGAGAACTTTGTAACTTGTGACTGTGTAATGTGTGTGTGTTGGGTTTCATCCCTGACTGCACAAGTCTCCAGTCCTCAATGAGGAGAGTTAGCCTAGATAGGTTAGAGTGAGGGATTCCTTCCCCCATTTCCTGTAGCAAGTTTACCTCAAAAAGGGGTTTAGAAAGGGGGGTTGTCCTATTCACCTTGCATGCCTAAAGCTCCACCCTTTTGAGTACCTAGGATTGTAATCCCTTTAGAAAACAAACTTTCTGTTACAAAGCTTTTGTCTTATTGTTTTAGGCTGGCCATGCGGCCACCTCCATTTTGACCAGTCCTCTTTTGGCTTCACTAAAGTGAGGAGGCATCTTGCCTTTGTCTAAAGCAAGATGTAATTGATAGTAACTTTTATTATTTTTCCTTTTCCTTTTTCCTTAGAGGGTAGCTTAGTGAAGCTAGTTAGCCCCAAGAACCTTTTCTATCTTGATTGGATTTCTTTTATCTATAATAAACATGTTGTCTTGATCCTATGACTTGTGGATCTGCAATCCTGTTCAATCCCATTGAATGGAAGTCAATCCTTGCTCACTGCATGTAAGTTTCTGCTGTTTATGAATCGTGCATTCTGCACTCTGCTGTATTTTTGGTGGAACCACCCCCAAAGAGGGTTATTTTTGAGCCTAACAGCTCTTGATTCCCAACAGTGTGAGAGGCAAGAAAACATGGATCCATTTATCAGAGAGCCATAAGGTTAAGGACCCCTTCCCCCAGCATCAACTGCTGCTCTGGGGCCAGAGTGAAGAGGGGAAGCCAGGAAGACAGTTCCACCTTGTCTCCTGTGCCATCTGTTGAGGGCCCTTACCCCCAGCAACAATATGGTACTATATTGTACTATATAATACTAATATTGTGCTATGCTAATAATATAATATATTTATATATATATATATATATATATATATATAATATTGATAATAATATTATAATGTAATACAATATAATACTAATAATACTACAATATAATAATATTTATTATCTATTATATATTACATGTAATATTACTAATAATATTACATTATAGTGGTCTAGTACAATATAGTAAAATATAATTCTAATATTTATTTATTTATTTACATAATTTATATTCTGCCCTTCTCGCGCCACAGGGGACTCAGAGGAGATCACAATGCACATATACAGGCAAACATTCAATGCCATAGACATACAACATATATAGACAGACAATGAGCTACACAATTGGTCAAGAGCTCACCCTGACCCAGGCAGGCCTTGAACTCATGATCTTCTAGTCTGTAGAGATCTTATTCAGCTGACTCCCAGCTAGCTGTGCCACATTCCCGGTGCTATGCTAATAATATAATATATTGTATGTACATATAACTTGTAAGCCTCTCTGAGTCCCCTTTGGGGTGACAGCGGATGGGGTATAAATGTAGTAAATAAGTAAATAAGAACAAGCATAACCTTGGAGGGCCAGCTGCCCAGGTCACTGCCCAGGGGGAGGGGGAGGGGGAGGGAGGGAGAGGGAGAGGGAGAGGGAGAGGGAGAGGGAGAGAGGGAGAGGGAGAGGGAGAGGGAGAGGGAGAGGGAGAGGGAGAGGGAGAGGGAGAGGGAGAGGGAGAGGGAGGACATGTTGACACAGGATTTTTGGGCTGATTTTTTACTAACATTTCTAGATGTATACATATACTGTACTTTGGGAAGAAAGGAAAAAATGAGACATCTAAATGATAAATGTGATAAGTCAATATGATGAAGTGTTTAAAGCTTTGTCCCACATTTTATAGTGTTCTGCATCTCAAGATATTTATGAACTTAACCCTAAAATAATCCTCTGTGATTTGAGCAGAATAATATTGATAAACCTGACAGTGATTTGTTATAATCCCTTGCATTGCAGAACACTGGGAATAATATCAACAAAGGAGGAAAAGCATTAATTGATGAAACATCTTTAAATTAATGACAGTTTAAAACTTTTTTTTACTTTTGTGAAAGAGAAAACTGCATGAGGAGATATGCAAGATTAAACCAGAATTCTTTCTAGTCCAGCATCTTGTTTCCAAAAGTGACCATTAAGATGTCTATGGGCAGAGCTTTCAAAATTCCTCTTAAGAAAAATGAATATACGGATATGCTGAACCCTTCCATAATTGAGTAGCAATAGGATTATGCTGTGGATTGAGGGCCAACATCATGTCACTTTTCAGTGATAGATGATTTCAGCACATCATTGCATTCATGCTTCTTAAAAGGAATTTCCTAAGTTCACTTATGGGAATATCATGAGAGGTAGTAACTTTTCTTCAAGGAAGACTTGTAAGAGAAAGTTCATTAAGTCACTTTTCAAAAGCAGAGAAAAACTTTAAGAGCAAATGAATTCTTCATCAGCTTGGATAGAAAACTAAGTTTAAGGATCGTTGCTGGCTTGATTCCTTAAAGTCTATTTTACCTGCTCTTATCAATTCCTATGTTTGATTGATTAATGATCAGTTTCAAATTAGAAGTTTGACTTTTAGTTAGTTCCTCTTCTCAATGATTCTCTAAAGTGAAGCGGTTTTAATGATAATTTAAGTGTTTTATTGATTTATCCTGTAAGTGGCCCAGAGCACCGTTGGTGGAGGGTGACTAAGCAAGTAATAAAAATTGATTGAATTGATTGATTGATAAAGTGAAGACAAACTGTTGAACACATTGATAGAGATCCCAAAACAGGAGACATAGCTATTGTTGCATAGTTGTGAAGACTATGTTAGATTCCTATGTCTAAAGACTTGCTTGATACAGAGTAGGGTTGGATAGGTTTGTTTGGAAGAGCCTGAAAGTCATTAAAAAAACTTCTGACTTTTGAAGCAGTTTTAAACCATCAGGAAAGGTTGGGCGGGGGACCAAATCTGAATTTGAACCACTTGCCTTTTTTTGGGAAATATTCCATAATGTTTGGATATCTCCCAAGGTTATTTTAATTTTCACAATAATTAAGCAACTTTGGTAAAGCTTTAAAGTTTTAAAATCTCATGCTATCCCTCCCCCGGCAATGCAAGGGAGGGATGAGGTGGGATGGACAAATAAGTTTCATGATGCAGATTTTGCAATTTATCTGCAACAATTCAAAATTATTTGTTTGCAAGAGACACGGGCTACTGAAACTAATCTCCCTTCCCCCCATAGTTTCAGAGCATATTCAGTTCCAGCTGTGAAAACAAGCTCTAAAGGCTATAGTAGCGGGGGCCTTACCATATTTATTTCAGTAGATCTGCACATGGACATTAAACCTTTGGGTAGTTCCTTCCCACAATATATACAGGCCCTCCTCATTAAGAGCATTTATTTTGGTTATGTAATCTGTATATATGTTTATTTTCCACCTAGATTATCAAAAAAGGAAGACCCTAATACTGTCTGGATTAGACAATCTGAAACCCTCACCTGTTTGGAATGACAATACCTCTCACAAAGCTCCTCTTGTGTGGAGATTTTAATGCTAGAATTGGGGTGGGTGTTAAACATGTGGAAGGCACTAACTTCAGACAAGATGGCCAGGTTACATCTGCTGACAGGGTCTCTCAAGACACAATCAGAAACAAGGCTGGTCTTAGTTTCTTAGAGGTGCTCTCCTTGCATCAATTGCAGTGTCTCAATGGAACCCATCATGACATAACACAAGGTGCCTATACTTATGTTACCAATAGGGGAGCTAGTACTATTGATTATATGACAGTTTATACCAACCTGCTACCTGATATCCAAAGATTTGCAATTAATAATAGGGTAAAGAGTTATCATTTTCCCCTGTCACTCCTATTTAATTTTGAAACATCACCTCCGACACAATCCTCTCAAAATTCACAAAATCTAAATGGAATCCATTTTGGAGAATAAGGTGGTCAGTCAACCTAGGGAACTCAATTCTTCATATATTTGAGAGTAACCCCTATAGATGTTGCCAACAATACATCCTAGACTCTAATACAGACATTTTAAATGCCTATCAATCCATCATTCAAAATCTGAGACGCAAATTAGTCTGTAACAAACAATTAAACCCCAACAAGTTAGGAAGCAACAGATGGTTTGATTCTGAATGCAGAAGCGCCAGGCAAGCTCTAATGGAGTATTCCAAACATACACTTAGAAACAAGGATAGTACTGTCACTGCAAGTCTAGCTCAGATGAGGGCTTTGTATAAAGCACTCTTTAAAGCAGAAAAAAGACACACATGTTAGAGCTCAGTGGAACCAATTAGCATTAGCTATGTTGGGGGAAAAAGAGAAGCAGTTTTGGGATATTATCTCAACTGGAATGCAAATGGTCAGGCCCGTAGTCCTTGGGCATATTTCAACACAGCAATGGTTTGATCATAATTATAAGCTCTACGGAGCTACTTCTTCAGACAATCATCCTACTAGTGTTCTCAGTACCACCTGTTTGCATTACTGGTCCCCTGTGTCAACTTCTGAGGTGAAGAAATTGATTGCAGCCCTGGCTCTGAGTAAGGCCCCAGGGGAAAATATGATGCCCCCAGAAGTATTTTAACATTTTTCAGAGCGGTGGGCTCCAATATTAGCCAAAGTGTTCTCACAAATCAATAACACAGGCATAATCCCAGAGGACTGGAAACAGAGCATAATTGTCTCCATTTACAAGAAGGGTGATAAACAAGATCCCAACAACTATCGCCCTATAAGCCTCTTAGATATTGACTGTAAGTTATATAGTAAACACCTGTTAAACAATTTAGAGAACTAACAGTGGTCCATATGTTCTACTACTGTAGCAAGTGTCATCAGGATTGGTCTAAAAACGAGGGAGGGAGAATCCCCTGAAGTTTCCCCTGTGCCAGTGCTTGTTTTTCCTACTATGCATGCATGTCTACCGTTAACGAAGCAATTCGGAAGTTTTGGAAAGTTTTGAATTATTTTTAAAAATTCAGAAGTGACTTTAGAATCGAACCACCAGCACCCCCTACATCCAAAATGAGTTTTGAACTCTTGGGGGGGGGGGGGGAATCAACCAAGCCTAATACAGAGCTGTAAGTTATATTTAGCCCTGGGCTTGTTTACAGACCATGTTTGTAAAAGTCAAATCCATTATGAATATATTCCCTGCAAGGAATGGAAACATGAAGGGGTCATGCAAGACAATATGCAAAGCTCCTATTGATAGCAACCATAATTGTGCTGGTAAAGCTATTGACGCTTTATGATCCAAACTTTTAAAAATAATTTCATTCATTTAGAATACAGGTCAAGGGAGTGGCAGTATCTAGCCTTGTGTATGAAAAGACCATAATATATTCATTGACTTTTGACATTAAACTTTAATAAAATTGATAGTTTCTCTAGATTTAATGCTGAAGTACATATTCAATCAAGTTCTCTACATTAGGATTTCTCACATAGGATTTTTGTTATCTCAGAACAACCATTTGAGAAATGGAAAGATGGACAAATAGAGGTTGCTTCTCTTTTTATTTTACAGTTCATAATGACCCTTTCCCAAATGCTCTTGAAAATTGCTGAGGAAATTTACAAAGCCATATTCATCATAATTTCCCCCCTGCAGGCTAAAAAGGAGCTTCAAAAATATAATTCTGATGTGAAAAATAATAGGACAAAGGGTAACTATTCTCACCCAAATGTCTTCTGCTCAGATGTAAATGTCCTCAGTCAGGAAGTGTCACAGAATTTGAGTCTCCTTTAATAGTAATGTTTGACCCTTGTCCATGCAGAATAAATGAAATGTGGTTATCATAGTAAGAACCAGACTTCTGCATATTTGATTCCAATTTAAAAATGGGCTTGTCCATACTACCAATCCACTCTTTTTGTTTTTTCAATCTCCTTCCTCAATACATAAAAGGAACAATGAGAAAGTATTTGGTATTGGTGGTGGAAAGATCTCAAGCGTACAGGGTTAACTTATTTCTTTACTTAGTTTTTATCCTACCTTTTCTACAACATAAGGACTTAAGTGAAAATCTCGAGAATGCGCTGTTTTTTTCTGGCAAAGAGCACTGTGTTGTTGTCAACCTTTCCATGCATTCTATTGTAAATCTTGAAAGTGATGATTGGTTTAGGGATGCCCAAACAAATAGATTTTGGGGACAACTGAGAGCAATTCACCCACGGCTAATCATGATGTGTGAAATGAGTACGAATTAGTAATGAAATGTATTTAAGATTTCATTCAGTGACACTACAAAATCTCTTTTTAAAAAACTCATGCTCCTGATGAATATGGTATTGTAGATCTTATTAAGATTGGTATTATTTGCTCTATTATCTCTCTTAATTTCTGGGTTAGATATTGTGTTTAAATCAGTTTTATAGTCAGTTTATTGCCTGATTAATATTAATTTCTTTTCTGAAATATTGCTCATCTCTCTCTCACTTTGACTTTTAGTTTAAATGGAAGGCAAATGGCCATTTAAAAGTGTTTTCTTTCTCTTCATAAAAGATAATAAAGTAGCACCAGTTCTTACTTCAATGGGGTATTAGTGTAAAAAGTGTTAACCCTGAGAGGAAAACAACAATTACAGTGTTAATTTTCACAAAGGCTGTAATTTTTTAAATTGTGTTCCACCTTTTATGATTACCGTTTCTGTAGATAACAGAAAGAAATGTATAACAATTTACTTATTAATACATTTTATCACATATATGTTATATATTTTAATAAGTTAAATTTATTATCCTTATAAAGAAAATGAATCCCTCTGGTAAAAGTATTTTTAGAATTATGTATTGTTTTTCTTTTCTGAAAAACCTTTGACAACATAGAATATAGAAATCTGTTGGAAAAGGGAATACTTGAATGATGCAGTGGTTCTGAACAGGTATTTTAGGGATCTACTACAAAATAATTGTATAACTTTAATAATGTACTAATCAAAAATTTTCAGTGAAATTGATATGTCTTTAAATTCTTATTGGACTTATGGCCTAGGGCAAAATAGTCTAGATGGACAAAATCCAATTTCCGGTCTCAGATAGAGTAGATCCATTGAATCACTTGCTGAATGGCAAGACAGTGCTTATATAAATTTCATAGATTCATTGGGATTTCTCTAGTTCAATTTAGCAATTGGATTTAGGCAACCTTTGGCCTCCAGGTGTTTTGTACTTAAAATTTCAAAACACTTGAAGGGCTGAGGTTTGTCCATGCCTGATTTAGATCCAACATAAATGGACCAGCATAACATTGGATACGCGAGAATGTTGGATAATAAGGAAGGATTAAGGAAAAGCCCATTAAACGTCAAATTACGATATGATTTAAGAAATTAAGCATCAAAACATCATGTTTTACAACAAATTGACAGAAAAGCAGTTCAATACATGGTAATGTTATGTAGTAATTACTGTATTGACTAATTTAGCATTGCAATGTATTAAAACAGCTGTGGATCTGGGTGGGAGGCGGACTTTATCTGTTCCCAAATTATTGCATTGCTAAATAATTCTCCATTGATGATATAAGCAACAGAAATATATATAAAAAAATATCTCACTGGGAAGTTTCATGTAAATATTACTGTGAATTACCAGATTTCATTTTTTTGAGAATCTGAACATTTGAAGAACAGTATGAAAAAAATGTATTATATTGAACAAGAAAGAAATTAATCACATTCTTGCTCAAATGCCGCTTAACTGTAATACACAAGTACCTGTGTTTTAAATGTTACTCAAATTAAATTACTTCTTCTCAGAAATACACAGGTTTGTGGTTGATAGTGCAATCTTCTGCATGTTTAGAAAGAATCTGCACTGAATTAAGTAGGTGATTTCTCCACATAAATGTGTATAGGATTCTAGCCTTAACAGTACAGTTCTACAAGTCAGGGTTATTCCCACTGTGCCCAATGTACTGTAGTCTCTGTGGGCTCTGACAAATTATTGTTCGATCTGTTAAAGGGGAACAATATCATTTACTTTATGAAAGTGGCTGAGATAAAATTGTAGAATACCTTTCACTAAATGTAGTATTAACTGCTAGGCCTGGTCAGGTTAGTCGTTTGTTCAACGAATTTCGTTTGTAATTCGTTGTTAATTCACATTAGAAGAGGTTTTGATGCGCTTGAAGTCATCAACGCGCTTGTAAAAAGCGTGGGATGAGTCCTTCCTGAATCTTCGTTCGCGAAGTAATGCCGAGAGATGCGCTTGAAGCAACCTGGAAGTGACATTATAATATTGAAGCAGAGAGCGCCATATTTGTTTGGGTTTTCGTTAAAGTATATGCCTGATTTCCGCCCATCTCTTGTTGTCTTCCCCTCATTGGCCGCAGGAGATCAGGTGATTGCAGGATTTCATGTAGCCAATGAGGAGAAAAGACATCTAGAAGGGTGGGGATAGGCGTTTTTGCAACACACGCTCCTCTAGGTGCCTTTCTGATGCTGGTGGGAGAGAAGCATGGGCTTGGAAGGTATACCCTGGCTTGCAAAATGCGCTTTGCAAGCCAGGGACTGAGAGCTGCAGGATATTTCCTCCTCATCGCCCAGGCTTGCCTTCCCAAGCGGAGGAAAGGATCGACTGATCAGGAGGCCTGGCTTGCAAAGCACATTAAAGCTAACACGCTTTGCAAGCCAGGGGCTGAGATCTGCAGGAGATTTCCTCCTCATGGGTTTTATGTGGAAAGGCCTTGCTTTGAACTGGGTCCTCTGGTGGCCTTTCCACGCAGCCCTTTATCCCAGAATATCCAAGGTAGAAAATCCCACAATATCTCCTTTGAACTGGGTTATCTCCTTTGAACTGGGTTCCACACAAAAAAAAGGGCTGGGTTGGCTGTCTACTCGTGAGTAAACCAAAACAAACGGGAAGAAAAGGAGATGTCTGGGAGACAGTGACTGTATATAATAATGACTACAAACAATAAATGACTAATCATTTAGTCATTTAGTCATTTATTGATTGCAGTCATTATTATATACAGTCACTTGCTCCCAGACATCTCTTTTTCCTCGCGTTTGTAGACAGCCTTTGGAGCTTTGCGATTTGTTTCCATGTTATATATTTGTGTGTATATTTACATTTTAATCATAATATTATGTGAATATATGTCTATCATGACATAAGTAGGAATATAACAGATACTATATCACACTTTATTAGTAATTTATTGATTGCAGTCATTATTATATACAGTCACTTTCTCCTAGACATCGTCTTTCCCTCCCTTTTGTTTTGGCTGAAAATCCAACAATATCTGCTTTGAACTGGGTTAACTGAATCCACACTGCCCTATAACCCAGTTCAAAGCAAATAATGTGGGATTGTATTCAGCTGTATGGAAGGGCCCCTAGACCTATCCCTCATTCTATGAGCTGGGTGAGAAAGAAGAAAGGGAGGAGAGAAAGAAGGAACGAGGGAAAGAAAGAAAATGATGTGAAGAGAAAGGGGAGAAAAGAAAGAGAAGGAAGGAAGGTAGGAAACAAGAAAAAGACTCATCCCTTATTCTATGAGGTGGAGATAAATTAGCCTTAACGAGCATTGGTTCCTTCCCAGGCAGCGAGGAGTGGGCATCCTTTCCACTCCTTGCTGCATGGGAAGGAACCAACACGCATTACAGCTAACGCTGCCGAGGAGGAGGAAGAGGTGACGGCAGAGAGAAGACCTGGGCTGTCAAATGCCTGCACATCTGCCATAAACGATTTACCAACTAATTTTGTTAGTTTCTATGAAATAATTTTGATATTTTCACGAAAAATTTCGGAACTCCACCAGATACAAAAAGCCAGCGCCCCTACATCCACAGAGAGTTTTGAATGATTATTTTTCTTGATCAACCAGGCCTATTAACTACTAATGATTTGAAAAACCTCCTTCATGATGCTATAGTAAATCAAAATAAATTTCACAAATGAGAGGAAACTATCTATATCTCATATAGGTCAATGATATAATTTTGATGAATTTTGGATATAGTTTTTCCATATAGTATTTTTTTTCCAAATAGGCTTTTTTCTAGATATACAGCTCAAAGAATACCTGTATTTTCTTAGTGATTACCTTTGGGAGAATGCATTTTCATGTTGTTTAAGGACTTTTATTTCAAAGCATTAATGCATTGGGAGGGGGATAACAACCCAGTACATTCGTCAAACATTGAATTAGCTGAGTAGTACAAACTCTTAGCATTTCACAATTCTACATTTAAGTCAGAACAGGCATCATTGAACAATGAGATTGATAATGAGATTAATCATTAATGAGCATGAGATTACAATGATCCTTTGATTGAACATTGTCATGGATTGTTCTTCAGAATGTCTTTCCTTGTAATGGATTTTACTGGAGCTGATTTTCATGAGAATGATGTAGAATCAAGCAGCAAGTAGTACAACTAAACTTTATTCAATTGTAAAGATCCCACATCTGCCATGTTAATGTTTAAAGAGACAGATGAATGCACTTTAAAAGATAACTTGAAAATCGGATTTCATTTAATTATTGCCTACAGCCAAACAAATCACTACATCACAGACCTCCTTCAATTAGAAAAAAACGTGGTTTTTAATGTGATGTGTGGGCATTCAAGGATGAGATTATGTGCAAAGCTCCTCCTGTGGCCAAATTGTTTTTATCAAAACATTTAGCAGGCACAAAGAGGTTGATTTCTTAATATTTCTTTACAGATAGAAGGTGGGGTAAAGGATATTTATAATGAATGTTGTCATGGGAAAAAAACAGTTTATGTGTTTACACCCCGGAGCAAGGGAGTGCAAAACTATGTGTCTTGCAGATATCGCACCATCTTATCAAATATCACCACAATTATTATGAGAAAAAAGTGTTTCCACTAAAGCTTTATCACCAATCTTTGTTTCCACAATAAGCCATCTTTTTCAATATCCAATTATCACAGACAGAAAGTGAGGTGAAACCTTCTGAACAGGGGCACAAACAGCAAAACAAACATCACAGGGGTTTTAACCCTTCCCTGTGCTATCCTAAGCATATGTCTTCATCTGGAGTTACACTTAAAGAATGTACCTCTTCCAACTTACAAACAAATTCAACTTAAGAACAAGCCTACAGAACCTATATTGTTTGTTACTTGGGGACTGCCTGCGTTCTATAACTGATTAAATGAATTGGAATTTATACTTGGATTTAGGCTTAGAGAGTCATGACTGTCCTCATTTCATTTTTGCACATCTAATACTTCAAATGTTTTCTAGCTGCTTAACATGTTTAGCATAATATTTCATACATTTTCATCTGACTTTTCACATGTTGAAACATCTCCCCAAAAGCATTGTGAAAGGTTTCTTGCGCAAATTATATCCCAACACTAAATGTTTCTTGTACATTAATATTGTACTTTCCCCCCCAAAGGAAGCGTTTTGCATGAAATGGCCTCCCTGTTATTGATGAAAGGAAAGATATGGCCTTTTCACTTTCAGGAGAAAATCATCATAAGATTATTTGTATGTTGCTGAGCTTTTTGTGTGCAAAATGTTGAAATAATCTTTTCAACCTTAATAATGATTGGGCTGAAAGGAACAGTAGGTCAAATTGTTTGGAGACCCAAAGGTCTCCAGAAAATAATCTAAACTAATCATCACTACTACTGCATATGATGAGGATTCCATTAGCACATCAGGGCTGTATGTGAAGCAGCTTTTGTTCATACTGGTGATCAAACCATCAGCCTTTCATTCCTGTGTTCATCTATACATGAACAAAAAAGGGTATCAATACTCATAAATTGTAAAATTAGAAATGGCCATTATTACCTTTTTTATTCAAGTATAATGTGTCATTGATTGTAATACACACCTCAATTTTTCAGGTGAGCAGTTAACGAAAAAAATTGCTGTGAACTGTTATGCTTTTTTCCTGCTGGTTGTTCTGCTGTTTGCCTCAAAACGGCTAGCAGTCAAGGGGAAGCCATGTCCCTTCATCATATTAAGAAGCCAGAAGGGGTTTGGCAGAGTGGATGAAGGTGGAGGTTAATGCCTCCTTACAAGAAAGCAGAATTTCAGTGGGCTGAAAGGATGTCATCATAAAACTGCTTTTTGCAAAAATAATCACTGGCCCCCACTCAATTGAACAACTTTTGGGCAGTTTTAAATGTCCCTTTTTTGGGCAAAGTCTTGGAACATATGCTGGCCATGCAACTCCAGGTGTTATTGAAGGAAACTGATTATCTGGATCTGGCAGAGTCTGACTTTAGGTCAGGTCATGGAACTGAAACAGCTTTGGTTGCATTAGTGCAGTGTTTCCCAACCAGTGTGCCGTAGCACACTAGTGTGCCGTAAGCAATCATCAGGTGTGCCGTGGGAAATTGGAGATAGGAGAGAGAGAGAGAGAGAGAGAGAGAGAGAGAGCCCTCCTGTCCTATCGGGAAGCCCTAGCCGGGGCTCGATCCCTTGCCTGAGACTAGCAAACACAGCCTCTACTCACCACTTGCCTTCTTGGGCTTCCTCCTCCCCTCCGCTCCTTCCTCGGCCTCGGAAGAGTTTGAGCCAAGAGGCGGGGGCTGCGTCAGGCAGAAAGAGCCACACGGAGAGAGAGACGATCCTGGGATGGGACTTCCCCGGGTCCCCCAGCTGACTGGGGGCGGATCTACACTGTAGCATTCATGCAGTGAGACACCCCTTGGTCTTCCAGGGCTCAAGGCTGGGGAATTCCAGGATTTGTAGTTTGAGGAGGCTCGGGATGGTGTCAAACTACCACTCCCATGATTCCCTCGCACTCAGCCAAGGCAGGTCAAGGGGCATTCGGGACACAGGGTTGAGGCACCTTTAAGCAGGGACCAAAAACTAACAGGGTTTGCTCACTTAAGGCAAGCGTGGGTCAACTTGGGTCCTCCCTCCAGATATTTTGGCCTACAACTCTCACCATTCTCATATATATATATATATATATATATATATATATATATATATATATAGGAGACGTGGTCGTGCAAAGATGTATATAGACAACGAAACTATAAGTCGCAGAAACACCAAACTAAACAACTGACTGGCCCTGACCACGAGGTACAGACAACAGTCAAAAAACCGGACCAAACTACCTCGCAATACCCTAAAACACCACCCCTAAAAAATAACAACGGAAATCCCACCCCGGCCTCTCCGCTGCCAGCACGAACGTTTGGAACGTTCGCACATCGCAGACAAAGCACTGCAAACCGATCCCTAACACTTCCCCACAGAACTACAAGCCCTACTCTAAGCCTGCCAACAGCACACCTCCCTACCCACAATCACTAACCACTACACACATACACACTACACCCCAAAACAACACATAAACAACACATACACAACATACCCTGCCCCCCTTCCCGCGCACATGGCCGGAAAAACGCTGCGGCCCCATCCGACAAACTTCGCCACTTCATAACACGCCGAAAACTACATCTGCCCACAAAACAATTACCCTCCCTTCCAAATTTCCCTAAACAACATACACACAATGCCCCCTCACCGCTTCCTAACACACTAAAACAACACATAAACAACATAAACAAACCCCCTTCCAACGCACATCGCCGCAAAAAAACCCCGAATCAGGCTAACCCCCTCCCCAGGACCCCACAACAAACGCCCCTACTCTAAATACACAACACACAACTTCCCTCCACTTCCCACAACCCCAACACAACAACAAACAACAAAAACTTTGCTTACCTTTGCCCCCAAGCCTCCTCGCAAGCTCCCCCGGCGCCATCGTCACTCCACTACACTTCCCAGAAAACTCCGCATACACCGGAAGTGGCCATGCCGGGTTTCTGGGAAGTGTAGTCCATAACGCACCCAGTACACAAAAAAAGGGGCGGGCCGCGTACGACGCTGCCCATGCGCGCCAGGGCGCAAGGCAGGGCCGGAGATCGCCAATCCGCCCTCCGCCGTTTTCACCGCGGTTGCGGCGGCCGCGCTGCAAGAAGGTAAGCTGGGAGCTTACCTTCTTTCAGGCGTGGCCGCAGGAATCGCGGGGAAAATGGCGGAGGGTGGAGCGCCGATCTCCGGCCCTGCCTTCCGCCCTCCGGCCAAGGTAAGCTGCCGCCCTTGCTTCAGGAGCGGCCGCCGAATCGCGGAGAACACGAAGGGAGGTAATGAGACAGAGAGGGAGGCCTGAGAGAGAAGGGGGCGCGGGGAAAGAAAGATAGGGGGAGTGACACAGAGCGAGACGGGGCAGGACAGAGAGAGGGGGGAAGTAACACCGAAAGAAAGAGGGGGGAAACAAGGGGGAATCCGGCAGCGAGACAGAGGAGAGGGAGAGACAGACAGATGGGAAAGTGAAACAGAGAGAGAGGGGCAGGGGACACATACAAAGGGGGAAACAGACAGAGAGGGGGGGGAATGTACATACACACATACATACAGAAACACATACATACAGACACAAAGACACATACATACTCACACACATACATACACAAACATACATACACACACATCCATACACACACACACAACTACATACACACACATACACATACATACATACACACATATATATACACAGACACACACACATCCACACCCATACATACACACATACAAACACACACACATACATACATACACACACACATAAAAACACACATACACATATATACAAACACAAAACACATTGTCAAAACATTTCCAACCCTAACATACCCACACTTCCACACATCTCCAAAATAGGGCACAGCAACGTGTGCCGGGTTAAGCTAGTATATATATATATATATATATATAGAGAGAGAGAGAGAGAGAGAGAGAGAGAGAGAGAGAGAGAGAGAGAGATGCTGTATAAATTTATTAGCTGTACCTGCCACGTGTTGCTGTGGCCAACCTTCCCTCCCTCTTTCTCTCCTTCCCTCCTTCTTTCCTTCCTTCCCTCTTTTTTCTTTTCCTTCTTCTTTCCCTTTTTCTTTCTTCCTTCTCTACCTGTTTCTTTCCTCCCTTTCTTTGCTCTATGGTTCCATTCTTCCTTCCTTCCTTCCCTCCCTCCCTCCCTCCCTCCTTCCTTCCTTCCTTCCTTCCTTCCTTCCTTCCTTCCTTCCTTCCTTCCTTCCTTCCTTATTGATGCATAAGAACACACAGAGAGACTGACAGCTGTTGAGCAAGACCTTCATGTGTGTTTTTCTGCCATTCCTGCCAGGATATCTATGTTGTGTTCATCGAAATAGGCCCAGGTTTCACACTGAGTGTATAAATACATTTAAAAACATATTAACTATATGTATTACTGTGTTACAGCGTCATTTTGTGTCATTTTGGTTGGTGGTGTGCCCCAGGATTTTGTAAATGTAAAAATTGTGCCGCGGCTCAAAAAAGGTTGGGAAACACTGCCTTAGTGGATGATCTGCATAGGGAACTTGTCAGGGGGAGTGTGTCCCTGTTGGTTCTTCTGGACCTCTCAGCAGCCTTCGATACCATAGACCATGGTATCCTTCTGGGATGCCTCACAATAATGGATCTTGAATGTACTGTTTTACAGTGGCTCCAGTCTTTCCTGGAGGGCCGCTCACAGAAGGCACAAAGGTGCCACAGCCTTTGTCCTGTGAGATCCCACAGGGCTCAGTATTGCCCCCCATGTTGTTTAACATCAACATGAAGCTGCTGAGGGAGATCATCCAGAGGTTTGGATTTCAATGTTATGAGTACGCAGATGATGATCAGTCCTTTCTACCTGCTACTAAGAAGGCTGTTCTTGTCCTGAACCAGTGCTTGGCAGCTGTGACGGTCTAGATAAGGGTGAAGAAATTGAAATTGAATCCAGACAAGGCAAAGGTACTCCTGGTAAGTCATAAGGCTGATCAGGATATAGGGTTACATACAGTACTAGGCGGGGTTACACTCCCCATGAATTCACAGGTTCGCAGCTTGGGAGTCCTTCTGGGTTCATTCTGTGGTGGCCACTGGCCAGGGGAGTTTTTGCACAATTAAAACTTTTGTGCCAGTCACACTTGTACCTTGAGAAGTCAGACTTGCCCATTGTGCTCCATGCTTTGTTACATCCCGAACAGACTACTGCAACATGCTGTTGCCTTTGAAGTCTATTCAGAAGCTTCAAGTGTTCTAATGGTCAGCAGCCAGATTCCTCACTGAGGCAGCATACAGGGAGCATACAGATCCCCATTATGTCAGCTCCATTGGCTGTCAGTCTGCTACTGAGCATGATTCAAAGTGCTGGCTTTAGCTCATAAATCCTTAAACAGTTCTGGCCCAGTTTACTTGTCTGAACGCATTTCCCTCTATGAACCATCATGGAGGTTAAGATCTTCTGAGGAGGCCCTGTTCTCAATCCCATCTCCTTCATAAGTGTGGTTGGTGGGGACTAGAGACAGGGCTTTCTCAGTGGTGGCCCCTTGGCTGTGGAATTCCTTTCCCAGTGAAATTAGGTCACCGCACTCACTCTTGGTCTTCAGAAAGAGAGCAAAGACATGGCTGTGGGACTAAGCCTTTGGTCAGTGGACAGTGCAAGAATTGAATAAGAATATGTTCAATTAACAATTGGAGTGGCTTCAGATTACGATTTTGGACTATGCAATTTTAATGTTTATACTAAGATGTTTTAATTATATGTTTTAATGTCTAAATGTTGTTTATGCTTTATGTTTTATTGTGGTTAATGTTTTTAATTTATAGCTATACGTTATTGTCTAGATATTATGCTTTGGTTTTCCATAGTTACGGCATTGAATTTTGCCATTATTATTTTGGAAACCACTTTTAGTCCCCTCAGGGGTGAAAGATATGATATATCAATGCAGTAAATAAATAAACAATAAATAAACATTTGTTTCAAAATGGTGATGATTTCTTACACTATAGTTCTCTTTCCATACTACTGTGCTTTGTTCCCTAATCACAAAATAAAAAGACCAGACAAACATAATATGGTATAAAGGGCCAAGTTTTTGACCTATTTATTTAATTAATTGCTGCAACCTACAGAAATGAAGAGTTTAAATCCACCTGATGGGCATAGTCAAGGATATGTGTCAACCCTGTAATGACCTCCATATACTACCCTTAGGTCAGCGTCAAACTCTGAGAGTAATCAAAATTATCATGATTACCCACCTTGGCCATTTAATGGAAGGTTTCTTATTCTATAATTTTCTTTTCACATTACTGTACTTTTCCTTTTCTTGTTTTCAAAAAGTTTGCATTCCAGTTAACATACAACAACAAGAGCATTAAATAATGAAAAATAATGAAAAATGTGCAATGAACAATTTTACTGCACTTTCTGTACAGAAAATAGTACAGAATATGAAGAAAACATGAATAAAGACACTGTTTTACCGTTGCTCAAGAGCCTGATGTTACCCTGTTTCCTGAAAATAAGACCTACCATGAAAATAAGCACTAGCATGATTTTTCAGGATTTTTGAGTATGCTCGAAATATGAACCTAACTTCAAAAATAAGATGAAGATACAATTCATTAAAAAATCTATTTGGAAAAAAACGACATCCCCTGAAAATAAACCTTAACATATCATTTGGAGCAAAAATTAATATAAGACCCTATCTCATTTTTTGGGAAAACAGGGTACATTACCCCATTCCCAACAGATCTGCTCTCTCTCTTTTGTTTTTATATTTTAGGACTTTTTGAGTACTAAGAAGTATAAAAAATGGTTCAAAACTCATTTTGGATGCAGGGGGTGCTGGTAGTTCGATTCTAAAGTCAATTCCGAATTTCACAGAAAAAAATATTCAAAACTTTTCGAAACTTCCGAGACTTCTGAGTCTTTTCCTTAGTAGTTTGAAAGTGTTATTTCTTGTTTCCTTGGGGGGTGTCTGTAGCAACCCAGTTCTCTTTTGTGCCTGGGGGGGCAGGGGTAGCACCGGGGGTCCCACTTGCATTGGAGCCAGCCGCAGCTGATGAGGAAATGGAGGAAGGGGTTAATGAGTTAGCTGGGCCTTCCTCTCCCACCGAGAGCTTGGCTTGGGAAGATGGATGGCCGGACGGCTACGATAATTGGGAAGGTCAGACTGATTCAGAAAGTGTTGATAGTGACGATTGTTATGAGAAGCCAGGTGGTTTCGGGTCGCAGGAGAGAATCAGGGAAACAGTGGAGGATGAGGCCATGGAAGCTGAAAGGGAGTTTGGCTCTCATGAAGATAGTGAACCAGGTGCTGGGAGGCAAGGACGGGGCTTCGATAGGAGAGAGAGCATTGAGTCCAGCAGGAGGGGTTGGCACCGCAGCCTAGAGTGCCAGAGAAGTGTAAGATCCCATAGCACAGATTGGTGCCGAAGCCTAGAGCGTTGGGGACCTCGCCAAGGGGATTAAGTATAGGATCCGTGGGAACGGATCCTCAGTAGTTCAGCCACTTCTATTCTAAGCGGAGTGAAGCGAGCAGAGGACCACGGAGCCAAGTTGCCGGCTCGTGTCTTGCCAAGAAGTTTCTTGGGCCCTGATTGAACCTTGTCTTGTTCCTTGAACCGCATTGCTTGCGGAGCCTTTTGCCAAGCCTTTTGCCAAGCCTTTTGCCAAGCTTTTGCCAAGTCATTGTTTTGGACTACTACGGACTCTTTCTTTGGATTGAACTTTTCAATATTTTTATGGACAATTACCTTTTCACCTGTTCTTTATTATTCAATAAATAGTTAGCTGATTACCGTCTCTGTGTGTGTGATTAAGGGGCCGGCCGAGTCCTTGCATCATGACAGTTGGCCGAGCTACTCCACGAACCCCTTTTCACACCACGGGACGCCCCAGGAAACACGGACAGCAGGCCGGAGCAATGGCTCAGTTAACCGCGGCTCAAGTGGCCGAGTTGCAGCAGGAACTGGGAGAGCTGCGAGCCAGAGCTGGTCGACATCCTTCGGTGGCTACTCCGGCCCGGTTCGGTGGGAACCCGGCTCAAGTCAATGTGTTCATTGGACAATGTGAGATGTACCTGGAGCTCCGGCCCACGGAGTTCGCTACTGAACGAGCCAAGGTGGGCTTTGTCTACACGTTACTGGAAGGGACAGCGGCAGCCTGGGCCACCACGCAGATAAAGGCCGCATCCCCCCAAGTGGCCACGTTGGCGGCGTTCCTGGAGGCCATCAAGACTACTTGGGGAGATCCCGTGAATACCAAGTTGGCGGAAAGAGAGCTGGATCGCTTGTCAATGAGAGACATGCCTTTGTCCCAGTACATCTCCCAGTTCCGCGTGCTGGCAGCCCAAGTGGATTGGAACCCCGCTGCCCTACATTACCAGTATATGAAAGGCCTGTCGCAGGAGATGCAGCAAGAGATCCTGAGAGGGGCCACTCGACCTGCAGACCTGGAGGAGGCGATCACTGTGAGCATCCGGGTGGAGGCTGGATTGCAGACCCGGAAACGATGGGACAAAGGTGCCGGGGAGAGACCGGGGGCGCGCAAGGAGACGGGGGCCAACCAGTTCCCGTTTTGATAGTTCGCACTGGCTCCCCAGCCTTTGGATGAACCGGAGCCCATGCAGCTAGGGCATGTGAGACCTAAAGTGGACGCTGCCGAGAAAGCCCGACGCCAGCGGTTGAATTTGTGTTGGTACTGTGGGGGAGCCGGACATTTTTCCAGAGAATGCCCCCAGAAGCCGCGCGGCAAGACCCCCCGGGCCTCTGCCGCGTTCGAGGGGCCCCAAGGGGCTGAAGAGGCTATCCAGACGGCGGGGGAAGGGGTCGGCCGAGTTTAAGAGGGTTCGCTAACTCGGTCGCAGTCACTAACCTCCCCCCAGAACCCCAGACTGGACAATTGTTCCTGGTGATGTTCTCCCTCTGGTCGCAAGAGAAAGGGCCGATGATGGTGCATGCCATGATCAACTCGGGGGCCACCAACAACTTCATCGATGCAGACTACGCCAAGTCTGTCGGACTACAGTTTCACGCTCTCAAGGAGCCTAAAGGAGTACAAACCATTGATGGGAGAACCTTGAAAGCCGGGGCCGTGACCCAGTACACCGCCCTTACCAAGATGTGGACAAGTTCCCACAAAGAACTTCCTTGTAACCAAGTTGTCCGATTTCCCGGTGATCCTGGGAATCGTCTGGCTGATGCTCCACGACCCCCAGATCTCCTGGGCCAAGAGACAGTTGCAGTTTTCCTCTGAACATTGCCAGGGACATTGCATGACAGCTCGGGCCTGCCAGGCTCAAGAGGTAGAACAAGCTGCCACCTTGCCCAAAAAGTACGCAGGGTTTTGGGATGTGTTCAGCGAGAAGGAGGCGGAACGCTTGCCTCCCCATCGACCCTACGATTGTGCCACTGAGTTAGAGCCCAGAGCCCCCATCCCACGTGGTAGACTCTACCCTCTCTCGGAACCAGAGCAGCAGGCTCTCCGGGAGTTTTTGGATGAGAATCTGCGGAACGGCTTCATCCAGCCTTCTCAGTCCCCGGCCGGAGCACCCATCCTGTTTGTCAAGAAGAAATCGGGGGAATTGCGGCTCTGTAATGACTATCAGGAGCTCAACAAGATCACGATTCGGAACCGCTACCCCCTGCCCTTGATCCCTGAACTGTTGGAGCGGATGCGGGGTGCCAAGGTTTTCACCAAACTGGACCTGAGGTGGGCCTATAATCTGGTGTGGATTCGGCAAGGAGACGAATGGAAAACCGCATTCCAGACCAAGTGGGGAAGTTTCGAATACCTCGTAATGGGATTCGGTTTGTGCAATGCTCCCGCCTGTTTCCAACATTTCATGAATGACATCTTTCGAGACCTGCTGGATTGTTATCTAGCAGTGTACCTGGATGACCTGCTAATTTTTTCTCCGGATCAGGCGACCCACGACCGCCATGTGAAGGAAGTGCTTCAGAGACTGAGAGACCACGGTCTCTATGCCAAGCTGGAGAAATGCGCGTTTGATCTCTGCGAGGTCGATTTCCTGGGCTACCGCATCTCTCCCACGGGCATAGCCATGGATGATACCAAGGTCCAAGCTGTGGCAGTCTGGATGGCTCCTGCCAGCAAAAAAGACATTCAAAGATTCCTGGGCTTTGCAAACTACTACAGAAAGTTCATTCCTGACTTTGCCAAGTGGGCTGACCCCATCACTCAGTGTTTGCGGGGAAAGGTGCCGTTCCGGTGGACACCGGAGGCGGACGTGGGGTTCCGGAAGTTGAAGCAGCTGTTCACCACGCAGCCGCTTCTGCAGCATCCCAACCCCCCACACCCCTTTCATCGTGCAAGCTGATGCCTCGGATGTAGCGGTGGGAGCGATCCTGCTACAGCCGCAGGGGACAGACCTTTTGCCCTGTGCCTACTACTCCCGGCAGCTGACGGCGCCGGAAAAGAACTATACCATTTGGGAGAAGGAGCTCCTGGCCATTAAGGTAGCTTTTGAAGTTTGGAGACATCTGCTTGAAGGGGCCAAATTTCCGGTGGAAGTTCACACCGACCACCGGAATTTGGAGCACTTGAAGACCCAGCTCAAATTGAACCAGAGGCAACAGAGATGGTCCCTGTTCTTTGAGAGATTCAATTTCCGCATTCACTATGTGACCCCCAAGCAGACCAAACAGGCTGATGCGTTGTCTCGGAAGCCGGAGTATGTCAGCGGTGGAGAAGGGCTTCCCGAGGCACGGCTGCTAAAAGCGGAGAACTTTGCCGCCACTGGCGCAGCTCCTGCGCCGCCCCTGGTGGTCAACCCAGCCCTGGGGGACAAGAGACCTCTGAGTGACCGGATCCAAGCTCGTCAAAAGGGAGACCCTTGGGTGCAAGAACAGTTGACCAAAGGGGTGCAATCCCCTTTCCAAGTCAAGAATGGGGTACTCTACCACCGCAAGTGTGTTTATGTTTGTCCCGGGCCCGAGAGAGAGGACATTCTCAGACTTTGCCATGATAGCCGGGCCGCGGGACACTTTGGACTGTTCAAGACTCTACAGTTGGTGCTGCGGGATTTCTGGTGGCTCAAAGTGCGGAGGGACATGGAGGAGTACGTCAGCACTTGCCCTGTGTGCCAACGGGCCAAGAAGGCGGGGGGTAAGCTGGCCGGGTTGCTCCAGCCGCTCCCGACCCCTTCCACTCCTTGGAAGATGATTTCGGCCGATTTCATCACCGACTTGCCAAAGTCCAAGGGGTTCACCACAATCCTGGTCGTGGTGGACTGTCTCACCAAGATGGGCCACTTCATCCCCTGTGTGGGGGTGCCTACTGCTAAAGAGACTGCTGATATGTTTGTGCAACATGTGTTTCGCTTGCATGGACTGCCACAGAGTTTGGTGACGGATCGAGGCACCCAATTCACTTCCCAGTTTTGGCGGGCTGTTCAGAAGTTGCTGGGAATTGAGGCATGGATGTCTACGGCTCATCACCCCCAGACCGACGGGCAGACTGAAAGAGTTAATGCCACGTTGGAACTGTATCTGCGGTGCTATGTAAACTATCAGCAAAACAACTGGGCGTCCTTGTTGTCCTTGGCAGAGTTTGCTTACAACAATGCGAAGCAGGAATCCATCAAAGAGACTCCTTTCTTTGCCAACTATGGCCACCATCCCAGGTTCTACCCTCCTGTCGACCAGTCCGGAGAGGTGCCGGCAGCAGAAGATTGGCTGCAGGAGCTGACTGCAATGCAGGAGATGCTCCGCACTCAATTGGACCAGGCTAAAGCAGATTACAAGTGGATGGCTGATCAGCGGCGCCAGGAGGGTCCTGAGATCCAGGTGGGAGACAAAGTTTGGCTGTCTACCAAGAACTTGCCTATGCAGAGACCTAGCCGCAAACTGGATGCGAGATTTTTGGGTCCCTACAAGCTGTTGGAGAGTGTGGGACCTGTTGCTTTCAAACTACAACTTCCAGCGGACATGAAGCTCCACCCTGTCTTTCATCGTTCCCTGTTGCGACCGGCGAAGGAGGTGCGGCCTGATGTGACACAGCCGCCGCCCCCTCCTGTGATGTGGGACGGGGAGGAGGAGTTCGAGGTGCAGGACATCCTGGATGCCCGCATCAGATACCGGAAGCTGGAGTATCTCATTGACTGGAAGGGTTTTGGACCGGAAGAGCGTTCTTGGACACCAGCACGAGACGTCCATGCCCCGGACATTGTTGCCCGGTTTCACCGCAAGTATCCCGACAAGCCCAAGCCTCGAGGGAGGCCTCGGAGGGGCCCTGAGGGGGGGATAGTGTAGCAACCCAGTTCTCTTTTGTGCCTGGGGGGCAGGGGCAGCACCGGGGGTCCCACTTGCATTGGAGCCAGCCGCAGCTGATGAGGAAATGGAGGAAGGGGTTAATGAGTTAGCTGGGCCTTCCTCTCCCACCGAGAGCTTGGCTTGGGATGATGGATGGCCGGATGGCTACGATAATTGGGAAGGTCAGACTGATTCAGAAAGTGTTGATAGTGACGATTGTTATGAGAAGCCAGGTGGTTTCGGGTCGCAGGAGAGAATCAGGGAAACAGTGGAGGATGAGGCCATGGAAGCTGAAAGGGAGTTTGGCTCTCATGAAGATAGTGAACCAGGTGCTGGGAGGCAAGGACGGGGCTTCGATAGGAGAGAGAGCATTGAGTCCAGCAGGAGGGGTTGGCACTGCAGCCTAGAGCGCCAGAGAAGTGTGAGATCCCGTAGCACAGATTGGCGCCGAAGCCTAGAGCGTTGGGGACTTCGCCAAGGGGATTAAGTATAGGATCCGTGGGAACGGATCCTCAGTAGCTCGGCCACTTCTATTCTCAGCGGAGTGAAGCGAGCAGAGGACCACGGAGCCAAGTTGCCGGCTCGTGTCTTGCCAAGAAGTTTCTTGGGCCCTGATTGAACCTTGTCTTGTTCCTTGAACCGCATTGCTTGCGGAGCCTTTTGCCAAGCCTTTTGCCAAGCCTTTTGCCAAGCCTTTTGCCAAGCTTTTGCCAAGTCATTGTTTTGGACTACTACGGACTCTTTCTTTGGATTGAACTTTTCAATATTTTTATGGACAATTACCTTTTCACCTGTTTTTTATTATTCAATAAATAGTTAGCTGATTACCGTCTCTGTGTGTGTGATTAAGGGGCCGGCCCGAGTCCTTGCATCGTGACAGTGTCTTTACTTTGAAATTAGTTGTTTTACTCCAGAAGCGGGGGGGGGGGGGGAGGGAACGCAAAAGAAGGAAATTAATCCACTCTGTTTTAAAATGCTTCCCAGGATCCAGACAGAAGCGATGGGAGAGGAAGGAAATTAATCCACTCTGCTTTAAAATGCTTCCCAGGATCCAGACAGAAGTGAGGGGAGAGGAAAGGGCGGATATTCATCCACTCTGCTTTAAAACGGCTTCCCAGGTTTGAGTTGAGGCCAGTGACCAGAAGCAGGGAAATGCTGAATAATTTCCGACTCACTTACTGGTTCATAACAGAAATGGTGAAAAAAGCTTCGGAAGAGCAAAGGGACTTCCGGTTGTTTTAAAAAGCAAATATTTCCAAATTTATTCCGAATTATGAAGATTTCGACCAAACCTAACCATGCCTAGTAACTAGCAACAATATTCTCATCTTTTCTCTAGTATTTTGATATGCTTCAGTAAAGAAAAAGTATGTACAGGTTTGCGACAAACCAATGGACAGAAATATAACATCTGTCTAAAGGAAAATGTGGGAAAAAACGGTCTGTTTCCTTATCCTTCGCTCCTGCTCCAACAATCATTCTGTATCAGTTATTTATAATCAAGTTTGGCAGGTTATGCTATCTATTGGGGAAAGCTGGTGATGTTATCTTCACACAGTTCATCTTACCAGAGTTTTACAGCAGAACACACATGATGAATAAAGAGCAATACAGAATTGGTTTATACTCAAAATCAGGAATATTTTGTTTAAATTGATTAAAGAGACTAAAATCAAATGAAGATAGTATAGCATAATATGTAGTGCAGATATAATGTGCAATTTACAAAATATTGTGATATTTGCTGTATTGGGTGATTATATCTATTCTATTTATGTATAGTTTTTGTTTAGAACTGTCTTTATTTAATTTTTAAATTTGAGTATTTTCCCTTCCTGACTGCATAATAAAACTCTATCTATGTCATCAACACCTTGCATAATGTTAACTGGAATAAGTGAATATGAAGCTAGGTGTCATTTATGCAAAATGTGACAGTTTTTGTGCTCTTTCTTGTGTTTTTTAATATTCAAATGGAATGAATTTTTAAAAAAACCCCATAGAATTTAAAGAAAGAAGTTCACTACACTGAATACATTTTCTCGTCAAAACATATTAACAATTTCACACACCAAACCATGCTAAACAATGCTTTATTCCATTAAAGCAAACTATAATTACTAGACTTGCATCACTAAAAGCTGATCAGAAAAGCAGAGAGCTATTTTCAACTAAAAATTCCAAAAGATTATGGTTAGGCTTTACTTATACCCACTACTCCAGAATGTACCCCATTATACCCAAATTGTAAATGTATTCAGAATCCATTTAGAACAAAAGGAATACTGTACTGAAAATGTATGCATCCATTTTAATCTTAGCATCAGTGTGGGATCACATTCTCTTTTTATCCTGTTACTGCTGTTATTTTGACAGTGCAAATATCTAGCACATTTGGTCTATATTTCAAAAGTACTTAGGAGGAAGATGGTTTAATCTAAATGCCAGTAAAATGGGTGCTATAACCTATTGTCATGTATTACTTAGGATTTTCACAAGGGGTAAAATTATACACCTTTATGCATTCAATCTTTTCTGGAGTGTATATATTTTGGAATCTGAAGACTATATTTAAGGTTTAATACACTTTATCCTCTACTCCATGAATACACTTCAACTTCTGATAGTAGAGTCTTTTGAATTTTGATTCATGTAATTGTCTTTTTCTGCT
Organism: Anolis apletophallus; assembly: GCA_030556195.1. NCBI lineage: Eukaryota > Metazoa > Chordata > Lepidosauria > Squamata > Anolidae > Anolis > Anolis apletophallus. The sequence goes on from JARBWK010000012.1 coordinate 38,898,130, forward strand.
GTGGACATATTGCTCTTTTTATTTCAGCCCATGCTATTCAAATATTTTGGTGGGATGTACTGCCCCACCTCCATGTGCTCCCTGAAATGAATGGCTAAATTGAGGGAAGCAGAAAGGGGCCAGAAGGAGTCACATGGAGTGAGCTCTTGTGCCGGAAATCTCCATGTAATGGGGGAAACCTAGACTATTTAAGCCAGGCGTCCCTGTCGTTATGCTCTTTTTACTTTGTTTGGCCCATTTATTCATCTTCATTGCATGTGTAAATAAACCTGGTCAATTTCCCCCTCTTATTAGGATTGGGGAGGAAGTAAACAAGAAGCTAGTCAGTGTACCCCTTGATAACCTCTTTGGGTGAAAGATGGCCTCTGGAATGACCTTGCTAGGTTATGTGCTTTGGAAAGTGATGAAAGAGACTATCCTTTGGGCTGGCCCAGGGTGATTTCCTCTCTCTAAGAAACCTCTGTAGCTTGTGAGGAGGGAAAAGCTTCTCAGCTGGCCTTCCAAAATGATTGGCTGACAGTAGCAATCCAAAGTATTGGACTGCCATTCCCTATCAGGTATTTTGCCAAGGGGTGGACTTAGGAGGTGGTCAAGAGTTGGTATATGCCCCTTGGCCTAGATCTACATCAAATTACTCCACCATAGCAAATAGCCCAAATTCAAATGCTAATAGTTAGGTCAATAAAATGGCCCTCTATTTCATCCAATTTTTGTGGCTTGCCAATTAATTTCTTGATTTGCACCCAAATAATTAACTATATAAACCATCTATGTCTCTTCAAATAAAAGGCCAAAAGTTGATTATCTTAGAATGTAAGTACTACTTGACATTTCTAAATCTTGTAATACAGAACCCTTTGTAATCTTTTTTTCTAGATCATTTTTGCAAGGAACTTTTAAATAATAACTATTATGCTAGAAGGAAACATGGAAAATATTTCATTAAGAAGGAAGGATATAATTATATATGATTGTCTTCAAGCTACTTGACACAACCAAAGAAGATGTACCGTGTTTCCATGATAATAAGACATACCCATAAAATAAGCCCGTAGCAGGATTTATAAAGATTTGCACAATATAAGCTATACTCCCAAAATAAGACATAGTGATAGGCGTGGCTATGCAGCATATTGATGAGGAGTGGTGAAGAAGATGCCCCATTGTGACAGCTGCTATCTCAGAGGTGACCGGAGAGGTGTGGGCAACCCCATCAACAAGGTTGTCTCCCCCTGTCAAGTCCTGGTCATTCTGTGTGTGCTGGAAACTGAGACATAGAGGGAGTCATAGAAAATGAAAGTAAACCTCTCCTCAGTGAAGTGAGGAATAGGACGATCTGCTTTAATTCTAGTGTGTCCTCAGCGGGAAGAAGAAGAAGGCTTAACTATATTTGAATAAATGTAGATTGTTAATAAAAATAAGACATCCCTTGAAAATAAACCATAGTATGTCTTCTTGAGGAAAAATAAATATAAGACATGTCTTATTTTCAGGGAATACACTTCACCATCCAACTTGTTGGCTGGTGGAGCATTTTGTCTCCTCCCCTCGGAGAAGAGATTGGTTAATTTTGCAGAATCTGCTGGAAGGGAGGAGGGGCTGGCATGGTGGTGCCAGCCCCCTTTTTCCCTCAGTCTGCATCAAGACATCGAAGAGGGAGGCAGCTTGCAAGGAGAGGCCCTCAATTATATGACGAAGGTCAGTTTGGGGCCTGTCTAGGGAGCGACTGGTGGAGTTTAGCTCCCTGATGGGGCTTCCTTGCTCCCTTGGGATGCAGCTGCCCTTTTTTGGGCCAGACGGACACGAGTCCTGGCCATCTCAATCCCTCTCCAGGGGTTTTGAGTTTAGGTGGGGGATTCCTGGGCCTTTAGGTCACCATGTGCACCCAGCCCCGACTCACCTCAACTTCAAGGGGTGCAGCTGGCTGGGCCTACATGCTCGTTGCAGCCTGCTTGCAGGGCTGGGGCTGGGTGGTAAGGAGTTGGCCCAGTCTCTTCCCCATTCAGGGCGGCGGGGGCTTGTTTTTTTCGACAGGGCCGCCAGTTAAAAGTTGATAATAATAAAATAATAATAGTATTAAATTAATGAAATAAGGGAATAAGTAGGAGCTTTGGGGGGTTTTTTCTAGCCCGCGCTTTCCAGCACGGGCAGGAGGCAGGCTCTCTCAGCTTGGAGCAAGCACACGCTGGGCTGCCTCCATGGCATAAGTCCCGTTTCTGTGGTCTTGCTTGGCCGCGAGAGCTGCGCGCGAGCTGGGCAATGCTGGTCGGTAGGCCGGCCTGGGAGGGGACGCCCGCGCGCGGGCCCTCTTTTTCACCGCGCGGACTTTGCCGCTGCGGCCGGGTCGGCTCGGCCGGCCGGCGGCGGCGACCGCTGCCTTCCTGCGCAGCACTTGGGCCTTTGACCTGTCTGCGCATGCGCAGGTGGATGCGCATGCGCGATGCAGCTGATTGTGGACGCCATTTTGCCGTACGGCAGATGGGGGATGGGGGCCGCCATCTTGCTGTACGGCAGATGTTGAGGGGGCCGCCATCTTGCCGTCTGGCGGTCTTTTTTGGGGGCCGCCATTTTGGACACATGGCGGCCCGCGATGGGGGCCGCCATGTTGGCCGCATGGTGGCTCAACACTGGGAGCCGCCATTTTGTATGGCGGCCATTTTAATTGATTAAATATATATTTATTTAAATAAATTTTAAAAAAGGATTAAAATAAATAAATAAATAAATAAAAAAGAGAAGGAAAGAACATGAAATAATAAATTAATGAAACACTAATTTAAGATGATTGTTTAAGATGATTATATTTATTCATTTACATATATATATATATATATATATAAAAAAAGTAATTTTGAATTGAATGGTAAGAGGAATAGGTATATATACATATGGATTATAAATATATGTGTATATATGTATAATAATAATAATAATAATAATAGCAAATGGAATGGAAGGTAAAAATTATTATATATATAATTTATCTTAATGAATGAAATGAATAAAGCGAATTGGTAATGAAGCAATTCGCATTGAATTCTGTTTAGGCAACCTTTGGGTGCCATCAATTAAGGAGGTTGGTTTGCCAACTCTTTAGCAGAGGGAGCTCCCGACCGTGGTACAGCTCGCTGACTATGGACCTATTTTGAGAAATAAATAAATGAATAAAAATAAATAAATGAATAAAATTAATATTTTATTAATATAGACTATAAAGGGGGGAAGAGGAGGCGTCTCACGTCGCAATGGCAGGATTGCAGGCGATATGACGGTGTCCCTCCTCTCCAGTTCTAATGGGCGTCGGACCTAAGACTGGGAAGTCTTGTATTCAAAGCAAGCCGGGGGTCAGTGAGCTACTGATTTTTCATAAGCCTAGCTTGCTATGGACCATGCGACCACAACGGATTGTTGCATATGCGAGTTGGCAGCCAGTTCCTCAAAGCCATACTGACCAAGGAGTTATGTTTTAAGTAAGACTGTGGGACAGGGTGTAGCTCTCGACCGTGGATAGTCCAGCTTGCTGTTGACCTAGATAACCCTATGGGATTGTGTATCCACGAGTTTGCAGCTACCGTCGGTGGATAGTCCAGCTTGCTGTTGACCTAGACAACCCTACGGGATAGGGGATCCACGAGCTGGTAGCTCCCTATGGGATTGTGTATCCACGAGTTTGCAGCTACCGACAGTGGATAGTCCAGCTTGCTGTTGACCTAGACAATCCTGCGGGATAGAGAATCCACGAGCTGGTAGCTCCCGTCCATGGATTGTCCAGCTTGCTGTGACCTAGACGACCCTAATGGGTAGCGGCAGCCACGACGTGCTAGCCAAAGGAATTAAAATCTTTACCGCCCAGGAGGTCACTGGTTTCAAGGCAGGCCTAGCGGCAGAATGAGCTCCCGACTTTGTAAGTCCAGCTGCTGTTGAGCTAGGGAGAATTACCAATAGTGGCTTCCGTAAGTGGTCGCCAACTGCAAGAGAATAGCTTTCCGACAGTGATAGCTGAGCTTGATGTTGACCTACGCAACCTAAATGATGGTGGCAGTGCAAGTTTGGAGTCAACTGCAAAAACTCTCTGCTGACCGGGCAGACATATGTACAATAGCAAGCTCGGGGCAGGGAGAGCTCCTCAAGGTTTACAGCCTGGCTTGCTGTTGACCTGCACCACTTTAAGTGAAAGTTGGAGCTGCGATTTGGTTCCAACTGCATTAAATTCTAACGAACGTGAAGGCTGTGTTTAAAAACAAGTTGGGGGGAGTGAGCTCCTGACTCTGAATAGCCTTGTTTGCGGCTACCCATGTAACCATAGTGGATAGTGGCATTGGTTAGGGGAGACAGCTGCTCAAGAAGTTATGGGTTTAACGCAGGCGGGGGACCGAGGGAACTCCCTGCTGTTAATTGGCTAGCTAGCTGTTGACCCAGACAACCTTACGGATAGTGGCCCCTGCAAGTGGTGCCTAGCTACATTAAATCACTGGAACATGAGGGCAAGTTTTCATAGCTAGTCTGTGGGCCGAGTGATCCTGTAACTGTCAATATGCTGGGGTACGGTTGACTTTTACAACCTTAGAGATAGTGCATTAGAAGTCAGGCTTTCAAAGCCAGAGGGTCAGAAAGGGCGACACCTGAATATAGTCCCTAGTTTCAAAACTACAAGGGATGCCTATGGAATTATTGTCTTGCTTTATAACTGTAATACATTACCGTTATACATGGTAAGGGGAATACGGATATGTTGGCGTTTGTTTATTCATTGGATCGGATCTTCTCAGATCCCGATAGGCCCAAAGAGAACATCGGGGGAGTTTGCGAACAACAGACGTTGTCATTGGGCTTTGTGGCTGCTGGGTTTCGTAGTTTACCGGCACACAGAGCTTGGAGAGCCACCGATGCGGGAGATGGGGCGAGTTTGCCTCGCAGCGCTCCCGGGAGGGACGCACCGACATGAGGCACCCTCCATCTTCTCATACTTTTTCTTAATTCATTGGCTTACTTCCTTGTTACTACAAGGGGACCCCAAGACGGGACCCATTCATGGGGATATATTTATCCTATGAGTGGACCTGTTTTCTCTCATTGTAGACAGGGGCATGGGCTTGAAAAAGGAGGCTTGGGTTATTGGTTAACCCTTTAGCCTGGAAAAGGATCCCAGCAGGTGATTCCTCGGATTTCAGTTATGGGATCTGGGGCCATGACATGCCGCAATTTAGGCCGTGTTATACACACGCACCCCCTAGCAGGCAAACCTCATCAGCAATGTTAAGATAAGTAATACTGATGAATCAAAACGGGGTGTTGGCAATACACTAGACTTGAATTGACTGTTAAATTGCTAGGGGTAGCCTCTTATGCCTCAGGGCCGGGAGGCTTGGAAGTAGAGGTTGGTTTTTATATTTTGGTTTGCGCACTCTGCATGATATGTGGGGTTGCACTTTGGGTTACTATTATACCGTGTGGGATGGTTTGTTGGTTTTCAGTCTGGTTACGTTCGATAGGGGGCTTTAGCAGTGGCGTGGCCCAGCCGTTAGTTCTGCTCAAGCTAACCAGACTATTTGTGCCGGTCGCAACGGACATTTTAAGGTGTTTTCCGATAGGCGGGGTTGTCCCCATAAGCGATTGGCCGCGCCAGCTTATTACTTCTGGGCAGGTCAGATTCCGTTAACGGTTGGCGGCATAAAGTTGACCGGGCGGCCATGCCCTCAGGGCTAGACTCCAGATAACGGAGACCCGAGCTCCCTGCTAGGTTGAGAAGCCTGAAGCTCAAGGCCTACGCGGACACGCAGGAGCGAATTGGTCCGGGCGGATGCTTGGACAGATGCTTGGCAGCCCTATGGGATCAGCGGGAAGATTCCTAGTAGCGAAAGCTGACAGGTAGAGGCAGTTTCGGTTGAGTTCGGCAGTACAATAACGCGTAATGGCATGTTTGTACAGGCATCCGTCATTAAACTGGCGGAGCGTATTGACCCCGAGCTTAGAACTCCCGATTTTAATGCCAACAACAAACCATTATAACAAGCATGGTTCCAGTTTAAAGTGTCACATATACCTTTTCCTAGGTGTCCATTCCCTCGTAGTACAGCCAGTGAGGCTTTGGGACGTCAAATGGACTAGCAAATGTGGGCCTGGCTACCGTTTGGCAAGCCGGATGGTATACAGCTAACATATTATCAGTTGGGCAGGCACCAGGAAGGTGCTCGGGATGAGGGGTTGTCGAACAATACAGGTTTCGCAACCTTTCATGCTGCATGGGAGAGGTCTCCGTGGCCAATGCTATGGGACATGACTCGAGATGATCAAACCCTGGGCAGATGTAAATCAAATGCCTTCAGGAAATATGTGGTACTCCGTTGTCATAAGTTGATTGTGCCGATCCGGGAGATCCGCTTTGCTGATCCTGGGTTTTAGTATCCGGCCGGTGAGTAGTTATTTTCACTGGGCTGCAAAACGGGACTTAAGGAGTTATGGTTAACATTTTGGGGGCGATTCAGTTTTGCAACCCAACATTGGAGAAGCTTCGGCGGCTTATGCTATGGGACAAGACTCAGTGGGGTCCAGCCCTGAGCCGAGAGCAATTTAATGCCTTCAGTGAGTGCACGGCACTCTGTTGTTATTAGTTGATTGTGACGATCTCTTTGAGATCCATGGTGCTGAACCTTGGATGGAGTATCCTCGTCTGCAGGCACAAGTCTTTACTGAGCTGTTAGGCAGGCCACGAGGACTCACTATGGTCAGCATTTGGGGGTTGTGCAAAGTTGCAATCCCCCTATGGCTGCATTGGAAAAGCTATGGTGACCAATGCTATGTGATATGACAAAAAAAAAAAAAAAAACCTGGGCTGAGGGAAACCAAAGGCCTTCAGGAAATACGTGGGTACTCAGTTGTCATAATCACGGTTGGATCTGTCGGTTCAGATCCTGCGTTGCTGAACCATAAAGGGAGGATCCTCATCTGCGGACACAGTTTCACACACTGGGTGTCCCGGCAGGCCATGAGGTCTCACTATGGTCAGCAGTTGGGCCTCGTATCCGTAGCTGCATTTGTGTGGCATGGGATCAGAGGTATGCGTTGGGACGGTTCGCTCCCACGTTTGCTGCGGTCTAGGAGAGGGCACCCTCCAGACGTTGATTATACACCTGGGAGGCAACGATCTAGGCCCCTCGAAGGGTAGGGCCTTGTACTTGCAAGCTCGTAGCAGCATCCTAGAAAGATGGCATGCATATAGATATAGAAGTGGATAGAAAACGGGTGAACCGGGCCACGCACACGGTGCTTGCAAGGGTTAGGGGCTTCTACACATCCCAGGGGCAGATCTTGCTTGACAGCCCTCACCTTTACAGATCAGATGGACTCCATCGGTTTGCTATGGGCAATTTAGTGTTTCGACATAATGAATGATAGGTGTTCGGTTATAGTGGATGGCTTGGTGGGGGATGGGAGCTAAATAGGACATTTGCTCCCAATCCGTGGCGTAAATAGTTGAGTTATTCAAAGGTTGTAGACACTTAAGGCACCCCTTAAGGGGTGTGGGGCATTATGCAAACACTCACCTAGACTGTTAATTTTAGGGGTGAGGTGATGAGAAATGTCCCAGGAACGGGGAGAGTCTAGTCTCAAAAGTTGAGAGAGATTTCTCCTGATGTTTCCCTTCCGGGTTGCCCGGGTTGAAATCTACAGGGGACCCAGGCAGTACGCCTGAAGAAGCTGAGGGGTAGACATTAAGAGACGCTACCTCAGCTTACGCACACCAAGTTGAACTGACACCAAAAAGCTAGTTGAGTTACAAGTTAAATAGGTAACTATTCAATAAAAGTTGCCCAAATTTGAAACCATATATATTTGTGTCTGTCTCGTTATTTCGAGGGGTTGGAAGACAAACGTGGTAGTAAGCTTTACAGGAGCTTTCAGTGGTATATGTTGATGCTCACTGGACATTTGCAAGATTTCTTGAATAGCAATACAGACCTTTTCCATATTGATTGTGCATTCTGATTCCCCAATATAATGTGTCCACAAATTCTCTGTGATAAGCACTTTAAAGTTTCAACTAAAAAGAAGACAACTTCCATGATTTGGACATGCAATTCTGTCTACAGGAAAGGCCTTTAAGTTAGGTGAAATTCATGAAGACAACTACATGTAACATGAAGTCTACATAATATGAGATATTGTTGGCATAGAAATCCACTGGCTCTCACAGTCATGCCCTATCATGAAGCTTCATACAAATTCAAATGTTCAAATTTTGTGTTATCTCCCAGAGTTACATAAAAACGTCTTTCTGACTGTTTCAGATTATACAAAGAATTATATGTACTATGCTCAAGATTAATTAGAGCTATTTTCAATTATCCTAAGTTCCAATACCACGATGTAGTGTTTGTTGACTCAAATTGGTGACTCCTGCAATCTGTCTGTGCCAGATGATATGTCATACAGTTCATTTATCAATTTGTTTAGAAGACTATGTAGGCAGCTTAAGAGTCTTTGTGATGCTGTTATAATCAAACAATGAAAATGAAATGAAATGTTACTCCTATGCAGTCTATTTCCTAATAGCCCAAGAGGTTATTAATTGCTTATCTTCATGGAAGTTAGTTCTGAAATCTCATTGAATGATAGTCATTTTCTTCTGGAGATGGTCTCCTTGTGTTGTACCGTAGACCTGAAGGACCCCTCAGTAAACCACTTGAGACCGGCCACAGTTAAATGCTTTATTTAGAATAAATGGATAGAGTAAAGAAAATAGAAATATAGTCCTTTGATGCTTCCAAGCACCAGGTATTGCAAAGCAATAGTCCAATCAGGAACAAAAGGTGAAAAGACGTGCTGCCCCAATGGGCTAATCCACATGTAAGTTCTTGGCACAAGGCTTGGCAAATAGAGTTCAATGGCTAGAAGACTCAGCAGCCCAGGCAAAGTTCTTGAAGGCTTGAATCCAACGTTGACGAGAGATACTAAACATCTCTCAGTCCCAACTCTTATAGCTCTCAAAGGCTTTGATCGTTACGACGCACCAGTATTGCTGCTGGTATTGCATTCTAGGTAGTTAATGAGTTTTTAAAATGATCTACATGACACCCTGTGGTGGGAGGAGAAGGAACAATATAAAGGGGAGTGCCAGAAAATTAAGATGATCTTGAATTTGGGAGGATTTCTCAGGCCAAAACTATGTTATCTTTAAAATAATGTTAAACCTGAACACTCACAATATTGCATACAGGTAGAAAGGGATCACTGTGGCTGAATGAGCATGGCTGGTGTATGACTTCAACATTATCTATCTATCTATCTATCTATCTATCTATCTATCTATCTATCTATCTATCTATCATCTATAAAGGCTCTGTTTGTTTTGAATGACATCATAACTCAAAATCTGCCAGACGAATTGCCGCAAAATTTGGCCACAAGACACCTACTAACCTAAGAAATGGCCATCATTCCAAAAAAATGATTTCGTCATTTGGGAGTTGTAGTTTCTGGGATTTATAGTTAACCTACAATCAAAGAGCAGTCTGAACTACACCAACAATGGAATTCAACCAATCTTGACACACAGAACTTCCATGAGCAACAGAAAACGCTAGAAGGGTTTGGTGGGTATTGACCTTGAGCTTGGGAGTTGTAGTTCTCCTACATCCAGAGAGCACTGTGGACTCAAAGAATGAATGGTCTAGACCAGTGTTTCCAACCAGTGTGCCGGGGCACACTAGTGTGCCGTGAACGATCATCAGGTGTGCCGTGGGAAATTGGAACCTCCAGGGGGGGAGGAGAGTCTAGTGTGTTGAAGTATAAAAACCCTAAGAAACCTACCTCGATAAAGGCACAAAATTACAAACACCCCCCTCCCCACCCATTGTCTACTTGGTCTCTCCATCTCCATGCATTGGGAAGGCCCGCCTCCCTTTCCCCAAGTAAAGACCTCCTCTTGCCTCCTGGGGGTTCTGTGTGGGAAGTTTGGCCAAGTTCTATCATTGGTGGGGTTCAGAATGCTCTTTGATTGTAGGGGAACTATAAATCCCAGCAACTACAACTCCCAAATGGCAAGGTCTATTTCCCCTGAACTCCATCTGCGTTCATATTTGGGCATATTGAGTATTCATGCCAAGTTTGGTCCTGATCCAACATTGTTTCAGTCCAGAGTACTCTCTGGATATAGGTGAACTACAACTCCAAAACTCAAGGTCAATGCCCGCCAAACTCTTAACGTATTTTCTCTTGGTTATGGGAGTTCTGTGTGAGAAGTTTGTGTCTATCAGCCATTCCTGCCAGGATATCTATGTTGTGTTCATCGAAACAGGCCCAGATTTCACACTGAGTGTATAAATACATTTAAAAACATTTAAACTATATGTATTACTGTGTAAGAGTGTCATTTTTGTGTCATTTTGGTTGGTGGTGTGCCCCAGGATTTTGCAAATGTAAAAAGTGTGCTGCAGCTCAAAAAAGGTTGGGAAACACTGGTCTAGACCACACTTGGCATGAATACTCCATATGCCCAAATATGAACACAGATGGAAATTAGGGGAAATAAACCTTGACATTTGGGAGTTGTCGTCCCTGGGATTTATAGTTCACCTACAATCAAAGAGCATTCTGAACCCAGTTAACTATAGAATTGAGCCAAACTTCCCACACAGAACCCCCATGACCAACAGAAAATGCTGTGTTTTCTGGTGGTCTTTGGTGACCCTTTTTACACCCCCCCTTGCAACCCACCAGGGGTCTCGACCTCCAGGTTGGAAAATGTTGCCTTAAGTCTATCCAATCCAACTCCCTTCACCAGGGCAAAGGAACATAATCAAAGCCCTCCTGACAAAGAGCCATCCAGCCATAGATATAGATAGATATATATGATTCACGCGCGCACACACACACACGACAGATACAGTATAATAGATTTAAAAGGGACCCCTAAAGAAGGACAAATATATATTGCATGCTCCAGAGTAGGCAAACCAGACCATCTTTACATCAACACTGACAAAGAAACAACAAGAAATACTGTTTACCCATAAGCATAAAGAAATTACATATATTAGAAACCAACACTTTCTCATTACTTTATTTTCCAGATCACCAGACTGGGCCACAGCAACACATGGCAGAGGGTGACTAGTAAATTATAAATGTACTCTTGCTCACTGTGGAAACCTGGATATCCAAGTTGAATCAGCCCTCCAGCTTTGTGAACATCCACAATTTGAAAAATTGATATATATATTTACCAGAGAAAATACTTCCCTAGAATCACTAGGTTCAGCAGCGTGACTCCATCAGAGATGGCCACAGAATCGCACTGGAGGAACCAGAGATTCCAAGAAATAAGATTTCATTTAAATATGTGAATAATCAACTCCGCAAAGGTTGATTATTCAACTCCGCAAAAGGCCGATAAATGTGAAATGCAGTCTCTATGGATACTGAAGGACTGGCTTGACAATCTAAGCAAAGTGAGCATACCCCCAATTCAGAAATTTAACCCTAGCACATTACATAGTTGTGGATCTGTTCAGGGCAGTATTCAAAATTCAACTCATAGGCCAAGAGGCAGATCAAACAAACAGCTGCAGTCAGTCTAATAATGTGAATATGTGTATATGAGAAAGTATATATTTAAATTTATTTTTTCAAGCATTCATCAGACAATAATTAAATAGTCTAAAATGAGGTTTTCTATTAAGCTAATATAAGAATGAGATTGAACACTGAAAGTCCAAGATACTAATTCCTGCTTAAGAGTGAAAGAAGCACTCTGCTGGAACAAATCAAAGGCCTGCCTTGTTCAGTATTCTGTATACATAGTGACTGAGCAGGTATCTATGGAAAGTCAACCAACATGATATGACTGCAACTGCAGCCTCCATTTTGTGTTCCCTTGCAAGTGATATACAGAATTATGCTACCAATTATGCTGCATACAATCTCTATCCATCTTGATTAGTAGCTACTGATAGCTTTAATTGTAATTACTTTGGAACTTATCAGATGTTCTTCGGTCTCAGTTTTCATGTGCTTAGGAAACAGAGTCTCACAGGATCCCCATGGAGACCATCATATGATGTGAGGGCACTCCTGGTGTAAATTCAATTCCTAAGTGCATTGAAATGGAGCCCAAAGTCCATCTTCAGGAGTCAAGTGTTATCCTACATCTGTATCTGCCTTAAATATCCCACCACACAACTTCAGTACATGATTCCAGGTTCTACTATCTCTAGAGAAAGTTTGAGAGAGAAGCTTCTCCCTGTTTTCTCCACACTATACACAATTATAATCTTTATTATTCTTTGCTAACTTGCCTTTATCTCCAACCCAAATAGCCCCAAAATATTCTGTGTTATTAGGAAAGTCTCCTTGGACTTTCATAATTTTGGTTGCTCTTTTTTGATCCTTTCCTTGGATTACAATCAAGCTTTTAAAATGTGATGGCTCAAATTATGCGCAATACTTCAAATATAGTCTTATCATTGTTCTACACAAATAGTACAATATTACGGTTGTTGTTTTTTTAAAAAAAAAACTACTCCCAGTTGCTTTTCTTGAAAGAAATCAAGGCCATTCAGTAGTTCTTTTTTGAGCAGAAGAAAAGAGAATGACATTACAATGAAGTTCACACCCTTTTGTGGTACTGGAACAGAGCAGCATCTTTGTTCACAAATCTTGAGTAAATATTTGAAAACCATTTCAGGAAGTGCAGTGAGACTAATTATTTTTCTAACTAAAAATGCAAGTAAAATACAGAAAGTAATTACTCATGCTGGAACTTGTCCCAGAAATGGGGACATTAGGATTTAAGGGCAGAATGGAATGATTGAATTTACAGTGACAAATGTTCAGTAGAATTTTGGGAAATCTTTCCTCATACGAACTCTTTACCCATTCAAGCCAGGAAAACTGCCCAATTCTACACTGTAGAATGAATGCAGTTTGGTACTACTTGAATTGTCATGGCTTAATGCTACAAAATCATGGGAGCTGTAGTTCTATGAGGTATTTAGCCATTATCAAAGGGTGCTTCTGGTGTAAATGGAATTCCATAGCATTTTGCCAGGGCCAAGCATTAAAGCAGTGTCAAGCTGCATTCATTTCACAGTGTAGAAAGCTGTACCTCTGGTATTCTCATGGTAAAAGGCAGAAGTTTTGTTAATGTGTTGGTTAAAAACCATGCAAGAAAGGTGGTAGTAGAATAGCAAAAAAGAGATGGAAATAGAAGTGAAATGGCAGGTATCATAATTCAGTGTCAGACCACATGATGTGGGATTTAAAATTCCAGTTTTTAGTGCAATACCATACATGACAAACTCATATGCAAGTCTCTGGTTTCAGTTAGACATACTACTTCATATTCTGATGATCTTTGCAAGGTTAGGGTCACTTCAAACATGGAATTCCTTTCCCCCCTTATGCTGAAATAATTCCCATATGTATGCATGTGTGTATGTTGGTCTGTATATGTGTGATTCTATTTTCTCGGGGGGATTCTTTTTATGACTTTAAAGCTATTATTGTCTTAATCATTAGTTACCACAGAAACCAAAATGAATGAGAGTAGCTACTTTGCATAAATGATAGTACGATAACAATATGTGAAATTGTAAAGGTTCTTTCAGTCTTCATTTATCCCATCAAGTATCAATCACTAGTAAATTTTAAGTCAGTTTTAAATGTATTTCTTAGCTCAATAAACATCAGAGTGTGCCCCATATAAATGTATGTTGATTTTTATATAGAAACTGGAGTTTTACCCATCTTACATTAAAATTATATGCCTTTTGTACTTCTCTTCTATTGAGAAAATACTTTTCATCATTAGCATAAGCAGTTCACAATAGATTCAATTTATCAGCACATTTTAATTGTACTAAATGTAAATAAATAGGAAAACCTAATGGTCAATCAATCCCTTATAAAAAGTTTCTTCCAATTTTCACATGAGCTCAAAGTATAAAAAAGAAACTACTAATTATGATGAGCTCTTCAACGTGACAGCATTGGTATGTTTTTCTCTTTTAATTGTTTTGAAAACTCTTCTCTCTGCCAATTAAGAACTATTATGAGACACCTCTCAGAGTTCAAAGGACATTCAAAAGTAGCCATTTAGATGTGCTGATTAATCCTTGCTGTTTTCCTACTATTTAAAGAACTTGTGTCACATTTTATAACCTTGATCTTACAATCAGTGTCATATCATCATTAATTAAAATACCAGCTGTTGTCAATTTGCAATTTGCACATTTAAATATATTAGTTTCAAACCCTATCTCATTAGAATTATAAAGGAAAGTAAGTTTCTTTTGGCATTTTAATTCTGAATAATAATAAAGTAACTGACAATTTATTATGAAGATATTTGACAGCTTTTTGTAATTAGAATGGGATATTCTTTATTCAGTGGATCATACATCTAAATGCTACACGAGCACTGCAGCCTACAATATGGGTCAATTCAGTCAATCAAATGCAACAATGTAATGCGGTATAAAGGGACAGAAATACAATTTCTACAAATAGGCTAAATGTACATTGTATATTCTTCTTACAAGTGACATATTAAATGTGAAGTTTCAGGAGATTAATTAATTTATGGTTTTCTGACTAGACCGTTGATGGCGAACCTATGACATGTGTGCCAGCACTGACATGCATAGCCATTTTTGATGACACTCGGCTGCATACAGAGAAGTATGGTGTTGCATGCTGAGAAGGACGTTTCATGCTCAGCCCCTGCATGTTCAGGTGCAGAAGCCGAGGATAAAACATTTGCTGTAGCATGGAGCATCTAGTTCTGGGATTCCAGCATGGAGCATCTAGTTCTGGGATTTCTGGTTAAACGGTTAGGGGATCTTTGACCTCATTTCTGTCCAGCGGAGCAGGGAACAGTGGAATGTTGGAGGGGCTGCATTTCTGGGGGCCCTGTGATCGCCATTACCTGCAACCACATAACCACAGCAACCATAATCCAATCTACTGTTCTGGGGTGTCAGGTAAGTTAAATAATTAGTTTTTGCTTTATTAAATATAGTTACATATAACAATTATACATTTTTGTTATTTAAACTATAAATATCCCAAAATTATGTTTCTCTCTCTCGAAATGACACCCCACCTGAGTTATGCTCGTGGTTTGTTTGGGGTTTTTTTGACGAATTTTGACACACCAAGCTCAAAAGGTTGCCCATCACTGACCTAATATGATTCCATTTCATATTCAATGGTCAAATATAACTATTATTTTATTATTATTATTTCCGGCATTTAACCCCGCTCTTCTCAACCCCCGAGGGGGGACTCAGAGCAGCTTACAAAAAGGCACAATTCGCTGCCCACACAGTAAAACACAATATAAAACTGCAGAAACATTCAACATTAAAATACATTAAAATACAGTTACATTAAGCATCGTACACATTCAATTAAGTTAAAAACAGTGTTCCGTCCATAAAAAGCATTGAGCCCTAATCAGCAACTTTCCATTAAAATCCAATCTAAAATGCTGCCTTGTGCTAGTGTGCAAACGCCTGGTCCCACAGCCAGGATTTTACTTTTTTCCTGAATGCCAGGAGGGATGGAATTGATCGTATGTCGCTGGGAAGCGCGTTCCACAGACGGGGAGCCACCACCGAGAAGGCCCTCTCCCTCATCCCCACCAACTGCATTTGAGAAGTTGGCGGGAGCAAGAGCAGGGCCTCCCTGGAAGATCTTAAATTACGAGGTGGGACGTAGCGGCAGATGCATTCGGACAAGTAAGCTGGGCCAGAACCGTATAGAGCTTTAAAGGTCAAAACCAGCACTTTGAATTGAGCTCGGAAGTGGACAGCCAGCCAGTGGAGCTGACACAACAGGGGGGTGGTATGCTCCCTGTATGTAGCTCCAGTTAGTAATCTGGCTGCTGACCGTTGGACTAGTTGTAATTTCCGAACTGTCTTCAAAGGCAGCCCCACGTAGATTGCGTTGCAGTAATCTATTCGGGATGTGACCAGAGCGTGGATGACTGTAGCCAGATCAGACTTCCCAACTAGTTAATGAACACTGAGTTGAGTAGATCATGGAGATGAACATAAAGTTTTATCCAGAGAACAAATATTTGTGCTGACACTAACAGTTTCATTCAGCAGCAGATAACTTTGTCTTGTGTGTTTTCATTAGTGTTGACTGAAAATGAGGGATGAGAGCTCATTGTTTCATTTAAATCAGCATAAAGCTATGACAATGATATGTGGTATTTCTGTTATAGCAATATGGGGCCTCCTCCTGGTCCCATTAGTCAATTTTGTTTTGTTATTGTGGAACCTAGAAGGAAAAATGAACTGCAAAGTTGCTCAAAGCTTAGAAAGTGTGATCTCAATTTACTCCATGGCTCTCAGAACCATGATCAGGTAACAAGGTCCCAAGTCCCTTTGCTCCTGTAAGGAACATTTTGGATTCAGCACACTGGGATCAGGGAAGCACAGTTACTTCCCACCCATTTATACTTGTGTTTGATGATTTGTGTTCACGGAATCTTGGGCATAGCAGAGGTTCATGAAAGACACTGCTGAACTGTGATAGCATTTTTAATTCATGGACAAGGGATGGCAAATAATGAGTTGATAGTATGTCTATTATTATTGGGTCCAATAATATCACCTTTCTTGGGAATATGAAAGAGCTGCACTGTTACTGGGCAGTTAATTGCTAGCAATGAATAGCAATTTTAGATTTGCTTATGTAGAAAGAGTCACTATCATGAGTCACGGAAGTTCAAAATAACTAGTTAAATTATCCTGTTAGTTTTAACCTACTGATGGAGCCTTGTTTACTAAATTGCCCAATTAATGCAGAAATTTAGCTTAATGTTTCAATTAATTAGCTAATTTTGGCATATAAAATTCCATAGATAGCTGTTCTGATGGCAGCTTCAGGAAGAGCTAAGGAAAACAGGAATTAGAACTGGAGGAAATAAGTAACATGTCTCGGTTCTCAGACAGGTGCATCAGCTCTTAGGACCTCTTCACATGGTCGTGGCAATGGCTTTTTCCACGTTTGCCATGGAGCCTACTGGCTCCCATCACACACATTAAAAGTACTTCTGGGACAGCTCTGTGGTAAAAGTGGGAAAAAACCCTCTGGTACCATCAAAAATATTGTCGGTGGCGCATGACAGGAAGCTCCCCATCTTTCAATAAGGCAAGATGGGTTTCGCTGGCTTAAAAAGGCTTCCCTTTGTGTGATGAGGTAGGGGGAAGCTAGGGTGGTGCAGGGTGTAGGGTGACAGGTCCCAATGCCCCCTGGGTGGGTGCCACTGGAATCGTCTCAATCTACTGCTGTTCACTGTGATTCCCGCAGTGCATGTCCTTTCTATATCATTGTTGTCTTGAAAAGAGATACAGAAGGTCCTAGAAAGTATTCAGTGGGAAGCAAATGAAGCACTGGGATTAGGAGGCCACTAAAGAAGACAGGAAAAGACATATGGAAAAGAGCCCTAATATGAAATGGAATAGAATGGGGATGTCTTTGCTCAGCCCTCAAACAGTCAGAATATTAAACACTTCAGATCTGAAAGTCTTATATACTTCCTCTTCTACTCTCTTAGCCTTCCCTCTCACTCTTCCTTCATTTTTTACTACCACCACACAGAGTATAGGTGAGTTTTTGTAGAAAAGCAATACTCAGAAATGATTTTGCCAATTTCTTCCTCTCAAATATAACTCACAGTGCCTGGCACTCACTGGCGGTCTCCCATCTAAGTACCAACCACAGTTGGCCTTGCTTAGATACTGAATGCTATTATGGGATACATAAAATTACTGCTCATGTAATGATTTCTGTGATTCTATTTTAATACTGAATGGTCTTGAATATGTCGCCCTTTTAAAACAAATCTATTTCCTGGGACAACTTCTTTCAGTGAGTTCCTTGAAACCTGCTTTTTCCTACCTACTGGAAATGTTACTCCCTTTTCACCATTTTCTTCTTTCATCGCCATTTATGACTTAGACTGTAAATTGTCTGGGCAGGAACTGTCATCTCACTGATTCCAAGCATGCTGTTTGATCTTTAAAGGCATGGTTATCAAGAAGGCTAAATATTCCGTGGCAGTGCTGCATTTCCTTTTATATAGATTCAGGTCAATTCCTAGTGTTATTTGACAGTAAATAACTGAACGATACCAGAAAATCATTCTGATAACTTATTTTCAGACAGTGTTGTTATATCTGCAGCGAACAAAGCTTTTGAAGGCTTTGTGCATATTTCTCCAGAATTTATGAATAAGTGTTTAATGCAGCAGCTATGTGACAGACAAATATTCCTAACAGTTTGTTGTTTGATAGGGGCAGGATGGAAAGACATATTCCGATCCAAAAATACAGTGAGCAGGCTGTTTTGTGTGTTTCAGTGTATAATATCCTGATTGATCAGTATCTTCTATAACAGCCTTTCCCGCCTACTGATGCTAAGAGGGAGAGGACTTTGCCCCCTCTACCGGGGAAAAAGGGAGGTTCTTTGGAATCTCTTGGAGGCAGGAGGCGTGGCCTTCCCTTGGGTAGGCCGGCCTCCTGGGAGCTCATTCCGAGCTCGGATGTCGACCCACCATTCCCACCCATTAGCAGTGAAGATTTTTGATTGCCCTTTAAAAAGGGAATTGGGTGAGGAATTTTCTCCCCTTCCACCCTAAATTGTGGATGACAGTTTTTTGCCTATCCCTTTGCATTGTAGGGGCTAGAAAGGGTGGTGGACTGTACTTAATAGACCTAGTGGAAAATAGCTAGAGAAAGTCCATAGTCGGAGTGCACCTAAGGCACCTCCTTCAGGGGTGAGGGCCATTAAGTTAACATTCACCTCAACGTTCAAGTTGAGGGGTGAATAAAGTGAGATGGCCCTGGAATGGAAGAGGCTGATTTCAAGAACTTGAGAACAGACCTCTCATTCATTTCCCTAAAGGGGTTGCCCTGGTTGGATAATCAGGGAATCCAGGTGTTTCGCCCGGAAATTGATATCGTTAGCCGAGGGGGAATGATACCTCGGCTGGGATACACCTTGATTCCTGACACCCTCTGAGTTAGAGTTAAGGAAATTTAAATAGGTAACTTTAAAGAAAAGTTCCTCAATTTGAACCCAATATTCTGTGTGTCGTCTCTTTTGTTCAGGGGGTTGGAGGGCAACAGTGTTTTGGATGTTTGCTCTCAGAATTCCTGGCAGTTGGCCAAACTGGCTGGGGTTTATGAGATTGAATTCTCAAATACCCCAGAGCATTAAAAATTAGGAACCACCATTCTAAAATATGTCAGGACTAATTTTGAGAGATTAAGAATTAGTACAGCGGTGTTGCGTTGAAGATAACTCTCTAGTCAATGTTGTTGTGGGTATGATATTCCCTTATGTTCTACTGAACATTATTCTATACCCATTCTTGTTTATAGGGATCTGTGATTATTTTAACATGACTTGTTTCTTCAGGGGGCTCAAAAGAGATTTCTGCCAGCTGAAGCCGTTATTTCTTATGCACTAAACTCCAATGGCAGCTAGCAAATCAGATTTTTAATGAGATTATTAAACTGCTCCTGGCTTTAAGAGAGCTATCCAAGGTGCTGAATTTATCCCCATAACAGCTTCAGCATGCTAGATAGCATCCTTAAAATTCAGGTTTAAACCCACAGCAGACTGAAAGCCCTACCAGCACAGTTGCCATTGGGTAGCATCAGTAAAAGAGGCTTCATTTGTGCCATGCAGAAGACCAACTTGTTATTATATAATTGTAGTCTGGTCACTTCGGACTTTTCTAGCACCTGATACTTGACAATATATATCTGGATGACTGAAAACTAGTTTATTTATTATTTATTTACTTCATTTATATTCTGCCCTTCTCATCCCGCAGGGGACTCAGGGCAGAATACAATGCAACATATAGACATACAACATATAGACTGAGACACAGAGGCTACTGACATTTCTGGCCACCAGGAGGAGCTGACACATTCCTTCACATATTTCCTGGAGATATTTATGGCCTCATAAATCAGTTAAAATTAGCCTCCCCACAACGTGGTACCTTACATTTCCTACTTGACAGATGCAACTGTCTTTCAGGTTGCAAAGGTCGAAAACAAGCTACACTTAATTGGTCGAGAGCTCACCCCAACCAGGGCAGGCCTCGAACTCATGGTCTTCTGGTTATTAGTAGGCCTGGTTGATCCATGGTTCTAAATGCTTCAAAAGTACTTACAAAACAAAAGTTCTGATAGTGAACATTTCAGAACTCTAATAAAACTTTCAAAAATTCATTATAAATTGCAGTTCCTAATTGGTTCTGTCTTAAAAATAGCTAATAATGAAATAATAATGAAATTTTGATAGAGTTCTGACATGTTCACCACCAGAACTTTTGTCTTGTAAGTACTTTTGAAGCATTTAGAACCATGGATCAACCAGACCTAGTCATTAGAGATCTTATGCAGCTAACAGCCAGCCAGCTGCGCCACATTCCCGGTGCTCTTGAAAAGCATAAGGAAAGTTCTGTATCTTGGTCCAGAACTGTGTTAGCCAGTTGATATATACAAGCAATTACTATGGACTGCAAAATTCCAAATCACATGTCCCCTTGTATAGTGCAAGTTCCTATATCAGATATTCCCCCGACATGTTTGAACAGTGGGGTTGAATCCAAAAGAAGCTTTGTCAGTCAAGAATAGAAAAGGCAGGTCCATTGTCCTTTTCATGACAGTTCATCTGAGTGAACCAGAGTTTTGAAATACTAAAAATGGAAGAAGCTGTCATTCTAATATTTGTTTTGCTCAGAGATTTGGCTTAAAGATCAAGCAGTTCTCTAAATCAATCTTAGAGGGAAAGTATTAATACACTGAAGTAATACCGCAATCCCTTGCTCTGCAGTAAAATATATAAATATTGCACCACATCCTCTGTTTGTTGATACTAAAAAATACACCACCAAACCCCCACCTGCTCCTGGTTAGCTAATTGAACTAGTAATTACTGTTGAACATGTGGGCTGTTTGTTTCCTGCTTGAAATAATTATACAATGAAGACTACACAAGGGCTATCAGCAGGAAGCTAACAATTGTATATTGGTGAGAAGAGTTTGTAAAACACTTCTATCTTTTTTTGCCAGACGGAGTAACAGATGGGTTTATAATACATACAAAAACTGTTTACGTGATCTCTATTCTCAACTGGTAACCACGGTTAAAATATTCTGTATTGGTCTATTGCTGTCTGATTGCTAGGGGATAGTTTTGAAGATCTAAATATCAGAGGTCTAAATTAAGTGCTTGGATTGTACTCATGTTTCAGACTCTAGAACTTTAGAAAAAAATCCACTCAGTTGGGATGCTACCAGCATTTCTATTTTCTTTTATGTAATTTAATTGTGTAATGTAATTTATGACTACTGTAGATTTCTTCTTTTTATCTTTTTGTTTTTATTACCTCCAAGCCAAATTTCATTATAAAAGTTTTTAAGCTTATGTTTTCTTCAGATTTTTTTTTAAAAATAGTAAATTTGTTTGTCTATGTTAAAGCATTTTAAAATTCTTTGTAGAGCCTTCACAGCAATGATTCCACACTATTTTATTTGCGGTTTCTGAAAATGTAATTGTTTTGATTCTGTATCTTCTTATATTTCACGTTGCTGCTTAACTTTCTCTCTCTAAGTATACTTTAAAAAATGTGTACAAATTCATTCCATTCAATTTCAAAACCAGGAATAGGACGGATTTAGAAACTAGTGGATCCTGTGGATGGATAACAGTTGAGGCTCTTCCAAATTGGTCCATGTCTTACTGATTCTCCTTTATTGCAACTAGACATGACATTGCGGTTCCCCTCTCCCTTTTCAATTTTTTGAAGAAAAAAAAATTAAAATTTGTAGATAAGAAAATTCTATTACTAGAAATAGTTCCCTCATTGTTTTGTGAACTCTTCATCATGAAATAAATAGTGTTGGGTGGAAATGATGTGTGAGCTAATTATTTTGATCAGGATTTGCTAAAATTGGCATGATTCAAATGTGGAAATTTGGGGCTTCTCCAGACTCAGTAGACAAAAAAAGTTCTCTTCCCCTCTGCAGCATTGGGACTTTGCATTTGTGTTCCCTGTACATATCATTTGACATCTTGACTTATTGTTCTTCCATGTAAGAGCAAAAGAAGTCAATATTCTCTCCTTGTTCAGTGAGATAACAAGATGTTTTGCGCATTTTGATCCCCCCCCCCAATTATTGTAACTTTTTGATGAAAGGGATTTTTTTTGACATATAGACCTATCTGCCAACAAATGTATTGCTGTTTTTAATTGTCATTGAAGAGCCTGGGAACATTTGAGATTTTGTTTTGTTTTGGTGTTTTGGATACAGGCATGACAATGTGTCAAGCCACCTTTTCTCACCAAGGATGGAAAAATCTGTAATTATTCTTCGCACCTTAATCAGTTGAACATATGAACAACATTATTATGCACAACAGAAGAGTTATTAATTTATACAAATATACAGGAAGTTGCCGAGTTACAAACAACCACCTTACAAATAACTCATAACTAAGAATGTGGGTGAGACAACAGGAAGTGAGAGAAATCTACTCCTCAGAAGGGAAATTCACTCCTGAAAAATCACAGGGAAAAGGTGTCTATACCGAAGCTTTCTCAATAATCCTTGTTTCCACAATAGGCCTTTTTTTTCCAAAATCCAATTATCACAGGGACAGGAAGTGAAGTGAAATCCTCTGAACAGGGGCACAAACAGCAAAACAAACACCACAATGGTGTTAACCATTCCGTATGCTATCCAAAGAAAAAATGTATAAAGTTTTGGCTGGAGTTACACTTAAAAAATGTACCTGTTCTGACTTACAAACAAATTAAAATTAAAAACAAACCTACCTTGTTTGTAACTTTGGGACTGTATGTAGTTAGATTTTATCTGTCATTGTCTTCAGGCGAGGTAGTTTAAAAATAATTTACATTAATTGTAATTTAATTAAATATTTTCAAATAAATATGTGTCATTTTTATTAGGAAAAAATTAAAAATAAGCTTATGAATACATAATTTTTTAATTTTCATCACATATATATAAAGCATACTTTTGTGAAAATTTGTCATCTGAGAATTTTGAAAAAAACAGTTTGTACAAACATTGCTTGAAATAGCAAGTTTGGCTTTATAGTCACAGTATTTGCTGTAAATCCTCATATATGAGTCAATTCATGTAAAATAAGACCTCATCAGATGTTCCCATTATACATTGGATCCTTTTATACATCAAATGATACAGTGCTAATTCCAGCAGGGCCCTGTGTTGGCAGCATGCAGAGATAGAGCCCTGAGGAGTCAGTTAACTATCCAAATCCTTTTAGAAGAAGACAGGTACAGCATAGAGGGAAGTTGAGGACAGTAAGAAAACATCATGGGATGGCGGCCGATAACCCATGACGGTAAGGGGATGAAGCAGAACACTATCCCATGGTTTCCTTCATTGTCTCCTGTCTTCTGGGCCTCCATGTGATGAAGTCATAAGTCAAGAGCAGGGCTTAGGGCCAACATTATGCATTTTGATATGCTGCATGAATAAGTCAAGGGTCATTCTGTGTAGAGGGAAAAGCACCAATGCCACCCCAGGGGGCTAGTTGCCCTGGCCACTGCTGCTACCCTTTTCCAGCCTAAGTAATCTAAAAGGCCAGAAGTAGTGTCATGGCAGGTAGAGTAGGACAGTACTACTTTAAGTTTCTCCCAGAACAGACAAAAGTGCTTAGTCTTTTCTGTAAGAAACTTGAAGTAGCACTAGCCTTTCACCATTCTACTCATAGAAGGGAATAGTTATTTTGTTTTGTACAGCACTTAAATAGACCTGTCAATAAATTAACCCAGATATTTTGAGTTTTTTAATTAATTTTTTAGACTGTACAGTATATACTGTCAATTCTTGTCATACAACATGGTGTGACAGGATGAAAGACAGTTAAAACATTCAGAATAAATAATATGAACTAACACAAAATAGTATGCTCTACATAGATACACACACCTTTTTATTATTTTATAATGTTAACCATATTTCATACGATTTCAACAAATATGCAAAATTATTTTAATGACAGTAAAATAAACTGTCACATCATATTAAAGTATGACAGCATGAAGAAAACTGAGATTGTTTCTGGCTTCATGTGGTGCAAATGAAAATCTATTTAAATGTTGAAATCAATTGAGTATGTAATGCTATGTTTTCTGATGGGAATATTATAGAAATCATGACTGGAAGTTACTTGTTGCAATGGTGAAGTGAGTTTTGTTTCCTCTGCTTATTATCCACCCAAACATTAATCATTATAAACCACTTCATTTCTATTTTATTACATTGATCTCTCTTAGCACCCAAGACAGTTTGTACACTTCCAAAATTCAGAAAACATTGATTTACCTAAATTATTCAGTACTTTAGTGTATGGCCATTATGTCATTTAACACTTTAGACAAATCAATAAAACTTAAAAAAAAGACTTCTGATTCAGGAGGTACTACAAAGCTGTTTTGCTTGAAGCATTGGTTTTCTCTAAGTTGTTGCTGGCTGTTTTAGTGCACAGTAACACATTGGAAGTGGTGTGTGTGTGCTTATGCGAATGTACCCACAAATAATGTAGATAAAGCAAATAATTCAACATATCTGGGAACACAATTGGTGTTCTATTGATTTTGCTTCTAGCACACCACTTCCACTTCAGTTCTATTTAAGATTCAACTCTTTAAAATAAGAATATATCAGAATATGTGGCTATAAAAAGTATAATTTTAACTACTGCCATTTGTATTTTGAAATGGGAAAACACTATGGAAATTATACCACATATTATGCCCAGGTAGGATTGGAAAACAGATCAAATCCTGTAAACAGTCTTCATATAGAATCTGAGATGGTTTATGGATTGAGGCTTTTAATGAGACCACTTGTAAGACCTTTCTCAATATTCCTCTGAAAGCTAAAATGTTCCCTAATATCCCGCATTCTCTATCTTGGCCTTTGCTGATTTATCATGAAGGATAGGATGGGATTTGGACATGAATGCCAGTGAATGTGCTTTTAAGATTTCATATATCTTGAAATCTCTTGTTGCATAAAGCTTCTAAAGGCAATCAATCAAACGTCTGTAGAATGTCTTCAGTCCTTCATGAAAATACTCAAAAACTGGACATAGAATGGGTAGGATCAGTAGGATGTATGGCTCTGTGGGTACCACCTACTTATTATCTAAAGAAGTCTATTTCTCCTATTTCATGAGGCCTCCATGTTTTTACATTTTACAAATATATAGATTTTTGAGAATAAAGTTTGGGATGGCCATAGTTTAAAGCTGAAACATAAAATGGATATGTTTAGTGATCTGAACAAGTCTTTCTGTTGCTTCCCATAGAAAATCACTGACCTATGTTATAATAATAATAATAATAATAATAATAATAGCAGCTCAGGGTACACCTGGATTCAGCTCACATGACATCTTGCCATACAACAGGCACTTCTTTTTGGAAAGTCATTTTAAAATGTCATGGTACTGGGATAAAGGAAATATTCAGATGCTAGCTCCCTCGCTAGTACTTTTCTTATTTCCTAAACAGTGTACCTTGGGCTGATGGGTGTGCAGGGTAGGTTTTCTGAAATACTGATTACTGATTACATTTATTTTCAATAACTTTGAGTCTTTCAAGTTTCTCATGGACTATTGTGATCAAATCTGCCTTTTAAAAAGATATATTCAGTCTATAACAAATCCCCTCAACAGAATTTTTCATCAGACGAAGCAGGAATATCAACAAGAAGGATAACATGCATGTGATGGTGTGATTTCATGCCTGCCTGCAGCAGTCAGACAGTGGTCTTAAGTATGGAAATTTACACCATCAACACCACTTCTCCTCATCCTTCCTCCTTCTATCTCATCTTTCTTACAAAAGTGGGACTCAAGATTTTTTTTAAAAAAATAAAAATAAAAATATGACAGAAAATATACAAATTGAAACAATTTAAATCTGCACTTTAAAATGAAATTATTATTATTATTCTACTTTTTCTGCCAAAAATAGACTAAAATGCTAATAGAAAGATAAACCAAAACAGTTCATTTTAAAACAATATAGCACCTTTGAATCATTCTCTTAAAAGTTTATATATTAAAAATCTGCCAGAATAAGAAAATCTTTTTTTTTCATTGTCAGTAAAATGAAAAACAGCAATAGGCATTCTGGCCTCCTTGGAGGGGAGGTCCCAGAGTCTAGGAGCAGACATTGAGAAGGCATTTTCTCACAGCCCCACCATTCTTGTCTGTCGTGGTTGAGAGAAGGGTGTCTCTTGAAGATCTCAAAGTCTGGGCAGGATCACACTGGGAGATGTGGTGTATTTGATAATCTGGACTTGATCCACACAGGGCTTTATAGGTCATAACCAGGATTGAGACCGAAATACGTAGGGTGCTGCATCACAACTGACACCATAATCAATCATATCCCTTGTCTACTTCTGAAAGCCCCTTTTCTTTTTGTCTATAGACTTTGAACACAAACTTCCAGCTAATGTTTCACGGACATTATTCTGAGATTTTATACTTAACTAGCTGAACCCGGCACACGTTGCTGTGCCCTATTTAGGAGATGTGATTACGTCTGGGTATGTAAGGGTTGGAAATGATGTGGCTATGTGTGTTGTGTGTGTATATATGTGTATGTATATGTGTGTGTATATATGTGTGTATGTGTAGTTATATGTGTTTGTCTATGTATGTGTATGTGTGTATATGTGTGTGTGTATGCGTATGTATATGTGTTTGTGTATGTATGTGTGTGTATATATGTGTATGTTTGTGTCTTTGTGTTTTTATATGTGTATATATGTGTAGTTGTTTATGTGTATGTATTTGTGTTTTTTATATATGTCTAGGTGTTTATGTGTTTGTATATGTGTATTTTATGTGTGTGTGTTTATGTATGTGTTTGTGTACATATGTGTATGTTTATATATGGGTGTGTGTATTTGTGAATGTGTGTATATTTGTGTTTATGTGTTTGTATTTGTGTTTTGTGTGTGTTTGTATATATATGTATGTGTGTATTTGTGTGTGTATATACTGTATGTGTGTTTGTCTATGTGTATATATGTGTGTGTGTATGTGTGTGTTGGTGTTGTTTTGTGTAGGGGTTGTTATGTTTTGGTTTGGTTTTGTTGTTATGTTTGTTTATTAGTATTTGTTTTGTATTCTTGCCTGCGTCTTCCATGTCCTTCTGTTGTTTGTTCTTTTTCCTGCTCTGTGTGTTTGTGTGTGTGTGTCTGTTGTGAGGGCGTCGTCAATAAGATCCGGGTGTAGGAATGGTTGGGAGACGGTGTAGGAGGTGGGTCTGGCCTTGGGACTACACTTCCCAGGAGGCTTTGTGTTGGTCTTTGGGAAGGAAGGGGCGTGGCTATGGGAGTACACTTGTCTGATGGCCCCGGGATACCTTTGTTCTCAGGGAGTGGCGCAGAGCCTTCTGCGAAGTGTAGTCCCATGGGCAGGCCCACTTGCTGCACTGCCTGGCAGCCGTTGCTGCACCCGGAACTTGCGGGCGATGGCCTTGGCTCCTTCTCCGCCGTGTCCTCGGCCTGCCTCGCCGGCTCCCATCCGTTACTGGAGCTGGCCGGCCCCCGCGCCTCCTTGGCCTCCTCCGTCGTCTCTTCGGGAGTGGGCCGCGGCCCGGGTTTCCTGAGGGGTTTTGAAGTGGCGGAGGAGGGGGGCATGGCGTTGGCGGTGTGGATCGGTTTCCGGGAGCGGCTGGGAGGCGGTTAGGGTCCGGGAGCGTGGTAAGGTGTTTTTGTGTGGATGCGGGGTGTGAGGGAGCGTTGGAGGAGGAGGTGGGGCGTTGTTTTCTTATTGCCGCCGCAGTTGCGGCGTTGTGCGCATGCGTGGTAATGTAGTTTTTCGGGGTGTTTTGGGGGGTGTTGCGTTGTGTTTTGGGGTGTTTTTGTGGGCCGGCTATGGACCTTGTGGTATGGATTAGTGGCCTGTGGAGTTTTGTGTGTCTGGGACATGTAGTTTTTTGCGTCCATTTGCCTCGTTCCACTACCTCTCTCTTTTTATATATATATAGACTAGCTGTCCCCTGCCATGCATTGCTGTGGCCCAGTCTGGTGATCTGGAAAATAACGTAATGAGAAAATGTTGGTTTCTAATATAAATTTCTTTATGCTTGTTGGTAAACAATATTTCTTGTTGTTTCTTTGACAGTGTTGATGTAGAGATTGTCTGGTTTGCATACTCTGGAACATGCAACATATAGTTGTCCTTCTTTAGGGGTCCCTTTCAAATCTATGATACTATATCTGCAAGTGTGAATCATATATATCTATCTATATCTATGGCTGCATGGCTCTTTTTCAGGAGGGCTTTGATTACGTTTTCTTGTCCTGGTGAAAGAGGCAAGAACGATTTGGGACCCGCAGCTCTCTCCACAAACCTGCTCATTCCCTCCGATCCTCGATCCTCGGGGGAGGCTCTCCTTTCACCCTTACCATAATCTCAGTCCCGCCTTGTGGGAACAAGGGAGAGAGCCTTTTCCTCAGTGGCTCCTCGTTTATGGAACACATTACCTGGTGAGATTAAGCAAGCCCCCACTTTAAAATGTTTTAAGAAAATCTCAAAACCTGGCTTTTCCATTGCGCTTTTGGAGATTAACCATATAATCTCATATTGTCTTTAATTCCTCAATAGTTGTGTTTAATGCACTGCTCCCCCTCGTATGAAGGTTCTTTCTTTCAACTCCTTTTCTGGAAGAGTTCTTCCTTTACAAATAATCCGCTCCACAGCTATCTCACCCCCCTGCTTTTATCTTTACTATTTTAATTTACACATGTGGCCCGCTCATGGTTCTGTTTTTAATGAATGTTTTAAATGTAATTTTATTGGTTGTTGTATTCTTATAGTTTTTGTTTTTGCAATTCATTTTATTGTTGTTTTTTGTCCTGCTTTTATCTATTGTATTACATTGCTGGGCTTGGCCTCAAGTAAGCCGCTCTGAGTCCCCATTGGGGAGATGGTGGCGGGGTATAAATAAAGATTATTATTATTATTATTATTATGTTGGACTGGATGGTGTTAAGTATTTTCTGTTGGTCATGGGGGATCTGTGCAGGAAGTTTGCCCCAATTCTGTTGTTGGTGGGATTCACAATGCTCCTTAATTGTAGGTGAACTGCAAATCCCAGTAACTATAACTCCCAAATGTCAATGTCTGTTCTCCCCAAACTCTACCAGTGTTCACATTTAGGCATATGGAATATTTGTGCCAAGTTTGGTCCAGATCCATCATTGTTTGAGTCCACACTGCTCTCTGGATGTAGGTGAACTACAACTCCAAAACTCAAGGTCAATGCCCACTAAACCCTTCCAGTCTTTTCTGTTGGTCATGGGAGTTCTGTGTGCCAAGTTTGATATGATTCAATCATTGGTGGAGTTCAGAATGCTCTTTGATTGTAGGTGAACTATAAATCCCAGCAACTACAACTCTCTAATGCAGTGTTTCTCAACCAGTGTGCCGTGGCACACTAGTGTGCCGTGACACACTAGTGTGCCGTGACGGACCTCCTGCTGTGCCGCGAGAAAAGCTCTCTGCCCCCCTTCCTTCCCCCCTCCTCCTGCCAAACTCCTGCTGCTTGGGGGAGGAGGAGGAAGGGCCGGGCGGTGGCAAAGAAAAAAAAGGTGCCAGGGCGCCGCCTCCTTCAGCCGTTTTTCCAGCCAGCCTCCAATCCGCCATGACTCTCGCCCCTCGCTCGCTGAAGCCGCGTGGAGGAGCCCCGCCCACTGAAGCCCATTCACCACTCATGCTCCTCCGTGGGAGAGCTGAAGCTGGGGGGAGGGGGTGGGGCATGGTGCGGCCTGGCTCCGCCCCCTCCCCCGGCTTTGGCACTCCCAGCAGCTGCTCCAGCCTTGAGGGGACAGTGCGAAGCCACCATTGTCCTGGCTCTGGCACCGCTGGCTTGGCACTGCCCCCTCAAGGCTGGAGCAGTTACTGGGAGAGGTGAAGATGGGGGGAGGCGAGGGGCATGGCACGGCCTGGCTCCGCCCCCTCCCGTGGCTTTGGCACTCCCAGCAGCTGCTCCCAGCAGCTCACCATCCCCCAGCCGTTCTTTACTATGTTAGAGTGTCATTTTGTGTCATTTTGGTTGGTGGTGTGCCCCCGGATTTTTTTTAATGTTAAAAGTGTGCCGCAGCTCAAAAAAGGTTGGGAAACACTGCTCTAATGACAAAATAAAAAAATTGAGTGGTCACTCCTTGGGTTAGTAGGTGTCTTGTGGCCAGATTTGGTGGCAATGTTAATCCCACAAATGAACAATACATTTTTATTTATATAGATATGGATTTTTATCATAGTTACTAACTGTTAAGCATATGTAAAGTGAAATGTGTTAGAATCCTGTTTTGTTTTCAAGGAATAAATTCACATTTTTAGCTTGTCATTAGCTTTATTTACAATCATATTTTAAATTAGGAGAGCTTTGGGAAAAAACCACAGTGCTTCTTTCGAGGTTATTTTATAGTTGCAACTAGCTTATTTATTTATCTATCAAAAATCTTTGTTATTCCTTTGAATTTGACTGAACAAATAAAAAGAACCAGTTTATTTCATAGGGGTGAGGGGAATGCCAACCTTTGCACATGTCTTCTCTTACAAATACTCTTCCAGTAACTGGCAACCAACACTGTTATAGAAGCCACTGATCCATTGTGGCCTTTTAATTCCTTTTTCATCTTTATTATCACCAATGTAGTATCTAGCAATCATTATTTACTTCTCCAAGAAGACTTTCTGCTAGGCCTCTGTTGCTGAAATACAAATGCCTGTCATTAATTAACTTCTAATGAGATTATCACAGGACCATCTTATAAGAGATTATAATACTTCCAGATAGCCTTACATCAAATAATCTCATTAACCATGCCTCAAGATATCCCTTTAAATCCATTATGCAAGAGGAGTCTGGGTATAACTCCATTACATCACGTTAATATTGCTTACATTCTCTGTCGTTCACTTTCTCTAGATAGGTAGGTAAATAGAATATATTTTGGAACTGAGTTTTTCCAGCTCGCTGTAAGCTTGTGCCATTTATTAATATTTGTTCATCTGTCAATCCTCCTTCAAACAGATAGTACACTATCCAGTCCATTCAAAATGAATGAGAGCTAACTTTACTGAAAAGAAACAGACAGCCATCCTGCTGTTCCTCCTATCAATATAAATAAAAGAGGAAGAGGAAGCAAAAGTTGGCATTATACATTACTAGCTGTACCCGGCACGCTTTGCTGTGCCCTATTTTGGAGATGTGAGGAAGTCTGAGTATGTAAGGGTTGGAGTTGTTGTTAGTTATGGTGTTGTTGGGGTCATGGCTGTGTTGTTGTGGGTTGTTTTGGTGGGTGGGATTTTGGAGTCCTGTGGAGTTGTTGTTGTGTGGTGTTGCTGGCGTTCTGCATAGCTTGTGGATATACAATGTTTTTTGTCTTTCCGTCTGCTGTGTTGATGTAGAGGTTGATGCGTGTGCGGGTGGGGTACTTTGGAAGTGAGTGGAGGTACCTGAAATCCCATTATCCATGGTGTGTCCTCCTCTAATCTGCAGTCGGATGGGGTGTGGGTCATGGGGTGCATTGTTTGCCAAGTTTGGTCTTTATTGGTCTTGGTTCTTGGACACAGTGGTCTGTGGGGAATGATGGGTTTTGAAGTACTACAAATCCCATTATCCATGGAGGCACTTTAAGTCCCATAATCCATGGTCCACCCTCCTCCAAACTGTAGTAGAATGTTGCGTGGGTCATAGGGGCTCTGTGTGCCAAGATAGGTTACTGTAAATTCAGGCCATACACAATGTCCCATGAGCTGAGGCCTAGTCAGGAACAGCAAGTTAATGAAGCCTTACTGTCAATTCAGGCCATACACAATGTCCAATGAGCTGAGGGCTAGTCAGGATAATCAAGTTAATGAAGCCTTACTGTCAATTCAGAGCGTAAACAGCATTCCATTAAGTGAGGCCTAGTCAGGAAAATTAAGTTAATGAAGCCTTACTGTCAATTTTGGGCGTGGTCTGTGATTTGTAGGGGTGTAAATTTTCTGTGGGAAGTGAATTGGGTGTTTGTGTTTGTGCCTCAGCCCTTTGCCTTATCCTCTGACAGTTTATTATGGGTCGGAATGTTCATGTTGGCTGGCCAGTACAGGAGTTATGAAAATCTGCCCTTATTGGCAGCCAATCATGTTGTCAGAATGTAGAGGCTGGGAGAGTCGTTGGCAGCCCCAGAGGATGCTGGGAAATGTAGATTTTTTTACTCATTGTTTTGGGGGCCTTTTAGGTTTTTTTTTTTAGGGGAAGTTTCTTTGCTACAAACCTACCTTGTCTGAGGCCTATTTCTGTTGGCAAGTTTGGTGTCTCTGCGTTGTAAGGTTTCTCTGTTTGGGACGGTCGTTCCATGACGACTCTTCCTTTATATATATAGATAGTATATCTATATATATAAAGGTGCTGAGTTTAGGTTTTCATTGTACGGCATTGAAAACAAGAAGGAGTGTGTGAGGTCCCTTGTGATAGAAAAAAATCCACATAGATCTCTTCATAATGTAGCAAGACTTAAAGACTTACCTTTAACTTGTGAAGAAATGCACTTCACATGGGTGCACACTATAGCTGTGTTATTACTCACATTTATCACTGCTTGTTCACCAGCTGGAAGAAATGAAAATACCACACATCCCATTTCCAAATTAATTTAATAGTAGACTACAAATTATTCTATGTCTGGGAAGCCTAAACAAACATCACCATCCCAAAGCTTCTAGAAACTGGTGTTTGTGATGTTTCTCTGTTGACTGTGGCAGATGATCAAAGAGATAAGCTGATCCTACTTATGAGGTCTCTTCCAGCAATAAGCCACCACTCACCAGGTTTGCAATTACTTAGAAAATAAGGTGTACAACAGTGGTTCTCAACCTGTGGATCCCCAGGTGTTTTGGCCTACAACTCCCAGAAATCCCAGCCAGTTTACCAGCTGTTAGGATTTCTGGGAGTTGAAGGCCAAAACTTCTGGGGACCCACAGGTTGAGAACCACTGGTGTACAAGATCATGTAATATACTAGTGGATCATAACTCTCTACACACATATTTGTGGCTTTCCCAGTAGAAGACGAGGCTGCCCAAGTCATTATTTTTACCCTAGTTGCAGAACAACAAATGTTTAGGGTAGGAATTGTCATACATGCAATTCCAATTGTGCTTACATACCCAGGAATGATAGAATAGCCTCCACATGAAGTGTGGAGCTTTATCCCTGGGTACTCAAGCACAGATGAAATGGTACTTCCAGACACTCCAAGTCTAAAGAGTGGGCAGAGATTTAGATCTGCATCTGTAACTCATCCCCTAGGGTCAGTGCTCTCATGGTGTGCGGCTTTGTGAAATACTAAATATCTCCTTCTACATTGTCTAGAAACATTTTTGAAAGCTATTTCGGAAAACAATTTTCTATAATCTTGCATTCCATGTTTGTTTCTCTTTTCATATCATCAATGTTTGGATTGATCCTTGCCCAGAGGTCTGACCAACATGCTTATCTCAGGGCTTTTCCAGATAGACCCTTATCCCAGGAGCATTCATGTTTTAAAAATGCAGATCTTCCTGCAGGCCCATCTACACATACCCCAGAAAGCACATGCCCGGGAGAACACCAGGACACCATAAACCCTTCACCAGAAGCCCCCGAAAACAAAGTTTTTAAAAACCCCAAAAGAACTCACCTGAGTTCCATGAGATGGCTGTCAAAGTTCTCCTGGTGCATACAAATGATGTGCCAGGAGAAGTGTGGGGGGGGGGGGGAAACAAATTTCCTGCTCCCCCTTTCTCTGGCAGCCATCTCTGCTTCTTCTGTTTTTTACTCTGTTTTGGGAGGCTTTGGCGAGGGGGGTTGGTATTCCCAAAGTTTTCTAGATTCATTTAGCCTGGAAAACTGTGGGAAGACAGACTGGACTGCTGTATTCTGCAGCCCAGACACCGGAAGGAGTGGGTTTATCCCGCACCTTCCAAGAAGGCTTGGAATAAACCTGCTATCAAATTAATTCACCACAAACCAGGGTTTTCCTGGTTTGTGGCAAATTAATTCAGTTTTGTCCATGATGTCATCTGGATAGTCCCCTTTTTATTGAGGAAGTTTTCGCAATAAAGGTCTTGTCTAGATGTACCATTACTTTCATTCACTAACAATACCAATGACTTTAAGCCAAAAGGTAAAATACAGTAGGAAAGAAGTGAACATATTGGATGAGATGTGGTAAAAGGGAGTAGAGGAAAAGCAGAGACAAAGTATTGTAGTGTAGGTGAAGACATTAGAGCGGGGAGCATAACTAGAGAAAGAGAAATGATTCAACTAGTGGTTGGGCAGAAAAACATGTGGATAAACAAAATAAAATCTGAGATCGAAGGAGAGGTATAGTGATGGACAAGGCAAAATGCAGAAAAGAAGAGGAGGAGGAGGACGCTGAAAAATAATTTATTTTAACGGTCCTTCCAGACAGGCCCTATGTCCCAGGATCTAATCCCAGGTTTTCTGTTTATCCCAGATTATCAGGCAGTGCAGACTCATATAATATAGTTTGAAGCAGAACACCTGGGATCAGATCCTGGGATGCAGGGCCTATCTGGAAGGACCCTAAGACATCGTAATTGATATCACATAAAAATGTGAAGAGTTAAAGCCATTTGTTCTTGTCTTAAATCACCAACTATCTTGCTGTAGGTTTAAAACAGCTGTAAGCTTCATAAATAGGAAGGGAAAATCATAGCCATGAAGTGCAGCTGTTGCTAGCCAGTTTAAATGGTTTCAATTATAAACTCTGTATGTGATACAAAGCAAAAAATTGAAGGTAAGCTTTTCTCAGCATGGCAATCTTGCTCTGCTGTTGTTTTGCACAATATGTTGCATGTGAGGGTCTTACAAATGTGTTTTTCTTTTCTATTTTGTTTAAATATTCTGACTGTCATTTTTTTATTCCACACAGCACAGCCCGACAAATTAAAAGCATTTGGAGATATTAATGGAGTACAATATGAAGAAATGAAGAGAAGCAGAGACATGTCTTTCTTGGGAAACAGGGAAAGGGGCAACTCTTGTTGCAGATAGCAATGATTACCCCCCCCCCCCCCCCAGATGAATATAACACGATGTAACACAATTTGTGTTCCTGGGTTATGAATGTTATTTCCTAATTGGTTCTATCATAAAAACATGGGAGAAGTTTATTTAACTGCAAAAACTTTGTTTTTGTGGGATGTCTTGCAGCATATTTGCAGATCAGCTCCCTTCATCCTGACCTTTAGAAAGAACTTAAAAACGAGGCTGTGGGCAAAGTCTTTGGATAGCAAATCTAGTGCAATTGTGATACGGAATAAGTGCAATTATGACTGGAATGGCTCCTGATCTATGATTTTGAATTATATGGTTTTAATAATTGGTTTTATGTTTAGATCAGGGCTGCCCAGGAAGTCGATCGCGATCGACCAGTCGATCCCGGGACTGAAGGGGGTCAATCCCAGCCGGATGGGGCGCTTCTCAGAGGGGGCAGAGCCAGGCCGTACCAAGCCCCTCCCCTCCCCCGGCTTCGGCACTCCCAGCAGCTTCTCCAGGCTTGAGGATGGCAGTGCCAAGCCAGCCTTGTGCTAGCTATGCCACCGCTGGCTTGGCATTGCCATCCTCAAGCCTGGAGAAGCTTCTGGGAGCTCCAGAGCCAGAGGGGAGGGGGCGGGGCTTGGCACAGCCTGGCCCCGCCCCCCCTGTTTTCCGCTCTACCAGCAGCTTCTCCAGAAGCTGTTAGGAGCTCCAAAGCCAGAGGGAAGGGGTGGGGCTTGGCACAGTCTGGCTCTGCCCCCTCTGGCTTCCGCTCTACCAGCAGCTGCTCCAGGCTTGAGGATGGCAGTACTAAGCCAGCCTTGTGCTAGCTATGTCACCACTGGCTTGGCATTGCCATCCTCAAGCCTGGAGAAGCTGCTGGGAGTTCCAAAGTCAGAGG
Organism: Anolis apletophallus; assembly: GCA_030556195.1. Taxonomy (NCBI): domain Eukaryota; kingdom Metazoa; phylum Chordata; class Lepidosauria; order Squamata; family Anolidae; genus Anolis; species Anolis apletophallus. The sequence continues at coordinate 38,934,182 of JARBWK010000012.1, forward strand.
GGAGGGGGAAGGGCTTGGCATGGCCTGGCTCCACCCCCCTTCTGGCTTCCGCTCTACCAGCAGCTTCTCCAGGCTTGAGGATGGCAATGCCAAGCCAGTGGTGGCATAGCTAGCACAAGGCTGGCTTGGCATTGCCATCCTCAAGCCTGGAGAAGCTGCTGGTAGAGCTGAAGCCAGAGGGGGGCAGAGCCAGGCCATGCCAAGCCCTGCCCCCTCTCCTCTCCAGCCTTGAGGAGGTAGGTAGATCTTTCTGACTTGGTTTTATTATAAGTAGCTCGCATGCTGAAAAGGTGTGGGCACCCCTGGTTTAGATGTTTAGAATTTTTTATCGTTTTTAATATATATGTTTATTTTATTGAATGTTCTGTATATGCAGCATTGAATTGTTGCCTACTTTTAAGCTGCTCTGAGTCCCCTTTGGGGTGAGAAGTGCAGGGTATAAATATAGTAAACAGATAAATAAATATTTTGCTATAATTTTACAATGAGTATCTCATTGAGTCTCAACCAATTCTATATAGATTGTGGCAGCCACAAAAAGATAAAGTTTTGGGAGTATAGCAACTACTTTCAATGTAAGTATCACATAGTTAAACAGAAAACAACACTTCTGAACCAGGAGCAGGATATTTTTCAATTTTTGCTACATAGTGTAATTGATGTGGAAATGTTGTAAAAAATGTTGAGGTAAAGAAGAGGAAATAGTTAGGATTGTGGATCACACTTTCTTTCATCCAACCAAAATTATTGAGCAGGGATATCCAAGTAAGATTTTAATGTAGTAATGTGACATGAATTTAAATGATACCATAAATTAATGTTTTGTTAACTATGAAAATTATCCCAGTAATATGTGAATGTGTATGTTTACTTGTAAAACAAACAGGTCCAATGTGTGCTGCACGCCTTTGAATTTATTGAGTCACACCATTAGCTCATCTACTCCCCTCTTGTCTATTGTGATTACAGAGATCCCCAGGGTTTTTCAGTTCTTGTTACCTGAGCAAGAGGACAGGCATTTTTAAAAGGAGATATTTCATTGTACTTTTTCCAGCTGCATTGCAAATCTGTTTTTAGAGTATAACTGTTGAAATACAAAAGCAGAATAGTGAATACATGCAAGTTAAGAAGTATTCGTTTTCATCTTCTCAGCTTTTTTGGTTGAGCCCTTGAAATGATTGTTGTCTTTCTTTTCACCAGGGACAGAGAGTAAAGAACAGGGGAGTAAATTAACAAGTGATTTGGACAAAGCTGCTGACTTAAATTATTGCTTCACCTTCCCATGACACTGTTGTCTTCCTACCACAATTAGAGTTGGAGCTGCAGCAAGACATACATACATTTTTTCCCAATTAGATACAGAATTCCAAAACCTGTGGCAAACATTCACTGGAAGCAATTTGACAAGAAACCTAAGACAAGTATACCACAAAAGAATTTCCCTCTCTCCAGTACCACATTTATAGCCTAACAAGGTTTAGACGGTGGTGTTGCATTGAAATTGTGCTGATCCCAGTTAGGCTTGTCTGTGTGGAGAAAACTGGTGTCTGGTGGCAAGAGGTCTAAATTGGAAATTTGTAGCTGAAATATAGTCCAAGAGCATCATGGACAATGCTCGTTGGCAAAAGTTTACTCCTAACACCAATCCCACGTACACAATGTTTGGATGTAATATGTTAATACTACGCTATATCCTAAGATAATATATACATCTTGTAACCACCAAGCATTTATACCATTGAAACCATTACGCACATGTTACAAGTAATATACAAATAAACTTGATACTGTTTCATCTAAAAAAATACTATGCTATATCTACACAGTGACACAATGCGTATGAATGTACAGCTCAGGAAGAAAAAAGTATGGCATATTTTTGATAGGAACACTATTAAAGTCTGCCCATTTCTTTAGACTGGACATTGTGCACTGCATACATAATTCAAAGCTACTTTTCTTGACTAGAGAAGAACAATAGCAAATGACAACAATGTATGGGCTAGAAAACAGGATCATGGAAGAAGTCTGGCGAAGCAGAAAGCAAAGGAATTTCATTTATTTATTTACATCATTTTTACCCTGCTCTTCTCACCCCCGCAAGGGGACTCAGAGCGGCTAACAATGGCAATGATTTGATGCCACAGTAAAATACAATATGATAAGAAAATAAAAACATACAAATACCATAGATTAAAACAACATTATTTACATTTCATAAAGCCTTTTTCATTACCACAATCACAAGGTCAGATTCAATGTTCAGTGCCATTATATCCATTAGCCAAATGCCTGGTTCCACAGCCACATCCTTAATTTTCTTCTGAAAAAGAGTAGGGAGGATGCCAATCTGATTTCGCTGGGGAGAAAGTTCCATATGCAGGTGTTCACCACCAAGAAGGCCCTGTCCCTCGTCCCCACCAGTCATGTTTGCGGAGCTGGTGGGACTGAGAGCAAGGCTTCTCCGGCAGATCTTAGGCTACGAGACAGAATGTAGAGGGAAAGGAGAAGAAATTAATTTTGACAAGGCAAATCAACAGCAGCAGCAACACAAACAAATTTGCAAAGTTCACACACCACCAAACACCCATGCTGGAATGTGGAGAATAGAAATGGATCTTTAAAAGGTAGGCCGTCTGATGAGGGAAGCTCAAGGAGAAATGTATTCCAACATGCAAATAACATTCAGCAAAATTAACATTGGCTGCTTGCCAATAAATAAAGAATCTAACGGTTGATGTGTAAAGAAATATAAATTGCCATTCTCCACGGACAAGTTTGAAAGTAAAGTAATGCAGCTCAGATGGGAAAGGGGGGCTCTTTCACTATATACAGGAATTGAGAGTGTGTGGGGGGGAAAACTAGTTTCAGAGCTGCATACACCTTTCTGGCTCACTGAAGGAGTACTCTTCTACTTCAGTATGTTATGCAGCACATCACAGATAAAACATGAAACAAACAAAAATAATAGCATTCAGATCGAGAGAAAAGGTCAGGTAAGACTGATCTAGTTTGAACACCGAAGATATAACAGGATTTTGTTGCAAATATTTGGCTTTTATTCCTACATCCTTAGAAGCTTTGGGCTGGAGGCTTTGCCCGATAATCTTAGTTTATCTTTAGTCTTTCCACCCAGGCATTACAAGACAAAACACAGGAGTCAGGCTTTTTGAAATCAGAAAGCATTCTCCATTGCAAGATGAGTCAGCAGAAGGCATTTGATCTAAGGGCCTTTATTGTGGTATCTACCGAAATAAAGGAAGGGCTGTCCAGTCAACATTCTGGACAGTCCTGAATTAATTTGCTACAAACCAGGAAAACCCTGGTTTGTAGATAATTAATTTGATAGTGGAGTTATTCCGCACCTTCTTGGAAGGTGCAGGATAAATCCACTATTTGTAGTCCAGACACAATTCCCACAGTTTACCAGGCTAAATAAGCCTGGTAAACTGTGGTAATACAACAACAGCAAGAAATGCATTCATATACTCTATATATCACAATTTTTAGTTTATAATTATATCAAGATTGTCGCAACTCATGCCAAGGCTGTATTCACCCTTAGTTCACACACACAGGCAGTCTATGAATAATAACTCTTTATTTAGAATAAAAGAAGAATCAGTTCATGAAATTGTCCAAAATAAGTCCAAGTTATTCAGGAAATAATCCACAGAAAATAACAAGGTTGTCCTTTAGTCCAAAATTATTCCGACTTAAATCCCATGGAACTCAAGGCTTGAAAACAAGGCAACCGCACCAGTGGTAACAGGAACACCGAGACTAAAACCCAGGCCTCTCCAGACGTAGCTTCAGATCTGGAAATCTTTCCAAAATCCCATCCAATTATAGTATCTAACTTTTGTGGGCCCATCGCACCTCCCGTCTCCAACTTCGCCTAGAAGTATCAATACTCCTCCTTCTGTTGAATTCCATCTCGTTAGCGAGCCCATCTGGGTTGCTATCAGAATGGGGACCGGTCGACTCCCTCTCGTTAGTATAGCCAGCTGCATTGCTATCAGAATGGGAACTGGTCAACTCCCTTTCTCCCAGAGATTCTTCTGGGAAGGGAGTTGAAACTTCCTCTTGAGACCCACGACCCCCTGGCCTTTCATAGTCTGACCCGGAGTCGGTGTCCATGAAATCTTCAGAATACTTTTCGGCCTCTCCCCCACCGTCCAGCCATGAGTTATCCCATTGCAAGCTTTCATCAGTAGAATCATATCCATCAGGCCATCCATCTTCCCCATCCAGTTCCAAGGCAAATGGCACCCCTGGCACCTCCGGGGTCTGCCCATGCCCGCCTGGCACCCCCGGGTCCTGTCCATGCCCACTTGGTTGGAACGGCTGGGATACCACAAAGTTTCATTTAAACATTCATGTCATTTTCCAAGATCAAAGTTATTAATTACAAAAAACAATCATTCTATTGAGAAACACAGGTAACATATAAACATTTCGTTCCCCAAAACTCCATTAGTCCATTTTCATTTGCTTTTGGTCAATCCGTTTGGCACTGTCTTGTACCGCAATGAGAGGGTTAATTGAAAATATTCAATGTTCCATTCTATGCCATGTTATATCCTCTCTCCCATTGTGGTGTAGCTATAGATCTCATGCTCCAAATCACGTCTTCCGTAGTGTCTTAACAACGCGCTTCAAGTCCTTTCTAGACACTACGGGTAAATGCCGGATTATCCCAAACATTCATATATTGTAAGAACTTCGATGTGTTCTCACTAAGTCTTTGTCCTGGATAAATAATATTAAAGATTTTCAAGCACTCATTACTCCAAATAAATGTAATAAACTGTGGGAATACCCACCCCTCCTCCCAAGCCCCCAGGCTACTTAGAAAAGTAATAAAAATTTACTCATCCTCCATGGCAAGCCTTAGGCGGCCCTCTCAGGGGTGGGTTTGGACAGGCCCCTAGGAAAATCCGTGTTTTTAAAACTCGGATTCTCCTGGGATAAAGGCCTGTCTGGATCCGGCCTGAGAAGCTATCCCAGGTGCCGAGACAATATACACCAGGGCTGTCCAACTGGTGGTCCGCAGTCCGCATACGGCCCTCCAACCCCTTTCCCATGGCCCCCTACGCTCCTGCAAGATATCTGCTTTTTAAGATTAAAAAATATTTTTTAATATTTTTTTAGAATATTTTTTTTGAATATTTTTTTTGAATATTTTTTATTTATTTATTTTCCCGGCCCGGGGGGGGGGGAGGGGCGGGGAGCAGGCTCCCTTCCTCCTCCTCCTCCTACTTCCCTCCCTCTCCCTCTCTCTCCCTCCCTCCTTCTCTCTCTTTTCCCCCCTTTCATTCCTTCCCTTTTCCACCACTTGAAAGAAAGAGGGAAGGAGAGAGTGCACCAAGCGAGAGGGGGCGTGGCCAGAGCGAAAAAAGGGCGGGCCGAGTTTGGAGCACGTGGGGGGATGCTCATCCACTCCCTTTCCAGCTTCCTCCTCTTCTGAGGATTCCTGCCAAGTTTGGTCCTGATCCATCATTATTTGAGTCCACAGTGCTCTCTGGATGGAGGAGAATTCAAGGTTCAGTACTTTCTGTTGCTCTCATGAGAGTTTAGGTTTGATTCAACATGGCTGAGGAATGCTTTGATTGTATTTTCCCCTTATAGCAGAAGGAGGTAGGACTGGATGGCCCTTGGAGGTCTCCTATTCTAGGAACCCATTGTTGTTATTATTATTATTGTTATTATTATCATCATTAGAGGCTGAATGGCCATCTGTGAGGAATGCTTTGATTGTGTTTTCCCCTTATAGCAGAAGGAGATTGGACTGGATGGCCCTTGGAGGTCTCCTATTCTAGGAACCAATTGTAATTATTATTATTATTATTATCATCATCATCAGAGGCTGAATGGCCATCTGTGAGGAATGCTTTGATTGTATTTTCCCCTTATGGCAGAAGGAGATTGGACTGGATGGCCCTGGATGGCCCTTGGAGGTCTCCTACTCCAGGAACCTGTTGTTGTTGTTATTATTATTATTATTAGCAGAAGCAGAATGAATATTATGCCTTATCATTCAGGGTTATAGGCCTGTGTGGAAGGGCCTTGGCTTCTTATTTGACTTCCTTTCCACACATCTGAATAAAATCCCATGTTATTTGCTTTAAACCAGATTATATGAGTGTGGACTCCGATAATCCAGTTCAAAGCAGGTATTCTGGGTTATATGGCTGTGTGGAAGGGCCCTGAGTCCACACTGCAATATAATCCAGTTCAAAGCAGGTTTTGTGGGGTTTCCTGCCTGGATATTCTGCGTTATATGGTTGCGTGAAGGGCCCTGAGTCCACACTGCAATATAATCCAGTTCAAAGCAGGTTTTGTGGGGTTTCCTTCCTGGATATTCTGAGTTATATGGCTGTGTGAAGGGCCCTGAGTCCACACTGCAATATAATCCAGTTCAAAGCAGGGACTGGGACTTGAGACTGGGATTTTGGTGTTCATCTCTATCTCCAAGTCAAAGCCCCGGTGTCCTCCACAGACACCTCCAAGGCGGGGAGGGGGCGGAGCTTGGGGAGGGGCAGGGGTGGAGCCGGGGAGGGGGCGGAGCCGGGGGCGGAGGCAGACCCTTCGGGCCCCCCAGGTCATCAGTAACCGGAATTCCAGCCACAGGTCCGGTAGAAGTTGGACAGCCCTGATATACACCGCTGGAATATAGATTTTTTTTATTACACTAAACAGGTGAGCTGCTAGTGAGCTGCCATTTCATGAGACCATGTGCACCCTGGTGTTAGTCTGCTCTTTCCCCATGATTATAACTTGCTATCGACAGGTACAACCAATCAATAGCCCATAATCACTCAATGTTCCTGTCATCTGCCTTGGTGCAATGGGTCTGTTCTGCTTATGTGCCACCATGTCAGCAATAAACCGACGTCAGGGGGTGGGGTTCTTTTCTTCCCCTTCCAGAGCCATTCATTTATTTTATAATTTATTATATTACATTTGCTTTTTCTGGAATAACAAAATTGCTTTAAAATTAAAAATTAAAAATGCAGAACTGTGGTAGTGTGGGAAGATGGGGTTTGAGGGTTTGCAGAAGTATAGTCATCAGACCACAAACTGTTGAATTGGCACAATTGTACAATGGAGGAGAGATACGAAATCGAAGGTGCCCAACCCACTATTTATCCTCTGTCAATGGTAGTGAAATAGCAGGTTTGTGTGATAAAGTCCATCGAGATTTGTGCTCCATAGAGCACAAACTGGGATTTGTGCTCCATAGAGCTGGGTTACCATAAGTCTTCCTTTGCCTAGATATGGCCTCTTTTTTTTTAAGAACAAACATTTCTGTTCAGGAAGATTTTAAAAATACCATGAGGTTTATAAAATAACTGCTATTACTTCATCTCTTGTCTCCTTATTGCCATCTCACCAGCTCCACTGAGTACTCCATTAGAGAAGAGGATTAAAGCCAGTCTGGCAAACCACTAAGGGAGACAGACAGACAGACTCAGAGATAGACATAGGAGGAAGAAATATTAGAGGAGGGGTTATCTGAATTAACCGAGATACCTGAGTGAAGCAACTGTAAAAGCCTCTGGATTGCTCTGAGTTTTCCGGGCTGTATGGCCATGTTCCAGAAGCATTTTTTTCATTTCACCCATATCTATGGAAGGCATCTTCAGAGGTTGTGAGGTCTGTTTAGAAACTAGGCAAGTAAAGTTTATATTTCTGTGGAATGTCCAGGGTGGGAGAACAAATTCTTGTCTGCTTGAGGCAAGTGTGAATGTTGCAATTGGCCACCTAGATTAGCATTTAATAGCATTGCAGTTTCACAGGTTGGCTAGTTGCTGACTTTGTTGGGAGATGTTAGCTGGCCCTGATTGATTCTTGTCTGGAATTCCCCTGTTTTTAGTGTTGTTATTTATTTACTGTCCAGATTTTTGAGTTTTAAAAAATACTGGTAGCCAGATTTTGTTCATTTTCATGGTTTCCTCCTTTCTGTTGAAATTGTCCACGTGCTTATGGATTTTAATGGCTTCTCTGTGTAGTGGTGGTTGTTAGAACGGTTCAGCATTTTGGTGTTCTCAAATAATATGCCGTGTCCAGGTTAGTACATCAGGTACTCTGTTATGTGTCCGCGCGCCAGTGATGAAGCAAAGCCAGGTCTGAACTTAGAAAGTTCTTTTATTAAGTGAGTAAAGTAAAGCATTCTCACACAGAGCAATTCAGCAGTCTGCACCTCACAGCAGAATCAGCATGGCGACTGACTCAAGCAGCTCAGCGTCTCCCTTATCAGTATGTTTACACAGCTGAAGGTCAAAACATCTTATACAATGGTTGAATTGCAGAAACATTTGAAAATCACACTCTGACAATATGGCTGACTTCTCTGGTTGAATTAGTCTGAAGTACCTTTCATGTTCCTTGATTTGTGTTTGGGCAATGCTGCATTTGGCAGTCCCTATGTAGACTTGTAAAAGCCTCAATTCTCCAATTGGAAGAGATGGAGAAGTTGGGAAGAAAAGACAACATTGCAATTTAAATGCAACAAAGATTAGTAATATTCGTAATTATCACAACCTATATAAAAGTGAGAGCCAGAACATAGAGATCACAAGATATGGACATTAGGGCTTCAGTCAACTCAGTTTTCCTGAGAGATGTTTATTCAATCTCATTTCTGTTTTAATTAGCTGTGTGGACAGAAGTGGGGATTAAATTTTGATGGAACTGGAACATTTTAACAAGTAAAACTGTTAATCTGCCAAATTAAATGTGTCATCAATACTGACTGAAATCCAGTCTTTTAAACAAAAGTGTTTTAGTTCAACTGAAAAGGTTAGATTGCATTAACAATGTGTTACAGCAGATGCTAGTTTAGAGAGCCAAAACCAATTGAAGTGTAAATAGTTTGTTTTAATATTCACAGAGTCTCTGGAGGTAAGTATTTGTAAAACAAAAGCACTTACTGGTCAGTGAAAATGCTAACGAAAGGAAGCCTTAACCGGCATGAAAGCAATCAGGGAGAAAAAGCCTGCATTCAAAATGCCAAAAACTCTTTAGCAAAATCAAAGCAAAACAAAGAAAGGCACGCTGAGGGCAGCAGAGAAGATGTCATCATCAGAATCAATCCAAGGTCATCAGCATTGAAGTCATCAAAGGGTTGTCCAAGAAGGTATCCAAAGGGGCATAGGAGAGACGTAATCCAGGAGCCAGGTCAAGGAGAGGAGATAGACGTAGAAACGAAGACACAACCCACAGTCCAACTGGGGAGCAAACCAGTGGAGTTCAAACCCCACCACAGGAAGCAGCAGAATCAGTCTGGAAACAAGGCTGCAAGATGACAGGATGCAAGAGTCCTAGGATCCAAAGGCAACTCCTTGCTAGTCACAGAGGTTAGTCCCAAAATGCCAACCTTTTAAGCTCACTACAAGTTAGATCCACTTGATGAGGTCGATGCCCTATCATCATCCTCAGGTGTTACTCTCCCAGCAGCTGCTGCCCTTTGACTGGCCCTCCAAGATTTCCATCTGTGGTTAAGACTTAGAACATCCCACCCATTGTCTGGGGACTCTGAGGGCCAATCCTGATCATCAGTGAATCCTACCCAGGTGTCTGAACTTGTGGGCTCATCAAAAGCCCTCTGAATTTCTCTTACTTGAGTCCAATCCATTTCAGTAGAAGTGTCCTCTGTACTCTGACTCCCATAATTCCCAGAGAATCCCTCAAATGTCTCAGAGTCTGTAGGTGCTGTAATTATTTGCTTGACTCTCTTGAGTTGCAAGTGATCCTCTTCATTTGACTCACTTGACTCATGAGTAAGCCTCTTTCTGCAAACACCAATACTCCTGTTACAAACAGCCCCACCTAGTTCCATACTATCCCCAGATGCTGAGCCATCAGAGTCTTCTGAATCACTACTATCAGTAGCAGCTGGAGGCTCAATCACAACAGTAAGTACAATGTTATCCAGAAGACAGAGGTTAAAAAATGGATAAAATACCATAGTCAATTACATCTGAACAAATAAATCTACTGTTGTCTAATAGTACAATCCTATGGATATAATTGTGAGAGTGTGTGTGAGTCTGGCTGCCTGCTTATCTCCATCCATCTATGTATGTCTGTTTAGAATTAAACTGCTAAACTAAACAGATAAAGGATTACCACCTGAGTGTGTTAATAAAAGCTGCAAAATTTACAAAATATATACAAATCGTGGATACTGATGATCAGCCTCTACAGTGCATGTGAGCACCATCTGGCCCCAGATCCTGTTTTAAGACTTGCATTGTAATAATCTGTGAAGGGAAATCACTTTCTTCTATTCTAGTTTCACCCAATTAAGTGTTCAGTATAGATGTGCCCAGAGTCACCCAAGGCACAATCCCAGAGATCCAAGCTCTCCACTTAACAGGTGAGATTGAAATATCTGTCCCACTATTGGGTAGTCACATAAGTAACACATGTATGAATAAAATAGTCATCATCCGCATATTTTTTTGAGTTGAAATATATGGTGTCATGATTCATATCTATCCCCTTCCTTTTGACAGAAAACTAATGGATGACTCCAAGCAAAATGCATAATTATATTGAAAGCATGAAAAGTTTGATAAATACTTCCTACCTTGTTCCATCGTGGGCTGCAAGGACCAGACCTGTTGCCCAGCTTCACTGCACGCAATGTGGCATGGGGCTGAATTGGATTTGTATAATATCACCTAGACTTTATTCCTTCCTATAATATTGCATTTGAATGACTATATTAACTCCCAATGCTGCTTATGTCTTTCACAAGGCCAAGCAGTTTTTCCTTTCAATGTTTTATAAATATTTTTAGAAAAATAAATAAATGCACTGTCAAGAGACATAAGAAACGTCAATGTTGCCAACTAGAAATATTGTCTGGAAGAATGGATTCTGCTTGAGGATTCTGGTTCAGAGCATGCCATATATATATATATAACACTTTCTACAACTATGGTACATGGTAGCTCAATCATTACAATAAATCCACACAGACATTTTTGAACTCTTTCGTTTCCCTCCATGGACTGTATTAAAAAGAGGAGAATTACAATACATCATAGATCCTGTATTGCCCATAAATGTAAAGAATATTTCTCCACCTGCAAGTGTCAAAAGAAATGTCTCTCTATTTGTTTCTATTGCCTTAAATAATTTAAGCCACAGATTTTTTTTATATAAATAAAACAAAACTGTCAAAATGTGCTGAAACTTTAATGTCAAGCTATGGTAGGTGAAGTCTAAAGCATCCTGTTTATTCTTCTTGCAAGAAACACTTGTGTGTGTATGTCTCTCTCTCTCTCTCTCTCTCTCTCTCTCTCTCTATATATATATATATATATATATATATATTCTTTCAGTTATTTGATATTTGAAAAATTGGAATAGTATAAGGATCTGGCCTATGCAAACGGATGAAAAATAATTGTGGAAAATTTCTTACAATGAAAAGAATTGTGCTGGACTTTCTACATAAGACTGAAGGACTCAGAAATTGAATGGAAAATATGTTGAATATGAACCATCCTTTCCTTCAAATCAAATATAGATAGGAAATCATTGTAGAGATTTAGCATTTTCCTAAAAAGGATCTAAAATACCCTGAATGCACCAAATAGCATCAGACCTTGGAACCTATTTGGTGCATTCAGGCCCTTCCCCACAGTCCCATAACTCAGAATATCAATGCAGAAAATCCCACAATATCTGCTTTGAACTGAGTTATTTGAGTTTATACTGCCATATGTTCCAGTTCAAAGCAGATAGTGTGGGGTTTTATTTAGGTGTGTGGAAGTGGCCTAAGAAGATTCACCCTTGTTTCATATTTGGATTGGCGACTGACAAAGAATACCAGGTGCTGTAGGCTATATTTCAGCAGAAGTCAATAGCAAATCAACACAGAATGTTCTCTGCCTGAGAGAATTTTGTGAAATCCACAGGATAGCCATAAATTGACAGGCAACACATGCAGTTTGTCTTCATATTTGCAATTCTGAGTTTTGTGGATTTGATCATTCACAAATTTGATTAAAATTATGCTCTCTAGAAATCTCTAGATTGTCCAGTGGGCAACTTCCTCTGGTCCTGCTACAGAAACTAGAGATTTCTAGACAGAACACCTCCCTAGTAGGGTTGTGCATGGAATTTGTTTCTACATTTTCCTCAGTTTCCTCAGTTTCCTTTGATACTTTCAGGAGCATGTAACGGGAAGGCCCCTCCTAGTACCAAAACCCACCTGCAACAAAAGCAAGAGGGAGCCTGTCTTGGATGCTCCTCTGCTTTTTTGGCATCACAGTTTAATATTTGTATTAATCCCCCAGAAAATAAAAAGAAAACACCATTTCCCTGAAAACGACTACCACTCCTCTATACCTACCCTCCTTCAGGCGGGCGTGCAAGACCCACCTGTTTCAGCTCGCCTTCCAAGTGTAGGTCCATGTGTTACGCACCCCCCCTGTTAGAGCCTTTGCTCCGGGTTGCCGTTTTTAATCTGCTGTTTCCCATTGTGATATTGTATTGATATTTTATTGATATTTTAACGATGCTTTATGCTGTGTTTTTATTCTTCCACTGTATTTGTAATGTTTCTTTTCTTGTTGTGAGCCGCCCCGAGCCCGCCGGGAGTGGCAGCATAGAAACCGAACGTAATAATAATAATAATAATAGAGTAGAAAGTAGAAACAGCTGTGAGGAACCCTTGCACCCAAAGCAGAAAGGAGATTGAAGCATGATAGGAAAAAGAGGGGTTTTTTGATTTGTGGTTTTTTAAAGAAAAAGGAAGCCCAGGGAGGATAGCTCCAGGGAGGCATGTAGCCAGGGGGGGGGGGCTTAGGGGGCTTCAGCCCCCCCTTCCCGAAATTCTCAGGTTGGTTCACGAGAAGGCCTTACTGGTACATTATTTAAACTGTTATGTTTATTCATATCATGATCTGATCACCATGCTCATTATATCCCACATTCATGGGGTTATTGGGATAACAATACAAAAGGTTTGCTAGGGTAGACCCTCTTCCACCCAGTCTCAGCCCCCTGAACCAAACTCAGCCCCGAATCAAAATCCTGGCTATGGCCCTGGCTCCAGGAGGTCATTGCTCTTCCTTACCCGGAAGTGGGAAGCCTCCTTAAAATGCCTTGGAAAGAGTGTGTGGCTACTGGCATGGTGCAGGCCCCAGAGAGAAAGCCCCCATGTGCTTGCCTGTAGTGCCTCCTCTGTAGTAAGAAACAGCTTTAAGAACTTGCCTCCTTTATGTGCCTTGGAAAGAGTGTGTGTGGCATGCAGGCCTGGGAGAGAAAGCATGGGCACCTGCTTGCAATGCCGCTCCTCTAGAGTAGAAACAGTTTAAATGCCTTAAATGATGGGAAGGGGAGCCTGGGAAGCTCCACCACCCCTCCATAATATGCCAATAGAAAATGGATCTTTCAGCACCCCAGAGCAAAAACAGATATCTTCACTCCTGAACTTGGGAGGCTCCCAAAAATGGATCAAGGCCCCACCTGAAGCTCAAACATGAAATGCATCATGGTTTACCTGGATTGCACACTCTACTCCCTAGGAATCTCTGGATTGTCCAATGTGATTCTATAGTCATCTTCCAGTGGAAATTGCCCATAGAATCATGCTGAAAGAACTAAAAATTCCTAGCAAAGTTGAAAAATAGCCATTTCTTCGTTTACGGTTTTTCATCCTCACAGAGGTCCTGCATGCCTAACACCAGCGAATGTGGAGAGCTGACTGATACACATATTATCATACAGATGTAGCACAATCCTACAAATGTCAACAAAAAAATCCCACTTAACTGAATCAGTCCCAGCATGTGAAATCTGCTCCCAAAAATTGTAAGCAATTTGTATTTCACTTATTGTTAAAAATGCTTTTATTCCACCTTTTAGGATAAAATTGTCAAAAAGTGGCTCTAAAAAGGTCACTATATACAGTACATCTCATAAAATGTGATAAAACGCACATGTGCAATGTTTTTAGAAAGAAAGAAAAAGTATCCCAACACTACACAATATATTCAAACATAGCCCATAACTGTAAAATTGAAGTTTCCTTATGTTTCTTGGGTTTTGCCTCTAATATGTTCTCCCAGATAGTGCTGTGGTTGCACTCATATCTGATTTTCTATTACAACGATGAACAATATGTTATGTACTTCAAAGCCATAGTATTTGAAAGGAAGGAGTACATAACAGACTTAGTTTACACAAACTTCAAGCATGGCCTTGTACAATATTTCCTCCCATTCATCCCGTAGGGAAGCTGTGAGCAATAAAGAGCACCAACTACCACAATTTTACTTTCCATTAACGGGCCCTTGCGTCAAATAGCCACAGACTGCTGCCAGGGCAAGGCTGAAAACTGGGTATGTGTGAATTACCACATTACTTTTACCTCCCCTTTCTCAAATAGTTAATTATGTGGACAGACAAGGCAACTGTAAGGATTGTTCTGCATGCCTTCGGTATAGGGACATGATATACTTTCTGCAATTATATGTAACTCCAATTTTAGTTAGGGAATAGTATGTATCTATGTAAACACTCATCACTGTGTAGAGTTTTTTAAAGCAACCCTTGTGTAGAAGGGTATTGATGTGCATTGTATTTGGACACAACTACTAATGGAGTTGAATTGAAATAAGTCTCACTGAAGCAGTTGTTAGTCTGTTGGAAAGAGCTTTCCTGCTCTCTCACTCCCTTGGTGCCCAATCACCCTGCTGGCATCAGGGCTAGCAACTGAGCACAGGTAGGACCAATGTCATAACCAGACCTCTGTGGCATTGGGTATATGGGGACAGTTAGGGTGGCCACATAGCTGCATCCAGTAGGATAGTATGGATTCCACCTCATTTCCACAGTGGCCAGGGGGTCCCCTGTGAGGACACTACTCAGGGAAATTTGACATCCAACACACTTGATTGACCCCAAAGTACATGTCAGTGTATATCTGCCCTGAATCAGGCCTGCAACGTCAGAGAAAGGGGTTAATTCACAGAACTGTCGTTGGAATCCTCATTAGCCAAATGGATCCTGAGGCATGTCTGAAAATCAGAATGTCTGTGAGATATAAACAGAAACAATATATATTTCACTGAACAAAAGAAAGTAAATGTGATTACTTTAGTATGGTGCATAAAAAACATGGAGAGTAGGAATCCACAGAGAAATTACAGCTTGGGATATTAAGTCTGAAAATTAATTAGGTAGCATTAAACAGAATAATCAAATGTCCAAAAGAAATGGGTTCAAATACATAGCCAATATTTTCAAAGATTTATATCCAATTAAAACCTGATATTTTTTTATTTTGGAATTGATAGACCATCAACTAGAAAGGAGCCATGGAAGAATACTTGAATATATGAAAATAATATTGTATGTTTGAAGTAATAGAACAATTTAGTTCTACTAAAGAAAACTGGTTGTTAAAACTTCACAATTTAGCAGAAATTGACAAATTGTCTTTATTGATTAAGGAAAAGTAATTAACAATTTTTTTGAAGAACTAGAAACCCTTAATGGTATTGGGGGTGGGGTAGGGTTGAATGAGGGCGATTTTAAGATTACTGATTATATTTATTAACACAGAAGAATTGGAGAATATGGATAAAATATGGGTTGTTTTTAATGGTTAAAATAACTGCAGAGAAGATCTTTTTTTGCCCTTTTTATCTCTCGTGTGTGTGTGTGTATTGTGGATTTTGTGTGCAATTTTTAGCTTGTGACTTGTAGCTTTTGTAGTTTGTTTTTGTTTTGTAGTTTGTTTTTTATTTTATGTGTTATTCAACTTTTATTTTATGTAGTTTTTATTCAATATAAATGATTTGAAAAGAGAAAAAGAAATATTTATTATTTCCTTCAGTGGGTTGCCTCTATTTGTGCTTATTTTATAGGCTGCAAGTTTCCGCCATCTATTCAAAAGCAAATATAAAATTCAGTAAAAGAAAAGAAATGTATGTTTTCTATTTATGCACCTTTCATACAACCTGCTGATATTACAAATTGATGTATTACATAATAACTTTTTTGATGCTTGATTTTGGAAAACCAAAGATAAATCATTGATGAAACAGCACAACATGTATGAAATTATTATTGCTGTGTAGTATTCAGAATGTACCAATGCCTTTTATATGCATTAAGTTTGCAAATTCCCCTATATTTGCATATTACAAATTTCCTCAATGACAAAAAACACTCTCAGGAGTATCACCCTCAAGCCCATTTCCTGTCACTAGAGATTCCTTAATTAACAGTCACATCTGCAGAAGAGGGATATATTTTGCAAAGCCAGCAACAACTTAAACCAAATTATTCAATTATGGAGATAGAAAAAGAACAAATCTTAATAGACCTGTTTAACACTTCACAAACCAATGTTCACTAATACTGCCTTCTGACTCTGGGTCAATAATGCCTAAATTGTATGTAATGGCGCTATGAAATATTTAATTGTAAAATATTTTGAATGCCATTCTGATGCACCTGACGTTAAAAATTAATTTCTTCAAATGGCCTACATTTCCCTGAGGAAATCTAGGTGTCTTCAAAGCAGATGAAGGACATATGCATATTTAAAAATACATTTTTAATGAAAATAGAATTAAAAATATTAAAAGCTTTAATATCAGAGAAAGCAGCAATTTTGTGGAAAAACTTTTGTTTGACCATAGGATTCTTTTACAAAATCAAGTTTCAGTCTATAATTTCCCAGATAACTGATTCTGACAGCTTGATGAACAACTGTTCATCCAAATTACAAAGTATGATGCAAATTACACAGTATAACTGTTATCAAACAAGTAACATGCTCATCATTAATAAAGACAGGTGATATCATAGAATCAAAGAATAATAGAGTTGGAAGACACCTGGTGGGCCATCCAGTTCAACCCCCTACCAAGAAGCAGGGAAATCGCATTCAAAGGACCCCTGACAGATGGGTGTTAATGCTCCTAGATATTCAGAAGATGCTCTCTCTGTTTCAGGTTCATTTAGTGGGAACAAAGGAGAAGACAATGTCAGTAACTGCTCCCAGACTTTGGAACTTCCTCTATAAGCAGGTTAGTAAGGTTCCGTCTTTGGTCTCCTTCCTGTTCCTCCAGGTTTTAAAGAATAAACTGTCTTGGGCTTTTGCTGGCAAAGCAGAGGAAAAAAAACAAGAGTAGACACAAGATTTGGGATAAAACACTGGCAACTTTATTAATTGTTACTTTTTAATTTTAGTGCCAGACTAAATCTAAGGCATAGAGAAATCTGGAGTTGAAGCAACTGGAACTGTAGGTCTCTCCCAGACCAAACTTCCCAACTTCTCTGGCTGAAAACATTGCTTTTGAGAGGAACCCATACAATTCAAGGTCAACTAGCCAACTACAAAGCTGAAAGGCTGACAAGAGGAGATCAGCCTTCAAGCCACATATCCACTGGAGAGGGCCAAACCCAGAGACAATCCCCAAGGAACATACATTTCCTCCACTCCCTAAGGGGCTGTTCTAGATTCCCATGCTACGCCAATGTGTGTCAGAAGGTGCTCACCAAATTCATATCTGGGACCGGGAATGTGGCGCAGCTGGCTAAGTGTCAGCTGCATAAAATCTCTCTGACCAGTAGGTCATGAGCTCGAGGCCTGCCCGGGTCGAGGTGGGTGCTCGACCTTTAAGTGTAGCCTGCTGTTGACCTTTGCAGCTTGAAAGACAGTTGCATCTGTCAAGTAGGAGATAACAATACCACATTAAGTGGGGAGGCAAATTTTTACTGAATTATGAGGCCATTAAAGAACTCCAGGAACGCTGAGGAATGTGTAAGGAACAACAAGGGACACTGGGAATGCTGAGAGATGAGTGTGTCAGCTCCCCCTGGTGGCCAGAGTTTGCCTCTGTTCGTCTATATGTTGTGTATGTGGAAACAGCAGGGATTGTCTACTAAGTATGTGTATCTGTAACCCGCTCTGAATCCCCTTCGGGGTGAGAAGAGCAGAATATAAATAAAGTAAATAAATAAATAAAATAATATCTGCCCCCAAAACTTGCCAGTGAACTCCTCTTTAAAGCCACAGAATGCTGCCAGGGCAAGGCTGAAAACTGGGTAGGTGAAACAAATCACTGATGAGGGAGAAAAAAATCCTACCCTGACTTGGAGTGATCAGAAGATACATTGTAAGGGAGGGAGGGCGAGTACAGGAAAATAATGAGCAAGAACTATGCTCAAGTAGTCTAGTTGAACTCTGCTTCTCTCCCCACTGCCCTGGCATGTCATGCCAGAATTTATTTCAAACTGGCCTTTATCCTTGGATGTCAACAAACCAATCCCTGTCCCAACACAGTCTGCTGCATTGATGGGAGAAATCAATGGTATGCTGTGCTGTTTGATTATTTTAAAAATACTGTCTTTTCATACGTTTTAAATGGTTTTACTTGTTATCTTATCTAATTGTCTCTTTTATTCTCACTCAATGAGCTTGAAAAGGTAGAGGGGTGGCTATGTATAGATTTCAAAACAAACAAATCCACTGAAAGAATTGAAGGGAGGTGGGAACGGAAAAGTCAGAAAGGCTTCTCTATTTTATTGATTCAATTTAAAGGAAATTAAAGAAGGAAGAGGAATGTAAAATAAATTGAAGGTGGCTAATATTTCACAGAAAGGGAATTTGAGGGAGAACCTGGTGGGATAACTTGGACTTTTAAAGATGAGCTATGCATGCAGAAATTTAGAAAAGCTGTCATGGTCCATATGATCCATATCTTTAGAGGTTATGGAGTTCTATGGGGTCACTTGTGAATGGTAGAGAAAACAGGACCAGCTGAGGCAGCTTCTCACAATATGGGCCTCATATCCATGTATAATACATTCCAGGACCCCCTGTAAAGACCTATAACCATGGATAATATCAAATTCTATATTTGACTATATTTAGGCTGCAAGCATACTACAGAATATCACTAAAAAGCCCTCACAAGCCATGACCTTTCTACCTATTGTAGTGAGCCTAAGAATTGTATTAATATAGCTGGCAGTTTTCCTATTCCCCCCTTACTTAAAATAAAGTCTGGGAAGGCCGATCCAGAATAAGGCTGATATGTGGTGGTAGGACTTCCATACCATCAACATTAGATTTGAATGGCTGAAGAGAGCTGTTGTAATAGAGCTACAGTAGAGTCTTGCTTATCCAAACTTTGCTCATTCTGTACTATTCAATGCAGTCTGCCTCCCACCCAGATCCACAGCAGTTTCAATACATTGTGATGCTTTGGTGCTAAATTCATAAATACAATAATTACTACATAACGCTGCTGTGTATTGAACAGCATTTTTTGTCAAATTGTTATAAAACTTGATGTTTTGGTGCTTAATTTGTAAAATCATAATGTAATTTGACATTTAATATGCTTTTCCTTAATCCCTTCATCTTATCCAACATTTTTGCTTATCTAACATTCTCCTGGACCATTTATGTTGGATAAGTGAGACTCTACTGTATTGTGTATATGGGGCTCTGCAAGTTGCTAATTTTGGAAATAGCTTAGAAATTGAAGGAAGCTTTCTGCTTTTGTGGGGTAGTAAAGAGGGGGGAAAACTGCTGGGGGTATCAGGTAAAGCAAATTTATTTATTTATTTATTTATTTATTTATTACAGCTTGTCTGTCGCCACTCCCGTGCGGCTCAGGGCGACTTACAACACTAGAATACAAGTAAATACAGATAAAATCACATCTACAGAACGTATATCCCTATAAAACCATTAAAATAGAAATATAAAAAATTGCATATATAAACTCAGCATATTCCCAGTTTATGACTAAAATAAGTCACGCAGGCCTACATTGTCTACAGTAGGGTGCCCGTGGGTTAACAATCAAACACCTGTTTGAACAGTAAAGTCTTGCAGGCCTTTTTGAAGGCCAGCAGGCTGGACAAGGCATAAACCTCGGGCGGGAGAGCATTCCAAAGAGTTGGCGCAATTATGCGGAAAGCTCTCCTCCTTGTTGCGGTCAAGCGAAGGCTTCTGCAACTCGGGATCTCTAGGAGGTTGTGTGTCTCTGAACGCAGTGGTCTGGAGGGACAATATAGGGAAAGGTGGTCCCTTAGGTACACTGGCCCCAGACCATTCAAGGCCTTAAAGGTCAACACCAACACTTTTAAGGTGATCCGGAATTCTATTGGAAGACAGTGCAGTTCGCGCATGATGGGCGTGATGTGGCAGCGTGTTGGTGAGCCTGCCAACAATCGCACTGCAGCGTTCCGCACCAGCTTAAGTTTCCGAATCAAGGACAGAGGAAGGCCAATATACATTGACATTGAGAAAATTTGATTAAATAAATCTTTGAAGAAATGTCAAAATGGTTCAGTCATATGCTTTCCTGAATGCTGATAGATCATATTGAGAAGAATACTGAATTTAGTAGAATCTTTGTAGTTCAGCATGTTTTCTGCACAATTTTTATGTGTTTGATTTGCAAAGTAAACAGGATTTCTGGTCCAGGAAATAGCCTTTTCTGTGTAGAAAATTATATTTCTGCACATATATTGTTTTCTGCATAGAAAATTTTCTTTAGAAAACAACCAGTGGCTGGCTGGCTGGGGGCTGGGGGTGTAAGCAGGATACATCCAAAACTGTTAAAAGGCATTGAAAATTATGCTCTCCAGATATTTTATCACAGCAGAAATAACATTCTAATTGTTACATTTGGGGGGAAAAACAATGAGGACTTTCATCCCTAGCTGGTAACTCTTAGGCAAGGTATTTATTCCATACAAAGTGCTGGTACATCAAATTCTACATGTTCAGTTTGGGGTGCTCTTCCAAACAAAGCTTTCCAATGAGGACAGAGTTTGAAAACATCTGGGAAGGTGGATTTTGGGGGGTGTAAGATGAGGAAAAAACTTTTCCAAGGTCTGAGTAAGGGTGTGATTTTCTGGCACACCCAGCTATAATCCCACCAGAAAGCAGCTTCAAAAGCAATCGCTGGCTCATCTGAGTAAATCTGCTGCAAGTTCGGCACAAACACTGAGATGAAACCAATGAAGACTTTGAGGGTCAAATAGGGAAAATCCTTTTAAAGTGAGATCACTTAATTATGCTGCAAATGGCAAGTCTCATTTGCTTCACAAAATAAAACCCAAACAGCAGCTAAATAGCACGAACAATGCATTCATAAAAGTTTAGATGATTTGATTTATTTTTGAAATGTTGAAAGGCTGACAACATTAATGAGAGGAACGTCAGTGGAAAAAAACGAAAGAGAGGAAGGAAAACAAACCTAGCTCCAACCTTAAAAAATATTTTGAAGAAACTATTTTGGACACTTGATATTGAAGTTTAATCCTTGCTGACCTAATTATATTTTGCTTTTGAGCCCAGTCTTTCAAGAGGGTCGATATATGTTTGCATGAGACTGAATTTATAGTTACTGCAACATTAAATGTTTGGTTGCCATTCTTTTCTTTCCACTCTATACTTTCCTTAAATTATTCATATTTGTCTTCGATATCTAATACCAAAATCTTCAAATTAATTTTTTTATATATTCCTTGAAACTCATTTCCTGTTATCAATGCTGGCCTTTCTAATCTTCTTTTAACTGCAAAAAGAGAAGTAAATGTATTGTCAAGTTAATATTTTGTTCAGGGGCTGCATTTCCAAGTGGACTCCTTTTTATTTTTATCTTAAAAGCCTCTTTTTGTTTGTAAGCATTCCACATTCATAATGTATTAGCTACCATGTCAAGTCTTAGTCCACCAGAAACATAATGAGCTTCACATCAGAAATCTGTGTAGGTCTTGCCTCAGGGAAACACTTTTTTCTGAGAAAGACAGCAGGCCTATTGATTTCATGTTCTGGACACTATTTTTCCCCTTGTATGTCAGGCTCAGTCATTATGTAAGGCTCAATGTGGAACTGAAATACTAATCTTAGAATTAACTAGCAGATCATGGACAGAATATATAATGCCTTATCTTTTCAGTTACATGTTTGCTATTCCTAATCACACAAAGTAACTGAAAGATTCAGACATATTTATCTGTGAAGTAGCTGGATAAATTAGCGTTTCTGGTTCATATCACCCTTAAGGATTTTCCTCCATGCCTCTACTCTGTATCAATTGTGACTTACTCTGGGATTCAAAAGGTAGGGAAACAAGCTAAAATCAACCATATATATGTGTGCTCCTCAGGTCACATATTTTTCAAATCTATTTTGATGTTTTATCCAAGAATTATAGCACAATGCTCAAAAAGTGCATTTCTTTACACACTATAATTCCCTCAGATATGGGTTCTTTAGAAACTAGACTTGCAAATTATGCTTTATCTTCCAAAATGCTAATCACAAAACACATTAAAAAAACTTTATTGCACTAGGCAAGCAAATTGTCATTTAACCTGGATCATCCCTATCATATAACACTGTTTGCTTTCTATTGCACGTATGCCTCATCTCTATAATTAACCCATGATCCTCTACTGACAAGCAAGACTTCTAATAGTTGGCAATACCACAGAGTTCCCATTGTCTGTGGTATTGCCTTGTTAAACGGCCCCATTCCACTTCTGTGCTCTCATGCTGGCCATGAAGTGACATCTTTTCTCACTCCCCTCACTATTTCTGAGATGTTTACTTTGTGATTTATCAATACCTTACTGTTATGCTTGTCTATATTTGTTATACAATGCTAAAACTGTGAAATTGATCTAAAAATGAAAATTAAACCAATTATGAAGCAGCACTAGGCAGGGTTATCATGATATCTAGAGGTACAACCACAGAATCATGGATTGGTGAATCGGCACAGTTTCCATTATCCATGAAAGTGCTTCTGCTGTGGAATAGCAGCTTTGTGTGATAAAGGACCTCATCACATGGGCTTTCAGCTCCATCCTAGGATGCTGCTGGGATGCAGCCAAGATGGAGCAGGCCCGATTAACAGTTTGTGGCACCCTAGGCCACACTCTGGAAGTGCCGCCCCCGCCCCGGGGGCAGGACCGCTTGGCGGGACCACTTGCAGGGGGCAGGGCCACTTGCAGGGGGTGGGGCCACTTGTGGGGGGGCCTCCTTCCTCCTCACTGAAGGAGGGGGCAGGGCCGCGGGACTTCCCTCCACCTCCTCCTCACTCGCGTTGGCGTCGGCCCCTCCCCTCCTTCCTTCAGTGAAGGAAGGAGGGGCGGGGCCAACACGAGCGAGGAGGGGGTGGCAGGAAGCCGCGTCAGAAGCCCTAGGGCCTATGGTGCTCCACGTGCAGGCGCAGGAGCGCCCAAAGATCAAACTTTTTAAAAATTTATTTTGTTTTTTAAATTTTTGGGGGGTCCGGACCTGCTGCCCCCCTCCATGGCTGCCGTCCTAGGCCATGGCCTAGGGTGGCCTTATGGGTAATCCGGGCCTGAGATGGAGCCCACCTGAGCCCGTAACATGATATAACTGTCTGCAAAGGGGCTCCATGCTAGCTCCATCTTGGCAGCATGCTAAGTGGCAGCCAAAAGAATACTGTTCTCACTCAAGAAGCTGGGGACAGTGTGGGATCATGCCAGGGCCTGAGAGATTCCAGCCTGGGATGGGAAGAAGCCAAGGAGGGGCACTACCGAATGATTTACCCCACTGCCCCATGGATTCACCATACTGTGCCACAAATGCCCCTGCTATTCCCCAGCTTATGGTCTCCATGCAAAATAAGTAGGTGATGACAATCACAAGCCATGACAAACACTTAAAGAAACATGATAAATGTACCATCTCTGTATACATATGAGAAAAACAGAGTTGAATGTCAGTATTATGAAACAAAATATTTACAATATTTTGCCAACACTATATTGATTTTTTACTGATATCAACTGAGAACCCACATAAATGTTGGACAAAGTGTATAGAGCTCAAAGTAGACTACATTCAAAAGGTCACGGACTTATTGACCCGCCCTCGTTTTTTCATTGCATTACTTAGAAAACAAGAGTGCATTTCTATTTTAAATTATGCTTGCATATTCTTTGGGGAAAGTAGCAATGTTAGAATATATACATATAGATCACCCATGTAGACTTATATATAGCTTTGCTGGTTCACTCCTTAGAGTTGTGAAACATTCAGGAGCTTATTGTTCCATATATGTTTTATATATTGAGGCAAGGTAGCTTGTTCACCTCCAGGGAAGCCCCTGTGTGAAGATGCAGCAAGACAAAAATTCCACTTGAATTAATATTACTTTCTTTCCCCAACTTTGGGCCAAACAAGTCCCCAGAACTGCCCAGACAGGTCTCAGAACATTTAAGCAAGGGTATGTACTTGAGAGCCGAGGTGAATGGAGTGAGGAACATATTGTTTGTGCTACAAATTGCACGCGGTGATCATGCTGGCTAGGAAATTCTAGAAGTTGTTTTCTGAAAAAGTAGTTCCCAACCTTGATCAAAACTTATAAATGTAAAAGAGGAAGATCTGAATAACATATAAATGAACTAAACTTAAAAAAAACTGAAACAGATTCTTCTTCATGCACAAAAGTCCCACCCCCTAACCTCATAAAAAGAGAGGTGGCATGACCCGCACCTCACCCCAAAGATTCCTGGAAAGGATTCCCATGCACTGGAGTGGAACAGAACAGAAAGATTGAAGGTCGGTTTTGGTCTTAACTGTGTTTAACATGTTGCAGTTCTATTTCTTAAATTGAGACATTTTTAAAAAATGATGTTCAGTTTTTATGATCCCTCACAATTCAGTGTGATGCATAGAGCTGATGGGAACTGCAATCCAGCCCCTTCTGGAGAACCGTCAGTTGGTCACCTGAGTGTTATATGTTTGTTTACCAGGCAGGAGGACATGGTAGAACAGACAGAAGTGAACTTTAGTGGTAAGAAAAACAGTTCCTCTGTGACAGTCCACATGCCTGCATCCAAGTCTAAAATACAAAAAAGCTAGAAGGATGGGACTGCTATTTATGAACGTGTAAAGTTCACTCCGAGTGCACTGCATAGAGCAAGTCCTGCTGTTTTTGGATTTTTTTGCTGCTCAAGTACAAGAAGGTTTGTTATTTATGAACTTAGGAAGATCACTTGGAGTGCCTCACACAGAGTGAATCTTCCTGGTATATGAACTTTCTCAGCTTGTAACCAAGCTCCTATGGCACTGATGTACTTGTGTTCTATCTCCCCATGTCTGCAGAAGTGCAATATCTCTGTTCCTGTTTTGTAATACCAATAATCTGCTATTTATATGGTAGAAGGCATTTTCCTTTTGGATTTTTAAATTATTATTTTAATTGTCAGGGAATCTAGCACAAAACATGAGCAAGGGAAAGCAAGACAGATGCATTCTGACTCATGTTATAAATAGCAAATTTTCAAAAAGAGATATGCACTTGTTTTTTTATTAATCATAACCCAAATGTGATGTTATTAATTTCTTAAATGTTGTATTCTATTGTTCTACTTTCACCTGACTTAGCCGATGGTTTGTTGACCGAAATAAAGGCTACTGACTGACTGACTGACTGAAAAAGAGATATGACAGACCAATAAAATACCTTTTACTATATTGATAGATTTAGTGGTGGACATAAGGGGAGATAAGTTATTACAGGCATATTAAATTGTGTTCTTGTGGCACTTAATTTATTTGTTGCATACTCCAAAAGCACAGAAAATAATACTGAATTTATCAGACTCATGTAACTATAATAAAAGTCTATAGTAAGTTATTTTTATTCTGTTTTCTGTTCCTCATCAGCCGTGTCTCAAGAAAGATGGTTGGAGGTGCATTGAATATGATGATTAATTTCTCAGAGGAGAGACCTTTCTATAATTTGTTTTCAAAACATCAACATCAACATTCACATTATATGTAATACAAACAATTCCTACCAATTGTTACATTGCCTGGTATAGGTTCAGGGGAAGGGCAATGAACACATGTAAACTTTAAATCAGCATAAACTTTAAGAATGTTCAGAAAAATATATTATTTACATGGGGGATAGATCCCCCCCCCCCAAAAAACCCCCAAATTGTCTACAACTGGAACACCCAAGTTTTTGTATGAAGAGTAGCACAAAACAAACCTGGAAACAGACATACTCAATTTTAGTTCTGATCATCCCTGTAAAATTCAATATATGTTCAAGCTTCATGTAACAATAATTTAGCCCCTTCTTATAAGTAGGCACCAAATAGGTAGTAAATCACACAGCCCACTGCCAAGTTGCCTAATGGAAGTTCCGCGAAACCACCTGGCATATTGCCTCTAAAAGAAATTCTCATTGTTCTTCCTCTTTTTTAAAAAAATAAACGAGAAGGGCTTTATTTGACACTATTGAGCTTGCAGATCGTTTTGTGCCCCATCTGAGGATTTAATGGCAGTGAAGAAAGTGGTTTCACTGTGGAGATGATTATGAAAAAAATCTTGGAACCAGTTTGAGGCCCAAATGTTGATTATACAAATCACAGAGCACTGATGCACATTAAGAGCTTTGTTTTGTATGCTTTTGTGTGAGTTTGTTGTCTGGCCACCACAGTTTGAATCTAGCTTCTAACTGCATAAAGTGTAGATGAAACCAAAGGGTAATGAATTAAATAGCCAGTGTAGATTGTACCAAAGGGTAATAATTAAGTATAATTAAGTTTTTGTATAGGGATATAAGTTTATCCAATCCGATGGCCATTCTTGTGTTTTCTATATTTCCTGGTATATGGCATGCATCACCTTGATAGCATCCTAGGGTGCAACCAGACAGCCCCTTTTAATGTGGGAGTTCCTGCAATTTAAAAAAAGGGGGGGTGCATCCAGATGACATCCCAGAAAAAAATGAATTCATTTGCCACAAACCAGAAAAATGTAATTGTTAGTGGGTGTCGCGCCCTAGACACTTGGAACCTCCCTTGATAAACCACAGAGTTCAGCTGAGGTACAAAAGGTTTATTTAGAATAACTGGTTATAGGAAAGAGACTAGGAGTCAGTCTAAATGCCTTAAAGTGGCACCAGCAAAATAGCAGCAATGTCCCAGGAAAGTAACAATTGAATATAGTCCTTGGCACTCAGGATTCAAAGTAAGCAAAGTCTCTTATTGATAGCAATGGAATATAATCCTTTAGCAACCAGGAACGAGGCAAAGTGAAGCAAAGTCTTTGTGCCCAAGCGGGCCAGATCCAAGCAGGGCAGCCAGCAAGCTGGGCAGGTAAAGTTCTTAAGCAGGGAGGCCAAAAGGTCTATTCAGGATTCCATGGTCTTGAGATGCAAAGTTGGCTCGAGATGGGAATGGATGTTAAGGCCCAGGGTTTTATAGTTCTTTAAGGCTTTGAAGCTCTCGGCGTACTTGCGTCGAGTGTCAGTTCACACGGGATGGATCTCAGCTGCTGTTTAGATCTTCTCAGCAGCAAGGTATGTAACCCCAATTAACTCTGGACATCTGGGCAAGTAGGAGTTGCCCCATCTCCGAGCTTCCCAGCGCCTTTCTTATCAGCACCGGCTTGAACAACAGTAACGGCCTTGAATGTTTCACCCTGCTTGACTTGCAGTTGGTTTGCAGGAGAAAGACAGACAGGCCTGGCTGGCATCTTAATGCTAACATGGCGGTGGTTTGGTTCTATGGAGACAAGGGCCTGGGTCCTGACAGTGGGTTTATTCTGTGCCTCTTGGAAGGTGCAGGATAAAACCACTACTTCCACTGTCTGGACTGCTCCCTGAAAAATTTTGGGCTTTTGAAGGAGCAGTCCAGACAATAGTCCCATGGTTTTCTGAGACAGGTGTAGATTAGGCCCCAGGGACATTTGTGTTTTTAAAATGCGAATGTTTCAGGACTAAAGGGCTGTCTGGATGTGCCCCTAGACTTCCTAACACAGTTAACAAAAGCCTTCCCACTGCTTGACATCATTCTGAACCCATCACAAATTAATCTTCAATGAGTGTTAAAGCTGTAGTACTCTCATATAATAAAATGGTATTTCCCTGCCTTAAGGCTTCTAAATGCATGTTCAAAGAGTTTTAGAAAGCAGCTTCTGTCTTAAAGTACCATAAATTCGCATCTGCAGTGAGTTTTGGAAGCTGTGACGTCTATTGTGGGCATGTTATGGATTGTTTGTCTTTCTGCGACAAAACAAAAAGTTAACCCTTTCACCCTGACTGTTCCTGATCACTTCTCCATGGCTGCATCAAGCCTCTGCTATGAATTTCCTTTGTTAATTAAACATTTATCTTTATTGCAAGACAATAACATTTTGGAGAACTTCCACTCATGCATGCCTTGATTAAAAAAAAGCTCTCAAGGGCAAATGTACCTCCCACTCACAGAATAAACACAATAGGAAAAGTCTGTAAATTGTAAAATGTTAATATTTTTATTAATATCTGAAGTGTGCATATGATTGGTGCTTCAGTACCATGAAAATCTGGATGCACAGAGATGTATGAAGACAAAGACTGCATGGATTGCGAGGAGTCACATCTTTGCAGCTATGGGAGTTTTCTCAGGTGTGCTAAATGCTTTGTGTGATGATAAGAGGGGCTAAGCAGACATGCTTCCATCTCAAGCAAGATGGTTTGTGACAGCAGGGCCCAAAGCATAACATCATATCAGCAGATACTTGTTGGTCCTCAAATATTGAAGCAATGGCAACTCAAACATCTAGTTTTGGGTGGGGCTGTGTGGTGAGCCAAAAATTTCTTATCCAACCTCACTCTGTTACCTCTATCTCTTTCTGACTGCCTGAAATTCAATTTGACGAAACAGTGTAGGCAGACAACATAATAGAAACCCATCTTAATTAAAACTTATAATGAGAGTAGAGCATGCCACAGTTTTTAATTTTCCTTCCCATAATGAGTCTTGTTATTTTAATAAATAGTATACCACTGTGTCCGTACATTTACTTCATGCAAAACTCTGTGCGTGTGTGTCTGTGTGAAAGAGGTGTCTGGTCATATGGATCAAGATCATAGCAAGTAGGGAGAGGTAGTTTAATTCCTCTCCAAGCCCCCCTAATTTGGTTAATTCTGACATGCAGTTAAGAATAGCAACATAAGGTCCTCATTCTTAATGTCACTGACCTCCATGCAGGGAGTACTGGGGGTGAAGTTTAAGATAAATGTATTAGCTTTGTTCACCCTATGAGCTGCAGGTGTGATCCCAATTGGAGCTTCTATACTTAGTTGTGAGAAGAAGATCAGATGTAACTTTGCAGACTATATTGAAGCACATTTCAAGTGTTATTTTTATTCCAAAGGACTGTCCTAGTTGGAAGGGCAACCAGAATTTCAGGTCTCACGCACTGCTTTTTTCCTTAAAGGTATCTGTCATCATTCTCTGGAATCAGATGGTTCATGCACCGAGGAATTAGATGTGCAGGAATGTGCAGCTCCTGGTTATGACAGTCTCTCTGAATCCAGGAAGCAGGAGAATGAGCAGTGAGGGGTGCTGCTCCCCAGCCAGAGTTCCTTACAATCAACATTGCCTGTGTTTCCAGTGTTTGTATTTTCCTAATCTTTGCCCCACCTATGATTAATTACTGTTTTACTCCCTGATAGTTTGTCTTATCTGGACTACTGACTTATTTTTAACTACTGCTGGTCTAATTGGTGACCACCCTCTTGTTTCACATTTTGTTGTGTTGAATCATCTGTGACTGATCTGCACCGAATTAGCAACCCTTATAATCAAACCACCTTGTTTCTCAGTCTTACTAACTGGTATATATGACACTATCTGAGGCCCCTTCTACACAGATGAGTAAAATCCAGATCATTTGCTTTGAATATTAGATTTGGGTCTTAATATTCTGGATTATGCAACAATGTAGAAGGGCCCTGAGATTCTCGCTCACTCATGCCTACACACCCTGCCTGCCCTGTTGTGATCATCCTGCCTAGGAACAGAACTTACTTACGCATAGCCACTTGGCAATAGTCAATAGCCATATGCTAGCTGACCTAACTAAAAACCTGCTTTTACTTGGCAAACATCATCACTGGCAAACAGCATCCAAATCCTGAGACGGTATTCAAGTTGCCCCCAAGTTAGAGACCACATAAACAGCTAGGCTGATTTCCTAAACAGGATAACCTGCAGTTGTCTTGGCAGCCATCCCACCTTTCTGGGCTCAGGCAGCCTGGGGACATAGAATGACTGTCCTTTCCTGACTCCTCTACTCATTTTGCTGCTGGTAGCAGCTACAACATCACCACTTACCTGTCAGTCAGAGGTCCAACAGTCTTCAGTCAGACCTTGGGCTTACTAAGGAGATTGAAATGAGGAAAGGGGGGGGGGGTGTCTTTCTCATTTTTCCAGCTTCCTTGGTGAGCCTAAAGCCTGGCAGAAGGTTGCCTAACCTCCTACTGTAGTTTAAGTGGCTGCACCATGGCTGTTGACAGGTACATCACAAAGGAGGAGGGGGAATCTGTTAGGGCCCCGTTTTAGTGGCATCTAACTATGCTCAGCATGACTGAGCAGAGGGGACTTCCTTCTGCCATCTAGATAGCTCAGGGAGCCCCTGTTAGGTAGTCAAGTGGGCTTGATCCAGTGTCTGGGATTCTGGATTGAGTCCATTTAATCTGTCAGTATAAAACTACCACTGGAGAAGTAAAGAGATTCCCTTCAACATCTGCTGGTCCCCTTTGTCCTGGAAATCGTAATTGACCATTGACCAAATAGGGAGATGTAGCTGCCTCAAGCCATACCAACGTTGATATTCTTATGGGTGTTCTCATGTCTAATGTGGTAGTCCAGCTTTCCTTCTGAATACTAGTGTAGTGAGGGATAAAATGAGATTTAGGCAAGTTCATGCAAGATTCAATTTTCTTTGCAAGCGTTATTTTAGATGATTTGTGTGTCAGCTTTCCAACACTTTAAAAACAGCACTTAAGGCAGCTGGATGAGTCTTTCAAAGTCTATTAACCATGAAAACTGAAGGGAGTCTTGATTTCAGAGGCAGTAGATCACCCTTGAGTACCAGGCACTAGGGAACAAGCTCTGCTGAGCAACTCACAGGCATCTGTTTGGCCAATACTGGAAAAAATAGCAATTCCTAAGCAGATGGGTCTTGAACAAATTGTAACATTTTCAATGGTTTGTCTCAGGTTTGACATATACCTACATCTGAGTAGCTTGTCCTTCATTAAGGAGTATATATTTCTTGTTCCATGATGTAGAATCCATGAGTTCATGCTTTAACACACTGTAGGAGTCTGGCAAGTAATCACTGAAAACAGCGAGGCACAATGTGTGATAGAAGTTTCTTGTTCCAAAATGACACCTTCCTATGAATGCATCATAACATCCATACACAACCTGTCATCAGTTGTCAGGTGCTGATGCTCTAGTTGGTCTTTGTGATAGAGAGAGTGACTGCTAGAGAGAAGAAGCAGTAAAACCAGCTCACTATTCTTTGAATCCAAGCCAAATATTGTGTTTTCCCCAGGTCTGAACTCAGAAACATGATGTTCAAATGATATAGTCACTCAGGAGGAGGGGTTATAACCTTGGAAAAAAAGAAGAATAGATGTAACTGTGATGGAGATTATGATGGCAATAAGGCTTCACAATAGAGTTCTGGATCTCCATTTGCTATTGAGCCTCAGAAACCTTGTCAGGTTCTGTAGATTCATATAGAATGCCCTTTGTGTCATATTCACAGCAAAATGGATGCAAACAAGATTGCAATTGCTTCAAAAATATCCTTAGAAAAAGATGAGGGCTATTTTTTGCTAAACGGAAAGCAGATTGCTGGGCACTCAGATGAACTTTTTGGACCCGACTTTGATGTTTTATGTTTAATATATTTTACAAGTTATAAAACTCTGTGTATTATAATGTCTCTACACTTTTATAAATAATAATGCATGAAATTGGAGGGCATAGTCCACGGAAAGTACTATTAAAAATTGTCTATTTACTACTGACAGCAGTTAAGCTTATAGCTGCAGTATGAGTTATTTTCCATTTCTAGTATATGGAATCCTGTAAATATTGTTGTTAAAGGCAATGCAGCAGCCAAGTAAATGTCCATGCTTTTAAATGCTCACTGAATGACATGTGCTATAATGTCACAACAGCTACAGCTTTTAAGTGACTATATTTTCCCCAAAAGGACTGCTATACAGGCCACTACTAAAAAAAATAAATATCATTATTTCATTTTACTTGTGCCCAAAAAGCTTGGGCAAAAAGCCGTTCTAATGTTTTCTGAACAGAGATTTGGTACATAAATGTGTGCGCACTCATGGCAGATGCTTAAAATGCATCATCCAAAAGTGCTGGCTTGAGATGGTACTGAGGCATGAATGAATCACTTGCTCGTCCAGGCCATGTTCCTAGCATTCATATTGGGATATCATCACATTTGCCAGATGCCTTTCTACATCCCTTTTCTCAAATTCTTTCCCCTGATCACACTATCTTTTTTTTTAATCCAATCAGTCCAGTCATTTGGAGTGAGAGCTGCCTTGGATTTGGTGAGATAATTATGGGTAGCAAAAATCTGATGATGCGGTGTCCAAAAATAAGTACTACTCTACTAGCTTCCATACTCTGAATACATTTGCAATGATCAAAAACTCTTCTGGGCAACAACAGATCTCTGGGCAACTGGAGGCAATGCAAGTATCTAAATGTCAAGGGATCATTTTCATCCGTGTTTTAATATGCACATTATGTTATCCACAACAGTGAAAAGAAGACCTGCTCATCTATAGCTGAGACAGCTCTGAACTCCAGCTTTTTCTTGTAGGCAAAGCCAATAGTTTGACATCATCACATGGAAGTAATCACAAATTTTTTTTCTAGAGATAGTCCCAACTTTGGAATATTATTTGACTCAATAATTTTAGTTTTGTCCATGATTCTTAATAGTTATTGACTAGTATTCTCTGTGGCAGTTATGAATGTTATATAGTCATGTTCCCTATCTCAGTGTTTCCCAACCAGGGTGCCGTGGCACACTAGTGTGCCATGAGCGATCATCAGGTGTGCCGTGGGAAATTGGAACCTCCAGTACCCTTTCTTCACCCTCCTGCCAAACATTTTTTCTTCTCCACACAGACTCCCTTCTTCCCAGCCTCGCTCTGCTTGCTTTGCCTCACTTAGCTCATGCTGATGCTTCTGCGGGAGGGGGGAGGGAGGAAGACGTGACCCATGCAGGCACTACTACGCAAACTTGCCCCATGTCTTCCTCCTTCACCTCCACAGTGCTCTCTGGATATAGGTGAACTACAACTCCAAAACTCAAGGCCAAGGCCCACCAAACTCTTATAATATTTTCTCTTGGTTATGGTAGTTCTGTGTGGGAAGTTTTATTCCATTCCAGCATTGGTGGAGTTCAGAATGCTCTTTGATTGCGGGTGAACTATAACTCCCAGCTGTTGAGCAAAACCTTTGTGTGTGTCTTTCTGCCATTCCCGCCAGGATAATCTATGTTGTGTTCATTGAAACTGGTCCAGGTTTTACACTGAGTATATAAATACATTTTAAAACATATTAACTATATGTATTACTGTGTTAGAGTGTCATTTTGTGTCATTTTGGTTGGTGGTGTGCCCCGGGATTTTGTTAATGTAAAAAAATGTGCTGCGGCTCAAAAAAGGTTGAAAAGCACTGCTTATCTGACTAGCAATTTAGGGGATATCTGGAGTCTCTGAATGACCCCCACACTAGCTGGGAACCAGCTACTGCAATCAAGGTCTATTCCTCTATAAAGCAGCTAACTAACATTCCTAACTCTCTTGCATAACTGCTCTCCAATGAAAAGAAGAATTATGATGGGGTCCTGCTTCTGCTTGTTGATGGCAGTTAGCTACTCCCCAAATAATATAAAATATGCCTATCTTAATCAAAATGACTGCTTCCTGGTAAGTGGGGATGAGGTTGGGGTTCACCACACTATAACTGGATAATGGATAGATATCTTCCATATGGGGGCGCCTAGTGGCACAGTGGGTTAAACTGCTGAACTGGCTGACTGAAAGTTCAAATCCGGGGAGCAGGGTGAGCTCCTGCTGTTAGCCCCAGGTGCCAACAATGTTCAAAAACCTGCAAATGTGAGTAGATCAATAGGTACCGCTCCAGCAGGAAGGTAACAGAGCTCCATGCAGTCATGCCAGCCACATGACCTTGGATATGTCTACAGGCAAACAGTGGCTTTTTGGCTTAGAAAGGAAAATGAACACCAACCCACTGAGTAGGCCACGACTGGACTTAATGTCAGGGGAAAACCTTTACCTTTATCTTCCTAACAGGATTCTGTCCATTTTGTTCAAAGCTAAGGACAATCTGACAAATAACATTCCTCAGTTGAAATAAATCCATTCAACTGTATTTCCCCATCTATTATTATTGTTATTATTATTATTATTTGAAGCACAGCAAGCTGAGTCCACTTTGACTGGCTTGTATCATCATCATCATCATCACCACCACCATCCCACATTTTCTCTCCACAAAAGAGACTTGAAGCAGTTAGTTGTAATGCAGCTCTGCAAGTGTTTAACTTCTAAAGGGATGTGATCCATCCTTTCAGTCTCTCTACTTCAAGCCAAGTATTATAGCTTGCAAAGATTGGTTGTAGAGCATGCTCCTTTACTATCAGAATCCTCCCGACATCCCCTCCTTTGCAGAATGAGCTTACCTAGCTGCCATTTGGGGATTTTTTTACCTACTCAATGCCATACAAGTATTTGGCCCAAGGTGTTTGCGATCAACTGTGACATCTGGACTGTTTTTGAGGTTTTGCTCCTCTTAAATGTTTCCCAAGGCACTGCTGCATGAAGGAATATGCTCACATATCTCTCATGACTGATCAGCTTGAGGGGGTAAGGTAAGGCAGTTCTTTGTTCTGAGGTAACCTCGACATATACTGTTAACCAGTGCTGTTAACCCTTTGCATTGGTTATGAGTTCATTCCATGGTTCAGAGCTGGGAAGGCATTCTTTTTGGCATCCTAATGAAAAAGGTCCGGTTTATTACACACCCAGTTCAAATAAACTGTTATTCAATAAAGTTGTGATGGTGTGTTATTCCAACATTGTTTTCTGGTACCAACTTTCCAGATGGGTGGACAACATGCTGATTTTTGAGCGACTACTCAGATCTAACTCACTATCAACATACACATACACACACTGCTTGTGTTGCATTGAACCATTGTTTTATCAATTTGAGTCCTTATGTTTGAGCCACTACTCAGATCTAACTCACCATCGCCATACACATACACACACTGCTTGTGTAGCATTGAAATGTTGTTTTATCAATTTGAGTCCTTATGTTTGTTTGCTTTAAAATAAAAAGAAAGATCATAGATATTATTTACAAGACTTCATATTTACAAGGATAATTAAAATTATCCTTTAAAATGTTGTATACCGCATACACTACTCAAAAGATGAACTCCATAAAATCTTTTCAACAGAGTGTACTTGGTTGTAGCCTTTATAAGAGCTAGAATCTCTTTTGAAACTGTTTTTAAAGGATATATTCAAAACATACATGTAGAAATAAAAATACAATGGTGCCAGTTGGACAATGGAATCAATACATCTTTGTATGCTAGATGTCTGAGCAAACATTGCTTTTAAAAACAAAATCCAGTAGAGCTCTTAGCTGAATTAGGCACATGTGTGGGGATATTTTATAGTGGCATGATTTCAAAATACATCTAGAAAGCATTGTAATATATTTCTGGAAAGAATGGTGCCTCATAAGCACATAGCACACACTGAACGATGATAAATGTTGAAAGTTCAGTGGCACAAAAGGATTTTCAACAATGGCTTCTGGTTTTATTTCTGTGCCTTAAGCTTTTCATTTTTTATCACAAATCCTTAAAAACAGAGATATAAAATGCACTCTGAAAACAAAGCAAATTCAGAGTCCTATTTTTTTTCTTCCAAAATGAAAAGACAGAAGTTTCATTTGCATGTGTTAGTACAACACCATATCTTTAAAAGATAGAATTGGTTCTGGAAAATTGAAAATGTAATACAGCCCTGAGTGATTTGTTAAAAAATTCCTGTACAAAGCAACTATCCTATCAGAGGAATCGGAAAAAGAAGATATGAACCATAATTCCTTTACCTAATTCTTAAGTCCCTCCTCTCTCTAGATATAGGATTTTTTTTCTAGAGGGGCAAAATCTATATACTGCTTTTGTGAAAATTATTTGTGTGCTAAAATGCACTTCACTTCATGCACACCTACTCTGATCTTTATTGTCACATTCAATGATATTTAACAGGCTCTGGGGAGTGGGAAGAATAGCCTTAGAATTTGATAGATGAAAACAGAATACAAGATATAACCAAAGCTTCAATTAAGAATATGTGAATGGAAGAGCATTACAAAAACAACCTATGAAGACAAAAAGTTGTAACATCTTGGAGGGCCTGATCTACTAACACCCTATCCATATTGGGTTTAAAAGTGCATTGCACAAAGCTATTGGCAGGGGTGCTCACACTTTTTCAGCTTTTTAGAGCAACCAAGTCCAAAAGATCTACCTGCCCCCGCCACCGTGCGTTCCCGCGCACTCCTGCCGCCGTGCGCTCTCGCCATCGTGCGTGCTCCTGCTGCTATTTTCCGCCTGCACAGCGCTTCTTCCGCCTGCGGGGCATTGCAGGAAGGAGAAAGCACAAGGCAAGGCATCCAGAGAGAGCACTCTGCCCTGCCTGTCTCGCCGGCAACGGAGGCTGCACAGCTGCTTCTGGACGAGAGAGAGGCAGGGCGCTCCCTCCAGAGGCCCCGCCTCGTGCTTCAATCTTCCTGCAATGCCCTGCAGGTGAAAGAAGCACCGCGAGAGCAGAAGCCAGTAGCAGGAGCGCGCATGTGCGCAGGGTGTGCGCACGCATGGCAGGAGCGCCCCACCCGGCTGGTGAGGCCCGAAGATCACCTGGAAGAGGGCCGAAGGTCTACTAGTAGCTCCCGAACTACCTAATGAGCACCCCTGCTATTGGTATTAATGGCAGTTTTATTAATTAGAAATACAGTGGGGGAAAGGATGCAGTAATAGAAATGAAAGCTAAGAAGGTAGTCTCATAGCTCTTCAGCTAAATGCAAACAAAGGTTAATGTAGTGTTGTTCTCCAAATGCTCATAGAATATCTTTTATTTCTAGAGCCACTAGCTTTTAGAAAAGGTATTCATGTTCTCCTTTCTAGGATTGAGCCAATGAAATACTTTAATGAGTGTTAGAAATGGTTTTCTAGAAGCTACATTGACATTTACAGATTGGGAAGGGTTTTATTCTCCCCACCCTGTGACCTTTCTAGGGCTGGAAGAAGGGATAAGTGTTCTCAGCATGAAATATCCTTATCAGTAAAGAAGCTTCAACAGCATAACACCTGGTGCACAGATGTTAGGTTATGCAATCCTTTCACAGCTTTCTCAGCTTTTCTTTGAAATCCCTTTAAGGATCGTCAGATACTCAATCACAGAAAAAAGAGGTTGGTTACACTAGGGGCATGTCTACATAGGTTAAAAAAAACATGGACACACCTCAAATTAACTGCTTTCTGTCTCCCTGTTGTTTGCTCGCTTATTCACTAAAGTTTCATTCTTTAAGAGTTGAAATGGCTTTGCCCTGCTTTAAGCAAAATTGGGGGATGCTTTATGGCTTGCTGGAAACTCCAGTAAATCCCATGGCTTTGGATGCAGTCTGAACAGTGATATTGGGTGAGTTTCAAACAGATCCAGTGTCATGAAGGAAATACCGAGTGGCGTTATGCGGACGCCAATACTAAAAGACAAGGGAGTTCAGGATGGATGGGAGTTTTTCAAGACTGAAATACTCAAGGCACAATTGCAAACAGTGCCAACAAAGAGAAAAAATAAGACAAGTGCAAAGAAGCCAGAATGGATGTCCAAAGAACTTCTCACTGAGCTCAGACTCAAAAGAGACATGTACAAGAAGTAGAAAAGGAGAGAAATCACTAAAGAAGAATTCAAACGAATAATCAACTCCTGCAGAGAAAAGATTCACAAGGCTAAAGTGCAAAATGAGCTCAGGCTTGCCAGGGATATTAAAAACTATAAAAGGGCTTCTTTGCTTATGTTGGTAGAAAAAGGAAGAACAAGGAAGCGATAGGGCCTCTGCGAGGAGAAGATGGGGTAATGCTGACAGGAGATAAGGAAAAGACAGACCTACTTAATGCCTTCTTTGCCTCAGTCTTCTCACAAAAAGAAAGCTCTCCTCAACCTCAGCAACATGGAGTTGATGAAGTATTAGAAGAAATCCAACCCCAAATAGGAAAACAAGTTATACAGAAATACGCTCTAAACAAATTCAAGTCCCCAGGGCCAGATCAACTACATCCAAGAGTATTGCAGGACCTAGAGGAAGTCATTTCGGAACCACTGGCAAACATATTTTAGAGTTCTTGGAGAATATGACAAGTCCCAGCAGACTGGAGAAGGGAAAATGTCCCTATCTTCAAGAAGGGGGAAAACGATGACCCAAACAATTACTGTTTGGTCAGCTTCACGTTGATACCAGATAAGATTCTGGGGGGGGAAAGGAAGTGGTCTGCAAACACTTAGAAAGAAATGAGGTCAACACTAATAGTCAGCATGGATTCATCAAAAACACCTCATGCCAGACTAATCTGGTCTTTTTTCAATACACTTATAAGCTAGGTAGTAGGCTAAATAATTTCTAACTCACTTATTGATTCATAAGAGAAATGGTGGAAAAAGTTTTGAAATGGCAAGGATACTTTCGGTTTCCCAAATCGCTTTAGAAATTGCTTCAAAAAGGCATTTGATCCAAATGTATTCTGAATTACGAAGATTCTGACTGAACCTACCCATGCCTACTAGGTAGATGCAGGGAAGGTTGTGGATATAGCATACCTGGATTTCAATAAGGCCTTCAACAAGGTCCCCCATGACTTTCTGGCAAACTAACTAGTCCAATGTGGGCTAGGCAAAATGACTGTTAGGTGGATCTGTAATTGGTTAATTGAAGGAACCCAAAGAGTGCTCACCAATTATCCCTCTTCATCCTGGAAAGAAGTGATGAGTGGAGTGCCACAGGGTTCTGTCCTGGGCCCTATTTTGTTCAACATCTTTATTAGTGACTTAGATGAAGTGTTAGAAGGCCTGAATCACTGCATTGTTGTAGCTTTCTTCAGGCTATATGGCCATATTCTAGAGGCATTCTCTCCAGACTTTTCACCTGCATCTAAAGCAAGCATCCCCAGAGGCTGTGATGTGACCTCACAACCTCTGAGGATGCTTGCCATAGATGCAGGCAAAACCTCAGGAGATAATGCCTCTAGAATATGGCCATATAGCCTGAAGAAAGCTACAACAATGCAGTGATTCCAGCCATGAAAGCCTTCGACAATACATGATCATCAAGATTGCAAATGATACCATTTTGGGGGGGGGGGGGTAGCCAATACTCCAGAAGACAGGAGCAGAGTTCAAAATGATCTTAACAGATTAGAGGGATGGGCCAAAACCAACAAAATGAAGTTCAACAGGGAGAAATTAAAGATGTTCCACTTAGGCAGAAAAAATGAAATGCTGGCTCGACAGCAGTATGCGTGAAAAAGATCTTTGAGTCTGCATAGACAACAAGTTAAATATGAGTGAACAATGTAATCCAAAAGCTTTAAAAAGTCAATGGGACCAGACTAGAGGAACCCCACATTGTTTGTATTATTTTTCGTATTTATATTAGCTCCTTTTTACATCAGTTATGATTTTAAAATTTTGGATTATTTGTATATTGAGGTGTTCTTTTAGATTTTGTATGTGAAAAAAAGATATCATACTGTAAGACAGATCTATCCACTCCTGGACTGTCAAAACACATCATCTTGGCAACCTGCCTCCTCCTACTCCCTTCTCCTCCTCTGAGTCATCTTGGAGGTGATTTACGACAGAATGTCGGTATCTTTGGGGTAAAGCAAGTATCCTTGAATCAAGGCATTGAAGTAGGGATAGCTTGGATAATTTCTTGCTCCACAAAACAAGAGATCATTCACACACCCTTTTCCAAGCACCCTGATTAAGTTGGCTGGATTCCACTTGGCTGGATTCCATCTGAATCCGAGGGATGTCAGTTGGTGATATTTTGACCACTAGCTGCCCTGGATGCCAACCTTTATTTTTCAAAGCAAATTTCTACTCTATCAACTCAGATATTTGAAGGTGGGATGGTCAAATCAGTATTCAATCTAACCATTTCGAGAGAAACAATCATGCTACTGGCTTTCTGACATTGCCTAACATTTTCATAGATTTAGAAATGTAGACTTGATGTAGGCATTGTATTTCAACTCCCCAGTTTCATGGAACAAAATTTGGTAGGGAGGTCCAATTTTTGAGGGAAAGTCTATCTAAGGTCAGTCTTTCACTTGTCAGTGACTTCTATGGGTTGTGGTTAGCTGTCAGCATTTCTGTGACTCCTTTATCAATGAAAGCTTTCTCCAAGATTTTGAATATTGATTTATCATTATTTTAAACTGAATAAAGAGTTAGGATGGAAATCTCTATAGTATATTCTAGAGAGTTATTTCGACATATGGAGAGTGATGAGAATGCCAATAAAGACATTCCCCTCCCACTTTCATATACTGTTGATTTTCCTGAAGAATGTGTATGAACAGGATTTCCAGATAATTAAGCACTGAGATGAATGTTTTGGTACTTTGTTCATTTTAAATTCTGTTTCTTAATATAATAGAATTTCTTGAAGTATTCTTAATAAAATAATTCTATTGCTTAATAAAATATTGCATGTAGTTGGATTCGCTTTCTAAAATACAAGATTACTAACAACAATAAAAGGAATAGAAAAAGACAATAATAGAAAACGTCTTCTGATACAAATTCCAAACAGATCAAAAAACTTTTCTTCCGGAGTAATATTTTCAGATTTGTAAATGTAATCCATGAATTGATGAGGAGCTATGGAAAAATCTGCTGGGAGCAGGCATGTAGCCCGGGGCTAAGGGGCTTCGCCCCCGAAAATTCTCAGGGTGGTCCGCGAAAAGGCCTTACTGGTACATTATTTTAACGGTTATGTTTATTCATATCATGATCTGATCTGATCACCATGCTCATTATATCCCACATTCATGGGGTTATTGGGATAACAATACAAAAGGTTTGCTAGGGTAGACCCTCTTCCACCCAGTCTCAGCCCCCCCCCCCCCGGAAACAAAATCCTGGCTACGGCCCTGGCTGGGAGATATTTTTATTGATTCATTTCCAAGACTTGATAAGATTTCCAACTTAAATATATTACGCTGCAGTTTTCTACAATAGCGATAAGTGTTTTCTTTGCCTGGCTTTTTCCTATTAAGTTTGTTGTTTTATCTGATTTTCATCATAATGTTACTCATTCTTTCCATCCGTTGCTTCACTTAAGTGATTAATTGGATTCTCTTGATTGTTGCACTAATGAAACCCTTATGTTTCTTGACCACATCACATGCCCAGTTAATAAGGCTGCAATTAATAAACATTTACCTGGGGAAAGTCAATTGAGTTCTCTTATTATGAGACATGCACAATATTACCTGAAAACACACTGAAGAATATAGAACTGTAAATTAAAATTAGATTTCTGTCATCATTAGAAATGCAGGCTCTAGAAAGTGCAGTCCAGACTACTCCCGATATGGGGAAGTATATTAAAAGTACAATTAAACCTTCAGTTCACCATTTAATATCTATTTAAAAGTTCCCAGATGATACCTATCAAAATATAAGAGCGTGGAAGTCTGAAAATGACATTCTTACAATCTAAGTATCCCATTCTTTAAATTTACTGAGGTGGATGCATTCATTTTGCCCAATTAGTACTCAAGGGATAATAATTTTAAGACATAACGATTGAGTAATTATCATGGAAGCACTAACTGATTTGTGTAGATTATCATGGCTGCTGGATTAATGTATTCAGTAAGGGCATTTTACCTATAGACTGTGGTTTTATTGTATATTAATAATGTATGAGCTATAGAATGACTTAACTGTATGAACTGATTCAGGAAATTAAAGTTTTTGGTGTACATTCCTTGCATACAACATCATATTATTTGGTCAGTATCATAGGTCCTGCCATGTTTCCTTGTCATCTTTTGCATATGCTTTCTAGTGCTGGATAATGGTTTGCGCTACACAGCTGGTGATGCTAGGGAAAGGGGTTGGTTATCATTTGTGGCTTGGGATAATGAGCAGATGTGTTTGGAGGAAAATGAAAGGAGCCAAGGTCATTCCTGTGAGATGCAATACATGCTTTTTAAAAATTATACTCATACTTTAATCCTTGCACTATGTATTTTAATGTGTTTTGAACTATATATTTTGTGATTATGTGTTTTAATGTATGAATTTTATGGTATATATTTTATGGCAATGTGTTTTAATTGTGCTGCACCCTGCCTCAAGCCATGAGAAGAGGGGGCA
Organism: Anolis apletophallus; assembly: GCA_030556195.1. Lineage (NCBI taxonomy): Eukaryota > Metazoa > Chordata > Lepidosauria > Squamata > Anolidae > Anolis > Anolis apletophallus. The sequence continues at coordinate 38,976,565 of JARBWK010000012.1, forward strand.
ATGAAATTATTATTATTATTATTATTATTATTATTTTCTCAATGAAAACTAAATACATTTCTTTGCTGTTCCTACCTCTGAAACTGCTCTTGCATTATTAAGCTAACAACTTCCAAGTGGAATACACAATTTTTTTTCTGTTGCTGCAGAGGCAACCTATACCTAACCCCCTAACTTACATACAGTATATAAAGAGCTATCCCTGCATGGCTATTGCATGGCTCATAGTAATGTGGGACGGATTAAGTCCCCTTCTTCGTTCAGGCGTTTGAGCAGCAAAAGTGAATAAAAGTCACACATTCATTTGACAGACACTTGTCTTCAGGTTCAAATTAAAATAATTTATTTAAAATAGATTGTCAACTATAGACAGACATGAAATGATTCCAGCATCACTTTCAGCGTCATCACATGGGGCTAAAATCAGCTGAATGTGCCGATTTAGCACTGGACACCCATGAAGCCAGCCTCTGTGGGTGAAGGAGGGTGGAGGCTTCCCATGTTGCCGTTGACTTTTAATGGAGGTGGAGTCACATGTACCATGAGTCCTCTCATGGGATCAGCTGCCGGAGGAGCCCAGTGATGCGATGCGTGGGGCGGTGGCTTCCCCATGACCCCCAGCAAACCAGAATGATGTGAGACACTTTTGGCAGCCATATGACAAGAGGGTAAGACTTCTGGAGGATCTCAACATCTTTCAGTGATGCTATAATAATTTCTCATCTGTGGTTCCCAACCTTTGGTCCTCCAGGTGTTTTGGACTTCAGCTCCCACAGTTCCCAACAGCTGATAAACTAGCTGGGATTTCTGTAAGTTGAAGTCCAAAATAGGAGAATGAAAAGTTGGGAACCCCTGGTCTATAAGGACATAGCCAAATGGAGGTATGAGGTATGCAATAACTATGTAGGTATGCAATAACTATGTAGGGGAGCTTCAGAGGCTAAACAGTAAGGCCAGAGTAGTTCTGGCATTTGGCCTACCATGGGAATATGTGTAGAATAGGCTTGGTTGATCCCCCCAAAAAGTGGTTCTAAAATCAAATGGGGGGGGGGGGGTATTAGTAATAGAAAGACTTACAAAAAATTTCCAAAAAATTTCTGAAATGTAACGTAATTAATAACGAAATTCATTATTAGTTCTTATTCCAGCGCATGCCCATTCCAGATGGCTTTGGCCTACAACTCCCAGAAATCCTAACAGCTGGTAAACTGGCTGGGATTTCTGGGAGTTGTAGGCCAAAACTCGAATAAACCACACTGAATTCTAGATGGGACTCCAAATAGGAAGGAGGAGGAGGCTGGTGCAATCACAATGTATCGGCAAGGTGTGAGGGGAAAGCAAGCAAGTCTACAGGTGTGGTTTCCGCAAGAGTAGTAGTCTATCCACACAAAAACAGCTTCACAATAATCAATACAATAGCAACTTCATAATAATAAACTTTACAAAGCAACTTCACACAGAGGTCTTCAAAGTAGCAACTTCACAATGATGGATGGATATATCTGAGTCTTGTCATGCCATGTGGCAGTACTCACTGTACTGGTGAGCATGGATAGAAATCCTGTGGGGAAGTGTCCTTGAATAAGGCACTTGTGAATCCTGGTGGAGAGAGAGGCAGCCAAGTGTGGTGCTGCCGCGCTGGGCGCTTTAGCCGAACACAAGCGGCAAGACAGGAAAACTTTTGTGATGGTTTGTAAAAGTCGCGGTTGTTAGCTAGCACCGTAAATCAGCTCTCTGGTCGCGTAGGAAATTTTTTGCGACACTTGCTATTTCGGCGGTTTTTTTGAAAATAACAGGATTTACGCAGCTTCACAGGGACAGGAGGACAGGGTGGTGAGGTGAAGGTGCTAGGAAGGCTGTAGCAATAAGATGAATGAAGGTGGGAGCCGAGGGGGAGCCAGGAGAAGACAGGGAGAAGGATCGATCGATTCCCTCTGCCATCCATTTCTCATGTCTGTGGCTTTGGCAATGCTCTAGCATGCTTCCCCCTGCTTCTCCCAACCAGACAGAAGGCAGGGACAGGACTCTCTGGTGCGTGATTATAATAATTATGAATTAATTACAATAATTAAGAAAAATGGCGGTCCCCAGGTTCGGTAAACAAAGTCCACTTCCGGGTTGGCGCTCTAGGTGCGGTAAACATCAAAATTAGCTTTTTTAACTAATCGAATCCGATTTCAAAAAAATTTTAAACCGCAGAGACCAAGCCTAGTGTAGAACTATGATGTTATGGTTAGTTCTACATAATTGTTGTCCTATTATACTGCAGAATATTTTAATTGTTTAATATTCCACTATGTTAAACCTAAGTAGGGGTCCTAATTAAGCCAATCACACTTAATGTCCTATGTGTGATCTCATGGTTTGTTCACCTGCATCCATTACTGTTGGGTGTTGAGGGAGGAAGCAGTCTATACTGTGAAGCAGCCTTTATGTGAAAGAATGAGGGGGGAAGCAATGATGTGGCAGATAATGTAGACTGCTGAAAAACTTGGTCTGAATTCTTAGTCGTCATCATTACTGAAAAAAAATCTTTAAGAAGAAATGTGGTTTAATGAGTTCTCATTCATGTGGTCACATTTTCTATAAAATGTTACACTACATATCCACACACGCATGCACACACACACAATATTGTTGGGAAAACATGATGAGATCGATGGCCAAAACCTGGCTCCCTTTTCTTCAAATTGAAATAAAACTTGTTTTTTGGTCCAACAATGGTACAGTGAGCGCTTGTTTTAAAATGTTTACAGCACAGCAATAGCTCTGAAATGTTCTGTGTGACGATGTGTGCCTGTAAGAAACAAATCTGCTTTGCTCATTTTGTCTGCAAAGAAGCATGTATTATACTTGCTTTTGGTTTTGATTCAGTAGTCACCAAACAATAGGATGAAAGAAAGGAACATCTGTTATACATTTGCGGGTGGGGGGGGGGGGAAGCTAAGAAGCTCAGTCATGATGACTCCTGTTTACTTGTAGGCTGACTTTTGTATTTGTGATGGCAACAACCTGGCATTTTGTCTACTTTGTTCAACATATAATAGGACTAATATGACTGTACAGAAAAGCTTGATATGCAAAGATCTCATGGCAGCTAGGATCAAGAAAATTCTGTTGGTAGTTTGCTAAAATACAGCTAAAATATAGTTTAGTTGCAAGATATGGATGCTTAATTGAATCATACATAAGTTACTCTCCTTCAGTATGCAAAGCCTAAGAAGTCTTGATACATGCAAATATCTTCCTGATTAACAGGCCATCAGCCTGGTTAGACAACCCTGTGATGAATTGCCTATATTTTGGGCCAGAAGTAGCTCAGTGGGAAAAAGCCCTTTTTGGACAGTTGGCCATTTAATGGTCTGTTTTGGATGAACAGCCATTTAAAGGTTAGGTTTCCCAGTTTAGCCTGAGTTGGAGACAGCCTAGGGAAGGGAGCATAGAACCTTGGGAGGCCAGAGGGCTGAGCTTGGGCCAGGCACCAGGAGAAATGTCAGTTGGAATTTCAAAAACTGACAGTTGGTGAGCAGTTAGGCAGTTAGGGAGGCCACAGAACTCTGGAGAGGGAGTTGATGGTTGGTCCCTGACAGAGAAGGTCAGAGTGAGTTAGGCTCTTAAGAAAGTTAGCAGCTTTGTGCTGGGTTTCTGGGACTCTGTGAGGTAGCAGAGCCAGATAGTTGTAGCCAGTTAGTAGATAATACCTTAGCACAGTATTATCTGGGGTGCTACGTTGAATGTAACTTGTTTAAGTTTGTGCCCGTTTCCAAGTAACCACACGCTCCAACGTTTCATTGTGACCATCACGCAAAAGTGCCTGTGAATCTCTCACAAGTTGTTAAAATAAACGTTGTTCTCTGTTTCAACCAGTCCTGCCTCCCGGTGTTTCAAACCTCCCTGGGTTAAATGGTGGCAGTGTAAAAGAAGAGAAACCTCTCCAGACTTTAAAAATAAAAGTTACCTGACACTTTGCCCAGCCTAGAGAATAAGGCGAGCCCTCACCACAATCCTTGGTGGCAGCAAGGTGTTAAAAACAGCCTTACCCCACCACAAGGCTTTGCAGGAAAATTTAGGTGCACCAATTAAAGCAGGTTTGGTACTTTTCCGAGCATAAAAAGTACAGTCAGAGAGTGATGCTACATACGTGTTAGCTCTGAAAAGTGGGTTTTGGTGCCAAGAATCAGGCAGGCACTTGCAATGAAAGACTAACACTGTGATTTAATGCTCTCTAATACACCCTGTGCCCGAGTTGTAGATAACATTAGGCTAGATGGGTGAATGCAGTACAGTTTGAGCTATGGAAAAGTTAATGCGAATGGAAACACCACTGCGCATGGCAAAGAGTCTGTCCTTCTCCGCTGCTGGCACGGAGCCTGGAAATAATGTTTCAATCAGGGAACAGAGAGACTCAGCATTGATAACTGCACTGTGTGAAAGAAATAACTTATAGATGGCTATTGTTCTCATTCTTAGGTATGACAAAGATGTGATGCTAATGAAAAATGCACTGTTTATTGGATTAATGAAATGTCATGTAAGCAACAGTAATCACCAGCCAATTATGATTGTTTTATCCATGAAGAAGAGGTGGGCTTAACTGAAATGACTCCATTGGGGTATAAATGTCTTTGTATGAGATGTGACGGGGTTCCTTTGCCCCGATTTGCAGCTGTGTTCTGCAGCAAAGGCCCACCAGCTGGTGCCAGAAATAAATCTTTTTGATTTTCACCTACTTCACAGTTGTCGTGTGTTCTCCCTCATCCTAGAACCCGCGCGTACAAGCAGCTTTGGTAAAGTTAATTTGGTACTTGGAGTTCCATAACTCCTAGTCTGCTTCATTTGGTGACCCCGACGTGATGGTAAAAGGTACCTAGACGGGTCTGTGTTGAGGGAAAACAAACACGGTCCCCATCGTGGACAGCGCTCGCTCCCAGGCAAGTAAGGTGAGACTACCCAGGAGGGCTGGAAGGGGCGCCCCGCCTGTTTTTGACCACTTTTTGCACTGAGCCGGCCGCCTGGCTGGTCCCAAACGAACGCCTGTGGACACGGGAGAGACTGCAACTAACGTTGTGGGTGAACTCAAGCCCGAAGGAGAAGGCTGGCTGAGAAGCAGCCTCTTGAGAGCCGGCTAGTATAAAGTCCGGGGACACCCTAACAAGGTGCCCAGCCGTTGGGGCTAGCAAACCGGCATAAGCGCGCAGAGAGTCGGAGGCGACGTCAGGTCCGATCGCCAAGAGCCGACGCAACTCGATTGGTGACGTGGGAGGCGAGACGCGAATCCCAGGGTCTGCAGGACATCGGCAAGTATAGTTTATTTCGTGCACTTTAACACTGAGGGAACACACATTGGGGAGGGGGGAAAGCACTGAAGTGGGTTTTGATCTCAGGCCAGAGAAATGGGGAGTGCAGGCTCAAAGCAGAAGAAAGAGGCCCCTTTGCAATGCGTGTTAGATAACTGGGACAGGTTTTGTTTGTTGGCAGTAGAAGGAAACACCCAGGAGATGAAATCTTTTGAACTTAGCAATCTGTGCACAGAGGTTTGGCCATCTGTCCGAGAGATCGGATGGCCAAGCGAGGGAACCTGGGATTGGGATAAGTGTCAACGACTTGCAGATTATTGTTTCGCAGTACATCCAAATGATCAATGGATTTACTCCGCAACATGGGAACGGATGGTTGCGGAGGGGGTGTGGTGGGCTGGCCCAAAGATCCGTGAGCAGAAAGGGTGCTTTGTGAACAGAAAGGTAGGGAGGAAGCCTTCTGTGTTGCCGGCGGAACAAGAAGACCTCCCTCCCTTAAGGAGAAGGCATAGAGAGAGATTCATTGCCCCAACCGGAGCATGGGGAGCAGCCCCAGCGTCTCCGCTCCACGCCAGCCCAAGAGCCCCCGTTCAAGCTCCAGCCATGTTCCCCACCCTTGGGGCAGGCTCGGCCGTCCAGATGACGTCAACGGCCGTGACGCAGTCTGAGGCGGTCCCGGTTGTTCCCACTGCGCCAATCCCGTTCGTCCCCGCCCTGTTGCTCCCGGCAAGCCCAGAGCTTTTTCCTGTTCCTGCAGCGCCAATTTCAACTCCAGTAAATTCTCCACTGACTTTGCAATTCGAATTAGGGGGCCTTGCAAATGCGGGTTCAAGCGGGACGTTTCCGTCTGCCAGAGCAGCGTCCCAGCCTGCGCCGGCCCCTCCATTCCAGTCACCAGCAATAAGGACATACCCGGTTTCCCCTCCAGACAGGGACCTGCTTCGTGAAGAGCCGCCTGCCTACCAGGCCCCTCTCTCCATGAAGATTAATTACCCCCTTGAAGAAGCCAGAGAGATAGAGAGAGAAGCGAGATGCCCACCCCCTAATGCTGGCAGGACGATAGAGCGTCCCCAGGCCAGAGAGGGAGAAGAATATGAAGGCCCCGAGGCTCCAGGGAGGCTGATAGCGCAGCCCCGCCAAAGGCGAAGGAGCAGTTCCGTTGAGTCTGTAGGAGCGATAGAGCGCTCGCCAGACCTACCCAGAAGAAGGCACAGTGTGGGAAGAGCTGCTTCTCCAATGAGAACCAGAAGTAAAACCAGGGGGCAGGAAGCAAGGGAAGAGGAAAAGGTGGAGAGAGGGGCATTAGAATGCCCCATCCGGCAGGTCCCGCTTCTAGACGTCCATAACCGGGTTCAACAAGCTTATCAAATTGTCCCGTTTTCAAGTTCGGACATTTTTAATTGGAAACATAACACCCCCCCATATTCTGAGCAACCTCGTGCTATGGGGGATCTGTTGGAAGGAATTATGGCCACCCATGACCCCACTTGGTGGGATTGTAAACAGCTGTTAAACGCCCTGTTCACTGCGGCAGAGAGAAGGTGCATTGTCAACCAAGCCAGACTGATAGCTCAAGAGGGACATGGGCAGATGGAAGCTGTTGCATTTGGGAATATCAGGTTCCCAGTGGAATGAGACCCGGAGTGGAATCCAAATAATGCAGATCAGAGAGACAGAATCAAAGACTATCAGCAAATCCTATTGCAAGCCATCAGAAAAGGCCCTCCCCGGCCTTCCAGTATCCAAAAGATACAGGGAGTCCAACAGGATAAAGTTGAGACGCCTGCTGCTTTCCTCGAGCGTTTGGAGGAAGCTTACAGAAAATATAGCCCTTACAACCTAGAACAGAATGATGGGAGGGTTGCTCTCACACAATCCTTCATCTCACAGTCATCCCCAGACATCAGAAAGAAGATACAGAAACAGCCAGGGTTTTTGGGCAAAAACTTAACTGAACTGCTGGCCATAGCTGATCAAGTGTTTATGGCCAGGGAGCAAGTAGAAGAGGAAAAGAAGGACAGGAAGAAGAGAGAGGGATATAGAGTGTTGGTGAGCATGTTTGAAGAAAGGTCAGGAAGAGGAAGAGGAAGCAGTCGCGGCAGGGGGTCAGGAAGAGGAAACAGCGGAGGACAGTTTAAATTGGGGCGAAATCAGTGCGCTCGTTGTAAGAAAGAGGGCCACTGGCAGAGGGACTGTGTGGAGGAAATGTCAGAGGAAAGTGATGCAAGTACAAAAAGAGTCAAAGTCCCAGCCAGAGGGTCAGGCAAACCAAGGGGAAGAGGCAGAGGAAGTTATAAGCCTTATCAGAAGGCTGTTGTGGCTGCTGCCATGCAAGAAGAGGAGGAAGAAGAGGAAGTTGAGTGGGAAGATGAATGTTGAAAGATTGGCAAGGCTTTTCTGTTACTTGACCCAGAGGAGCCGTTAATTGCCGTAGATGTGCAAGGTCAACGTATAAAGTTCCTAGTAGATACCGGCGCGGACAAGTCTGTAGTGAACAAGCAAGTAGCGCCCCCTAGTGGTCAGCACATCAAAGTTGTTGGAGTGTCAGGAAGGCCACAGAAATGTCCTTTGTTACAGCAAAGAAAGTGCAACATTGCTGGCAGAGAGGTGATACATAAGTTACTGTATGTCCCAGATTGTCCAATCCCTCTACTTGGGAGAGACATTTTGGCGAAGATAAGGGCAAGGTTGGAATTTTTGGAGACAGGCCAGTTGGAACTTACAGTCCCACAGCAAGAAGAATACAGATTGTTTAGATTGCAACAAGTTAGCAAGAAAGATACAATTTGGTGCTGGGAAGAAACTCCCAGGGTCTGGGCAGAAGATAATGAACCAGGAATGGCGATAAATGTTGCCCCTGTGGTGGTTGAGATAAGAACTGGTCAGCTTCCCGTGAGAAAGGCCCAGTACCCGATAAGCAGAGATGCTGTGGAAGGAATCCAAGGAGAGTTGCAAAGATTGTTGCGTCATGGGATTATTGTTCATTGTGAGTCAGCTTGGAATTCGGCCCTTCTTCCTGTTCGTAAATCAGATGGAAAGTATCGCATTGTGCAAGACCTTAGGGCTGTCAATCAAGCCACAGTAACTTTAACCCCTGTTGTTCAAAATCCATACGTAATGATGAGTCTAATACCAAGTGCCGCTGCCTGGTTCTCTGTATTGGACTTACGTGATGCATTTTTCTGCATTAGGCTAGCTACTAGCTCTCAACCCATCTTTGCCTTCCAATGGGAGACCCCAAAGGGAGGGCAACGACGTCAAGCAACGTGGTGTAGATTGCCTCAAGGTTTTAAGAATTCCCCCAGCATTTTTGGGCAGGCTTTAGCTCAGGACTTGTCAGAATTTGAAATTCCAGAGACTGAAGGTGTTTGGCTTCAATATGTAGATGACCTGTTGGTCGGGACAAAGACTAAAGAGGGGTGTGAGCATTACACTCTAGAACTGTTGAAAGTGCTGGAAGAGAAAGGGTATAAAGTGTCCAAAAAGAAAGCACAGTTGTGTCAGAAGAAAGTTAAGTACTTAGGCTTTGGCCTGACCCAGGGGAGTAAAGTGTTGGAAGTTGAAAGAAAGGAAGTCATTTGTGCCATTCCAACTTATTCAGCTCCAAGTGATTTTTGGAATACATTACTGAGCTGGTTGCCGAACCTGCATTGGTTACGTTCACTTGTGATGATAATCATTGTGGTGATATGCTCTGTGTTGATTTTAATGTGCTGTTTGCCCATTGTGCTCAAATGTTGTGCTAGGGCAGTACAGAGTTCCTTAGAGACAGTAAAAAGTGTGCATACTGTCAGAACTGAAAGACCTGGGGTCCCACGGGACTGGAGGGCTGATTGGTCTTAATAGGTGTTCCAGACGTGTGTAGGGAAACTCCATGTGATGAGTTTCCTACAAGAAAGAGAAATTCTGGAATAAAGCAGGTTTGGTACTTTTCCGAGCATAAAAAGTACAGTCAGAGAGTGATGCTACATACGTGTTAGCTCTGAAAAGTGGGTTTTGGTGCCAAGAATCAGACAGGCACTTGCAATGAAAGACCAACACTGTGATTTAATGCTCTCTAATACACCCTGTGCCCGAGTTGTAGATAACATTAGGCTAGATGGGTGAATGCAGTACAGTTTGAGCTATGGAAACGTTAATGCGAATGGAAACACCACTGCGCATGGCAAAGAGTCTGTCCTTCTCCGCTGCTGGCACGGAGCCTGGAAATAATGTTTCAATCAGGGAACAGAGAGACTCAGCATTGATAACTGCACTGTGTGAAAGAAATAACTTATAGATGGCTATTGTTCTCATTCTTAGGTATGACAAAGATGTGATGCTAATGAAAAATGCACTGTTTATTGGACTAATGAAATGTCATGTAAGCAACAGTAATCACCAGCCAATTATGATTGTTTTATCCATGAAGAAGAGGTGGGCTTAACTGAAATGACTCCATTGGGGTATAAATGTCTTTGTATGAGATGTGACGGGGTTCCTTTGCCCCGATTTGTAGCTGTGTTCTGCAGCAAAGGCCCACCAGCTGGTGCCAGAAATAAATCTTTTTTGATTTTCACCTACTTCACAGTTGTCGTGTGTTCTCCCTCATCCTAGAACCCGCGCGTACAAGCAGCTTTGGTAAAGTTAATTTGGTACTTGGAGTTCCATAACTCCTAGTCTGCTTCACAATGACTATAGAATTAATGCAGTTTGGCATCACTTTAACTGTCATGGCACACTGCAATGAAATCCTGAAAGTTGTAGTTTTTCAAGGTCAAAGATACCAAAATGCACTGGTATCTTACAACTATGCCACCCATGATCCCACAGCATTGACCAATGGCAGTCAAAACAGTATCAAACTGCAGTAATTCTACAATGTATGTGCATCCCAAGGTCTTCTCCTGAAGTGTGTTTACCTCATGACAGATCAAATTCCTCAAGCATTCCCATGTTAACATCTTTCAAAATAAATCATTAGTCATTGTTGTTACTGAAGATCCAAATTCAAAAATGTATGTGGACCTGGAACTATAGAGATCTTGGTAGAGACAAGGTGTATGCATTGTATTTCAAAGGCATTTTATGATACAGCAAATAAAGAGTTACTGAAATAGTTGGCTGAACATAATGGGTAGTTTGTGTCAAAGGATGGGATACACAAGTGGCAAAATGGATAGACTTATTCTGATTTCAGAAGAAAATGGTTATAAAATAGTCTTACAATGCCCATATTTACTTTGCTTCAGAGGAATAGAAACACAAAAGAATACTGGACTGATCACAGCCCTTAGAAAACCTACACAAGATTGGCTACTCCGGCTTTTATCGGCCTTTGTAAGAAATCTGGCATTGACATGGATGACACTAAGGTGTCAATCTCTCCAAGGCTGTTATATCCTTGATGTTCAATAAGGTTCTCAATAGGCTGTTCTCTCCTGATTGTGATGACTTAAAATGGAAACCATGCTCCACCTACTCCTGCATGCATAATGGTGAGATCTAGCTATCATCTATTCAAAAGCTTTCTATAATGACAGAAAATGCATTCCAAAGAAGTAAGAGAAATCCAACCATCCCTTTGCTTTGACAGGAACAAAAACATTGCTTGAATTCATAGAAATAATTTCAAGGAAACCGTTCACTGTCCTTGGCAGTGCGTGAATGCATACATTGATTTATCTAGCACTCTAAACATGAAATGACTTCTAGCTTACTCAGAATAAAATTGTCTAGTAACAATTGGAAAATGGATAGATGTAAACCTGTGAATAAATATAAATTTACCACATTTTATTCCCATCAATACCTGACTCGTTTTGCATGCCATTTGTGGCATATTTCTAAGACCCAAAAATGTTGATGGAGTTCCATATGAATAACAACTATGAGATCTATTTTTCAACACTGGCTTTTAGGAAATATACTCTTAAAATCTGAACCACAACGCATTTTATTCATCACCTCGCCATTTTTCTGGTGAACATGTTTTTGCCTGAAGTACATTTTCTACCAATTTGATTTGTTGTTTTGTGTCATTAGGTTGATTCTAACTTATCAAATGTCTATGATTTTGGGAAGGAGTGTGGATGGGACAGGAGGGTACATAATTTGTTATTGTATTGTGATAGTATATATAATGGGATTCTAACATGAACCTATTGTAGGGGTTTCTTGGCCGGATTTGTTCAAAGAGAGTTTGTAGTGATCTTCTAAGACTAAAAGAGTGTTACTTGAATAAAGCCCTCTGTGATCTTTCATTCACCCCCTATACCAAATAGGTCCTCTACTTAGAAGATACACTTCATTGTATGGTGAAGTAAATACCAAGTAAATCCTCTTAGTAAATCCAAATGCATTCAGAACAAAACAAGTGTGGGATATCAGCATGCTGATCGTACTCTGACATTTACAGAACTATATCACCCTTTTAATAAAAAGTTTCAGGCCAGAATCTGGCATTCTCTTACAAATGTAGTTCTATTTTAGCCATTGTACAATATGCATGTTTAGTTCATGGTTACATTAATGGAGTTTCCCATGTGTTGGAATTTCACTTACAATTGTATTGGAAGGTTACATACCTGTGACCATCTTTCTTCGAGTGGAGCTCTGTGAATCCACACTTATGAAGTTTGCGCGCCAGCACGGGCTTCCAACGGAAACTTTCCCAGTTTGAAAAGTTTTGGCGGTAGCTCCGCCCAGCCGGCCTGGAGGGCATAAAAGGCGCCTGAATGCGCGCCCACCCCATTCCTATGCCACATTTGCAACTAGGATAGGGTGGTTTGAGATAGAGGGGACGGCCGGGCGGGTTCGTGTGGATTCACAGAGCTCCACTCAAAGAAAGATGGTCACAGGTATGTAACCTACCATTCTTCTTCGAGGGCTCTGTGAATGCACACTTATGAAGACTTACCGAGCTAAGGTAAAGGAGGTGGGAACAAACCAGCCAATTTTTGAAAACCGAACAGGTTTATTGCAACCAGCAATATGAATAAATAACATTATCAACAGTGTAATAAATAAGAGTGGAAGGCATGCTCCCACTTGTAAACATAGTGCAACAAGCACCATTCATGTCAGGCACACAGGCCTCACATCATAAAGTGCAACAAGCACCATTCATGTCAGGCACACAGGCCTCACAACACTAAGTGCAACAAGCACCATTCATGTCAGGCACGCAGGCCTCACAGTATTAGTGCACAAAAAGGTGCAACATAGAACACTAAGAACTCTTAGGTAAAGCGCGCTTTAACAGGTAGACTGTGACCCCGGGGCCCGGGACACGGTAAACACTTAGCCTCTCTACAATGGTGGAGAGGTGTGATCGACCCAAGAAACTGTTGATCTAAACACTAGAGGGAGCAACAAAACAGGGTCGTCTGTCAGACCCTATCCCTGTAGGCCTTTGGGAGTGAGGATCGCTCGACCAAACGCCGCCTCCCTTCCAAATAGGGTGTCTACCCGGTAATGGGATGTGAAGGTGGAGGGGTTGGCCCAGATGGCCACCCTACATATTGAGTCCAGAGGAATCCCCTGGAGGAAAGCCGTTGACGTGGCCACTGCTCTAGTCGAGCGGCCCTTAACTCTAGGGGGACAAGGTTGACGGGCTATCTGATAGCACAACTCAACCAGGGAAGCCACCCAATTTGACAGCCTCTGAGACGACACCGGCAAGCCCAGCTTGTCGGTGGCATAAGAGACGAAGAGTCTAGTCGACCTCCGGTAGCCTGCAGACCTGCACTTGTAGACCCAAAGGGCTCTTCTCACATCGAGGGCTCTGAGGGCCGACTCGTTCCCCATGGACGGGGAGGGCACCAGATCCGGAAGCACAATGTCAGTATTTACATGAAACGGGGACACCACCTTAGGGAGGAAGGTGATGTCCATCCACAAGATGGCCCTGTCCGCTAGGAATAGCAGGTAGGGCTCGTCCACACGCAGCGCCGCCAGCTCGGAGGGTCGACGTGCTGAAGCAATGGCGACCAGGAAAGCCACCTTCCAAGAAAAGAGGCGTCGGTCGATGGACGACAACGGCTCGAACGGTGGGGCCACAAGGCAGGACAACACCAGGTCAAGGTTCCAGCCGGGCGTCGGTGGATGCACGGGGGGGCGGGTGTTGTTGACCCCTCTCAGGAATCTCTTGACCATCGGGTACTGGAACAGCGAAGGGCCACCCCTTTGCTGACTCTGCCAGGTGAGCGCCGCCAGGTGGGTCTTCACTGAGGACATGGACAGCCCTCTGTCGACCAGACCAGCCAGGAAGTCGAGGACCGCCGGAATCGAGAGCGGGAAGACGCCGCTGGAACGGGCGGTCTGGAACCTGGTAAAGCGGGCGAGGCAAGCCGAGTACGCCTTCGACGTTGCCGGCTTGTGGGCTGCAGCCAAGATCGCCGCAACTGCCGGTGAGACGTCTGGCGCCGGGAGATCCTCCAAGCCGTTAAGTGCAGGGACGGAAGGTCCGGGTGTAGAAGCAACCCCTTCTCCCGAGTCAGAAGATCTGGTCGGCGAGGGAGCTGAATGTATCTGCCTTTGGCCAAGTGTAGCAGGGTCGGGAACCAGACTTGCCTCGGCCAGTAGGGAGCGATGAGGATGCAGTCGGTCCCCGATAGCTGGATCTTCTCGATGATCCGGAGAAGAAGCGGGAACGGCGGGAAAAGGTAGAAGAATCCCGTCGTCCAATCGAGCAGGATTGTGTCCCTGAGGCATCCCCGGTGAGCATCCGGGGCAAGCCGGGCACCAAAAACTGGCAGTTGGCTGTTTTCTGGCGATGCGAATAGATCTGCGTCTGGGAATCCCCATCGCTGGAAGACACGGTGGAGTTCCTCCGGATGCAGCATCAATTCGTGGGACGACCAGCTGGTTCTGCTGAGAGAGTCCGCCTCCAAGTTCTCGACTCCCGGGAGATGGACGGCTCTGGGGGTCACCTGGTGACGAACACACCACTCCCACAAGCTCTGGACTAGGGCCAGGAGTCTTCTCGAGCCCGTTCCGCCTTGCTTGTTTACGTAGTACATGGCCACTATGTTGTCTGTCCTGACCAGTACTACGTGTCCCCTGACCAGAGGAGCGAAGGCCCGAAGAGTCTTGGCTATGGCCAGGAGCTTGAGGTAATTGATGTGGTGGAGCCTCTCCACCAATGACCATTGGCCGTTGATCGACAGGCTCTCTGTGTGGCCTCCCCAGGCAAGCAGCGACGCATCCGTCGTTATCGTGATGGATGGGGTCACCATGTGGAATGGCACCCCCAGGCAAACGTTGGCGCTGGAGGTCCACCACCGGAGGGAGTCCTTGACTTTTTCCGGGAGGGAGAGCCTCTTTGAGTGGTGCTCCCTGGCTGGGTCGAAGTGGTCGAGAAACCAACGTTGCAGCGGTCAAAAGCGTAGTCTCGGCAGTGGAGTGACGGCCACCGTGGATGCCATATGGCCCAGTGTGACTTGGACCTGCTTCGCCGTGATGTAAGGCCGGGTGCAGCTGTTCACTTCTTGCCGAAGCGCCTGAAATCTGACCTCTGGCAGATAGGCGAGCTGATCGACGGAGTTGAACATTGTCCCGATGAACTTTATGGTCGTGCATGGGACAAGCTGTGACTTCTCCTCGTTGAGGCGTAGGCGTAACGACGAGAGTAGTTGAAGTGTTGCTGTGATCTGTTGCTGCTGCAGTTACGGGGACTGAGCCGCCAGCAGCCAGTCGTCCAGGTACGGGAACATCCGGATTTTCCCCCTTCTCAAGTGCGCAGCCACGACTGACATGCACTTGGAGAATGTTCGAGGAGCCGTCCCGAGGCCGAAGGGAAGGACGTTGAATTGGTACGCCCTTCCGGCCACCTTGAAGCTCAGGAAACGTCGATGGGCAGGTCTGATCTAGACGTGGAAGTACGCGTCCCGAAGGTCGATCGAGGCGAAGTGGTCGCCCGCCCGTAGAAGAGGGAGGATGGACGACACCGACACCATCCTGAATTTCCTCGGCGAAACGTACGCGTTTAGGTCTCTGAGGTCCAGGATGGGTCGCAGGGTACCGTCTGGCTTCGGCACGGTGAAGTACCGTGAGAAGAATGCCTCTCTTTCCTTGCCCTTCGGAAGCGGTGATACTGCTCCCTTTTGAAGCAAGCTGTCGACCTCCCTCAAGATCACCTCGGACGGCTCCGTCTCAACGACGAACCCCGTTGGCGGGAGCTCGTCGAATTCCAAGGCATAGCCGTCTTCGACAATCCGGAGCACCCATGCATCTGAGGTGATGCGTCGCCAAGCACCGATGAAGCGGGTCAGGCGGTCTCCGAACAGCGGATGAGATGGTGGAGGTCGAGGGCTGGGATGAGGCATGATGGCAGCAGCGGTACCTAGCGAGGAGGCGGTGTCGTCCCTCGCCCCATCAAACACGGCGCTTTGACTGTCCGTTGCCGTTGTTGTGACGCGGCCTCGACTTGTTGCCTTGGCGGGGCCGGTTGTTCTGCTGCTGCTGCTGCTGTCTCGGCTGCTGCTGTTGTTGCTGCTGTGGGGCCGAGTATGGCCGTGGGGACTGGCGGTACTGCGACCTGGGCTGGAACTTCGCCCGTTGGTAGTACCGGGTCCTGGGCTGCGCCGGTGGTCGATCTAACTTGGCCGTCAGGACCTTGAAGTCGTGATTGGCCTTCAGCTTGTCGTCCGTGCCCACAAAGAAGAGTCCCTGGGCATCGAACGGCAAGTCTTCGATGGTCTTTCGGGAATTGGAGGACAGCCCCGACGACTTCAGCCACGCGTGTCTGCGGATGGAGACACCGTGGGCTAGCAGCTTTCCTGAGGTATCCCCCGTGTGGCGGGACATCAGGATCTGGTGGTGTGCCAGCGCTTGAGCCTCCTGAGAGATGGAGGCCAGTGCAGTCTGTTGTTCCTGGGAGAGATCCAGGAAAAAGGGTTGAGCCCTTTCCCACAGGATTTGGTGGTAGGCTCCCATGCACGCCCCGTAATTGGCCATCTTTGTCAGCAGGAGTCCGGCTCGGTAGATCTTTCTACCGACGGTATCGAATCTCTTCCCCTCCTGGTCAGAGGGGGCTGTGGATTCTCTGCCTGAAGACTGGGAGGAGGTGACGATCATCGAGTTGGGTGTCGGATGATCGTGTAGCCATTCCTTCTCCCTCTCGTCGATCTTATACCACGCCTCGATACGCCCTGACGTGGGTGGGATGGACGATGGGGTCTTCCACGACGCCTTCACCACCTCTTCCAGGGGTTCCAGCCTGGGGAGATGTGGTTGAGCAGCGTCCTCAACCTGAACCCTGCTGAAGCCTCTTTGGGAAGGTGTTTAGTCCATGGCGACCGACAGGATGGACCCCGACATCACCTATCGCGGGGCCTCGCCTTCCTCGACCTCGTCCTCAGACAATGGCGGAACCATTTCCGGTCCCGCCGGAAGTGCAGACGCTGGTGCCGATCTCAACGTGGATGGGACTGCGGTCACCACCGTCAATGCAGGGGGAGGCTTCTTTGAAGCTGGGGCCATGGCGAGCCTTGTCGTCTGCCTGCCTTTCTCGGGCGACGTAACAAACAGTTGTCGAACTGAGGGCTGCCCCGGGGGAACTCTGACGACTGTCTGTACCGAGTCTCCCGGTGAGATGGTCTGCTGCTCTACCCCTGTCTCCACAGCGAGAACAGGGGCAGGCGGGGAGTCAGGGCATGACGCCGATGAGGATGACATCAGAGTCCTGCGCCTCTTCGGGGACGGGGGTCTCGAGGCTCCGGCCTCCAGAGACTTGCCCGGAGTCACAGGAACCAGGCCTCTGGTCTGGGCTCTACGGGCTTCTTCACTCGACCTCCGGAACGCTATCTCCATAGCTCTGTTGGAGGGAGTTCTCGAAATGGCCGACCTCTGGGAGAGGCCCGACGCCATTGAGCTCGCCGACGACCGGCGGGGTGGAGGCAGCTGCACCATCTCTGTCGTCACGGTGCAGGGCCTCTTTGGCACCGAAGTCTTCGATGAGACAGACTTTGTGCCCTTCTCCTTCCGTGGACGCTTCTTCCCGGCCGGGTGAGCGGTCGACACGGTGGGAGCCGGAGCAGCCGCCCCGTTCCCCAAGGAGGTAGATGGGACAGCCGTCGCCATCTCTGGAGGGCAGAGAGCACGCTCCGTCAGGTAGGCCTGAAGCCTCCGGGCTCTCGCTCTTCTGGTGTGTGACGAGAAGGCCTGGCAGTGTCGGCAGACAGGAACAACGTGCCCCTCTCCGAGACACCGAAGGCACTTCGAGTGACCTTCGCAGTCCGGGATCTTGCCACCGCAGGATAAACACTTTTTGAAACTGGTTGTGGACATACTATGCTCACACAATCAGCCGTATTTCTGATGTTGCCCAAGTGGCGGAAAACAAAGGAATGGGGTGGGCGCGCATGGAGGCGCCTTTTATGCCCTCCGGGCCGGCTGGGCGGAGATACCGCCAAAACTTTTCAAACTGGGAAAGTTTCCATTGGAAGCCCGCGCTGGCGCGCAAACTTCATAAGTGTGCATTCACAGAGCCCTCGAAGAAGAAATATTGTTTATTCAGCAGTGTTTTCAATGTACTTGTAAATTCCTGATAGTGTTTAAAGGGGGTATTTTGCTTTCTTCATGGTACAATACAAAAATAAGCAAGTGCTGTGGCAGATGTTTAGTAGAAGCAGGGTGTAGTAAATCCAGTGTGTAATGGCTTGAGATTAGGTAGGCTCTTGCCTTAAAAGCACAAAAATGTACCTGTATATCTTTGCCCCCCCAAACTTAGCCCAATGATGATTGAACACTCAGGTAAGCAAGAATAGAAGAAAAGGGAATAATATACTGGCCCAGTTTAGGAAGTGACATTTAGAATTTTCAGTCAGAGATCTCTAGTGCCTCAACAGGCTATAAGCTCCAGGGTTCCATAAGATGTTGATATAGCAATTAAAATTGGATATAGTGCTATATTTAGATAATTTGAATGAGCCCCGGTACAGAATCTCATGGTTGTTCTTTTCTGAAAGCCTGATCTGGATTCTCATTAGTAGATGTGAAAACTTTGCAACATTTTTCTGAATGACTTAGATATTATACAGTTGAGCTACATTTCCAATATCTGTTAAAAGGAATATGATTCAGGCCTACCACAGTGAGAGTATCTGCATGCATATTTGCATAGGATGTCTTCCTCCACCTCTGATCTTGTCATTAATGATTGGCACATTCAATAGCATACCTGATGTAGCATAAAAAAGAGTGCAAGGTCTGTGTACACCTACCATCTTCCAACCCAGCAATTATTCCAAGGGCTATGCTTACACAAATTTCAGAGTACAAATTGAATTGCACATCTTTTATTTCATATTATGCCAAGTGCCATATATCATATTAGGCAACTATTTCATGTTGCAGAATCTTGTTGGCAATTAGCTGTAGTAGCCCCCCAAACATTCCTCCTTAATTCCTTCACTGTTCCTGGGATTATAATTATACAGAACTAAGAATGGCACATATAACTTGCTGCCCTTGATGCAATAGGATTTAACTATTCATCTAGTTCAGTCTTTTTCAACCAGTGTGCCTAGGCACACTCCTGTGCCTTTGCAGAGTTCCAGGTGTGCCTCCAGAAAAACATTTTGCCCCCCTTCCTTCCCCCTGCTTTTGCCGCCACTATTATGTTGTCCTCCTCCATGGGAGAAAATATCTTCCCTTACCACGTTGGTAATAGGCTCTGTCCGCAGATGCCCCCTGCTGTGAGGGAAAAGCATTACGCAGCATGCAAAGAAGGAGAGGAGCCCAATGGGTGGCTCCAAAATGACGCCGCGTCATTTTGGAACTGCCCACTGGGCTCCTCTCCCCAAACACGGCAGCATGCAAAGGAGGAGCCCAATGGGTGGCTCCAAAATGACGCCGCGTCATTTTGGAACTGCCCACTGGGCTCCTCTCCCTGAACACGGCAGCATGCAAAAGAGCAGAGGAGCCCAATGGGCGGCTCCAAAATGACGCCGTGTCATTTTGGAGCCGCCCACTTGTGGATAACTTTTGGAACCGCCCACTTGCGCTCCTCTCCTGCTTCACATGCTGCCCTCTGTTTTTGCATAACTCCTATATATTGAACTTCTATATATTGCAGATTATCCAGTACAGAGCCTAATCTAACGCGGTAAGGGAAGATTTTTCCTTTTTCTCCCATGTAGGTGCCAACATCATGTGGGTGCCAAACTGTACTCCGTTTTTCAAATTCACTATATTGATACATTAACTTTATAAAACTTTTGTAATTGTGCATATTGCTAGTTTCACTATATTATTATTATTTTGCCTACTCTTTGTCCCCTGCATATGCAGCCTGTTGTGTAAAAGAGGTGCCGAAACGCTATAAAACATTTTGTGTCATTTTGGTTGGTGGTGTGCCCCAGGATTTTGTAAATGTAAAAAATGTGCCTCGGCTCAAAAAAGGTTGAGAAACACTGATCTAGTTTACATCTGCATATGGAAAAGGAATGTGACATCTTGCCATTTTCCATGCACTTTTGTACCAGCCTTGGTACAGTCCATGTGAATAACTCCTTATCCTGAGCTCCTGCATGTCTCTACTCCAATAGCAAAGCAGAACTAAGTCTATGTCTCTCTTTTACTTTTCTTTTTTTGTATTCATTATCATCTCATTCCAATTGTCTACATAAGAGCTTAAATAGAGCAATAAAGAACCAACATGTTTATAAAAATCATCTATGGCAAGCATCCTCAGAGATTGTGAGGTCTGTGGGAACTAGGAAAATTGCACAGAAGTCAAAACCCAGGAGATGAAAGGCTCTTAAAAGTTGTATTGCCTGCTTCAGGAAGGGAATTATTAAGCAGATTGTAGTAGATTACTAGTTTCCAAAACTACAACGTGTAACCCAAGGTAGACAAAGGGGGCTCCTTAATGTTTTTGTGTGATTCCCCAAGGAAATTCTTCCCAACCCTGTCTTTCCCTTGCAAAGCGGTGACATGGCACCTTTCTCACCCAAGCAGCCTGCCCTAGTCCCCTCTCCATTTGCGTCCCCGGCTCGCAATGAGCCCACGAGGCATGTGTGGTCATTTTTAAAGGGCAATGGCTGCTGTGCCGAAACCCTGCCCATCCCGAGGTGGTTTCCCCTCATTGGCTGGAGGCAAGCATCCCAGAATGCAAGCAGCTGCATGCCTCCAAACGCTGATTCATTTCCAATTCACTTCCTGGATCAGAAAAAAGATGGTGACAGTGGCTTCAAAAGGGCAAGGATACTTCCGGGTTCCCAAATCGCTTCGAAATCACTTCGAAATTGGATTTATCCAAATAACGAATGTTCTGAATGAACCTACCCATGCCTAATAGCTAACACTGCTATAGCCCCATTTCTACAAGTTTGAAGTGGTGTTTACACATAAAATAATAAGCAATCTACATTTTACTAATTATTTGATTATGTAGGGAGTATGGTTTAATATACATTACAGGTTGAATCTGCATAGGATAATTGTGTTTCTAAAATGTATGCTTTGACCACCAAATTGAGAACACAGTAGAATTAGGGATGGGGGGGGAGAGATGGGGGTAGTTTTGTGGGGTGGTCACCAAGGTCACTGGATCACACCTGTCACAGAAGGGCTGCTCCATTGTGTGTATCAGCATTCAGAAAAGGTGATGTTGTCTTTTAATTTTATTTTTTGATCTAGTATTTGAATGTGAACTTTTGGATAAATGTCCTTGCAATTGTGATCATGTGATCACACATAAACAAATATAGAGATTTGTGGACATGATAAAAATACCTCTTTGCATCAATGTGACTACATAATGAAAAACTTGTGTAACTTTCTAAACTGACTTTCTAAGCAGGAAGTCAAAGGGAGGAGGTAACATGCTTGTTTATGGCTGCCCTGGAAACTAGCATGTGGAGCAATGGCTTCAAACTACAGAAAAGGAGATTCCACCTGAACCTCCTAATGGTAAGAGCTGTTGAGCAGTGGAACTTTCTGTCCCAGTGTGTGGTGGGGGCTTCTTCTTTGGAGGCTTTTAAACAGAGGCTGGATGGCTATCTGTCAGGGATGCTTTTAATGCGATTTTTGTGCTTCTTGGCAGGGGTTGGACTAGATGGCCCATGAGGTCTCTTCCAACTCAATTATTCTATGATTTTATGCTTTCAGTTTGGATTAAAACAAGTGGGTATGGCAGTAAAAAGTTTAGTGAGCCTATCCAGGAAGCTAGGATACAGCCCAAAATCAGACTTTAAAGTGTCCTTCATACTGTAGATGCAATATTGGTGGTACAATGCAATGAAGAATTTAAGGATCGGCACACAAGATTTTTGAATAACAGAGATGATAGTATCATCCACATCCCTCCATGTTTTCCTTTTCCTTCTGGGCTATGATTCTCTGAGAGGTGAAGAATTGGATTTTCCTAACAATACTCTTTCATATTATAAGGAGTTTTGAAACCTAAATTTTTCCTAATTTATTTAATGTACTGGTCATTTATAGAATCAGCTTGTTTTGAAGCCCAGTACACTTTAGGATGGACCATTCAAACCTGTTTTTGATATACCAACATCAATCAACAACCCAGAAATGCAACTGCCTGAATGTTTGGATTGCCTTTCAGAGCATGGCTATGTACAATGTCACCCTAATGACTTGATCAGGATATCTTGTTTATGAGCCCAGATAATAAATATATCATCAATGTATGTCAGTTAAAGAAGAGTGCCTATGATGACAATGATCTAGACTAAAGCATGACTTACTTTACCTGTGCTGCATTCAAAATCTTTTTTGTTTCTTGGAAATACATTTCTGTCTCATTTATTTATGCTCAAAGAAAGATCAATTCAACTAGTGTAATGGAAAGTGTGCTTTTTTGATTTTGAGATTTTTGGCACTGTGTATGGTGTGAATAAAATCATTTAAAATTGCCTCTACACTTAGTGGGAATACAAAATGCAATGTCCTGTCTTGTTTCTAATCTGTATTAGAGAAATGCCAAACTGTCAACAGCTCCTGAGCAATATGAATACTGTAGTTCTTCACACCCCTTTGAGTTCATATCAATCATTTGAAAATAACCACTTTTTTCAAGATGAGCTGTCACGATTAATTTGAATAGTGGCTGTTCAACTGGAATTCATCCAATTTTTCAGCAGACCATTTGGTTTCTTATACCATAAACAAAATGACATGCAAAATCAGATTCCCCAGGTTCTTTCACTCCTACTAGAATGACAAGGTTGCTCAAAAAATTGGGATTTTAACTTTTTCTGTTGTATGTTTGTTTAAATTATATTAATTTACTATATAAAATTAGGACGTTGTTGGGAATGTCTGCAAGTCTCTGTGCTCCATTTCTTAACTGGTAGGTGGGATATATCACTGAAAACCTGATAATGAGCAAAATTGTAATCTGCAGTGGGAAACTATTTGATTTTTTTTTATACAGACAGCTTTACAATGAATCCTTCCCCCTAGGAATGGCATAGGAAGATACACCAAAATAGTCTCCAGTAATTTTGTGGCATCATTAGTCAACTCCGTAAAATTCATTCCAATTCTCAGAATTGACTACTTGTCTCCACAACACTCTAACCAATACCATCTCCCCCCTCCCCATCTCCCCCTCTTGTAGATAAAAAATCTGAAAGGAGATAGAAATCAGCTAGCATTTTTGCTTTCATTTTTAGTGCCTTGTGGATGGATGGAGTGGCAAATATGGTTGGGATGGATTGAGGAAACTATGGTGATAACTGAAGTTTGTTGTCTTTTTACCATGTTTCACTATCTACATAGAAAGCTTTACAATCACTTTGAAGCATCATATCTTCTAAACACTTTCAAATATTCTTCTTGATTTGGGACACCCATGTGACATGTATTTTTCCAACAAACTGATTTCCCCCTCTCCACCAGAATCCCTCACTAATGACGTCTATAAAAACTTGCCACATGATCCCTGAAAAGTCTGACACAAAGATCTGGGTATCGATATAAGTGAAAGCATGCCTTCTATGTGGGTCCAATTTCACCATACAGTAAAGCGCATAGCTTCCATACTGTGTTGTAGATGATAACATAGATCCATAACTGCTTCATAGTCAATAATATTTTATATCCATGCTTGTGTAACTATTGCTACAGTTATAAACACAGCTAGTCTTAAAGCTAGCAGCTGCACTGAGTGATGGAGCTCTGTCCAGCTGGTGACTAAATTGTACTGATTCCAGTTTGTTAAAAAATTTAAAAAGTTAAAGCAGCAGCAATTACCAGATGGAATATGGATGGGATGGGGCAAATGTCATGTGATGGGGCCTGTTTGAAATTGTTCTCAAACAGTCCCAGAAACAGAAAATGTCCAAATGTTATAAGGTCCTGAGTGATGCATTCATAACTCAATGTAGAGAAATAGAAGATGACAACAAAAAAAAGGAAAAAGAAGAGACTTCTTCCACAAAGTTACAGAAATCAAAGGAAAAAAGTAAGGATGGTCTATGACCAGCAGTGAAGCTCATTACATGAGAAAGCAAACATAAAAATAATAACAGTGGAAATAACACACTGAATCTATATATAAAAATTTGCACAGTCCGTTTAATGTCGTATATAGACAAAGAAACTATGGCTCGCAGAAACACCAAACTTTACAACCGACTGGACCATTACACTGGCTACAGACAACGCCAAAAAAACCGACCCTACGTACCTCCCAACACCCCAAAAAACGATCCCCAAAAAATTGCCAACGGACCTCCCACCCCGGCCACTTCGCTGCCAGCGCAAACGTTTAGAACGTTCACACATGGAAGCCAGAGCGCCTCCTCCGCCTCCTCCTTTGATCAGGAAGAGCGGCCGGGGTGGGCAGGAGGCGGGACTCCCCTCCCCTCCTCCCAGCCCCTCCCACCTCCTCAGCCCCCCCCTCCTCCTCAGCCCCTCCACCCCTCCCCCCCCCTGCCGCTTTCCGGTAAGGAAAAATGGCGGGGCGTGGCAGGAGGCGGGACACCCTCCCTCCTCCCCAGCCCCTCCCACCTCCTCCCGCCCCCCCCCTGCCGCTTTCCAGTAAGGAAAGCGGCGGGCGTGGCAGGAGGCGGGACACCCCCCCTCCTCCTCAGCCCCTCCCACCTCCTCCTGCCCCCTGCTGCTTTCCGGTAAGGAAAAGCGGCGGGGGGGGGCGTGGCAGGAGGCGGGGACACCCCTCCCCTCCTCAGCCCCTCCCACCTCCTCCCGCCCCCTGCTGCTTTCCGGTAGGAAAGCGGCGGGGCGTGGCAGGAGGCGGGGACACCCTCCTTCATCCTCAGCCCCCCACCTCCTCCTGCCCCCTGCCGCTTTCCGGTAAGGAAAAGCGGCGGGCGGGGCAGGCGGGGACTCCCTCCCCTCCTCCTCAGCCCCTCCCACCTCCTCCCGCCCCCCCTGCCGCTTTCCGGTAAGGAAAAGTGACAGGGGGCGTGGCAGGAGGCAGGGACTCCCCTCCCCTCCTTCTCAGCCCCTCCCACCTCCTCCCGCCCCCCCTGCCGCTTTCCGGTAAGGAAAAGCGGTGGGGGGGCGTGGCAGGAGACGGGACACCCCCTCCCCTCCTCCTCAGCCCCTCCCACCTCCTCCCATCCCCCTGCCGCTTTCCGGTAAGGAAATGCGGTGGGGGGGCGTGGCAGGAGGCAGGGACACCCCTCCCCTCCTCTTCAGCCCCTCCCACCTCCTCCCGCCCCCCTGCCGCTTTCCGGTAAGGAAAGTGGCCGGGTGTGGCAGGAGGAGGGGACACCCCTCCCCTCCTCCCCCCTCAGCCCCTCCCACCTCCTCCCGCCCCTGCCACTTTCCGGTAAGGAAAAGCGGTGGGGGGTGGCAGGAGGCGGGACACCCTCCCTCCTCCTCAGCCCCTCCTACCTCCTCCCGCCCCCCCGTACTGCGTTCTGGTTAGGAATAGCGGTGGGGGCGTGGCAGGAGGCGGGGACTCCCCTCCCCTCCTCCTCAGCCCCTCCCACCTCCTCCCGCCCCCCCTGCCGCTTTCCGGTAAGGAAAAGCGGTGGGGGGCGTGGCAGGAGGCGGGGACTCCCCTCCCCTCCTCCTCAGCCCCTCCCACCTCCTCCCGCCCCCCCTGCCGCTTTCCGGTAAGGAAAAGCGGTGGGGGCGTGGAGGCGGGGGACTCTCCCCCTCCTCCTCAGCCCCTCCCACCTCCTCCCGCCCCCCTGCCGCTTTCCGGTAAGGAAAAGCGGCGGGGGGCGTGGCAGGAGGCGGGGACACCCCTCCCCTCCTCCTCAGCCCCTCCCACCTCCTCCCGCCCCCCCTGCCGCTTTCCGGTAAGGAAAAGCGGCGGGGGGGCGTGGCAGGAGGCGGGGGAGAGGAGGAAGGCTGCTGCTTCTTCTCCAACAGTGCTGCTTTTGCTGGCTCCTGGTGGCAGGTGGGCAGAGGAGGGACTTTAGGAGCCCACCCACTGTCCTCCTCCTCTTCCTCCTCTTTCAAAGCAGCAGTGATGACTGCAGCAGCAACAACACGACATTCAGCCTGCAAAGGCTGAATGGCCATCTAACAGGAAGTGGTTTGATTGTGCTTTTCCCTTATGGCAGAAGGAGATTGTATTATTATTATTATTATTATTATTGAGAGTCTGAATGACCATCTGTCAGGAGTGCTTTGATTGTGCACTTGCCTTTTGGCAGAAGGAGGCTGTATTATTATGATTATTATTATGATTATTATTAAGGTGAGTCTGAATGAACATCTGTCAGGAGTGCTTTGATTGTGCACTTGCCTTTTGGCAGAAGGACGCTGTATTATTATTATTATTATTATTATTATTAAGGAGAGTCTGAATGAACATCTGTCAGGAGTGCTCCCCCCCCCCCCCCTGCCGCTTTCCGCCTTTCAGGGGTTTTTGGACTTCAACTCCAACAGGCCCAAGTTTGCCCAGTTGTGGGAGTTGAAGTCCAAAACACCTGAAAGGACCAAGTTTGCACAGGCCTTTGAAAGGGGCCTGAGGCTGTGAGGAATTGTGGGAGTTGAAGTCCAAAAACCCCTGAAAGGCCAAAGTTCTGGACTTCAACTCCCACAATTCCTCACAGCCCCAGTTCCCTTCCAAAGGCCTGGGCTAACCTGGGCCTTTCAGGGGTTTTGGACTTCAACTCCAACAGGCCCAAGTTTGCCCAGTTGTGGGAGTTGAAGTCCAAAACACCTGAAAGGACCAAGTTTGCACAGGCCTTTGAAAGGGGCCTGAGGCTGTGAGGAATTGTGGGAGTTGAAGTCCAAAAACCCCTGAACGGCCAAAGTTCTGGACTTCAACTCCCACAATTCCTCACAGCCCCAGTTCCCTTCCAAAGGCCTGGGCTAACTTGGGCCTTTCAGGGGTTTTAGACTTCAACTCCCACAATTCCTCACAGCCCCAGTTCCCTTCCAAAGGCCAGGGCAAACTTGGGCCTTTCAGGGGTTTTGGACTTCAACTCCCACAATTCCTCACAGCCTCAGGCCCCTTTCAAAGGCCTGTGCAAACTTGGTCCTATCAGGGGTTTTAAGCCACAGCAACGCGTGGCCAGGTACAGCTAGTAGCTATATAAAAGAGATGGCAATTTGGTAGATTAGCTTAAAGTTTTAAAGTATTAAAGTTTTAAAATTTTTACAGTTTTAAAATTTTAAATCTCTCGACCCTTAAACATGATGTGTTTGTGCGGGACTGTGTCCCTCTTCTCATGAGCTGGTCATTGACCACTATAAAGTGAACTTGAACCTGAACTTGAATTTGGTAGATTCATTCAAGAAAGAACAGTTTGAAGGTGAACCTATAATTTTAGAAAGTGAAGTGGAAGCTTGAGTCAGAGAGCTTAGGAGAATAAGTGCAATCATAGTTGTTTTTTCAAAATGTCCACATAAATCCCTGCATTGTTGGGGTTGGAGCCTTAAGGAAGCTCTTTGCATAGAAAGGAAAATAAAAATATAGTGTTCCCTCACTTATCGTGGGTGTTACGTTCCAGGACCACCCGCAATAAATGAAAATTCATGAAGTAGGGACACTATATATGTTCCTACTCCCACCCCACCCCAATATCTCACTCACTCAATAGTGGTGGTGGTAGTAATGCCGCAGAGGGACAGCTCCTAAAGGCTGTGGCCTGCCTTGCTTGGGCAACTCTTCTTCCCTCCAGGGGCTCCCTTCGGTGGGCAGTGAAGGCAGCAGAGGCCCAGGTGGCAATAACTCTCAACTCTAGTATCTCTCTGTGTGAGTACTTGCTTTGTGCACTCCACAGCACAACATTTCCAGAAATAGTTAAATAAGAACAATACTAATTTGAAGAAGAACAATCCTTTAGCTGGCAAAATGTGCCAGTGCCACCTAAATAGAAGTTCAACTACTCTTGGTTGGCCTCCTCATGATAAACTACAGAAACTATGCCCCTTGTGTGAGCCCACACACACACCCTCAGAAAACTAGATCTCAATCATTTGGAAAAAGGTCCCCCCCCCCCTTGGTGGATCAGTGATTGTAAAAATTTGTATTGCACAATATTAAAAAGCCCTTTCTTTTGGGAAATAGTAATTCAATAAGCCCTGGACCACCAAAGTTTTTTTCCCATTTGGTTTAATGTATGTTACATATCATGGGAACCAAAACGTAATCCCAAGGGACTCCAGAGCCCATGGTTTCATTTTCATAAACAACAATAACCCCATGACCTATTTATATCCTGCCATTTCCATAAAATTAGGAATTAATGAAGTTTACAAATTAAAATATACATTATGGTTTAAATATACAAAATATCAACATTAACATGGAAGCAAACTAGTAACAATACAGTGGTACAAAGAACATCAGATATATCATTTAAAATGATAAAAAGTTAAAAACAATACAATTTAAATTGTTCATCATTCAGGTCTTAAAAGCTTTTTAGAATATTATAATAGAAGGAAAGCATTTGTCTGCTTACTGAAGGAAAACTATAAACACTATTCCTTAGGAAGAGAGTCCCAGAGTCCAGGGGCAGCCAGTGAAAAAGTCATATTGAGAACTGTGTTAACAAGAATCCTCCACTTTTTTCTGTTCCTTACAGCTGCAAGGAATAGAGCCACCATAAAACAGTGCCTCCAAATAACGCCACAGTGAGATAATCAGGAAAGGTGCTATGTTTGATACAGATCTTTGTGAAAAGCCAAAAAAAGTGTTCTTGTCCAGTTCTCAGCATAGTTCATTCATGAAGTCTACATAATCCTTCCCAACCCAAAACCAGGTTTCAAGTCAGATTCATCTCCTTGAGAAACCCCAGGAGCTTCTTCAGTAAAGATGTTACAACGACTTGCTTTAAGAACATCACAAACCTCTCTAGTTATAAAGTGTCTCTAGCAAGCAAGCAGGCAAGCCTTGTAGGGCCTCAAGCATTCCTGGAGTTACATTTTTCCCAACCTGATCTAGTGTGAACCTCTAATACCATAATTTCTTGCCCGTCATAGAGCATCCTCAGGAGAACTATGACTATAGCATTTTTACTACAGAGTCACATTAGTAAGTCTAATATTTTGTCCTGATATGTTACTTGAAGTACAAATGTCAAAGTCACGGTTTGCTGTATGCTGTATGAATATGAATCTGAAATTATTTGAAAATATGAATGGTGTATGAAATGACAATAAACGGTTGCATCAATTCAACAGTTGAAGAATACAGGTTCTGAAACGGAAGTCTTTGGATATGTTATTATGTATCAATTCATTGGACTATAATTGACTGGTCTGTCATGTTCAAAGAGAAAAGTTCAAGGGAGATCTTGCTGCAGATTGTGAGTTTGGCACATTTTTGATTATTTTTCTTGCAAGGAAGGATAAAATTGGTCTTACTTACTTGAATAAAAGTACAAGCCTATAATAGAGCTTTTCTTACATACTCAAGTATCTGTGGAAATAGGAGCACCTTGCTATCCATTTCATTAAGAGTGACAATAAGTACTGAATCTGGCATCTAAATGTGCTAACTGCATCTCAGCTATTCAATCCAATTTCTATGTTATCCATTATTGATATAATGCTCCATCTTTGAATTAGTTGGTTTGAAATTTAGGAAGCATTATGGAATTTATTGTTGTCAGGAGAGTCCAACAAGTAATAGGAAACAACTTAGTCAATTAAAAGAAATACAGCTTTGTAGCTTTGCCAAATGAAAATTCCTGTAACTGCTTTTAAGATTGTGCCATGCTATAAAATGTAATGTGATCATACAAAATGGGCTCTCCAATGTACCTTTCAGTCATTCTGTATTTGGATATTGCCTGACTTAACAGACTTCTTCACTATTCTCTGCTTTAAGAAATGTTTGGAATCTTGCACAATAGGAAGTAAAATAGGTCTATATACTTACTATGTATATAGAATTGTGAGCTTCAATCTATTTGACTCTTAATTTCAATGATAATCAGAGAGCTCATGTTCTAAATTTTTGATAGTTCAACTCTATCCTGCATATTATTTTAACCCTCATCTGGAATAAAATGATAATAACAACCACACATTTATTTAGTTACTAACTATAACAACAACAACGTATCTGTAGTTCAGAGAACCAACTGTATAGAAATAAACATAAGAACATAAGAACATAAGAAGAGCCATGCTGAATCGGGCCTCAGCCCATCTAGTCCAGCATTCTGTGTCACACAGTGGCCCACTAGTTGTACATGGGGATCTCTAGCAGAAAGGAGGGCAAAACCCTCACCTGCTCCCGACCCCCACAACCAGTATCCGGGAAATCCTGCCTGCCTCAATCAACACAGAGGTGGCACTTGGATGTCCATTTCAGTAACTACTGATTCCCTTGGTATCCATGAATCTGTCTAATCCTGCCTTGAAGCTGTCCAGGCTGACAGCTGTCACAACCTCCTCTGGAAGTGAATTAGATAACCCAATGACCCTCTGGGTGAAGAAATATTTCCCTTTATTAGTCCTAACTTTCCTACCTTGGAGCTTTAGGGAGTGCCCCCTAGTCCTAGTGTTGTGTGACAGAGAAAATATTTTTTCTTTATTCACCTTTTCTATCCCATGCATGATTTTATACACTTTGATCAAGTCACCTCTTAAACGCCGTCTTTCAAGGCTGAAAAGACCAAGGCGTTGCAACCTGATTTCATAAGGGAGCTGCTCCATCCCTTGGATCATTTTTGTTGCCCTTCTTTGTACCTTTTCCAGTTCCGTTATATCCTTCTTAAGGTGCGGTGACCAGAATTGTACACAGTACTCCAGATGTGGCCTCACCATAGATTTGTAGAGAGGTAATACAACATTTGCCGACCTATTTTTGATTCCCTTCCTGATCATGCCAAGCATAGAATTTGCTTTTTTCACTGCTGCAGCACACTGGGTTGACATCTTCATTGAGCTGTCCACCAAAACCCCAAGATCCCTTTCCTGGTTTGTCTCAGAAAGCTTTGATCCCATCAGTTGATAAGTGTATTTGGGGTTCTTTGCCCCGATGTGCATGACTTTACACTTGTTTAGGTTAAAATGCATTTGCCACTTTGTTGCCCATTCACTCAATTTCGAGAGATCTTTCTGGAGCTCTTTACAATCAGTTTCATTTTTAACCACCCTGAACAGTTTAGTGTCATCTGCAAACTTTGCTACCTCACAATTTACTTCTACATCCAGATAATTTATGAATAAATTAAAAAGTAACGGTCCTAAAACTGAACCTTGGGTTACGCCACTTCTCACCTCTTTCCATCCAGAGAAGTGTCCATTTATTACCACCCTTTGTTTCCTACAGTTTAGCCAGGTTCCAATCCAGGACAAGACCTGTCCCCTGATTCCATGGCTGCAGAGCTTATTTAGGAGCCTTTGGTGAGGGACTTTGTCAAAAGCCTTTTGAAAGTCAAGGTAAACAATATCGACTGGGTCCCCTTTATCTATGTGTTTATTTACACCCTCAAAGAATTCTATCAAGTTAGTAAGACATGATTTGCCTTTGCAGAAACCATGTTGATTTTCCTTCAGCAATGCCTGCTCTTCTATGTGCTTAGTAATTTCTTTAATAATGGTTTCCATCACTTTGCCTGGAACTGAGGTTAGACTAACTGGCCTATAATTTCCTGGATCACCCCTGGATCCTTTCTTGAAGATCGGCGTTACATTTGCCTCCCTCCAGTCCTCGGGTACAGTGCCTGATCTTAGAGAAAGGTTATATATTTTGGCTAGAATTTCAGCAATTTCGCACTTGAGTTCCTTAAGAACTCTGGGGTGGATGCCATCTGGCCCTGGTGATTTGTTGACATTTAGTTTAGTAAGGCATGTGAGAACATCCTCCTTGTTTATCTCTATCTGGTTTAATTCATTTAATTACCTCCCTGAAAAAACTGACCCAGCTGCAGGCATATGTTGTCTGTCCTCCTGTGTGAAAACGGAGGCAAAGAAGTCATTTAGCCGCTCAGCAAACTCCTTGTCTTCACTTATTGTCCCTTTCTTACCATTTTCGTCAAGTGGCCCAATTGCTTTTCTAGTTGGGTTCCTGCTTCTGATGTACTTAAAGAAGATCAGGAACTGATAGATGACCTTTTCTTCAGCTGAGAATGATGGGAGACTACATACTACTTGATCTCCTACTTTGCTATGTTTTCCTTGATCCACAACTTGTGATTTCAAGCATTTGCTTGGAGAAGTCTTCACTGGGGATTGTTTCTCTATCCATCAATAACCAAGTACAGGTCAGGATAATTCCCTTTGACCATAAAAAGTGCTTCTAGGTTGAGTAACA
This sequence comes from Anolis apletophallus, assembly GCA_030556195.1. Lineage (NCBI taxonomy): Eukaryota > Metazoa > Chordata > Lepidosauria > Squamata > Anolidae > Anolis > Anolis apletophallus. Next base: position 39,008,515 of record JARBWK010000012.1, read on the forward strand.
AGTGTTGAAGGTTGCAAATGCAAACTTATCTCTGCCACCCTAAGTAATAAATTTATAACTATTTTGATCATTCCAGTTCCCCACAAATCTCTTCCCATATCAGTCTAAAGTAATTGAAAACAATAACATCAAAGAATAACATCAAGAACAATCAGTTGATAGAGAAAGAGATTTAAAAATCTCCCAGGCATGGCACCCCCAACAGGGCTTGTTTTGCATTTGTATTGTGTACCTATTTTGCCCTTTACTTGCATGGCCTTTTGTTGTGGCCATGTGGACTGTGATGGTAGGAGTCGTGCTTGGTGCATACCTGCCAGCACCACCCTGAACTCCTCCCCTTACTGAGTTCACTTGGGAGGCTGGACTTCCTCTCTTTGGCCTTTCCACGGATTGCTCATGGACGAAGCACGCGGAAATTTGAAGCTTGCTTAGACAACGCATCTTTGTCCACGTATAGTTTTCTCCCTACGCTCTCAAGCCAGGCCTACAGTGATAGGAAGGCCTGCCCTTCACCCAAAGACTGTAATTTCTGGGGACCTTAGAACTTCGTGTGTTGGAGGACCATTTGAGGAGCAACAAAGGACAGCTGGGATCAGAAGAAAGGTACCTTCATTCTGCATGAGGCAAGTGAACGTTTTCCCTTTGTTTAAAGGACATTTTTTGCAACCCACTTCAAGCTTTTTGGACCATCAGTTTTTACTGATTGTAAATAAATAAACCATTGTTTTGAGTTCACCTTTTCTTGGGTCCTAAACTCATTACTTATAGATTCCAGGTTTTCTTTTATGGGAAAGCTAGAACGCTACCTCCAAGGCCCATAGAAGCCCTTTCTTAAAGTCCCCTTTTTAGGCCTTGGGCAGGACGTCACACATCCCTTAATAATATGTATCCCTTGGGATGTGTAGTGGCAACTAGGAGCAGGTACAAAGGGCTAGCAAAACCTGTCACACACATAATGCTGGTTAAAGTGCATCTTTCTGCCTCATGCACCTCATTCTTGGGGTGGATACAATAAGACCCAGAAGGCACAGTCACCCCCTCCACTGACTTCTTCATGGTCACATTGTCCCTATTTCATTTACCACCGTTTGTGCTTATTCCCCTGTAGGACCAATGTACAGGTGTGTTCGATGATCAAACATTGCCTCCATTAAACAAAACAAAACAAAAACCTTGATATGATTCCATGTATGAATTTAATGAAGTTATTTTGTGCTGTTTCACTGATTCAGAGAGAGATTCAGAGGTGGAGCTATTTGGTGTGGTGCCCCTGAAATAAGAAACTTCTTTCCCCCAATGATGTTTTCCTTCAGTCCCCCTATGTCTAATGTTACAACTCCTTAAACCTTCATGTAAGCAATGCAATTTAAGCACCCAAAGTAGATGAATAAGCAGTTATCAAGGGAAATCCAAACACAGCACATATAAAAGTTCCAGGTGTGAAGAAATTTCTATGTTTCATACCTCAATGCTAGTTATTTGGAGATTGAATGAAAATTTAATGGGCAGCAATCTCTGAGTTGCAATGCTGGATCATGTCGTTAGGATTTAAACAATTAATTCCTCAAGCCCACTGCACCCCAACTCCTCATTGTTGTCAGGTGATAAATTGTCTTAAGTCAGCTTCTCGGTTATAAATATATCTATTATTTTGTTCATACTAGATATAACAATTGCTTCATACCTGATTTAAGCATCAACAAATCTGCTTAAATAAAAGAAATCTAGAGAACAGGCTCACTTCATTAAAAAACCAAAACAAGCCACCAGTTGACCACTAATATATGGACATGTTATGTCAGCTTTTGTTACTCATGCTTTGTTACACCATTTAGCCTCAATTAATCCTCTACCAGAACTCTGCAGTGAAGCAAATTATTGCCAGAGACACACATTAACTTCTTGGAAGCAATGAACAGGGTCATAAAATATTTGTTCTGACTGGTCCGTTGAAAAGGCTCTTGTGCTACTTCTATAATGTATGAATTCTTCAGACAGAGATTATGTAGGTAGTAATAACAAAGTTAAATTCACTCTGAAAAAATTCTTACCTATGGAATCACCAAGGCCCTATTATTTAAACACTTAGTAGTAGGCTTTCTTAAAGAGGTACAATATTTTCTTCTTAACTCTGAATTGCAACAGCTCTTTGTAAAAGCCAAGCCTTTTGCAATGCTTAATTATTTGGCATTTTGTAGAAATCCTGGCAAAATGTTGATTTTATTAACAAATTTAAGCAAAAATTTAAGCAATTGATTCTAACAATGAGATTCAACCCATCAAACCAATTACTAAATTTTAAATCAACACTCATTGCAATCACACTGATTCAAAGGTATTATTCTAGTCAATAGTAGCTAGATTTAGGCCAGATAATATAATTGCATCTTTCTTTTTCTTTCAAGTCAAACCATCAAATACATTTTTCACAATCTCTCTACCCTCCCCCCCTCCCCCACCCATCATCAAAACGGGAGACATTAAGACCAGCAATATGCAAACTATTTCCTCAGATATCTCTGAATTCTTTTTGAGAAGAGTATGGAAAGCTAATGCATACAGAGTTTTGATAGACACTATAAAATCAGTGCTGACTTCAATCTATTTTCATTGCAGCGTCAAATCCAAATAATAGTTCTCAAAAGTTTCACGTCCATTCACGACTGATCATGATGCATTATGGTGAAACTTTTGAGGTTATATTCCAAGACACACACACACATGCCCAGATAGATACATAAAACCACAGGTAATAGCAAACTCTCTCTTTTTACTATATTTGGGCAGAAACATATAAAATATCATAAAATGAGATAGGATGCCCCAGAGAGGCCCACAAACATGTCTGTGAGTGGAATATTTTATTGCAGTGTGGATAAGTGAAACACGTATAATGGCCGAACTGTACATCATGGAAACGGACTACCCAGTTTTCCATAGGTTGAAATTGGAAGTTAAAATGTAAAATGGAAAGGATTATGATCAGTAGCACCTTTGAGACTGACTATGCCATGAACCTTTGCAGATACCAGTCCATATCTTCAGATACACTTGAATATCTTTCCGTGTTATATTTGAGTGGGGCTTTAAGTTTCAAAGTAAATTATTATTTGGATCTCTGAATCCCTGAGATCCAATGGACCAAAATTACACAGATATTATAAATAAAATTCTAAACCATCAGTTGATCATACTGTTGTACTAACCTGATCTTACTTTATCCAAGCCCATCTTGTGAAGCTGGCTTTGTTTGTTTGTTAATCCAGTCTTTCTGAGTAAGCTCATAGGAATCCTCCATCTGCCTGTAATATTTGCCATATTCATATAATTCAGCATCTCTTTAAACATCAACACCAGGTGTCCAAGTGTTCTCAATGTTGCCATGTTACTGGGCTTGTTCTTTAAAGTTGAAGTATGCCATTTCCCCATCTGCTTGCCAGCTTCAACACCAAGTTAGAGTTTCTGTTTGTTGGTCTCAATTTCATGGCTTTGTTGACTGTCCATTGGCTACAGCAGCATAGCAAGTCCAGACTGAAGCTTTAGATTTAGCAGAGAGAGCCAATTGGATTGTTCTGCAATTTAGAGTATACCAGATGACTATTTTGACCAGACATCATCTGTTTTCTATGAAGCTGTCTGGCTACCAGAGGTAAAACACACAGTAACAAATACCACTGAAAAATAACTGAGTGTATAATGCTGCTGTCTCACAATTTTTCCACTAAAGTTGGGGCAGCTGACCTGGAACAATTGGAGACTTTAGTCCTTGGTTGTTTGATTGGCTTACATTAATGTGTGTGTGGCAGAGGAGAATGGGAAAAGAAAGATCGTAGGCTGTGGAGCTTATTATCACTTTTATTCTTAAAATAAAAAGACAGTTTTATTTTACAAGACAAGAGATGAATACTCTGGAGGTTGTTTAACAACTTTGTGAAGAGCCAAGCTTGAAATGTACAGGAGAGTTTGATTTCAACAACAGGACTCAGTCACTGAAAGCTGTCTCTTATAAACAAGTTGTAATTCCCTGTCTTCTAAAGAGTCATAAATACGCATAAGTCCATATTAAAACAGCAAATAAATACACTAGCAGCTTCTTACCCATCTTCATTGCTGTCTTTCTTTTCTGGGGTAGTTTATACTTCATAATAAATTTCTGATGCAGTGCATGGATATCAACAAACTCCCCATAGTAACATTTGTCTTTGAAGGACTGAAACCAAGAGGGCATCATATATCACACCTCTCTAGGGTACCATACATCTTAGTTTTCATTCAAAAGATAGGAACAATAAAGGATATAAAACAATATTTAAACCTCAGAGAAGACCAATTTTCAATATAAAATAGGATTGTTCTGACAGTAAAGAAATGAGCAGCTGAGGACAGGAACTTTTGAATTCACAAAGGCTTTCTAGAAAAAAAATAGTGGCACTTCTGAGTCCTGGGGATTATATATGATAGAGTAGTGACCAGAAAGCAGAAGTGGTCCACAAGGATTCATTCATTTTGCTCTCAACCATGCACACCACAACTATATTATAAAGATTACATGACATTAAAATTCCACATATCAAAACCAAATAATAAGCACATTTTATGTGAAATGCTTAAAGTATCAATAGCAATGCTAGAAGTCACAAGTGAAGTTGTGCATTACACATGAAAAGCATTCAAATTTTTAAATAGGGTTAAATAAGTTGATGGAACTGGGTCACATTAGATTGTCTGATTGCAGGCGGCATCTGGGAACTCTTGAAAGCCATTATAGCATAGCAGGGGTTTGCTGAAACATTCAATGCTATGAAAGGCCTTTTGAACACATTCTCTTTTTAAAAGCTCACAAAAAGTCAGGGGAAAGAGGATAAATAAATCTCCAAATTCTTCAGATCCCACCTTCCCATCGCAGTGTAGTTTGTTTTGTGGAGAACCTCCTGGGTTTATACCAGACACACCAGTGGGCAAACTTCAAGCCATCAAAAGAAAAGCTAGCAAAAATCCCTTTTATAAGATAAGAAATATGCTTATGTTTGTTTAAAGGGGAAGGATATGACTTGTGTCAGCTGTGGGAATACTTCTAATAATACAGCAATAGAAGGGGAATTTACTGGCCTTGGTTTGTATGAACTACAATCGCTAAAACAATCATATATTTGGCCTAGTTGAATGCTGCTGTTTTTTTTCTCATTCCACAATTCGACCAGTGCATTATAATAAAGCAAAACAGGACATTTTACCCATGTTAAATCCTGCCCTCTCCCCATAAGTGCAAAGTCTCTTTGGTAGAACAATGAACACAAACCCAAATCAAAATCTGTTCAGGAAATGGAATGAGATCTTCAGACAGAAGACTTGCCTTTGCTAATACTGAATTATTTATCTACTTTGATAAAAGCATCAATTGTCTTCAAAAATACACGTAGAAATTGTCTACATGTTCCGTAAAACTAAATTATTGATTCTACATTTTGAAAACTATGGATTGCTGAATAAGAGAGCCACAACCATGACTTTTGCTTCTATTGAAACAGTGAAGTTCAATTATTTAAGAGGAAACAGAGTATTAAAATGGGATAGTGTTGGAAGATAATACTCTATAATGGTGATGCCCCTTCTACAGAAAGGATTATGATAGATGAATTGGACTCTGAGACTAATTCTACTATTTGAAATATTACAAGGTTATGTGATCACATGTCAACAAATAAAATGAAGAATAAAATGTGATTTATTTTGTTTTGGATATTTGTTTCTTTAATTTCTAGCACTGGCCAGGAATGTGCAAAAATGCTCTAATATCCTAGCTACAGAGTCTCTGCTGAAATATATCAGTTTCAGGCAGAACCCATGTTGTCTGTAGGGCTTCTGTATAAACCAAGCAGCAGCTGAATACTGGCATGGTTTGAGAATATTTTGGAGAAACTTGGCACAAATGCAAACTATAAACCAAGAAGTTAAAATGCTGAACTAGCCATGTATTGTTCACAAGGGGGGAACAGTACAATTTGCTGCATTTATTTCCGCTGTTAAGTAAGTCTTGCTGGAGGACAATGTGCTTCAAACTATCCAAAGGAAAGCAGAGGGAGAAAGAGTTATGTTTAAGCCTAACATGAATTATGAGTTTGCTTACATATTGCATGTGTTTCAAATGGTTTTCTGTCAGCCTTGAGAACTCTCTAAGATAGCAAATATTTATAAGGGAAGGAAGGAAGGTTCTCCTTTACATTTTCAAGGGTAAAAGTCCATGTCTTCTAACTGTCCTGCTTTGGCAGAGATGGCCTCAATTAATCCTCTGCTGTCCCATTTCCTCAGATGCTTTTTAAATGATTCAAGTTGTTTTTCACCATTACATTCTCTCCTCCTCTCCTCAGTTTACTTCAGTCGTGCAAATTCAGTTTAAAGTGCAAAATAATTTGTGCTCCATTAACTCAGCAGGCGTTAACTGAATGCAAGAGGAGGGAGAGGAGAGAAGAGAAGGAATTGGAGTTATGCTCTTCCTAGATGATTTGGGTAAAAGCAAAGGGCTGAAGCATTTCCCACCTTTAGAACAGAACTATCTATGCTTATTGATGTAAGCAAATAAAATAGCTGGTAAAATGCAGGGAGGAAGGGGTTTGCCAGTTAAATGGGGCTTTACTTCAGGAAACTACGTTGTGTACTCTCTTATTACTTCTTTCTCATAGGCATTTTTTTCTCCACCTTTAACCTTTCTGATTTGTGATCAGTATCTCAATGAAGCAGTCCTGAGTTTTTCCTCATCCCTTCAGTTTTGATTTTTCTTTTTAAAATTTACATAAACCTGCATTTTGAAGGCTTAGGGCCCGTCCAGACAGTACCTTTATTGCAGTAACTACCACAATAAAAGAGGGGCTGTCCAGACAACATTCTGGACAGTCCCGAATTAATTTGCTACACACCAGGAAAACCCTGATTTGTAGCAAATTAATCAGATAGTGGGTTTGTTCTGCGCCATCTTGGAAGGTGTGGGATGAACCCACTATTTCTGGTTCTGGACTGCAGAATACTGCAGTCCAGGCAGTATTCCCACGGTTTACCAGGCTAAATAAACCCAGTAAACTGTGGGAATACCGACCCCTTCCCCCCAAGGCCCCAGACCCCTTAGAAAAGGAAATTTACCCAGCCTCCATTACAGGCTTCAGCCAGATCTCCCGGCGTGTAAAAATGATGCGCCAGGAGAGCGGGGAGGGGGGGGGAAATCACTCCCCCCTCACTCTCCTGGTGTGTCATTTCTACGTGTCAGGAGAGCTGGCTGAAGCCTGTAATGGAGGTTGGGTAAGTTATCATTAGTTTTCTAAGGGGTCTGGGGGCGAGAGATCATCTGGACACCCACCCCAGAGAGTGCCACAATTTTAAAACTCGGATTCTCCTGAGAAGCCAGTCTGAATCCACCATTAGTTTTACTGGCTTTCTTTTCTTTTCCTCCCTTTCTTTTGAATTGCTAATCATCTGTGCATGCTAGAACACATAGTAACTCAGGAAAAATGTAACTTGTAGAACATTGAGAAAGATTTTGCTCTTTAAGATACGTTCCCTCCTCACCTTTGCAGAGCACTGTTCCATTAACCTTGAGACATGCAGGGCTTTTTGCAGTTGTTAGATATAGAGAGACAATTCATATTGAAAAAAATGGCAAAGCTGGTTGCACCACCAGTTATACTCTTGAAGTACAAAAACAAGGGTCTACAACTTCCATACTGAAAAAGGCAAAATCCTGGTGCATTGTTTCTCTCTTCTAATTGTTATATGTGATTTAGAACACTGCTCTTTCAAATAAGGAGAAACCATTGCTTGTATTTTTGAAGGATAGGACAAACTTTATTTATAATCTTAGCCATTAATTTATTCAGGCATTAATATCTCACCTTTCTATGATTAAATCAAACTTAAGCTTGTTGACAGACAGATAGATCACTGCCGAAATTAAAAAGCCAACAAATAAAACAACATCACAAATCATCCTAAAAAGCAGCAAGCACAGACTACAAAATATCAAAGGGTGAATAAAATAATGATAAAAGCATGTTTAAAAGCAGTGGCAAAGCATTCTTGGGAAGCCATTACATAGTTATGCCTAGAATAGTGTATTCACAAATATGTTCTGCCATTCTACAATGGAATTCCTAGACCTCTTTGGCCTTTGGAATTTTAACCCTACACCCTCTGTTTGGGTAGGACCGCTCCCCCCCTTGATAGGTTTTTTGCTTACTTTACATGGCTTGAGGAGGGGGGTTACTTCACAGGTAGAGGGGGAAAGAAGTATGAAAAAAACCTAAGGCACACAATTTTGTGAAAGGTAGATCCCTGGAACTGTCCCTACATGCCCTGTGACATTGTGGGCTAGGAGAGAACTTTTGGGCTGGCCTGAGAGTCTGGCTCTCAATAAAAGTCATTTCCAGGAAATTACTGACCCATGAGAAACCCCAAGGGCTCAAGTGTTCAGCCAAAGGGAAACTGAGGCTTGATCATGCTTAGAGCAGACTCAATAAACTTAGGATAATCATGGCTAACCTGTTCATGGCAGCTTCCCATTCCTTAAGGTTTAAGTGCCATAATTGGAAAGGAGTGTGTGGCTTTTGCCATGTCATACAGGAAGGGGTTCCTAACAGTTGTAAAACTGTGTGTGGAGATCAAAAACAAGAGAGAGAACAGAATCAGACAATATAGATTTACACCACTATTTTAACCAATGGTTCCCAACATTTTTTTGTCCAGGGACCACTTGATCAGGGACCACTCTCCAACATTAGTACCAAAGTGTTACAAATCAGTTTTTGGTCAACTTTAGATTTGGTTTGATTATTTGGGATGCTGATTCAGAAACTTGCATTGGATAGGCCACATCAGCTCTAGTTTCTGATACAGAACATGTGCCATCCAGTAGTTGTCATCTGCTCACCCACAGAAAAACATATTTAATAATCTAGAGCTGAAGTGGTGTATTGAATGCAATTTTCTGAATAAGCACCACAAATAACCCTAGCAACCGTCAGGAAAGCCAAGAGAGATTTTGAGGCACATATAGCAAAGAATATTTTAAAAAATAGCAAAAACTTCTTTAAGTACATCAGAAGCAGAAACCCAACTAGAAAAGCCACTTGACGAAAATGGTAAGAAAGGGACAATAAGTGAAGACAAGGAGATTGCTGAGCGGCTAAATGACTTCTTTGCCTCCGTTTTCACACAGGAGGACAGACAACATATGCCTGCAGCTGAGTCAGTTTTTTCAGGGAGGGAATTAAATGAATTAAACCAGATAGAGATAAACAAGGAGGATGTTCTCACATGCCTTACTAAACTAAATGTCAACAAATCACCAGGGCCAGATGGCATCCACCCCAGAGTTCTTAAGGAACTCAAGTGTGAAATTGCTGAAATTCTAGCCAAAATATATAACCTTTCTCTAAGATCAGGCACTGTACCCGAGGACTGGAGGGAGGCAAATGTAACTCTGATCTTCAAGAAAGGATCCAGGGGTGATCCAGGAAATTATAGGCCAGTTAGTCTAACCTCAGTTCCAGGCAAAGTGATGGAAACCATTATTAAAGAAAAAATTACTAAGCACATAGAAGAGCAGGCATTGCTGAAGGAAAATCAACATGGTTTCTGCAAAGGCAAATCATGTCTTACTAACTTGATAGAATTCTTTGAGGGTGTAAATAAACACATAGATAAAGGGGACCCAGTCGATATTGTTTACCTTGACTTTCAAAAGGCTTTTGACTAAGTCCCTCACCAAAGGCTCCTAAATAAGCTCTGCAGCCATGGAATCAGGGGACAGGTCTTGTCCTGGATTGGAACCTGGCTAAACTGTAGGAAACAAAGGGTGGTAATAAATGGACACTTCTCTGGATGGAAAGAGGTGAGAAGTGGCATACCCCAAGGTTCAGTTTTAGGACCGTTACTTTTTAATTTATTCATAAATGATCTGGATGTAGAAGTAAATTGTGAGGTAGCAAAGTTTGCAGATGACACTAAACTGTTCAGGGTAGTTGTCGCCCCCTACTATGGGCCCTGGCGCAAGACCTCCCTGGAGACCACACAAGAGCAAGGGTACAACCGGGTTTTATTGATATTAGCAAGGCATAAGGAAAACAGGTTTACGGCAGTCCAACTAGTGCTTTTGGATAGCAGCTTTAGCAGGGATCAGCAAGGAGTAAATAGTCCCGTACCAAACAGGAGCAGCAGGGTGGCAGCGACCCGTTGCAATAGGGCCGCTAGCAGGGATCAAGCCGGATGCCAAAAGGAAAGTTCAGGAAAGTATTCGGCCCATGCAAAGGCCGGGTTCTGATAGATGATCTCTGTGGAGCCCAACCGGCGAAAGAAGGCTGAGCTCCGTTCAAAGAATGCTAGGAAGTTCAACAGGCAAATACTGAAACCAGCAAGGCTTGAGTATCCGCAACAGCAGGATCTCAAGCGGAGGAAATTCAGGAACAAATGCAGGGTGCGATAGATAGTGTTTGAGCCCCCAACCGGCGCAAGAAGGTTGGCGGCTTTAGGTACTGCAGGCAAAGTCAATGCGGAAGAGATACCGCTACTTTACAGATGGAATCCCATGCGAAGGAAATCTAGAGTCTCATACCGGCAATTGGAAGATCTTTAAAAGTCCTATTAAACCACTGCGGCCGGGATGACTTGTCTGGCAATTCGCTTTAGTCTTTTGTTGCAAACCAAAGCAGGATTACTGTGACAAGGACTCCATAGCCTGAAGGCAGTGGGGCTGGCAGCTTTGATCTTTGAACTAACAATGCACAGCCATTAACAAGGTGATTCCACATTGACACTTAGCAAGCTTAGAAGGCTTACCACTGTTGACTTGACTTGGCTTGGCACACGGTCCTCTTTAAAACTTAGCTTTGGCGAACAGCCGCCACAGAGTCTATGAAGAAGGGATGCACGATGAGCAAGGCCAAGATGAACTGGCAGCGGAGAGAATCCAGGCAAGCGGAACGTAGAATGCCCAAAGGCCGCTAAGCAGTCTTCCTTGAATTCCTGGCCACTCACCGAAAGGCCAGGCAGGGCTTTCTGGACCCAGGGCAGAGCAACAGCTAGAGAAGGCCTTTCCAGTTTCAGCGTTTGCTGGGAAAGTCTTTCAGGCTTTTCTCTCCGGTTCCAACGATGACTTGGGGTGCAGGCTAGGCACGGCCTCGTTGTAGATGAAGCAGGGTCCTGGCGAGGTAGAGCAGGGACGAACCAGCTCGGAAGTGGCTGGCTGGCCTTCCCTGGGGGGAGAGGCCTCAGCGGCCTTTCCCTTAGTCCAACATGAATGCAACGTTGGTAAGAGACAAAGACTGGAGGGTGCTTTGGGCAATTATAGCATTCTGGAACTGCGTCGGACGTCAAAACTTGTGATGGATGGCTTTTGGGTTGTTTTGAGAACTTCAGTCTTGAAGAATGCGGGAGCTCGTTAGCTCGAGCCACCTGGGCTGGGGAGTAGCGCTTCCAGCTCCTAGTGCCCGCTTCTGCTATCAGCTTCGTGGGCTTCGCATGGCCTTGACATGCATGTACCATAGCATCTCCCCTGGACGGCACAGGTGAGCAGGGAAGAGGCCCATGGCAGGGGCTGGGAGTTAACACAGCTGTGCTGGAAAGTTTCTGAGAGGCAGGCAAGCAAAATGCAGACCCTAGGAAAAATGCTGTCTGAGGCCCTTGGAACCCTTGGGGTGCGACAGTAGTTAAAAATGAAACTGATTGTAAAGAGCTCCAGAAAGATCTCTCGAAATTGAGTGAATGGGCAACAAAGTGGCAAATGCATTTTAACCTAAACAAGTGTTAAATCATGCACATCGGGGCAAAGAACCCCAAATACACTTATCAACTGATGGGATCAAAGCTTTCTGAGACAAACCAGGAAAGGGATCTTGGGGTTTTGGTGGACAGCTCAATGAAGATGTCAACCCAGTGCGCTGCAGCAGTGAAAAAAGCAAATTCTATGCTTGGCATGATCAGGAAGGGAATCGAAAATAGGTCGGCAAATGTTGTATTGCCTCTCTACAAATCTATGGTGAGGCCACATCTGGAGTACTGTGTACAATTCTGGTCACCACACCTTAAGAAGGATAAAACGGAACTGGAAAAGGCACAAAGAAGGGCAACAAAAATGATCCAAGGGATGGAGCAGCTCCCTTATGAAATCAGGTTGCAACGCCCTGGTCTTTTCAGCCTTGAAAGACGGCGTTTAAGAGGTGACTTGATGGAAGTGTATAAAATCATGCATGGGATAGAAAAGGTGAATAAAGAAACAATATTTTCTCTGTCACACAACATTAGGACTAGGGGGCACTCCCTAAAGCTCCAAGGTAGGAAAGTTAGGACTAATAAAGGGAAATATTTCTTCACCCAGAGGGTCATTGGGTTATGGAATTCACTTCCAGAGGAGGTTGTGACAGCTGTCAGCCTGGACAGTTTCAAGGCAGGATTAGACAGATTCATGGATACCAAGGGAATCAGTAGTTACTGAAATGGACATCCAAGTGCCACCTCTGTGTTGATTGAGGCAGGCAGGATTTCCCCGGGTACTGGTTGTGGAGGGTCGGGAGCAGGTGAGGGTTTTGCCCTCCTTTCTGCTAGAGATCCCCGTGTACAACTAGTGGGCCACTGTGTGACACAGAATGCTGGACTAGATGGGCTGAGGCCCGATTCAGCATGGCTCTTCTTATGTTCTTATGTTCTTAGGAACAAATACACCCCTTTTGTGCGTAGTCAAACTTTCCCCTCCCGACATCCCCATTGCCTCAGCACTATAAGACAGTTTCGTGAGACCAGTCACTCTCATTGCAACTGTGTTGTAATGGTGAAGCTGCAAACCATATTTTAGTTCTTGTGGACCACTGGTGGTCCATGGACCACAGCTTGGAAACCAATGACTTAAACAAATATTGCATACAATATAAAGGTGGCTAAAGGGTCTAGTCCAGGGGTGCCCACAGTTTTTCAGCATGCGAGCTACTTATATTAAAACCAAGTCAGAAAGATCTACCTATGTGCTCAAGGCTGGAGAGGGGAGGGGCGTGGCTTGGCCAGAGGGGGCGGGGCCAGGCCGCACCACGCCCCACCCGCTCCCCTCTGGCCTTTGGAGCTCCCAGCAGCTTTTCCAGGCTTGAGGATGGCAATGCCAAACCAGTAGTGACATAGCTAGCACAAGGCTGGCTTGGCACTGCCCTCCACAAACCTGAAGCAGCTGCTGGGAGTGCCGAAGCTGGGAAGGGGGCGGGGCTTGGTGTGGCCTGGCTCCGCCCTCTCTGGGAAGCACCCCATCCAGCTGGGATCGACCTCCTTCGGTCCCGAGATCGACTGGTCAATCACGATCGACTTCCTGGGCAGCCCTGGTCTAGTCCAATATCTGCTAAGGCAATCAAAATAGTTAGCCTATGCTCTATACATTTTGTACAAAATAATTCAGGGGAAGATTCTCCTCTTCCAAAATAAAAATAAAAATGCTCTCTGTGAAACATTGGCATGTTTTTACTTATAAACATCCATGCACATCCCCCATGTATATAACTATTGCAGCCTTTATTGCTTCATAAAGGTTTCCATGTACAGACTGTGTGGTGCAGAGGCTCGGTTTGGATTTTAGTCACTCAGGCTTTAATCCCACTGAATAATTGAATTCACTAGATAATCTGCAGCCAGTTATTCACCTTCAGCCTGATGTAACTCATATTGCTCTTGTGAGAATAAAGTAGGGAAGAATACTGGTATCTGTGCCACTTTGAGCTCCTTGATGGCATATAAATGTAACTTTTTAAAAGAGAAATAATATTTCTGAAAATTGAAAACTTCGTCATAACTGGCGCTACCTTTTTAAACCATTTCTTTCAATTACCCACGAATACAAATTCACCTGCAAGCTTGTCCCAATAATCAGCATATACAAATCTTCTCCATATTATATTGGTTTTAGATGCTAATGAATTTTTTCTCTTGTCAACATTGAAAAGCATGTCACTTGAACACAAACGAGAGGCATGCCACTGTGAAAGGAGGAATATTATTGCATGGAAGAAAGCAACGACAGAATATAGGGAAGAATGTATCATATCTCAGCAACCTCACTAATCTACTTAATCCAGTGAAAATTCTCAAAATGTGATAGACCTTATAAAAGGAACGGGAGGAAAGTGAAAACAAGAGAACTTCTATCCCAGGAACTTCTGAAATCACATTATACAAATATGTGTCCCTATTACACCAGGACAACTAATTTCACTCTTGCAGCCTTTTGTTCTATCACTGTGTTTAGTTTACAAAGAAATGACAAATATTTGAAATATGTTCCTATTGATTCAACAGCACAATGAACATGAGTGGTACTTTACAAAGTAGAACATAACATATCCCTGCCCCGAAGGTACTTACCATCTAAAACAGCTTAAGGGGAAACAACAGAAAAAAGCAACATTCTTGGTCTGATAATAGAAAATGTACATTTTATTATGGAGAAACAAAACTTATCCTGTGCTTTTGGTGTCCTTCACTGTTGATTGATCCACATTTTCTAAAGTTAAGAGTATTGAGCAAGCATCTTCTTCTCCATTTTACAGTGAATATGTAAGTGTATTAGACAAAACCCAAAATATATTTTTTTAAAATTATGTAACCTGACCTGGAGGAGCTCCTTTACCAACTAATTTCAATACCCTTGCTGCATCTTCAAAAGCCATACAGATACTTGCTTGTTTGTTTGCAAATCAAAGTAATAAGCCCAAAAAAATGGAGGGAGAGGAAAAATCATACAGTAAAGTGTGCATGTAATTTCATTGTGCAACAGCACAGTGACAAATAAAGCTATTTTATTCTATTATGTTCTATTTAAGTAGATGTCACTGACAATACTGCCATTTGGAGGGGTGGGGGAATCTTTACATTGACACATATAGGACTTAAAATTATGCTAAATGGAAAGTATATTAAATAAAAATTCTTACATCTAAAATTAATCAAAAACAGTTACATTACTTACAAAAAAGGCAAATATTATGCTAAGTTACTCAACTTTTAGCTATCTTGAGATAATCTTTCCAAAACCCAAACCCTATAAGTCTATAGAATTTGATAAAAATAGATAAAATGGTGAAATCCTGTTCCCCCTTAAACTAAAATGTGTTAGCTATATTCAAAATATTACAGCTGCTATTTTTAGTCAAACCCCAAACCGTTTTGCTCTAAAGTGTTAGCAAGGCAAACATGAATGGAGAAACCTGCCAAGGTGAAGTTCATTGTGTTTCGAAAGGGAAGTACTGAGGAAAAATATGTATGAAAACCTATATTTTGGAGTTTGGGGGTTAGAAGTGCATGTTTGGGCATGTATACATGATTCCACATACTTGTGCATGTTTATTTTTATGGTTACAGCTTGCTATTGAGAAATGATTCACTTTGATTTTTTTAAAATGTGGGGGTGTTGTTGGCCTTTGGGGGAATGTCAGGAGACTCTAGTGTTACAAAAGTATGGTCCAAGGACTACAAGCACCCTACAGGTTTTGTTTTCCATACTATAACTTTAGAGCCACCTTGGAAAATAAAAAAAAACATTCTCCTTTTCTAATATTATTTATTTTGAGATTTGTCTCATTTCTGGGAGACCCAAAGAAGTACAGAAATTCCCTGAGGATTCAGTTGGAGCCTTGGTATCTATCTGGCAAACTATTTGTGAATTTGCTGTAAACCATGACTATATCCAATGGGTAGGGCTTTGCGAGTTGTGAGGGAATCAAGACAAAATGGTTTCCAATGGCCTCGCTCCACTGTCAGAGGCCATAGAATGTTTAACTGGATTTGGATGCATTATTCAAACAGCATTTGGTGTCTGGGTCTACCCATGTGTTTTAGTTGTAAATTGCTGTCAAATGGATTTTGACTTTAGAGACCTCCACATTACCTTATGAACAAGAGCTGTGAATTCTTGAATGAGGGATCATCTACATGGGACAAATGAGGAGCAACAGGGGTAAATGGATTCTGTGGCATCTATGTGATGCATGTGGCCCAGTCACACTAACAGCCACCAAGGCTGCTTAATGCCTTGTTCTGCATGAAAAATTTGGCCTGAGCTTTGTGGCAGTTGAGCAGTTGTGCTGGTTCTAGTTGCGGCTGTTCAAGTGGGCATCCCACTTTCCAATAGTTCGGGTAGTCTGAGAACAAGGGATGACACTGATTTTCTCCTTCTATTATTGACTTAGCAGAGACCACAAGGTATGACATTGCTGATGATCATTCCTCATCACATCTACTGATGCTGGCCAGAACATCTGAGCAATCAGAGAAGGGAGAGAGGAAAGAAGGGGGCAATTCCTCCTTTCCCTCTTCACTTCTCCTATGTCACTCTGCTGCTCTCTGTAAGTGAGCGAGCTACTGAGTTGACTTAATGCCTGGCTGCAAGGAATCTTCCCTTCTGATCCAGAGTTTATCACTCTGGATGGGTTCCAATGTATGTGGCATCAGTAGACGACAACAACAACAACAACAACAACAACAATTTTATTTATTACCCACCTCTCATTGTGGCTCGAGGTGGGTTACAGAATAATTAAAAGACATAAACATTGTAAAAACACCACAAATACACATACTAAAATACATATTAAAAGACACAAAACAAATTAAACAAAGGGCACACATTAAAAATTCATGATTAAAACTGGTATTCTAGATGGACCCTCAGTATCTCTGTTTAGAATACAGTATTTCCTTTCCTCCTTCCTACTTCCATCCCCTGGTGGCACAGTGGGTTAAACCACTGAGCTGCTGAACTTGCTGGTCAAGTGGGAAGGTAATGGCTCCCCATGCAGTCATGCCAGCCACATGATCTTGGAGGTGTCTATGGACAATGCCAGCTCTTCGGCTTAGAAATGGAGATGAGCAACACCCCCTCCCTCAGAGTCAGACATGACTAAACTTAATGTCAAGGGGAAACCTTTACCTTTTACTGTTTTGACTTCTAGAGAAAGTTCAGGCTTGATTTGTACTCATTTATCTGTCTTTTTAGCAGTACATGATATCCATAGAACTCTTATCCAGTGCTACATTTCAAATGAATTGATTTCCTTCCCATCACTTTTTTCACTGTTCAATCTTCCTCACAATCATGTATAGAAAATGTTAATTATGAGGGAATGGATAATCTTAACCTTAGTATTCAATGATATACCTTGACACTTTATGTATGTATGCATGTATTTATTTACTATATTTATACCCCATTCTTCTCACCCTGAAGGGGATCCAGAGTGGCTTACACTTATGGCAAAATTCAATGCTGCATTATAAATACAAATAAATGAATACAACACATTGAGCAATAAACAAATAAAACATATAAACACAATGAAAACAGATTAAAACATAATGTCTAGTCTCATAGTCATTATTCATGGTGCTGAAGTCAAATTCCATATTGCATTACTCCATGAATGCCTGGTTCCAGAGCCAGGTCTTTAAATTTTTCCTGAAGACCAGGGAGAAGGGGGCCAATGTAATGTCACTGGGGAGAGAATTCCATAGCCAAGGGACCGCCACTGAGTAGGCCCTGTCTCTTGTCCCCACCAGACGCACTTCTGAGGGGGTGGGATCAAGAGCAGGGCCTCCCCAGGAGATTTCAATGCTCTAACTGTTTCATAGAAGGAGATACGTTCAGACAAGTAAGTTGGACCAGAATCATTCAGGGCACTTCAGGATCTTGTCAAGTTCTACCACAGTAACCCATTCAAGTCCCAGTCTTTTTCCTGATTTCTTGGCCACAATCTCCATTCTGATTAATGAGCCAAAATATGGGAAATCTTGAATTATTTCAATAACTTCATTGTTAACTTGAAAGTGATGAAATCACTTGTGGTCATTATTTTTCTTTCAGATTTTCTATGGCCCCATCTACTCTGCTATATAATGCAGTTTGAAAATGTGGTTGAAGTGCATTATATGAATCTACTAGGGGTGGTTGATCCATAAAAAAATTGATTCTAAACTCGTGTGTGTGTCGGGAGGGGGGGATTCCATTGCTGGGTCGTTATAGACATTCAAATAAACAAATGAGATAGGCTGACCCACCAATAGCATACACAAGAGAAGAATCACAGGGGAGAGAAAGATATAACAGCAATATAAATATCAAGCAGTACAAATTCTCAGGTTCCAAATCAACATTTATCTATTATACTTGAAGTAATTTAAACAAACAATATACTGTAATAAAGATTATGCATACATGCTGTCTTCTAATACATCCATACACAGCAAATACGGGCGGTAAGCTCACATGCAAGTGAGTAGACGTCGTAAAAAGGCGGAAAGGAGTTCATGCATCATCAGAGAGGGACAGAGTCCTGGATGTCTCCCAACATATAATAAAGAATTGTAAATAATAGTCAAGTCCCGGTCAAAGATGCCTGTCTTATATGGTATTTATGTATTAATGGGAAGACATTCCATGGTCAACGAAACCAACATTGATGCGCGCCTTCGTTTCGCCCCCGGAGGGGCTTCCTCAGGCCTCCTGCCTGATATCCCAGCGATATTGTCAGCACTTGCGGTGCTCGCGTTTCTTCATGCATTGTGCGGTTCCTGTTTTACGACGTCTGTAGACAACGCTACCTAGGCCACGCCCACTGGTCCTGAGGAAGCCCCTCCGGGGGCGAAACGAAGGCGCGCATCAATGTTGGTTTTGTTGACCATGGAATGTCTTCCCATTAATACATAAATACCATATAAGACTGGCATCTTTGACCGGGACTTGACTATTATTTACAATTTTTTATTACATGTTGGGAGACATCCTGGACTGTGTCCCTCTCTGATGACGCAGGAACTCCTTTCTGCCTTTTTACGATGTCTACTCACTTGCATGTGAGCTTACCGCCCGTATTTGCTGTGTATGGATGTATTAGAAGACAGCATGTATGCATAATCCTTATTACAGTATATTGTTTGTTTAAATTATTTCAAGTATAATAGATAAATGTTGATTTGGAACCTGAGAATTTGTACTGCTTGATATTTATATTGCTGTTATATCTTTCTCTCCCCTGTGATTCTTCTCTTGTGTATCGTTATAGAAATTCATCCGAAAAAAATTAAATAAATTTTGTAATTGAAACGTAATTAATAATGAATTTTCATTTTTATTTGTTATGCCAGCTGGGAGGCTAAAATGGAGGGCTTGCTCTCAACTCTTCCCTCCCTCCCCCCCAGGTCAGAAGCATCTCGGATTAAATTTAATCTGAGATGCCTCTCAGCTAGGAAGGCAGGGAGGCTAGAATGGAGGGCTTGCTCTGCTCTCTTCCCTCCCCCCCCCGAGCTCAGAAGCATTGTGCATTATATTTAATGTGTGATGCCTCTCAGCTGGGGGGGGGGCAGGGAGGGAAGAAGGGAGAGCAAGCACTCCACTCCTCCCGGGTTGGATTCTGAGCTGGCAGGGGCAAAGGGAGGCAATGCCACCTTGCCCCTCTGCCAGCCCAGTAACCAACCCGCGTTCCCTTTAACCCGCGTGTCAGATGGCGACAGGAGGGTGGAGGGGGCAGCCTGGCACCCTCCTCTCGCCAGCCAAGACCCAAATGGGGGTTATTTTTAACCCATGTTTTGGTGTCATCTGGCGAGAGGAGATGCTGCCTTCCACTTCCCTCTCGCCAGCTGACAACCAAAGGTGGGTTAAAGATAAGAAAGAGCGGAAACGACCAAATAATGCACGCTTTACATAAATGGCTGACCCGGTTTCGATTTAGAAAGGTCACTGCCGGGTTGGACGACGAGGGTCGATATAGGGTCAAAATAATTTCAAATACGAAAAATTAACAGAAATCAAAGTATTATGACCGGAGATATCGATTCCTAGAATCTACACTGATTCTATAACACAGTTTGAAAATGCATTGTATGGCAGTGTAGATAGGGCCTCAAATGCCCCCAAATAATCAGTGACCTCTACCAGTTGCTCAAGGTTATCAACGGTAGATGAACTTGACGTTATCTGGTAGAAACAGTTGCAATGCATTTGGTTCATGGAAGAAAAGCATAGTGTTCAGGCACAAAATATAAAAATGTGACAGTGAATAATTAATAATGCTGATGAACCAAGTTATCCTTAACTCAAGAAATAAACAGAATAAATAGGTTTCTTATCAATTTCACCACTGACATTGAATTTCTATGTCTTTTTGAGTAAGTTTATGGATATAGGTTATGGATATAGGATTGCATGATGAATTAAATTCAGTCCTGTTGAATTTTGTTAATAAATTTTCTAAAATGAAAAAACAAATAACCAGGGGTTTCTCCTTTTTAATTAAACAATTGTTTAATTACATTAATACTCCAACATGCCTTAAGAATGAAAAAGTAATTCCCCATGGACATATGCTCACTCAGCTATTGCTGTTTTTGTTGGAACAATTGGCTTAGATGGAAAATACGTTTCAGCTAAAGAGATTTTGTGAAGTTAATATAATTACATGGAACCCAGTAATTTTAATTACTACGTATGAGAGATTTGTGAGCAGTCTTGAAAATTGCGGCCTTCAATATTCTTTAATAGAATAATTGGTCTTGATTTTTAATTTTTTAAATCTTTCATTTAAAGTGTGTATTTCCAAGTCTACAATTATTTAATTACAAAGACCTGAATCAATAGCAATTTCTAAGCTTTAACGGACACCAAATCCAAAGATTCTAGGCTTGCAAATGATTATTTTTATCCAGTTCTCACACACCTAGATTTGTTACTGCAACTTAACAGGGTTGTCTATTTGTCTTCTTTTTAAATGAACTGACATTGTTGACTACTGAGAGGTTTTTTTTTTACTGTGGGGATTGCTGTTTAGTATCTAATGGGGTTTTATTTGTCAGATACCATTTGCTACTAAGGCAGCTTACTAAGCTGATGGAAACTTGGGAATTGTTCTGCACTAGGGTTGGCACTTTTTGAGATAAGAGTAAGGGATATTTCCCAAAAAATACGGGATTTTTCACAAAAATAAGAGACATTTCATAAAAACTTGAAAATTATCCATTTGATGATATTTTGCACCGGGAATGTGGCACAGCTGGCTCGGTGTCAGCTGCATAAGATCTCTACTGACCAGAAGGTCATGAATTCGAGGCCTGCCCAGGTTGGGGTGAGCTCTCGACTAATTTGTGTAGCTTGTTGTCGACCTTTGCAACCCAAAAGACAGTTGCATCTGTCAAGTAGGAAATTTAGGTACCACTTTGTGGGGAGGCTAAATTTAACTGATTTCTGGAATGTTAAATTGCCTCCATATATGTTGTATGTCAATGGCATTGAATGTTTGCCTGTATATGTGCATTGTGATCCACCCTGAGTCCCCTGCGGGGTGAGAAGGGCGGAATATAAATGACGTAAATAAATAAATAAATGTTTTTAAAGGTAAATGTCCCTTACTCTTATCTCAAAAAGTGGCAACCCTATTCTGCACTGCAGTCAGCTTGGAATCCAGACAAAGGTCAGTATCATACTGCTTAGAAGAAGAATCACATGGCCATAGTACAAAGTCCCAGAAGCAGTAGGAAAAGGTCTCCAAAATACAAAGTGAACTAGTTTTAATACTCTTAAGAGAAAAAGCAGCATACAAATATGAAAATGGGTGATAATGATGGTAGCCTGTGGTTCTTGAGAACTCATATCGGTTTGAGTATAAGAGTTTTCCCCCTTCATGATGTAGAAGATGATAATGCAATATTCCGAGTGTTGGATTCGGACATTGGAAGACCACAACTTGAATCCTTGCTTGGCCATGGAAAACCCCTTGAGTGACCATGGGCAAGTCATGTTCTGTTAGGCCCTTTCTACTCTGTCATATAAAATCCAGATTATCTGCTTTGAACTGGATAGTATGGCAGAGTAGACTCATATAATCCAGTTCAAAGCAATGTAGATTATTTGGTTTGATAATCCAGATTATATAATACTATAGAAGGGCCTCAGTCTCAAAGTCAGGGAATGACAAATTCTAAGTGAACAAATCTTGCCAAGAAGCACAATGATAGATTCATTACTGTCATTGCAGCCATCTTCATTTCTGAACATCAAAGGTAATCTAAATGGATTTAGAGGGCAATATTTTGATTTACGATTCTCCAAAAACTGCGTGTATTGTCAAAACTGATCAAAAAACAAAGTAAGAAAGAAAAAATCAAAACAAAACAATTAGTAAGAAATCCATTTCTGAATTTTAAAAATAGTTATTTTAATATTAAAAAGTACTGCGTGTTCTTTTTAAATTTTTCATATTTATCTTTTATTACACATTTTGTTAGCTTCTGTACAGGTGGTAAATAGTACATTGGATGTTACCGCATTTATGCACATAAAACAAACTGTTCAGCAAATAAAAAGGGCACAAACATCAACCAATGAAAAGAAAATATTAACAGTAAACATTGGGCTAGGAGAGTATAGTAGCCAAAGAACATTTATTTTGAATGAAGTCTGTGTTCTCTTACACACTTGGATGGTTTTAGGAGAGACTGTGCTTTTTTCTTGAAAAATAAAAGGCATTTGTGTGGACCTTGGGTAATGGTTGTCAAAGGGTGTAAAACCAACTGTATGGTGTTACATGTAGCTAAGCACTTCATTTCACCCAACTGGAAATACAGTGTGTGTGTGTGTGTTTCAAAGAAGTATTAGTTTATGGATCTTTTCTGCCCATGCAATTAAACTCTTTTAGAAATTATTTGGGAAATTACTGTAAAATGCTTTTTTCAAGCTTTGGAAATTCCTATAGAGGAGAACCCGAGATGGACACACATTGTCATAATTTAAGACTTACTCTGCATGAAAAATATGCTTAGCATAGTTTTGTGTGCAGAGTATATCTTGCACATATACAGGTTTCCTACACATAAAAATGTATGAGGTTTCTGTTAAAAGAAAAATAGACACATTAATTTTTTTTTAAAAAATGATGTTTTGAAAACGACATTTTGACACTTTCTTACAGCAAAGGGAATAACTGTAACATTGTTCATTCTTGCCTCATAAAATGAAAATCTATAAAGAATTAAATAGTTAAACCTTTTTATTTTTAAAAAATTTGTTTGTTGAATTATAGTAGAGTCTCACTTATCCAATGTAAAAGGGCCGGCAGAATGTTGGATAAGTGAAAATGTTGGACAATAAGGAAGGATTAAGGAAACACCTATTAAACATCAAATTAAATTATGATTTTATAAATTAAGCACCAAAACATCATGTTTTACAACAAATCAACAGAAAAAGCAGTTCAATACACAGTATCGTCATGTAGTAATTACTGTATTTACTAATGTAGCATCAAAACATCACAATGTATTGAAACAGCTGTGGATCCAGGTGGGAGGCAGACTGTGCTGGATAATACACAACATTGCATGAGCAAAGATTGGACATTTATTTATTGGGTATATTTGTATACCACCCCTCTCAGCCCGAAGGCGACTCGGGGTGGTTCACAAGGCAACAATTCAATGCCAACAACATCATAAAAACATTTAAAACAATTAAAAACATTTACTTATCAATTAAAACCATGACAGTAGTAAAAACATATCATTACGTCTCCTAGATAAAAATAAGCGAGACTCTACTTTAATTCCAAAATGGAATTAATCTTAAGATATATTCCTAGTTTCCAATAATATTTTTAAGTTATTTATTACTCTTAAATGAACACAATGGACCCATTTCAATTTGAATATCCTACCCCAGACACTTCTGAACTTGTATCTTGGAAGACAAGAAATGGGAATAAAATTTGATTTCTTAAAATACTTTTGTGAAGTTTGGATTTGTGAAATGCGATGTTTTTATCCCTAGAGTTATTAGTACTTGTATCACTTTATGTTTGTATCATCTTTTCCTTAATATGTCTATGTTATTTAATGTTTGAGAGCTTGTAAGTTTAGTTACTTATGTGCCACACTTGTGCCCTGCCCTTCTCACCCAGATGGGGACTCAGGGTGGATTCACAAAGGCAAAATTCAATTCCGTATATATACGTATACATATTGGTAAATAAAAAACTGCATTAAAGTAAACCCAATTAAAAACATAAACATTAAAGCATCAATTAAAAACAAAAAAGTCCAAAAAACAAAAATATATTGAGGAAGAATGAATATCATGACATTCTAGCCAGATGTAACAAAGGGTCAGCTGGTCGTTTTTCTTATCTGTAACTTTTTAAGAGGTACCTGTTCTTCAAGTTATCCTGGAAGGATTAAACCATAATTTAAGAATTGTTGTCCCCTTTTGAACAACATAGCATCATAGTTACAGATATGTTTAAAATTATTGTTCAAAAAAAGCAATGAGGGAATAAGGGAAATTTAAAACTTGATGTGCTGGCTGGCCTCTTGATTTCTGGTCTGGTAATAGCAATGGGCCGACAACAAGCTATGTGCATTTAAATATCAAGGGTCACATGTGAAATATTCACAGAAATGTTTCTGCTTTCAGCTTGTTTCACACATTGCTTTTCAGCCAAGAGATGAGCAGACATTTTCTGTCACATCTCTAATTTCCACACAATTTTCATGGCAGTTCAACACAGAGAGCATTATAGTAATTTCATCCTGAAGGTTACCAAGAAATAAATTATGGCTGACATCAGGGAAGGTCCAGGTCCTACAAATAAATGACATTGATAAAAGGTGCTCCATGTGCAGCTGGCACTTGAACATTCAAAAGCAGAACATTTCTAGGCAAATTCAGTTTCCAGGCAGTATTATTTCAGTATGTTTAGATTAAACATCAGTCTGTTTGCTCACATCCATTCAACTCTCAAGCACTGTCTAAAGACTGCAGAGATTCTGGGGTTGTTGAAAATTATATACTTATGGTTTGAGAGCAGAAACATGAAAGTTTAATAGGAATTGTTAATGAGAAAAAAAATCAAATTTATGTATGTATAAATTAGAGGAGGCCTTTAAAAAAGAATTAAGTTAATGCTTTATAACCACACGGCAATATACATTTACCCATACTGTGTATATTTATCTGCATTAAAACCACATAAGAAAAAAAATTACTCAGATATTATCCACATAGTTAAAGTTGAACTGGTTGGTTAATTCTGATTAATCCTTTTAAATAAACACATGGAATAATTCATTAGCTATGGTAATAATGAAATCTACCCCTTACCTTTGTAAATGTTTCCCAATCTAAATGCAATGATCACATTTTTCTAACTAGATGTTTTTCTCTGTGATCAGTACCTACAGAGTATCTGATGTTTGGAATTGTAACCTTGTGGATCTCTTTTAATCTCTGAATACCCCCTATCTTCTCTTATTTGTTGACTGCCATTTTTAGCATGGCTCAGTATAGCATAGTAATTCAGGACATGATCTTAGTCTAGGCAGAGCCATATGCTACTCTGGATTTACCATAAAGCTTTGATCCCATCCTCATGCTCACAGGGAGTGAGCAGAATCAAAATGCATGTGGCTATATCCTCATAGCTAAACATGATATGAATGGAGTAGACCACGCTCAATCGCCACAGTGCTGAGACATAGCCAGATGCCCTTATATATTACACACTTCCTACAAGGCAAGGAAACCAAACCTACAACCTGAGGACCTTGGTGCCACCATCCCAGTTTGCTAGGCGCCAGCAGACGAATATTTGGTTTAAAGGGTGAGGCCAGTTCTATGCACCCTGCGCTCCACCAGAAAAATCCATTGCATAGGCTTGAAGGACACATCCAACCTCCGAATTATCACCGCACTTGTAGAAAGTGTGGGATGAGTCCTTTCTGAATCTTCGTTCGTGAAGAAAAGCCAAGAAGACAAGGCAAGGAATCATCATAGAGGAACATTTTAGAAACTGTATGGTGTGTATGTGTGGGAGGTAGGGGTAAAGGAAAAATACCAACCTCCACTACACCCAAAAAGGACATGTGAAGGTGTAGGGAAGCCTACATAATATGTGTATGTTCTCTACAGGGTGCCAGCCGACCTGTGTCTGCCACTCAGATTCTCTATCCTCTCCTTTACTTTCTTCTGATATTTCAGCCAGTCAATCTTGAAAGAGGCAGTTTAGAGATGAGATAAGATGAGATGTGGTAGCACTCTCAGTAGCCCAGCCCCTCGCTTCCTTTTTCTTCATATTTTGTTTTTCCTCTTTTTTCCCCCCACAACAGCTCCAAATGCCAGAAATATAGTGAATCTGTTTTGAGCTTTGCTCAGAACTGGATTGACACAAGGCACTGAATCCATCCCTATCATTGGATAGCTCCTTTAAAGCAGATTTGCAACCTGCTAATATCCATGGCTGCAACCCACTTCTGCTTCTGCTGTGAATGTCATCAGTGCTGCTCTTGGTGGCCTGGACCACCCAAACTGCTCTTCACATCAGCTGCATAGAACAGTAGCAACCAGGAATACTGCAATATGACTCTGCAACAAAATTAATTCTTTGTATCTTGGTTTTTAGGCCTGTCCCTGGGGTTGTTTGGGGACAGTATCGGCTCTAGTTTCTTAGATATGATTATGATTTTCTATGAGAAAGTAACTGAAGAGTGGTATATGGCATATGTTTTGGATTTCAAAAACTAGAGCTCATAGAGGAAAATTGGCATCCATTTTGGAATCAGCAGGTCAAATATACCCAGAAACATGTCTAACATTTGAGGCATCAAAATGTGTTTTGGCCAGTGTGATCAATAACTGAGAAGAGTAGTAAGCTTCAAAAAGAGTACTACCATATTTCACAGACTCTAAGACACCCTTTTTTCTTGGCCAAAAATTGAGGTTGAAAAAAGGAGGGTCTCTTAGAATCACTTGTATCTTAGAATCACAATTCCCCTCATTAAGATATATCAGTGATGGCTAAGAACTTGGGAAGGCAGTTTACTGTCATGGGCAAAACCCAGAAAGTCTCCCTGCCCCATCTCCAATGTTTCCAACACACACATTTTTCCCCCATGCACATTTTTTCCATTACCACTGCCAGTTCGTAGAGTCAATTTTCTTCTCCGGGCTGCTGCTCACCATTTGCTGTGGTAAAGCGAGAGGATCTAGGATGTTGAGGACAGGATACCCCCCCCCCCCCCGGTGCTTGCAGCAGTGATGGGTTGAGAGGATGGAGGAAGAATCCTAGGACACCTTCTCCTTTCACCCTCATCACAGAGCCTCTTCTTTAACAACAGCAGTGGTGAGCAGCAGCCCCAAGACAACAAGCCATGCACGGATTGAACCATTAAACAAGCAGTGGTGATGCAAAAATTGGGGGTTGCCCAGGATAGTGACAAGTTGGGTTGAATACTATTTTTTTCTCAGAATTGAGGCTAAAAGAGAAGTGCATCTTACAATTGAAACTACCTTTTTTCTGGCCGTTTTACAATTCATGGTGCCTTACAATTGATGAAATATGATAATTCAAGATTAAATTAATATATAATTTATATACACACATGTATAAGTCTAGAAATTTTAATCAAGTCACCAACCCAAATACCTGGTTTGACTTATAGGTCTGTGTCAGCCATCCATTTATTGAGTAGAGTGTCAAAAGATGAGATCTTCGTCCTTTCCAAGAGAACCTTAAATTTATTTATTATTTATTTATTTAAAACTTTTATACCCCGGCCTTTTCACCCCCGAAGAGGGACTCAGACCATCAAACAGCAAGTATTCAATGCTAACATTTAAAATTTAAAACATCATACATTTACAATAAAATTATCAATACAAATAATATAAATACATTTTAAAAGCCTTTCGCCAAAGTAAAATCGAGTCCAACTCAATCCATATATTTGGTCCGTATCTAGTGGTTAGCGACTTTAGTCGATTCGCGATCTCCTCCTTCATTAAAGAAGTATCAACCCATTTTAACCTCTCATAGTCATAGTGCTACTGCTGATTCTTTTGAATGCCTGAATTAGAAAAGGGTGACTAGGAAAAATTGCCCTCTTCCCGAAGGTAGTATTGGCACTTTCCCATTTCTGTAGAATGGTCATTCTACATAGATCTATGGATCATTTCAAAATCTGCAACTTTGGCCACAAAACTTGCCTGTGACTTATACATGAGTATATACAGTAATTTATCCCTTATTTTCCCTCAAATAGTTAACAGTGTTAAAATACTGAAATTGAACCATGAAGTTTCAACCTCTTCTCCAGACCTCTAGTTTCAATAGACTGTAAACTGATCACATATGTGAGGACTTTTAAAAAGCCTCAGTGGTGTAGAAAGCAGCAAGTCTTCTCTCTTTGTTTCTCCCTTGTAAAAAAATCTGTCTACAGTTATATAGCATGGTCCACATCATCACAATGATATTAGTCTCTGACACCATTATCCTTCCCCTACTTCATGATTTCTGTTCATTAGTATGTAAATCAGCTCCTTACATATCTCACTTTAAAGCCAACTTAAAGAAGTCTTATATCTGACCACTGAAAGCCTCACTCTGATATAATTCCATTGTATAGTCAATCAGTTTCATAAGGGCACTTATACAATAAAACCATGCTTTTATGAAGCACTTCATCTTTTTGCAATTTTTACTTTCAGCTGACCATAGCGAGCAAAGTGAAGAGACGCTTTGCAGAGCATCTTTGCCCCTGGCAAGAATATATCTTTATACTGCAATGCCATGCATTTTAAGAAAACATATGTACATTTTGAAAAGGTTTGGAAAAACATGGACAGATAATATTCATGACAATCATGTTAACAGTTTGATTTTCATATTTTATTTGTAGAATAGCTTTTTTCCTTCTTGGTTTTATGACATTTCACAAATGGCAATCCACCAAGTGCTGCTTGTGTGTAACTCTTTGTTATTAATCTCAATGCAGAATGGACAGAAATAGTGGTGGTAAAATATACTAGTAATACATTTCTTTAGAATGGTGACATATATTACAAAGTGTAAATTCTCAAAATAGAATAAGACAATTGAGAACAGGAATAAGAACAGGGATCAATTCTAAAATATATATTATTATTATTATTATTATTATTAAATTCACATTTGTATACCGCTTCATCCCGAAGGCTCTAAGTGGTTTACATAAGATTGTGTGCCCATTGGCAGCACAAACAGGACAGTACAGAAGACATGGGGAAAAACACAAGGGTAGGGAAAGGGAGGGGGGGGGGGACGAGGTCAGCAGCGATGCCTACTGGAGCACCACCCCGCCATCAAAAGAAGGAAGGCGGGAGGGGGCAGCAGGATCGCTGGTACTGAAGCGCAAGCAGGGGGAGCAGGGGCCGACGTCTCCCCCATGGGGGTCCGTCTTTAAGGTCCCGACCCGGTGCGCAGTGTCCAGGTTGACCCTCGCGGTGGTCTGCCGGGTCCTATGGAGCTGTGCCGACCTATAGCCGGCGCTCCAGAACGTCCTGGATGGGAATGTCCTACGGGGGTCTTAGAGTCCTTGCTTCTGGGGGCCCACCTACCAGTGAGCCAACCAGAGCTCCGGCCCTAGTGTCCCGGTTCCCTTGGGTTCTCCGACAGGGAGATGGGTCCAATCCGGGGCTCACGGTGCGTAGAGTGGGGAATTCACCTCCCCTTCGCTTCCGCTATATCTATAAAGCAACTTCATTACTGGTCTTTGTTTTTCAGGCTGTAACTACACTGTCCTATATCTCAGGATCTGATCCGAGATTATCTGTTTTGAAATGGATTATATTAGTCTACACTGTCAGGTAATCTGGGATAAACAGATAATCTGGGATCAGATTCTGGGATGTAGGGTAGGGTAGATCCAGCCTCAATATCTAATTCTTTGCTTGAAGTGTAAGCCTCAAATTCAGGGGCGGTCTAAGGTAATTTTATATGGTAAGCGAACATTATTTTGGCGCCCCCCCAAACATTATTTTGGCACGCCCCCATGTAAAACAAATATACAATTATAATATCACAATACCATTAGTAGTATTATATTGTATCAATGTATATACAATATATCATAGTACGTACTCATACTATATTATATCATAATTATATTATACTACATTACAACATAATTATATTATAATAAATTGACATTATAATATAATATAACATTCTATTATACTATTATTATAAAATATTAAATAAAATTATTTATTTAAATAAAATTATCATCTACTAAATATTTTCATTACTCCTATAAAACTCAAATAACCCCAAATAAAGTAAAATAAAATATTATATATTACTATTTGCCTGCGCAGTTTCGCCTGTTTCTCCTTGATGCTCCCGGCTGGCACGCGCGTGCAGGGAGGTGGGCGGTTGTGGTAGGGTTCACACATGATTGGGCCTGGCGAGGGAGTTCGCCTCAGCACGCGGCAGCTACTTCCAGTGGCGGCTGTCAGGAGGCAATACATCGCCAATAACCCTTTGGCTCTACTCCCCTCTCCCTTTGTTTCCACCCCCTGCCTGCCCAATTGGGTCACCATAATCGGCGGCAGGGCAGAGACAAAGGGAGAGGGGAAGCACTCCCTGCCTGCCCGATAGGGAGTGCTTTGCTTACAGGCTTCTGCGCACAGGAGCTACTGGGCATGCGTGGAGGTTTTCGTGCATGTACAGTTGTTCCTGCGCTCAACATCAGCTCCGGAGCAACTGCGCCTGCGCGAAAACCTCCACGCATGCCCAGAAGCAGCGTTGGAGCTCACAAGGCTGGTGACCAGGAAAGGAACAGTTACGCTTTAACCGTAAATTCTGAGATGGCGACGCCTTCTTAAAGCTCAGGACAAGGTCTCGCTTACTTGGCCTACTCTTACCTGTAGGAACGCCCCTGCTCAAATTTTAAGATTTACTACCACACTACCAAAATTAGTGCTTGCAAGAATATTAGCTGCGATCGCGTTATCAGAAACGAGCATGCTAATACTGAAATCCAGGTCAGGTGCTTTGCAACCTGCAATACTTCCGAGCTGGTCTATGCCCTCAGATGTAGTTGTCCCCGCCCCTTTGTTTACGTGGGGGCAGACGAAAGAGCGTTCAGATGCGCATTTCGGGCATAAATCGAACGTGAGACGGGCAAACAGGATTCAGTCTTATATTCGCATTGTTTTAATTTCAAACATCGTCCCGAAGAACTCAGGTTTACCTGCATAGAAAAAATCGCCTTTACCTCTCACTCTAATCATCAACTAGCACTCTTACGTGCTGAAACCCGCCTGATCTCCGCCCTCTCCACCGAACACCCTTACGGGTTAAACGAAGGCCTATCTATTTCAGATCTACTTAATTAATCCTTGATTGATTTATATGTAGGGTGTAACTAATTATCAATCACATGTTTTGTGTTAAATATGCTGTTCTTTTGTTATTCTGGGCCATACTCCCTTGAGTTTGGCCCGTGCCTGACTTCACGTGCCGTAATTGGTATGTATCATTGCGTTATTGACTTGTATGTAAATTGTATAATGCACCTCGCTTTGGACTGGCTAGCTATTACCTGGACACTCTATTTAATGTTTTAGATACCGTGGATGCCTCTGATGCCTTATCATAATTTTGGGTTTTGAAAAAGCGCCTGTGAGCGCAAAACGGAGCGGAAACCCGGTGACTTCCGTCAACCCGGCCCCTACCACGAACTCAACGGCTCCACTTGTCTACATGGATTTATAAATTGGGATAATACCCTGGGACATTTATGAACTTTAATTTGACCCTCCTGGTCCTTCCATTAATCCTTAAACATTGTAATTTGTCGTGAGTATAACACTGTATGTTTGCTATACTATTGATTTGATTATATATCCTTAACAACAATAATGATATATTGAGTACGTACTAGTTTTGTTGTGTGGTCCTTCACTTGTATCGCTGTATGGTCGTAGCTGCCACTGCGTATTCTTTCCAGACACAGTTTGTGGCCTTTCAAGGAGTCACTGGTGCTTATCCCTATCCTGGTGTAGGCTCATCCAGACCAAACACAGTAACATCCTCTCTGCATTAGGAAAAGAGTATAATTCAGAAGTAGGCATATGTATATGGATTCTTGAATTCTATGTGAGATTTTTCATAGAGAAGTCTTTGAATGTGTAATAACCTCCTTTTCATAGCACCCTTACATTTTCATCTCCTATTGTTCATATGGGTTAAATATTAGGCTTGTTTGATTTTTTAAAAATGGTTCAAAACTCACTTCGGATGTAGGGGGCATTGGTGGTTCAATTTGGAATTGAATTTCGAACTTTCCAAAATTTCTGAAATTGCATGTACAGTAGGAAAAGATGCAGAGAAGGCGATACACTCACTGGAGGGCCTGTCGCCTTCTCCTCCACCACCACCACATTAACAGCCGAGGCAGGCCTGGAGTGGAAGAGACCCTCAGTCAGGCTGAAGCCCCTCCAGAGCTGCTTGGCTCCTGGTACTTAGCTTCAGCCTGGTACTTAGCTTCAGCCTTCCACTCCAGGGCTCCCAATGAAACCTCGCAAAAAGAGCCCACACAAGGACAGGCTTTTCCTCTTGTGATCCACCTTAAATCCAGCCCCATTTGACCCCCCAAGACGACTTCCCATTGGGTTTTCTGGAGACATTTCCAGGCCCTAAATTATACATGGAGGAGTAATCAAAAGGCAGCCTAATTCTTTAACAAGGTTGGAGACAAACTTGATTGAAAAGGTGGAGAGATAGTGGGGACTGACTGGGGTCAGGCTTTGGGTGTCTTTTCACCTATCTTTGGCAACTTTGGCTCAAGGTCACATTTCTCAAAACTGGGGAAGGAAGGGAGGAAAGGAAAGAAAAGGAAAGGGATGGAGGGAGGATAAAGAAAGAAAAGGAAAGAGTAAGGGAAAGAAGAAGGG
This sequence comes from Anolis apletophallus, assembly GCA_030556195.1. Classification (NCBI taxonomy): domain Eukaryota; kingdom Metazoa; phylum Chordata; class Lepidosauria; order Squamata; family Anolidae; genus Anolis; species Anolis apletophallus. The sequence goes on from JARBWK010000012.1 coordinate 39,041,273, forward strand.
AAGGAAGTGATTGAGGGAAATGAGGAAAAGAAATAAGTTAGGGAAAGAAGAAGGGAAGGGCAGGAAAGAAGGTGAAGGAAGGGAAGAAAGAGAATGGAGGATATAAGGAAAAGAAAGGAGTTGGGAAAAGAAGAAAAGAAGGGAAGGAAAGTCGGTGAAGTAAAGGAAGGAAGTGAATGAAAGAAGGAAAATAAAGGAAAGGAGAAAAGGATAGGAGTAAGGGAAGGGGAGGAAAGGAAAGGAGGTGAAGGAATAGTCCAAATGCTGGGTCTTTTCCGATTCACTTCCTGAGTCGGAACAAAGATGGCGACAATGGCTTCGAAATGGCAAAAATACTTTCGGGTTAGCAAATCACTTCGAAATCGCTTCAAAAAGGAATTTGATCCGAATTTAATCTGAATTACAAAGATTCCGATTGGACCTAACCATGCCTATTAAATATATAACAGCTAAATAATATCATTAGAAATATAGAATATATATACTTATTCTGATATATCACACTAGCAGCAAAGAATACTGCTTGTTTGTGTTGGAATTCAACCCCACACTGCTATGTCTCAAGTCCTCAATGAGGAACAGTTTACTTAGCTTAGAATAGTCTAAGGGTTTCTCTTCCCCATGTCTCCTGTATGACAGTTGGAATGTATCTATTTTGTTCTCTCTCTCTCTCTCTCTCTCTCTCTCTCTCTCTCTCTCTCTCTGTCTCTGTCTCTGTCTCTCTGTTTCTGCTCTGATTGGTTGTTTAAAACTGATACTTTTCTGCTGCAAGCCTTTTAAAATGTGACTTCTGTTTCTCTTACATATGATTATGTGCTGTGTGCTTTGAGGTCCCTGCGTGTGTGTCAGAGAGATGTAGTGATTGGTGTTTTTTCCCCTCTCTTGAAACCTTAGAAGAGATGGGTGTTAACGTAGCTCAGATCCAGTTCTTTACCACGAAGAAATGTAGTTAGTTATTTATTATTATTGCAAATAAACCTTTTGAGATTTTTAAGATTGGACTCTGCGTCTTTGCCTGTCTAAGCTCTTAATTCTTTACAGCTACATCACACGGCACTTCACGTGCTGCTCACTAATGAGCTGATGCTCAACTTTTGCATCCTGTATGTTTTTGGATGCTTTGCTTTTATTAAGTGCAATTTTTTCCAATAGTTCAAACCTGGAAATGAACTTAGGCAATGTTGACAGAATAATGGTCTAAGTATTAAGGTTTTTGAGGCTGCATCTATTCTGTAGAATTGATGCAATTGACACCACTTTAATTGCCATGGCTCAGTGCTATATAATCCTTATATTTATTTATTTATTTATTTATTAGATTTCTCAACTGCCACTCCCAATGGCTCGGGGCAGTTTACACTCAGAACAAAGCAATACAATAAAAACAATAAAAACAGTTACAATAAAATACAGCTTAATCTGTGTATTAGGACTCGAAAGCCTGCTTAAACAGAGCGGTCTTACAGGCTTTACGAAAAGCTAACAAATTTCGTAAAGTTCGAGTCTCAGGAGGTAAAGCATTCCAAAGAACTGGAGCAATAATGGAGAACGCCCTTCTCCGAGGGCGTTCTCCATTATTCTTTGTACCTTGGTGTGGCATCAACATTTACTATTATCATCATCATCATAAATATAATAATAATAACGTTTATTTATACCACATTTAATCTCCCCCGAAGGAGACCTATAAAAGCTTAGGGCCCTTCCACACAGCCCTATATCCCAGAATATCAAGGCAGAAAATCCCACAATATCAGCTTTAGACTGGGTTATTTATGTCCACATTCAGATAATGTGGGATTTCCTGCCTTGATATTATGGGATATAGGACTGTGTGGAAGGGCCCTCAGAAGTAAAAGTAAGACCACATAATTTAAAATATACAAATATGCAAACATTAAAACAGAATTAAATATAACAGTATTAAAACTTACAGTAAAAATCCATTAAATTATATTCAAGGTGAAAAATCATAGCATTCCCTGATTTGCTCTTAAAAACCTTATTCTTTAAAAAGAAAAGGCTAAAGACCTTGGCAGAAAAGGCTAAAAACCTTGTAATCCCATAGCATTGAGCCATGGTGTCAAACTGCATTAATCCTACAGTGCAGATTAGGCCAAAAATGCCAAACTAATGCGTTTTTCAAAGGATAAATCAATTGAAGTTGTTTTTTGGAAAAATGGAAATGAAATATGAATATTTTGAACAACACAAAACCTTAACAATGTTAAAAATCTGTGGCTATGGTTACTAGTAATTCTTGTAAATATAATTTAGTAAGATCTGCAATGGCAGAATAATATATATTTCTTTCTGAAATATATATTATTTCAGAGGGAGAGTTCTATTGTATTTTAGTTAGTTCAGGGCGAGAGTTCTATTGTCTTATAGTTAGTGTGTAATGTTTTCGTTAGTGTTTTATTTTTATGTCTTAATAATGTGTATTATTTGGAGTTTGGTTTTAGTTCTTGTTATTTATATGCTTCCCCATTTTCTTTTCTTTTTTTCTAAATAGTTTTTTATTGATTTACGTTCATTAAAAACACAACAGCATTACAACAAAGACAGGAGTTATACAATACAGAAAGAAAAGGATCCAGTACCCAAAAAAATTGCGGTAGTTGTTAGAGCAGGGATGGGCATTGGGCGGCCCGCGGGTCGGGTGCGGCCCCTTGGGTGCTCCCATCCGGCCTGCGGAGCCTTGGGCAGCGCTGTTGACTGGGGGAGAGAGGTAGCCGGTGGCAGTGCTGGTTTTCAGGCGAAGAAAGGGATCGCCCAGCAAGTACAAAGCCATGAGTAGCTTTGGTTTGACGAAAAGGAAGGAAAGCGAGGCGAACGCCCTCTCCCAGTTCTCGCTCAGGCTGCAAAACAAACTCCGGCGGAAGCCCCGGCCCCTCAGCATGTTCCGCGGTGATGTCAGAGTTGGCATCATGGAAGAGGTTCAGGGGGCGGGGCTTCCGCCGGAATCCCTTTTGCAGCCTCAGCGAGCGAGGAAAGGGAGCGGTTTGCTATCTCCCTTGCTTTTTGCTTTCTGTGCGGCAAAAAGTAAGGAAGGGAGCAAACGCTCCCTTTCCTCGCTCGCTGAGGCTGCAAAAGGGATTCCACCGGAAGCCCCGCCCCCCTGAACATCTTCCGCGATGATGTCACAGCCGGCATCACGAAAGACGCTCGGGGCGGGGCTTCAGCCGGAGTTTGTTTTGCAGCCTCAGCAAGTGAGGAAAGGGAGAACACGTTGCGCTCGCTCCCTTCCGTGCTTTTTGCCGCACAGAAAGTTACACATGGCTTTCTGGCTGCCTGGGCTTCCCTTTCTTCGCTGGGAAGCCGCACTGCCCGTCCCTCCCTTTGTTCGCCAAGGATGAAAGAAGAGATTTCATACGCAACCGTATGTTTTTCTGTGGAAGATATCATATTTAATTGTTATATGCCTGGGCCTGCTTTGAGGGAAATATAATGAATTAATATTCTTATTAAATGCTTGGGCCTGCTTTGAGGAATATAAAATGAATTAATATTTAGGTGCGGCCCTCCATAATATTTTTTGGCTCTCATGTGGCCCCTTGGAAAAAATAGTTGCCCACCCCTGTGTTAGAGAGAAAGAAAAGATAGAAGGGGGGGGGAATAGAGAAAGCAGGGGGCTAGTTCCCCTTAGTGTTAGTTAAGGTTGATTGTCCTCAGATAGTTCTAATTGAGGGCAAATTCCCGAAGTAAAGTATAAAAGTCATTGAAAAGCTAGAAATAGAGATAGGGATATGTTTCCCCATTTTCTTCATTTTTTATCTTTTCCTTTTTCTGAATGTTTATGTCTTTGGTTGTGAATTACAGTTTTTTTGTATTAAAATTAACAAATTGACAATTTTTAAAAAGAAATAGTGTATTTCTTATAAATCCTAGAATACTTTTAGAGCGACTAACTGCAATGGATAAAATAATGGCAACATAATTGCAGTAAGTGTTATGTTATACCTAAGCTCTAACCATTATTGCACATTAAAGAATTTCCATCCCAGTAATTCTGTTCTGAGTAACTTCAATCCATTCATCATCATGAAATGTGCAAAACCATGAGTGCATTTCACTGATGCAAATTTAATAATACTACTACTCCACACTTAATTAACAACTCACATGGCAGGATCCCAGGTCACTTTCCAAACATTAATTCATTACACTCCTCAGTACCCTTATGAGGCAGAAGACTGTGAGTGGCCAAAAGTGAATCTTCAAATATAAAATTGCTAATAGTCTTGCCCAAAGATTTAAAAAGAATAGGAGTAACATCTTATTACTCTCAAATAACCTACCAACCAATTGTTGCCAGGAGTTAGCAGAACAAAGAAACAAAAATGACTAAGTAATGAGTATGCGAGAAATGACAAAGATGTATGTGAAGACACTCAAAATGAACCTTACTCTTGCATGGGGAAAAAGAAAACTTTTGCTTATAAGCCATGAATATCAAGGAGTTACAATAATTAATTATTTAGGAAATACTCCTAGCTCCAGGAAATGTTTATTAGCTACCATTGGGTAATCTCACCCTGGTTCCAAACATGATATTACACATAGCTGTATCTGAGCTTGTCATTATCTGCCTACTATTTATTTATTTATTTACTTTATTTCTATTCCGCCCTTTTCACCCCGCAGGGGACTCAGGGCGGATTACAATGTACACATTACATTTAGACACACAAACACACAAGACAGACAGAAGTAATTTAACATCTGGCCACCAGGGGGAGCTGTAGCACTCAATTCCTCAGCGTTTCCTGGAGATCTTTTTATGGCCTCGTAAATCAGTTAAATTAAGCCTCCCACTAAGTGGTACCTTAATTTCCTACTTGACAGATGCAACTGTCTTTTGGGTTGCAAAGGTCGACAACAGGCTACACAATAGTTCGAGAGCCCACCTCGACCCAGGCAAGCCTCGAACCGATGACCTTCTCGTCAGTAGAGATCTTATGCAGCTGACACCCAGCCAGCTGCGCCACATTCCCGGTGTTACTATGAAGGACTGAGAAGGTAACCAATCCATATGATGAATCAGAGGCCCAAGGGCTGCTCCTTTCTACCATGCTGCTATCATCATCATTATCATCACATGTATTTATACCCCATGTTTATACAAATAATAAAACAGAATTATATATCAATAATATCAAAATATTTACAACTAAAAACAATAAAGACACAATCAAAGCTAGAAACCACAGCACCCCTGAAATGATCCTTCCTCTTTAAAAGCCTATCTGAATAAAAAGGTTTTAACCTGCCATCATAAGTATATCAGGGAGGGAGCAATTCAGTCTTCCCTGGACAGGGAGAACCACAGTTGAGGGACAGAACCTGAGAAGGCCCTCCTTCTTGTTCTCATCAATTCAGCTTGAGATAGAGGTGGGACCAAGAGAAGGGCCACTTCTGCAAACCTCATGATACAGGCAGGTTTGTACAAGGAGATATGGTCAGATAAACAGCTTGGAACATTCAAATCCTTAAAGGTCATAACCTGCACTTTGAATTTCGACCAGAAACAAACTGGCAGCCAGTGGAATTGCTGCAACCGGGGGGATTGAGATAGAGAATATATGTCATATACCAGTCTTCATCTGCTTGCCCATAGAAAATCATAATAACCATATCTAAGAAACGAGAGCTGATATGGTCTTTCCAATGTGATTTTCTGAATCAGCACCTCAAATAATCACAGGGACAGGCCTAACAATCAAAACACCAAGGCTGGATCCAGACAGGTCCTAATTTCAGGAGAATCTGTGCCTGAAAAATGTTCATTTTTCCCTGGGGCCTGCCCACATCCACCCCAGAAAGAACACACATTCTGGGGTGGGTGTTCAGACATTCTCTTGGGACTAGCAACTTGTGAGGAGCGGGCTGGGTATTAGCCCAGTAAACTGTGGGAATGGTGCCTGGACTGTAGTCCAGACACCAGAAATAGTGCATTTATCCCGCACCTTCCAAGAAGATGCAGTATAAATGCACTAACAAATCAATTCGCTACAAACCAGGGTTATCCTGGTTTGCAGCAAATTAATGTGGACTGCCCAGAACATCATCTGACAGGTCCTTTTCTATTGCGTCAATTTACAGGAGGAAGTGAATTCTCTGGCCAGAATGGAAATGCAGCAAAAGCTGGCTTTAGACTACCTTCTCTCAAAAGAAGGCGGGTTCTGTGTTTGGTTAAACCAAAGTTGCTGTCATTTTGTAAATAAGACTGGAGAGATAGAACTGGATTTGATTAAAATTCAGGGTGCTGCTAGAGGAATACAGAAGACTTATTCAGATGCAAGTAACTTTTGGGATACAGTGTTGAGCTGGTTGCCAAACTTACACTGGCTACGTTCTCTTGTGATGATAATCATTGTGGTGATCTGTTCAGTATTGATCATAATGTGCTGTCTGCCTATTATGCTCAGATGTTGTGCTACGGCAGTACAGAGTTCTTTAGAGACAGTAAAAGGTGCACAAACTGTCACAACTGGAAAACCCGGGGTCTTACGAGACTGGAGGGTTGATTGGTCTAAATAAACAACTGTTCCAGATGTTGGTGTAGGAAACCCCTTGCGGTGGGTTTCCCACAAAGAGAAATCCTGGAATGAAGCAGGTTTGGTACTTTTCCAAGCAAAAAGTACAGTCAGAGAGTGATGCTACCTGTGCGTCAACTCTGAAAAAGAGGGTTTTGGTGTCTGGAATCAATCAGGCACATGTTATAGAAGACTAACACCCTGATTAAATGCATTTTAATCCACTCTGTGCCAAGTTATACCATATAGGTTAGATGAGTGGGAATACAGTACAGTTTGAGTTAATGAAAGTAATGGGATTCTTAATGCTAATGGGAAAACATCATTGCGCATGACAGAGCCGGTCTGGTTTCACTGCTGGCAGGAAGCCCAGACCTAAAAGTTGCAAAGAGAGAACAAGGAGGCTCTGCATTGATAAGTTTGCCTGTGAGAAAGGAATACGTTTATAGATGGCTATTGTTCTCATTTTAGTGATGACAGAGAAATGATGTAAATGATTTGAATGATGTTTATTGGATTATTGAAATGTCATGTAACAACATTAATCACCAGCCAATTATGATTGTTTTAACCATAAAGAAGGGGTGGGTTTAACTGACTGGAATCCATTACGAGTATAAATGCCTTGGTATGGAATGTATCGGGGTCCTTTGCACTACCTACGGCTGCGTTCCGTAGGCAAAATACCCACCAGCTGGTGATAGAAAATAAACCTTTTTGTTTTTCACCTACTTCACAGTTGTCACGGGTTTTCCCTCCTCCTAGTATCCGCACGTACGGGCAGCGTTGGTAAGATTAACTTGGTACTTGGAGTTCTAGAACTCCCGGTTCTGCTTCAGTAGTCCAGACACCAGAAATAGTGCATTTATCCCGCACCTTCCAAGAAGATGCAGTATAAATGCACTAACAAATCAATTCGCTACAAACCAGGGTTATCCTGGTTTGCAGCAAATTAATGTGGACTGCCCAGAACATCATCTGGACAGGTCCTTTTCTATTGCTGAAGTTTCCACAATAAAGGGGCTGTCTGGATGGACCCCAGGACATTTTTGGGTTGGACTGTATAGTCCTCAATTTGTATGTGAAAAGATCAGTAAAACAGAACCAAATAAAATGTTTTCACTTAGAATTTCCTTATTTTATAAAATGGATTCTGTTCATAACTAAATCTCTTTTACCAGAAGTTTACCTGGAAGCATTAAATAGTGAAGGTTATAAAGACATACAGTAACTGGATCAGCCTGTATACGAGGTGACAAGTTCAGTTTTAAGGATGGTCATTGGGCAACAATGGCAGGAGGAAAGATATTACCTTAAGCCAGGTTACCATATGGTGGGTGGAGGGGAAGATTGTGGCAGCCAAAATTGTAAGCAGCACACCCAAAGAAGTAGAATATTTTTTAATCAAATTTGAAGGAGCTGCACTGGATATACCTATTTGTTTTCAAGCCTGATTGATTAACTTTAAAATCATGACAGCTTTTGCAAGTAAATTTCTTCCTATGCTAGTCTGGTTATCAGTTCAGACCATAGAAACTTATCTTCTTGAAGTATCTCAAATACACTGTTAACATTGTAATTTGAAAGAAGGTCCATATCCAGATGATTGTGTCTACTTATGATATGTTCATTTTGAGCATCAGTGATGGTCCAGTATATTTAATTGTAACATTTGTCTAAGATTCAGTATGATGTAAGATAACTTTCTTTTGAATGAGTTGGAATCATACATCCAAGGAGGAAGGTTTGATGTTTGATATATTTTCAGAGGGAGAAATGTAATTGCCATGAAATTAGAGGAGGAAAAATCAACAGATGCCTCCTTCTGGAATTGTATCCTTCTTAAGGTCTTTATAAAGTCTTAACTATTACTTGGAATATCTTGGAAAAGTTACTTTTTGTAGTACAACTTTTAGAATCATCTAGCCAGCATGGCTAGTTGACATCCTGTTTGGGATTCTGGGTGTTATAGCTAAAATATATATTTTTTCAAGTGCAGTGATGATAAGTAGAATGTACTATATATACTCATGTATAAGTTGACTATATCTATCTAAGTAAAGGGCTGGTTTTGGGGCATAAATTATGGATTTCAATATGGCCCAAAGGTAAGTCGAGGGTCATTCTACAAAGTGGCGGTGGTGGTGGTGGTGGGGACGGGACAATATTGCGTCAGGGAACCACACAGGTCCCTGTTCTGATTCAGAAAGTCCAGAAGCAGTGTCATAGTGGAGAGACCAGAGGAGATTGATGCTTCATTTAGGTTCTTTTGTCACTCTACTAAGATTAGAGGATGGTTAATTTTTGATAAGAATTATGGTACAGTTTTTACATTGACCCATTGATAAGCCAATCCAGTTTTTTTGGGCGTTGATTTTTTATTCAAATTTCTAGACTTATACATAGGTATATAAGGTAACTTCTACTATGTTCAATAAAGGCATTAGCAAACCATTTTTAAAACAACAACAAAGAAAATGGTGTTTGACCTGTTGAATCAATGGCTTTTCACAGTACAAAAATATTCAATGGCAAGAAATATCACCTTTTAAAGTTACTATTAAAATACCTTAGGCATAATAAAACTGTTGTTTCCTCAACATAAAAGGCTGGAAGTTGATAGCAGCATGTTTCTACCCAAAGAATATTTTAAGAAGTGACTGCATATACTCACACAAATAATAATAAAGATTATAAATGCCAAAGTCAAAGAGAATATTATGCTTGAAAGACTGGCTAATAAAAACTCCCTGTGTGAAACCTGCACAACAACCCAAACAGTTTATTGTTTCAGAAAAGCATAAATTCCAAAATTGGAGGTTCAAGACCTTGCAGATAGCATCTGCTATACTTTTCCTGCCAAATGCATCATACAAGTCCCGGAGTTCAAATGAGGGGTGTATACAAATAATGTAGAGTTGTTTCCTTCTAAGGAGCAGACCGAAGCAGCAATATTTCTTTCCATTAAATCTGAAATAAAGAATGTGCCAGTGAACACAATCCTGAATAAAAAGAAAGGATCAGAGGCAGGCAAATAAAATCATGCAATAAGAAAGACAGATGCATTTGAAAGACTTTGCAGGAAAACACACTTTAGCCATAGAAAAGTTGGCATTATTATTTAGATAATTTTATTTACACTTCTATAGCAATATTTGAATTAGAATTTCACCTACAGGCATGCTTTCTATGTATACATTCTTTAAAAAAGGATTCCTGGCCCTAGTATAATTCTTGCTTGGGAAAGTAAAAGGCAGTAAACTAATTATGGGAGGAGCAGATTATACCTAATTTAACAATGAATAAAACACTGTCAAATAGCAGGATTTGGCAACCTCAATTTGCAAGGTTAATCAAAACATTTAGTTTTATGAATAGAAAATGGGTTTTCAATCCAATCCTCGGCATGTTCTCTAGGAAGTAAATCCCAAGTCTATTAGAAGTTACTTCTGGGTAGAGGCATCTGGTAAATTGCATTTAAAAGACTGGGCAGGTTTTTTTAAAAAAAACCCTGAAATATTGCACCCTGTTATTGCCTTTGTTTCGTCTCAAGCCACCTAAAAAGTAAATCCTTGTGATTTCCATATTTACGGGAATAAGTGTGTCTGTATCCAGAATCAGATGACAGTTGTTTATATACACTGTGCAGTTCATATATTAATGTTTCTTTTTCATTAAGTTCTGGAGCTGATGTCATATTAATCAAATTGCTTTTTATTTTAAAGCTGCATGGAGGCATATGAAAGGGAGGAAGCGTTATATATGATTTCAACTGTAAGCATTTGAAGTCCTGCAGAAAATTCTACCTGCCTTCCTTCCTCTCCTAGACCTGTTCTATACTCTTGCAGTGTGTTGTGAGAACAAGAAATGCAAATTGCAAAAGCTTTGGAAGAAATTTCAATTGGTGAAACCCGAGGATGTGGACAAGATCTTGGAGGGATGAGAGTGACCACATGCATCCTAGACCCCTGCCCATCCTGGCTGTTAAAAGAAGTCAGGGGGGATTGGCCGAGTGGGTGATGGTGGTGGTTAATTTCTCCCTTCAGGAAGGCAATATTCCAGCAAGCTTAAAACAAGCTGTGATTAAATCGCTGTTGATAAAAAATCACTGGAACCCACTCAATTCGTCAACTATCGGCCAGTTTCCAATCTCCCCTTTTTGGACAAAGTCCTGGAATGTGTGGTGGCTTCACAACTCCAGGTATTCTTGGAAAACATGGATTATCTGTATCCTTCTCAGTCTGGCTTTAGACTGGTAGACAGTCTTGGTCACCTTAGTGGAATATCTACGCAGGGAGCTAGATGGGGGGGAGTGTGTCCCTGTTGGTTCTGCTGGACCTCTCCGCAGCCTTCGATACTGTTGACCACAGTATCCTTCTAGACCACCTCATGGGAATGGGCCTTGGGGGCACTGTTTTGCAGTGGCTCCGGTCCTTCCTAGAGGGCCATGCCCAGAAGGTGTTGTTGGAAGATACCTGCTCGACTCCACAACCATTGTCTTGTGGAGTCCCGCAAGGTTCAATACTGTCGCCCATGCTGTTTAACATATAAATGGAGCCGCTGGGGGAGATCATCTGAAGTTTCGAGGTGCAGTGTCACGTGTACGCAGATGACGTCCAACTCCTTTCTACCTGCTACTAAAGAGGCTGTTCAGGTCCTGAACCGGTGCTTGGCCGCCGTGATGGTCTGGATGAGGGCAAACAAATTGAAATTGAATCCAGACAAGACAGAGGTACTCCTGGTAAGTCAAAAGACTGAACAGGGCATAGGGTTACAGCCTGTGTTGGATAGGGTTACACTCCCCTGAAGATGCAGGTTCGCTGAGTCTGGATCCCCAGGTTTTGACTGTGACCAGAGGAGCATTTGCACAGTTAAAAATTATGTGCCAACTGTGCCCGTACCTTGGGAAGTCTAACTTGGCCACTGTGGTCCATGCTCTGGTTATATCCCATATAGACTACTGCAATGCATTCTACGTGGGGTTGCCTTTGAAGACTGTCCAGAAGCTTCAAATGGTCCAGCGTGTGGCAGTCAGGTTACTAATTGGAGTGGAGTTTAGGGAGCATACTACTCCACTGTTGCGCCAACTCCACTGGCTGCCAATTTTCTTCCGGGAACAATTCAAAGTGCTAGCTTTGGCCTATAAAGCCCTAAACAGTTCTGGCCCAGCTTATCTATTGGAATGTTATCTGTTCCTAGTAAACTTCTAGGAATTTGAGATCATCTGGGGAGGCCCTGATCTCTATCCTGCCTGCCTCACATGCGTGCTTAGCAGGGATGAGAGACAGGGCCTTCTCACTGGTGGCCCCTGGGATGTGGAACTCCCTTCCCAGGGATATTAGAATGACCCCCTCCCTCCTGACCTTTCAAAAACGGGTGAAAACTTGGCTCTCAGAGCAAGCGTTTGGAGCTGCAGCATGACAAGCTAACAAAATCGTAATACAAACATGGAACGGCTAAGACAATGTAAACAGATGAGGAATTTGGATTGGTAGACATTGGTTTTGTATTGATTTCTATAGTTTTATAGTTTTTATGGATTTTATATGTATTTGTGATGTTGTTTTAAGTGTTTTTTATTGATATATGTATTTGTATATGGCATCTAATTGTTGCTGATCTGTATGCCGCCCTGAGTCACCTTCAGGCTGAAATGGGTGGGATATAAATGTCGTAAATAAATAAATTGCTGGGTTCATTTTATTAGTAAAGAAAGTGTAATAGTGGGTGAGTTGTGTGACATGGAGGTGCATCTTTGATATTTGGCAAAAAGGAATGGTGCCCTCCTGCTGCTCCTCAAGAAGTTACAGGCCAGTGCAGAATACCTTTTTAAGTCATGTTTAAGGACATAGTATTCGTAGAAAGAAAAAGAAAAATCCTAAAAATCAGGAGATGACCTAAACGTTCTGAAACTTAGTGGGTCAGCAATGGTAGATGTGTCCTCCAAGTGTGGCCATTTTCATCCTGATAGCCTTGAAAATGATGAGGAGGAGAGCCTGTGAAGTTCCCATTGCTGACAATGGGCCCCGGATTTAGCTGCATTTTTGGCTGTGGACTGAAAATGGCTATTTGGCCAGCTTGACATTTTCAGTAGGTGCGCAAAAACAGAACCTCACCCCATGCCCAGAAATTTGGGTAGCAGAAACGGATCACGTTTCAGCCAAAATGCACAAGCCTATGAGAAACCCTCACTCTAGCCCCAAGGGAAACCCTATTTTAACAGCTCCCTCCACAAAAAACCTAGAGAGACTGCCCTTCACCACATGACTAGCCTCAACCAATGCTGGCTGGCTTCCTATATGGGGGGGGGTCTTTAGCTACCTCCCCACCCAATGCCTGTTGAGTTTGCCCTTTGGCTGAAGGTGTGGCAATTCAGAATTAGAGTCATGTCATTTATTCAACAGAAAGCTTTTTATTATGAGTCAGATTGTATCTACACTATCGATTTAATAAATTTGGACACCAACTGTCATGGCTCAATTTTTGGAAAATGTCTTCCTTACTGTCCATTTGCAAAGAGATGCTTCCAGAGCACTGCAATGTTCAAACTTAGCTACTGTTTATACTCATGTATATGTCAGCTTCATGTATATCTCATTAATAATAATAATAATAATATTTATTTATACCCCGCCACCATCTCCCTAACGGGGACTTGGGGTGGCTTATATGAGGCCAAGCCTGATAACACAACATCAAAGTAAAATCAAACATAAAACAATATAATCAATTAAATAAACATAAGCTATAAAATACTACAACTGATTTTAAAAATCCAATAAAGTAGAACCATTCATGGCACAAAACAGTGAGTGGGCCACATGTACAGATTAAAATGTAAAAGAAAAGGATAAAAACAGGGGGTGAGATAGCAGTGGTGAGAATTATTTGTGAGGGAGAAAACTCTTTCAAACTAGGGGCGAGCAAAAGAACCTTCATGTAAAGGGGGGGGAGGTGTGCACTCAGAGCAAATATTGAGGGTTAATGGTAACATTTACATAGAGCCGGGAGTTTAGCACAGCGGTTAAATCAACAGCTGTAGCTGCAAGCTATAAGATCTGAACATGGCAAGTTCGAGTCCCAGGCTGACCTGGGTAAATCAGCTGTAAGCTCTGCCCCTGTTGACCTAAGCAGTCGAAAGCAACTAGTTGCAAGTAGAAAAATTAGGTACTGCATAAGCAGGGGAAGTATCCTAAAGAACTTTTTAACATCAATAAATATTGAAGACGAGTACCGGAAGTGGATTCGACTGGCTGGCAGCCTCTTTGTCAAAAAGGAGGAGGAGGTAGCAGGAGGATGGAACATTAGCAGGAGGATGGAACCCTGTGACGAAATGGAACAGCAGCACCCAGTGATGAATATAGCAACAATACCCGGTTGGAAGCAAAAGAAAGAACAATGCTCGGTCCAGAAGATCTTCCTGTTACATGTGTGTATGTCTTGTATGTCAAAAACAGCAGGGATTGTCTGCTGTATGTGTTCTGTGATCCGCACTGAGTCACCTTCAGGGTGAGAAGTGCGAAATATAAATAAAGGGTATTATTATTAACATGATTATTTATTTATTAATTATTTATTTATTATTCGGGTTTCTATGCCGCCGACTCCCTGAGGCTCGCGGCGGCTCACAGGAACCGAAGGTACAACTACACACAAGCAATGCGATAAAACCTCTAAGACAATTAAACAGTTAAAACAGCAAAATACAAAACCCCCAGGTACAGTTCAGAAATTGGATAGCGTGATACCCCAGGACAGCGGTTAAAGCGGAACATGGGCAGGACCTACTCACCGAAGGCCTGCTTAAACAAATAAGTTTTGCAGGCGCGTCTAAACGGGAGCAGGTCCTTTATAGCCTGCGTTCCAGCCGGGAGGGCGTTCCACAGCGTAGGAGCTATAACGAAGAACGCCCTCCGGCGAGTAGATGTCAGTTTAGCTGATTTCGCCGAGGGTATCTCTAACAAATTAGCATCCTCGGAGCGTAGTGATCTCGGGGGACAGTGTGGGGTGAGTCGGTCCCTCAAGTACGCTGGCCCCAGGCCATGCAAGGCCTTAAAGGTAAGAACCAACACCTTGAAGGAGATCCGGTGCTCAATTGGGAGCCAGTGCAGATCCTGCAAAACAGGTGTGATGTGGCGGCCTGCTGGGGTTCCAGACAGGAGCCGGGCGGCAGTGTTCTGCACCAGCTTGAGCTTCCGGGTCGCCGACAAAGGAAGGCCAACGTAAAGCGCGTTACAGTAATCCAGCCTTGAGATGACCGTAGCTTGGATCACCGTGGCCAGGTCATTCTGGGAGATATAGGGGGCCAGCCTCCGAGCCTGTCACAGATGAAAAAAAGCAACCTTGCTGACCGCGGAGACCTGGGCCTCCATGGTCAGCTGGGAGTCCAGATTTTATAACATGTTTGGGGACCGAAATTATAGATTTTGATGTACCCTGTGGATAAGTGAAGGGTCATTCCATTGAGAGAGGAGGTTGTCAGGGGACAAGCCCAGCCTCAGTTGCTGCTATTTTACCAGACAGACATTCAAAAAAGCCAGAGGAGGCATTGTGGTAGAGACAGCAGAGGGAAAATAATTCTTTTGGGTAGTCTCCAGGACAGATTAGGCTCTTGCCTTACCACTCAGAGAAGGAGACAGTTCCATATATACAGTATATATACACACACACACATACATACACACACACGCGCGCGCGCGCACACACACACACACACACGCACAAATATCCATGAATAAACACATAACTACTGGACTTTAACTCATATGTCTCTCTGTGTATGTGTCTGTCTGTCTGTCTGTTTGTGTGAGTTAAAGACCAGTACTTACATATACCCATGGATATCACAACCAAGGTTTTTTTGGTCAATTTTGACTCATATTCCTAGTTGTATACATATGCAGTATTCTGAGCTGACCTTTTTCATACTCCTTATTTCAATCCTCATTTTATGCATATAGGGGGTACTGAGTAGGGGATTTTGAGGATTTTTGGGCATCCCAAAAGTGACACAATGTCACTTCGTTTGACTCTTTTGTTCAATTTTCGATTGTTTCTCTCTTTTTTTCTGTGCTTTTGAAAGGTCTGGGGGCTTTGGAAAGCTAGAAGAAGTAAGCCACTGCTATTTTTGACTTATTTTTACTGGCTTGGGGGTGAAAACATTGCCTAAAAATTGACTCATAATGAGAGACTTTGCAGAAATGTATGTGTTGCACTAAGGGGTCTTAAGGAACGTATATGGCCCATGGGGCACACTTTGCCCACTCCTGGTGTATATCATTGTTCTATTGCCATTAAACATCTTTTTCTTACAGCACTGAAGTATTGTGTAACATTGCAGAATGCTTAAAATGCGGCAGTCAATCCATGGTATAACTGATATGATGCAGGATCCTTCATCATAAATAATAACTACAAAATAATAATTGATTTGGTCCTTCACACAGGAAGAGTATACGGATTGTACTTAATATTCTCAGGAAAAGGAACCATTACCAAACCTCAGCTAATTAAGTGACAGTCATAGTAACAGGTGTGAGCTGCTGAGGTCTTCAGTCTTCTGGTGGCTTCTCAATATAACCCATTGGACAGGGTAGATTAAAAATTTCTAACAATACATAGAGTGTTGGAAACTGGATCCTTGCACGAATATCATGGTTTCTCCTGGGTATCCTTGTCTAATAAAAAGGTCTGGTTTCTGAATCCTAGTCCTGTGTCCTAGTCCTGCCCATATTCAATCACAAGCAGTACCAGCCAGATTTATTTCCCTCATCTCATTCAAAAACATTTGTGTGTGTTTTGCAATGCATCAAGAAAAATGTATTTTCCTTAACAGACATCATTCTCTCGTACAGGGGAGGGAGAAACACTTTGATTTTATGTGACAGTTTGGTGTCTTATGATCAGCTGCATCATACATTTGGCAATGTAAACTGGTGAAATCCTTGAGAAAAGATAACATTGTCAGCCATCATAAAGTTTTCAAACATTATTAATTGATCAAAGATTATCACTTTCTCAAAGCCGAAATGTTGAGTTTCCTGGGTGACTGTCTAGCCATATCATAGGGCACTATAATTCATGGCAATCTCAAATGACAGCTGATAGACATAACATGTCTGCCTGTCTGGTCATGGGTAGTAGCACTGAAATATGATGCCAAATTCTTTATAATAACCTCACTTCCCTTACAGTATCAGACTAACATCTCTGCTGAAAGTTAACCCTAATGGTAGTAACAATGACAACATGCCAAATAACACAAGGCAGACAGTTTAAATTTAACTTTTTCTATCTTCTAACATGAAAGTTTAGAGAAAAATCCACATAGCTTTCTTTTTCTTTCTGCCTGACTGTTCATTGCTAGCATGCCTTAAGGATTGCAGTTCCATTTAATTTGCTTTGGCATCCTTGAGCCAGACTTGTTGCCCCAATTGTGGCAAGTGTGAAATGGCATCGGCAAGCAACCATTACGTAATAGTGAGTTCACATATAGTGAATAAGTTGGAACACTTCTGCCTAATAAGCGGTTTATTTAGTGAGCTTCTGATCCAAAGTCAGCAAATGGTGTTGTAGTTGAGCTCTCTGCTCTGCCTGCTAGTAGGGCTGAGGAAGATGCTGAGTCAACAGCGTCTGAGTGTAGAATGGAACTGGGTGGGGCTGAGAGTAACCTAAATGCTGGAGCAGGCAGAAAGAAGACTGTAAGTGATTCCAGCAGGGAAGGTTTGGAACAAAGGAAGAGAATTCGGCAAATACTTAGGTCCCTTACTGACTCAGAGTTCTTTGAGGGGTTTTCCCGGGGATGGGGAAAGCTCGTTAGAAGAGAGTGATACTGAGTTGGATGAGACTTTATTTATTTATTTATTAATCGGACTTCTAGGCCGCCACTCCCAAGAGGCTCGGGGCGGCTCACAACAGGATAAAAACACAGTAAAACACAATTAAAACACATCACAACTCTAAAAACACAGTATGCAATGCAAGGAGTAACACACAGCATGGTGCAATATAGCCCATCAAGTCAACGAGCAGGCTAAACAAGCTGAACACTGATGATATCTTATGGGCCGAAGGCCTGTTTAAAAAGAAATGTCTTACAAGACCGCTTGAAGGACATAAGGTCTTTGATAGCTCATGTCTCAGCCGGGAGAGTGTTCCACAAAGTTGGAGCAATTGCAGAGAACGCTCTCCTACGGGTTACAATCAGCCTGAGTGTCTTAACAGAGGGAATTTCCAGCAAGTTGCTGTCTTCTGACCGTAGTGATCTCGTAGGGCAATATGGGGTATGCTGGTCCCTTAGGTACATTGGCCCCAGGCCGTGTAAGGCCTTAAAGGTGAGCACCAGCACTTTGAAGGTACAGGAAGTTCGAGATGTGTGTAATGCAGACACCAGTAGTGATACTTTTATGGGGTTTGATAGTGATAAAGACTGGCCCTCTGAAACCTCAGGGAATGATTGGGATACGCTAAGTTTTGAAAGACATTTAGGATCTTGGAGAGACTCACAAAGGGTGTCAGCTGCAGAGGGAGAATCAGCTGCATCACCTAATCAGGAGGAGGGGCCCTCTTCGGGCGAGTCTGATCTTTAGGTCTATTTAATGTGGGCTTTTTGGGGAGCTTTCTTGTGGAGAGCAAGGAGTTGTTCTTGGTATCATGTGTTGTGTCCTGTTTTGGTATCCTGATATCTTGCATTGTGTTCCTGATCCAGTTTACTCATGAGTTGGAGTTTTACTCTGCCCTTTTGGGCTGCAATGCTGCTGGGTGCTTTTGGGTTACAATGTTCTGTTTTCTATCCAGCTACAGCCGTGTGTACCTAGTGGTGGGGTTTGAACTCTGCTAGATTTTCCGTGAGTTTCAAGCTGCAAGAATGGTATTGTATACACGGAGGGAGGTTGACAATGTGTTTTATGGGGATTATGATATGTGTTGTCCCTATACATTTAGCTCCTGTGGACCTTGGATTGTCTCCTCGTTTCTCCGTCATTCTCCTACCCACGACTGGTTACTGACTACGCTATTGGCTCATCCCTTAAAGGACGTCACAGAGGACGTCCTGAGTTTGCTGTGGATTCCTTCTTCAGTGATTTTTGGGCTTTCCCTGGGGTTTTTTGTGGGGTTTTGCCGGTTAGGCTAGTGTTTTGTTAGTCCCATTCCTATTTATTGTGCAATAAACTGTTTGTTATCCCTTTTAACACTTGGGCTTGGCTTTACTTGGCATCTGCATCACGACAAATGGAGAAGTAATTTGGTAACCAAACTGTTCAGTGTATATAAATCCACAATGACTAGAATCAAATGTCAATGCAAATGTCTTTGTATACACCATTTGTATACACCACACTTTTCATTATACAAATGTTCTTGATTAATTTCTAACATTTTATCTGCTATTGCTTTGCCCTGCCCCATAATCTGTATTCCTGTGTTCTAGAAATCACAAAGATTTCCTGTTACTGAAAATGATATAGATCTCTTTCACATACTATGTTAATTGTTCAACTTCTAGTTAGGAAACTATTTTATATATGCTAACAATGTGGCTCATAGCATATCAATTTATTTAGAAACAGTGGCTAAGTGGCTCACAATCCAGATGATATAGTACATGGTCAAGAATGCAGTTTATTCTCCCTTATTGTTCATCTCTTTATCCTAAGGATATTGTTGGTTTGTGGTTGTTCTTATTATTGCACTCTCCTCATCTTTCTCCTCCCCTTCTTTCTTGTAATGACACCTTTTGGAGCAAATGATTTAGATAATGAATTCAGTGTAAAGGGGGTTGTGGTGGCACAATGGGTTAAACTGTTGAGCTGCTGAACTTGCTGACCAAAAGGTTGGTGGTTCAAATCAGGGGAGCTGGGTGAGCTCCTGCGATTAGGCCCAGCTTCTGCCAACCTAGCAGTTCTAAAACATGCAAATGTGATTAGATCAATAGGTACCACTTCTGCGGGAATGTAACAGTGCTACATGAAGTCATGCTGGCCACATGTCCTTGGAGGTGTCTACGGAAAATGCTGGCTCTTCAGCTTAGAAATGGAAATGAGCACCACTGCCCGGAGTTAGACCCGACTAGACTTAATGTCAGTGTAAAAAGGACAACACTTCTAATCTTTGAAATCTATACTTCCAATATAGACCCATATAAGACTATTAAGCAAGTAGTTGAAACTATCATCTGTTAGTTAGAAGCTCATTTGTACATAGGCTGATCTGATTCCATTAACATCTTGCCAACACAAAGACATAAGCTTAACAAATATAGACTGTTCACTGCTTTAATATCCTCAATTTCCTTTCTAGCAGGACAAGAAAGGTAGGGATTTTCCATGCTACTATTGGAAAAGGAAGTTGTTGGAACAATACAAAATTGGAAATTAATTTCATCCACCATCTGGCTTGTATAAATTGATAACAAGACCCAATGGGGCTCAATAAAGTATACTTTATTGAGTCCCATTGGGTCTTGTTGTTCTCCTTATCCAGTCCTCTCTGTTGTTGTGCTTTGTTAGCATTGCCCCCCCCCCTTTTCTAGGCTTTGAATAAATTGATGCCATGTTGGCATATTGTACAAACTTGCAAATGGAGTACAGTCTCTCAAACCCCTGCTGATTGGGTGTTGGTACAAAGCATTTGTATTTTTAAAAAGTGTATACCTATATATTAGCATGGATACTTCTGCTTTTATCCCTTCTAGGCCTGGTGAATTAACCATTACTGGGTCAAAATTATGTTACTGGTAATGATCATATGGAAACCTTTGGCCTTTCATGTATAATATCAACTTGCTTCTTAGATTGATTGATAATGGATCTTTGCTGCTTCAGATCTGTTCTACCAGGATGTCCCAATGCTACTTAGAAAATCTACTTTACAGTTAAATAAGGCATTTATTTAAGGTGTTTAAGGTGTTTTATATCCACCCCTAGATATACACGGAATGTTCCTTCTTGAATATATCAACTCATACTTCAGAATGCATTGTGGATGTATTTTCCACCCTGCTGCAGGGGGGGGGGGGGGGAATTGATATTTCTGCAGTTTTATCCCAGCAGTGCATATCTTGACATGTGTCTGCAAATCATTCTGCCAAGAAATACTCATGGGCATCTTCTTGGAACAAATACATTCTTCCTGTGCAAAATTCACAATTTTATTAATTCCCTTTCTTTCCAAAAATATGTTTTATATATTTTGCAAAAATTGTGGTTTTGTGCAAAATCCATAATTTTTGCACAATGCCCTATGTATGTTTCTGAAGTGCTTTTACTGAAAAATTGTGTTTTTGAACAATAAACATCATGTTATACCTAAACTCTCGTCCATTTCTGGATGAGGGTTTAGGTATAACATGATGTTTATTGTTCAAAAACACAACTTTTCAGTAAAAGCAACTCAGAAACATAAATAGGGTATTGTGTAAAAATTATGGATTTTGCACAAAATTAGGTTTAGTACAAACCTTCTCCACCACTACTTTTCTGCCAAAAATGACATTTTCCAGGAACAGCACAACTTTTTCAGCTGTCTCCATGTATTTCTAGAGAAAACTATACAATATTCCAACCAGGTATTCCAAATACTGAGAAACTAATTTGTCGTAGCTGGTATCCCTAATACACACATACACATGGTATATATTAATCAATATTCTGCAGTTCTGAGAGGCACTCCATATTGTTATATCTATTTTTGGTTCATTCTAACCCTCAGTAATTTGTAAGTGGCAATGAAAGTTATGTTCTTGCTTCTTTCAAAGTTCCCAGTTCGCCAAAGTTGTTTATGATAAAAATTGTGGTGATAGGAGGTGAGGTTGGGTCACTTTTAGTATGGAGTTTCTGGGAGCATCAAGGGTCACATAGACCCCTTAAAGGTGTCTGCAGGCCCTTGTGTACACAATTATCAATCCTGCTCTAAGCATTTGATTTGACTTTTCCCCTTTGGTTCCTCACATAAAAATAATTTTGGATAATGTTTTTTTTATTATTATAAATAAATAATAAATAACCATTTATTTAAAGTAGGGGTGCTCATTAGGTAGATCGCGATCTACTGGTAGATTGCGTAGGGCATCCTGGTAGATCGCAGGTAGGGCAGGAGGAAGGCTCAGTCCCGCCCTGCAGGCTCCCGACGCCACCCAAGTGCTGCCAGCTCTGGGTTATCTGAGGTCCTTTCCACACAGTTGAATAAAATCCCATGTTATCTGCTTTGAATCAGATTATATGGCAGTGTGGACTCAGAAAACCAGTTCAAAGTAGATATTGTGTTATATGTTTCACTTTTTTGTAGTAGGTAGGTAGATCATTTTGACTTGGTTGTTTTATAAGTAGCTCGCATGCTGAAAAAGTGTGAGTACCCCTGATTTAAAGTATTTGCATCATCTGTTTGGAATTTGTTTTTGAGATCTTACTCGCTTGAGATAGATTTTTTTCTCAAGTTTTTTGGGGGAAAAGAATGCAAACTAACAGCATTGTTAAAATATACTGATCAGTCACAAAAGTCAAAAGGCTTTAAGTCTAATTAGATTTATTTTCATTTTGAAACATGGATCGAGCAGACCCACCCTTGACTAATTTCTTTTTGTTAAGGTATTCATGCATGCCTCCCTAGACCTTATTGTGACATGGCAGAACAATACAATCAATATCTTTAGCTGTCAGAACAACATAAGGAAATTGCAAACAAACATCGGATAACTGCCTCTGAGAAGGGAAAGTAAAAAATGTTGCTAGTGAATACAAAGTAATGTATCAGCAATATCATTAATCTTCCCAAATGCACAGTTTATCCCAGACAGCATGTTGTGCCATACGTAGTGAATCTTGGTTGGACTGGTGCTTAGTTAACTAGAGCAAATGTTCTTAATTTTTTATTTCTTGTTTTTGTAGATAATAAAAAACACAGAGAGAAACAAATCAATAGAAATGATGTTATATCTAAGAGTAAATATGGTAATACATTAGTGTTCTATTTAAAAGTTCTCTTCAAACATTGGAAGCTCTTATAAAGCTTCTATAAAGATATTTTGTGACTGAGACTGGATTACAGATGAAAAGAATACCCTTGGATTTCTTGTTCTCAGTGAGAAAATCACATCACATCAAGACACCTCACTGAGAACAAAAACTGCCACAAGATTATAAACCTTTCTGAAAAAAAGAAGTTTGCATCACTCACAAATTTAAATAATTGGGTATACAGTTGCCTCTTCATACCTATGGAAGGTTCTTCATCTATGGATTATGCCAACAATGCCTTGTGATTTTTTTTTTTAAAAAAACAAAGAAAACCTGGATTTTGCTGCATGTTGAGCACTACATTGAGAGGCATATCCAATATATTTATTTATTTATTTCTCGCATTTATATCCCGTCACTTCTCAACCCCCGAAGGGGGACTCAGGACGGCATTACAATTAAGTCCTATTAGAGGCTATCACAAAATGAAAACAGTACAATCACATAACAAAACATCACATCATAAAAACAATACATAGTTAAAACCGACAGTCATATCACCATTGCAATTTGTCCCTTACAGTGCTGCTACATCTATTGCCCAAAAGCCTGGTCCCAAAACCATGCCTTTAATTTCTTTCGGAAAACCAGGAGGGAGGGGACTGATCTTAATTCAGTTGGAAGAGTGTTCCATAGTCGGGAGCCACCACCAAAAAGGCCCTGTCCCTCATTACCGCCAGGCACATTTGAGCTGTTGGCGGAAGCGAGGGCAGGGCCTCCCCGGATGATCATAGATTTCAAGGTGGGACGTAGGGGTAGATGCGTTTGGACAAGTAAGCTGGGCCAGAACCGTTTAAAGCTTTATACGTCAAAACCAGCACTTGGAATTGGGCTAGGAGATGGACTGGCAGCCAGTGGAGCTGACACAACAGTGGGATGGTATGCTCCCTAATGTCGCCCCAGTTAGTAATCTGGCTGCCGATCATTGTACTAACTGAAGTTTCCAAACCGTCTTCAAAGGCAGCCCCAAGTAGTGCATGTTGCAGTAATCTATATGGGATATAACCAGAGTGTGGACTACTATGGCCAAGTCAGACTTCCCAAGGTACGGCGCAGCTGGTGCACAAGTCTTAGTTGTGCAAAAGCTCCTCTGGCCACCACCAAAACCTGGGGTTCCAGGCTCAGCGATGAATCCAGGATCACTCCCAGACTGCAAACCTGCATCTTCAGGGAGAGTGTAACCCCATCCAACACAGGCTGTAACCCTATGACCTGTTTGGCCTTTTGACTGACCAAGAGAACCTCTCTCTTGTCTGGATTCAATTTCAATGTGTTAGCTCTCATCCAGTCCGACACAGCAGCCAAGCACCGGTTCAAGGTCTGAACAGCCTCCTTAGTGACAGGTAGAAAGGAGTGACAGATCTGGACATCACCTGCATAGAGATAACTCCGTACTCCGAAACTCCGGATGATCTCCCCCAATTGCTTTATGTAGATGTTAAATAACATTGGGGACAGTACTGAACCCAGTGAGACTCCACAAGGCAACGGTTGTGTAGTCAAACAGGTGTAACCCAGTAACACCTTCTGAGACCGACCCTCCAGGAAAGACTGGAGCTACTGTAGAGCAGTACCTCCAAGTCCCATTTCTATGAGGCGTCCCAGAAGGATACCGTGGTCAAGGGTGTCAAAGGCCACTGAGAGGTCCAGCAGAACCAACAGGGACACACTCCTCCTGTCTAGCTCCCGGCATAGATAATCTACTAAGGGGACCCAGGCTGTTTCAATACCATGTCCCGATCTAAAGCCAGACTGTGCCAGATCTAGATAATCAGTGTCTACCAAGAACCCCTGGAGTTGTGAAGCCACCACACATTCCAGGACTTTGCCCAAATAGGGAAGATGGCCGATAGTTGACTAATTGAGTGGGGTCCAGTGATGGTTTTTTCAACAGCGGTTTTATAACAGCCTGTTTTAGGCTGGCTGGAATCTTGCCCTTCTGTAAGGAGGCATTAACCACCACCTTGGCCCAGTCTGCCAAACCCCCTCTGGCTTCTTTGATCAGCCAGGATGGGCAGGGGGTCTGGATGCATTTGGTAGGTCTCATCTCTCCCTCTGTCAATTCATATCCCTCTGTCAATTCAGAGCCTAAGACTCTCTCCAGCACTCTTATTTTTCATGTTATATAAGTGATCCCATTTTACTATGTAATTATATATATATTGGAACTTTGGCACCTACATTTCTATGGATCTGTTTCTCTGTGTTTTTTATTGTTTACACCAGGAGTCCTGGAAGTCCCAGTGAATACTAAGGATCTATTGTATCAAAAAAGATACACTGCATGTGTCACAAAAACTTGGTTTTTACCATTCTTAATGTTTTCCAAGCATATTACTTCATTTGTAGCTGGGCAAGGTAAACTAAGAAAACTGGTTTATTGCTGCATGTATACATGGCCAGTGTTTCTACTATTAACTGCAGAAAGGTTTCATAGGAACACAAAATTTTAAAGAAAATGATAATCTATCTCCATCCCCAGCTTTTCAAATTGACATATCATGGATTCAGAAGATAGATACCTTTACATGAAATGAGACTTTTCCACTTCCATATCAAAATCAGAATGTAGAAAAACTATCTTTTACCAAAGTTGTGATTTAAACTCACCTTCCCAATCAACATTTCCAACCCCAGCTATATCAAGTATTTGGGTTATTTACATGTCTTCTGGAAACAAAGTATATGTGCAAATATGATACAGTGTACATATAGCGTACACTGATTTTAACAGTGAATGCAATGTTTTATATGTTTTAATGTACATTTAGTTTTAATTTTTAACTTTAGAGTATTTTAACTGTTTGTTGAATAGTTGACATATGTAAAGCTGTCTTGAATCCCCTTCAGGTAGAGAAAGGCAGGATACAAATAGAGTAAATAATAAATAAATACATAAATAAATATTACAGACAGGAATAAGGAAAAGTTCCTTTTATAGAGGTTTTTTTATGCCTGCCAATCCCCTCCCCCTTTCCTTACCATTTTAACAGCTTTGGAAAGACGGTAAAAAAGAGAGCTGCAAAAACACTTTGTTGGATTTTAACAGTATGTTTGTAATGAAAAATGCAACGTTGTATAGCTTGGGCTGGGAAAGAGTTGGATTGTACTCTAGCTCATCCTACTGTAACTGTGTGCCACTACTTACAATAGGCAAAGTAAACAACAGCTACCTCCAAAATACTTTACTGCAATTGAATAAACAGCAAAACAGAGAGCAAAAAGGAGAGCAGATAAGCTTATCAAATGAAAATATAATGTCATCCATAGATTCATTTTGAAAAAAAGAACTCTAAGAGGTTCAAATTGTTTTTGTCCACTTGTGCAAGGTTTACCTTATCTTGTTGTTGCATTTCACATGTGCGTTGTGATAATTTTCGATGAAACATTTGGTGAAGTGTATTGGACTCTTCTTTTTCTTTCCCTAAACTTATCCCTAAACTTTTCATGTTACTTCTGCTTTCAGTACCAAATTTTCTAGTAAAGAAGTTGAGCCCTGGAACTCATCTACTTTATCAACTGAGCTATACATGTATTTATAATGATAATAAATGTAGTCTTCACTTTTTTAACAGTGAAAAGATAAACCATAAATGATATGCAGGAAATATCTCTGTTACACTGAAAAAAATCACATTAAAGAAGTTAAATGACCCTAACTTCAAGGTAAGAAAAAAAAACCCTTTTATTTGGTCCCCATTATTTGTAACTCTAAAAAGATCATTTTTGTGCTGGTCAGCCCTGCTTGAATAGGTATATTGCTTTCTTATTACTCCATTTATTTAAGAAGTATATGTGTTTTTGGAAATTAGTCTCTCTAAATAATGCTGACCAAAAATTGCAGGATTTGCTTGCTTGCAAATCTTGAAAGTTTAAACGTATTACGTTCACTTGTTTTGCTTACTGGACAGATTTTTTTTCAAAACTCTCATTTGAACTTATCTTAATTTTAAAGAAAAATGTTGAAATCAACTAGCTTGCAATCTTGCCCTTTTTACCTTTTACATGTTAATATACACAGTGATAAGAAAGAAAGGAGATTCACGTTATTTAAACTAAACCAGGCATATTTATTAACATGGCATCATTTTTACTTATTAGCAGACAATAAATGCTGCTATGGAGTAACATAGTGGGGAAGGCAGGACAATATTAATTGGTACAATACTATTCTTGGTGTTTGATCAGAAAATCTATGCTCTAAATTAATATATAGGCAGTCCTCTACTTACAAACATCTAAATAACACATGACTCATAGTTAAGAAAAGAAGAGAAAACAGGCAGTGGGAGAAATCTACCACTAGGATGGGAAATTCATTGCTGAATGGGGAAAAATGTTTCTACTGAAACTTTATAAACAATCCTTGCTTCCGCAATAAAAATTTCAAAACCCAATTATCACAGGGACAGAAAGTGAGGGGAGATCTTCTAAACAGGGGCACAGATAGCATAACATATGAAGGCTATCCAGACAGTAAGGTTAAAAGATTTTTTTTCAATTACAAAGAATGAATATATTTTAATAAAACTTGCATGGATTGTAGCATAGGTATTACAGTATTTTCCACATAATCATCATTCAGTTCAATACATTTTGACATCCATGGGATGAGCTTTTGATACCTGTGTCATAGAAGTTTCCCCCCACCTTTTTCAGCCAGTTTGTCACTTTGATTTTCACCTCATCATCATTTTGATACCACTTTAACTGCAGTCTCGGAGGATGTGACACAAGCACCTGCTTGTCAGGTTTTAATGTATTCCTTTCAATTGGTTCAGCTCGAGGATGTGGACAAGATCCTTGGAGAAGCGAGACCCACCACATGCATCCTAGACCCCTGCCCATCCTGGCTGATCAAGGAAGCCAGAGGGGGTTTGGCAGAGTGGGTGAAGGTGGTGGTTAATGCCTCCCTTCGGGAAGGCATCATCCCAGCCAGCTTAAAGCAAGCTGTTATAAAACCGCTGTTGAAGAAACCATCACTGGACCCCACTCAATTAGTGAACTATCGGCCAGTTTCCAATCTCCCCTATTTGGGCAAAGTCATGGAACGTGTGGTGGCCTCGCAACTCCAGGGGTTCTTGGTAGACACTGATTATCTTGATCCTGCACAGTCTGGCTTTAGGCCGGGACATGGTACTGAAACAGCCTTGGTCGCCTTGGTAGATGATCTACGCCGGGAACTTGACAAGGGGAGTGTGTCCCTGTTGGTTCTGCTGGACCTCTCAGCGGCTTTCGATACCGTTGACCATGGTATCCTTCTGGGTCGCCTTGCAGATATGGGGCTTGGGGGTACTGCTTTGCAGTGGCTCCAATCCTTCCTGGAAGGTCATACCCAGAAGGTGTCATTGGGTGACACCTGTTCGGCTCCACAGCCGTTGTCCTGTGGAGTCCCTCAGGGTTCAGTACTGTCCCGATGTTGTTTAACATCTACATGAAACCGCTGGGAGAGATCATTCGGTGTTTCGGAGTAAGGTGTTATCTGTACGCAGATGACGTCCAGATCTGTCACTCCTTCCCACCTGTCACCAAGGAGGCTGTCCAGACTTTGAACCGGTGCTTGGCTGCTGTGTCAGACTGGATGAGGGCTAGCAAATTGAAACTAAATCCAGACAAGACAGAGGTCCTCCTGGTCAGTCGTAAGGCTGAACAGGGCATAGGGTTACAGCCTGTGCTGGATGGGGTTACACTCCCCCTGAAGACGCAGGTTCGCAGCTTGGAAGTGATCCTGGACTCATCGCTGAGCCTGGAACCCCAGGTCTCGGCGGTGGCCAGGGGAGCTTTTGCACAGTTGAGACTCGTGCTCCAGCTGCGCCCGTACCTTGGGAAGTCTGATCTGGCTAAGGTCGTCCACGCTCTGGTCACATCCCGAATAGATTACTGCAACGCACTCTACGTGGGGCTGCCTTTGAAGACAGTTCGGAAATTGCAATTAGTCCAGCGGGCGGCAGCCAGATTACTAATGGGAGCTACATACAGGGAGCACACCACCCCCCTGTTGTGCCAGCTCCACTGGCTGCCTGTCCAATTCCGAGCTCAATTCAAAGTGCTGGTTTTGACCTTTAAAGCTCTATACGATTCTGGCCCAGCTTACTTGTCCGAACGCATCAGCCGCTATGTCCCACCTCGCAATCTAAGATCATCCGGGGAGGCCCTGCTCTCGCTCCCGCCGACTTCTCAAATGCGGCTGGTGGGGACGAGGGACAGGGCCTTCTCGGTGGTGGCTCCCCGCCTGTGGAATGCGCTCCCTATTGAGGTACGGTCCACCTCATCCCTCCTGGCATTCAGGAAAAAGGTAAAATCCTGGCTTTGGGACCAGGCATTTGCACACCAGCACTAGGCAGCATGTTAGATGGGGATTTTAATGGAATGGATGAAGAGGGTCAATGTTTTTATGGATTGAATATTGTTTTAACTTGGAATGACCTTGTATGATGCTGTTGAAACTGTATTTTAATGTATCTTAATGTATTTTAATTCTTGTGGGGTTTTGGGGTTTTATGCTGTTGTGATGTGGGCATCGAATTGTGCCGTACTGTAAGCCGCTCTGAGTCCCCCCCTCGGGGGTTGAGAAGAGCGGGGTAAAATCCTGAAATAAAGAAATAAATCATTGGAAAAGTGTTTTCCACCAAGGTGTTTCTTCATTTTATTTTCTTCTTGGCTTTTTCTTCGCGAACAAAGATTCAGGAAGGACTCATCCCACGCTTTCTACAAGTGTGTTGATGACTAAAAAGGACAATCCAAGATAGACAAGTCCGGTTGCAGAAAACACAGCAGAAAGTCTCCTTGGGTGATGTTGTTTCCAATTTGCAGTTCTTTCTGTGTTGTCGTTTCTCTTTGAGACCCATTCGACATGACTACTTGAAAGAGACCACAGAATTGTGGATAGTGCGTCTCCATGCCTCCCGATATGAGGCCAGGGTGAATCATTGCTGGTGATCAATCTGGCCGAGCTTGAGATGTTGTTTCAGGGAGTCCTTATATCTCTTTTTTGGGGGTGCCTCTCTTGCGCTGACCCGTGACGAGTTTACCATAGAGTAGTATCTTTGGGAGGCGGTGGTCCTCCATCCTAGAGACGTGCCCTGCCCAGCCCAGCTGTGTTCTCAATAGCACGGCCTCAATGCTGGTGATCCCTGCTTGCTCAAGGACAGCAACATTTGTCACATAGTTAGGCCAGTGTATATTTAGGATTGTGCGAAGACAGCGCTGATGAAAGCTTTCAAGGAGTTGTAGGTGTTGGCGATAGGTGACCCATCTTTCAGACCCATATAGGAGAATACACAGTACGATAGTTTTGTGCACACTGATTTTTGTACTTTGCCTCAGGTGCTTGTTGCTCCAGACTCTTTTGTGAAGCCTTCCAAATGCACTATATAGAGGCAGTAATATTGTAAATGATTTTAATTTGGATTTTATGATAAATATGCCAAGCAGGTGAGTTTTTAATGGTGAAACACAGACTATTGATATGTATTTACAAAAGAACACATGGGTCCAAAAGCCTTCAACATATATATAGGATTAAAAATATTGAATGTAGAAAAGAACATGCAGTAGAGTACAATAGAAGGATATGGAATTTTTGCAATGACTATTGGAATGGCGCCAGATTACAATTGTGGATGGTATGATTTTTAATAATGGCTGTAATATTTTAACTGTTTTGGCGTGTATTGATTTTAATCTTAAATTAAATGTTTATTTTAATTGTATATTGAATAGTTGCCTATGTGTAAAGCTGCCTGCAGTCTCCTTCCGGGTTGAGAAGTGCAGGGTATAAATATGGTAAATAAATAAATAAATAAACATCAGAGTAGTCATTTGAAATGAGGTGAAGAAAGTTGATTGGAGTCAACCATGTCTACTACAGGTATGCAAAATCCAATTAGTAATTTGGATTCAGATGGCCCCCACTTCATTGGATCCCATTCCAGTTAGTAATCCAAATCTCCAAAGCTTTGTAATTGCTTTAAGATGTGTTCCATTAGCAGCAATGGGGAAAATGTTGAGGCTCATTGCTCTGCCATTTTTATGGTGATCAGGATGAAACTTGGCACACTTGTAGGCAACATTTATGCCTTTTAGCCTGCCAACTTTCAGAACATTTTAATCATCTAATGATTTTTGAGAATTTTATCTTTTTACATTTTTTAAAAAAATCAGAAGTTATCCCCTTGCATTTCTGCACAATGAGATGAAAGTTGAAAGAGAAGTATCTAAAAAGGATTACAGAGAATTATTAAACTATATTAAAATGGCCAAGCTATCTAATGGTATATGGGGAGGAAAAGATAAATTGTTCACCATAAATTGGAGACTGGCATTTGAATATTGGAAAAGAAAGACAAATGTTGACATTGAAGTAGCCGCAAGATTCACGGTGAGTAGTGACAGAAGCCATAGGTGGTTGGTTCACTGGTGAGAGGTAGGAGAGAAAGGATATGTTAGAATGTTGCCATGTACCTGTTTTACTAGTTAATCTAATTTTTGCTTATTCTTGTCATAAATAACTAAAAATAAAGCAAAGAAAAAAGAAACATATAACTCTTTAACTTACTGCTGTGTTAGATACGTTTGGTAGGGATGTGTACTGTTTACAAGGTTCCATTCTAATGCTAGTTTAATGATTTTGAATATGTCTCATCTCTGCTCAAACTGATATAGAGTCTTTCTATGGCTAGTTCTCAATCTCAGCAAAATTGAGGAAAACTGAAGTTATTCATCTACCATCAACAGTAATTGGAAATTGGAAAGGAGATATTTTTGTCAGTACTGGAAGAAACTTGCAGACATAGACAAGCATGGCATGTTTTAGATAGCTACACCAGAAGCTATCTATATAGTTTTCTTATCGTTTTTTAAAAGATTCACTTCTCTCTTTGGGATCTTTGTGGGCCACAAAGCAACATAAGTAACAAACTTGCATAGCTTTATTGGGATAGGCACAGTGGTTAATGAAAGATGAGAGGCTTGGGTTTTAGTCGGAGGTAAATCATATGACCTTTCGGCTCTTGTGTTTTGGAGCAATTTCTCTGAAAAAGATATGTATCATAGAGGTATCTCCAGGGCAGCAAGATGCAAAGATTGAAAAGAATACGTTCATACTGTATGAAATAACAATGCCTGAAAATACAGTTCATATCTTTTAAAACTGTGAAACAGCAAAGTAGTAAAATAAAAACTTAGCTATTTCATGATACCCAAAATCTAAAGCGCAATATTTGGAGGGGCACTCATGACACCACACTAAGGACTTCTTCACATGGCCTTTTTGGGCCATGTCATTGTGCCAGTGAAAGGAAAGGCGTGTGGGCTGGCTCATGGTGCCCCGCACACCCTCCCTCCTCCCCTCATCACAAGGAGGGAACAGGAGAGGGTGTTTTGGCACTCTTTCCTCTCCCCATCAGATGGCAGAAAGAACAGCAACATGTGTTGCCCCACCATCCTTTCCTCCATCACATGAGGAAATGGGGAGGAAAGTGTGAGTAATTCAGAACAAACCAACCTACACTTTCCTCACCGTAGACATGAAGGAAGTGCCTTACGGCACCTCCCACTGACTTTAGGAGGAAAGTGGGTGGGGCCTGCCATACATTGTATGATGATGCATGGCAGGCCCCATCCTTGCCGTGAAGTAAAGCAACAAAGCTGGGCAAAAATGCCCTGTGTAAAGAGGTGGTAGGCCTGCAAAACTGTAGGTATATTTCGTCACACACACTTAACATGTGGGATGCAATAGCAGAAAGTATGACTGCAATGGCATGCCATGATCCACCATCATTTTAGTGAAAGGATTATGGAAAAAACAAAAGCACAAACGATAGCTGCTCCTTAGACCATCTCTTTACTGAGTCTGGTAGCACTGAGGGCTCTGAAGGCAACCCATGTTAAAGCTACTTGTTCATAGTGTACAGGCTGAATATCCCTCATCCAAAATTCTTGGGACCAGAAGTGTTCCATAATTCATTTTATCCAGATTATGGAATACTTCCATAAAAAAATGGGGAATGTGGCTGAAGTATAAATATTAAATTCATTGATGTCTCATAGACCTCTTATTCATATAGCATTGAAGTTTTGAGCACTGCTGAAGTCGCCACGATGGGCGGTGATTCCGGTGACAAATGTGATGAGGTCTTGGGGACTGCCTGTATTAGATGAGTATACTTTGGAATTAGGATTCACTGAATCCCTCTCCTATTCTGTGTTCTGTATACATTTTTGTTTACTTTCATGGAGACACTCTTCAGTAATAGGTTTCCCTCACTCATACATTTTATAAAAGCAACAACAATAACAATAATAACAACAACAATAACAACACTTTATTGTTTCTCTTAGTGGCTTGAGAGCTTTCCATCTAGCCTTTGGAGATTAAGTTCCCCAAATACCCCTGTTTCTGTGAGACCTTTTTCCCTTATGTGATCCTTTGTGTCTGACACTACTCCAGTTCTTCCCCGAGTTTTAAAATACCCTATACAGTATGTCCATGCGGCCCGCCCTGTTGGTTGTGTTTTTAGATTCACCTGTATTGTTGTGCTTTCACAGATGTATTTCATTGTGTTTATTGTTTTTATTATGTCTATTGTTCTTTTTTGTTGTTATATTTTATGATGTGTTGTTCGGGCACGGCCCCATGTAAGCCGCTCTGAGCCTCCTCTGGGGAGATGGATGCAGGTTAGAAATAGAGTTTTATTATTATTATTATTATTTACCTCAATGAGATTCAGGCCGGTGACAGAAAGCTTATTGTTTGCTCCCAACATCTGCTAATGAGAAGTCTGCTGACAACGAGCATTTCATTTAACCAACACTACTAATAGTCACTGCTAAACTACTCCATGAAGGAAGTGCATGATCTGTCTCCCATACAAGGAAGCAGAGAGACATCCCCATATATTGGGGTAATGAATTCAATGTTAATTATTACACAATTCCCTAAGCAAATTACTTTTTTGTTTTGCTTATCAAAATAGCCTTACCCTTTATGCACATGAATTTTAGTAAGGAGCTGGCTGCAAATGATGGCTCATGAGGATTCCCTTAATCCTATTGTGGTCAGTGGCATTTACAGAGGCTCAGCACTGCTTTATTTTTTTTCCTGTCTACTGGACAGCACAATTGTAAATTGCCTCATGTTTCCATTGTACAGCATGATTCATTTCTCAATGGTTCCTTGTTATTATTCAGTAGCCATGCCTTTCCAATAAAAAGTCATGTTGTAGCAGAAAATGAAGACTCCAGATAAAGACTACACATGACCAGAATTTGATCTTTACCCAACAGAATCTATTCCATGTTCCTATTATTCCAAAGCTGTGAAAGCCAGTGATCTCTGCATTTTAATTTGTTTGCCTGTGCTATGAGATGTAAATCAATACAGTCAATTAGAAAGCAGGTATTCAAAAAGGAAAATACAAAATGCTCCCTCACTGACCTGAGTTTCAAAGAACTTCAAAGAAATACAGAGTACAATTCTCCGAGGACTACCATTTTAGCTATAGCAACCTGAAGATTCCTCGCTAATTGACCTTCACTTATGGAGCAAATGGCTGCTCTTTGCTGAAGTGACTTTTTCGAGCCTGTTGGAATGCAACATTTTGCAAAGCAAGGCACCATATCATCAGGATTATCAAGCTGTGACAACCACATGAACAGCCATTTTAAAGAGGGTGGGATTGAATATTAAGGTATGATGTAAATTACACACATTTGAAAATGACTATGCAAAAATTACTGGTATTTTTCATTTTATTGACTCTTAAATATTAAACATTGCTTAATAAGTGTGCTCCGATTATGCAAATGAAAAAGACAAGGGGAGCAATTGATTCTCTTCCTAAACATACTTACTAGGGGTGTAACACAATTTAATTTGGCAATTGGGGATTTGGGGAAATTCGGCTATCCAGCTCCCGGATTGCTGATAGACCAGGCAGGATGCAGCTGAAGCCTTAACAAGAACAGATCACGAGCAGTGGGTTGTTGTAGGTTTTTCGGGCTATATGGCCATGTTCTAGAAGCATTCTCTCCTGACATTTCACCTGCATCTATGGCAGGCATCCTCAGAGGTTGTGAGGTTTGACCTCACAACCCGAAAAACCTACCACACCTGAAAAACCTACCACACAGTGATCCAGCCACGGAAGCCTTTGACAATGCAGATCACAAACAGCTGGATTTTTGGATTAATGGGGATGATGGGACTGAGTGGCATGCTACCTGAGGTTGTGGCCATAGCCTGTGGGCGGCCTCACAAATCAGGCAAGAATGGGCCCCTAGTAGTGGGATATCCATCCAGTCTATTTAAAAGCCTCCAGAGCAGGAGCCTCAGCTATATTCATGTGAAAGGATGTCATAAGGAAGAGGGAGCAGGTTTGATTTCTGCTGCTCTGGAGACTAAGACTCATAGAATTGGGTTCAAATTGCAGGAAAAGATATAGTATCTGAACATTAGGAAGGACTTCCCAATTGTAAGAGCTGTTCCGCAGTGGAACTCTCTGCCTTGGAGCACAGTGGAAGCTCCTTCTTTGGAGACTTTTAAACAGAGGCTGGATGGCCATCTGTCAGGGGTACTTTGAATGTACTTTTCCTGCTGGCAGGGGGTTGGATTAGACGGCCCATGTGGTTTGTTCCAACGCAATGATTCTATGATCCTATGTTGAACAAAACTGAGCCCAGGACCGAACCCTGTGGTACTCTACTAGTTACGTCTTTCCAGGATGAAGAGGAACCCCATTTTATTGTTTTTACTCTCTCTGGCAAGCCTGAGATCATTTTGTGCTTTATCCTTATGAACCTTTTCTATACATATGTTGGTTATTTGTTTGAATTTCTCTTTGGTGATTTCCTCCCTTGGGCATTTTTTGTGCATGTCTCTTAAATCTTAGCTCAGTTAAAAGTTATTTGAACATCCACTCTGGTTTCTTTACACTTCTCTTATTTTTCTCCTTGCTGGCACTGTTTGCAATGTGCCTTCAGCTTTTCCTCCATCCTAGGATGCTGCCAAGACAAAGATGGGATGGAGCCCACCGAAGCCCATCTCAAAATGTAGGGCTACTTGCACTGGGGCTCTGTCCTGGCTCCATTTCAGCAGCATCTCAGTATACCCCTCCATTGCTATATTCCAATTACAGGACTCATCCCACCAGTTTTTAGTTATGCCTGTTAAATAACATAATTGTGCTAAAAATTGTAGTTCATCTTATTTCCCATGCTCTGGGCATTAGTGTAGACCAGTGTTTCCCAACCTTTTTTGAGCCGCGGCACACTTTTAGCATTAAAAAAATCCGGGGGCACACCACCAACCAAAATGACACAAAACGACACTCTAACACAGTAAAGAATGGTTGGGGGTTGGTGGCCTGCTGGGAGCAGCTGCTGGGAGTGCCGAAGCTGGGGAGGGGGCAAAGCCAGGCTGCGCCATGCCCCGCCCCCTACCCCCGGCTTCACCTCTTCTAGCAGCTGCTCCAGCCTTGAGGGGGCAGTGCCAAGCCAGCGGTGCCAGAGCCAGCACAATGCTGGCTTGGCACTGTCCCTCAAGGCTGGAGCAGCTGCTGGGAGTGCCGGCCGGGGAGGGGGAGCCAGGCTGCCCATGCCCCTCCCCCCAGCTTCAGCTCACCTACAGGCCGCGCCATGCCCCGCCCCTCCCCCCAGCTTCAGCTCTCCTACAGAGGAGGAGCATGAGTGGTGAATGGGCTTCAGTGGGCGGGGTTCCTCCTCCGCGGCTTCAGCGAGCAAGGGGCGAGAGTCATGGTGGGAGTCATGGCGGATTGGAGGCTGGCTGGGGAAACGGCCGAAGGAGGCAGTGTCCCGGTTCCTTCTTCTTTTTCTTCGCCACCGCCCGGCCCTTCCTTCTCCTCCCCCAAGCAGCAGGAGTTCGGCAGGAAGGGGGGGAGGAAGGGGGGCAGAGAGCTTTTCTCACGGCATAGCAGGAGGTCCTTCACGGCACACTAGTGTGCCACAGCACACTGGTTGAGAAAGACTGGTGTAGACATCTAAAGTAGTGGGACACTCCCCTTAGCTGTTTATTTGAGATTTTTGTCCTCTTGCTGCTTAGTACTCGTCGTATTTGTCCAACCCTTTCTTTAGCCCTTTGACTGTTCATTCCAGGCCTTGATAAACGACTGTTCCCAAGGATAATTTCGCCCTCCCCTACATAACCTAGTTTAATGTCTGCTTGATTAGGATTGCCAGTCTCTGAGCAAAAACATTCCTTCCTACTTCCATGAGGTGAAACCCATCCTGTGTCAGTAGCCCATCTTCCTGGAAAAGCAGACCATGGTCTGGAAGCCAAATTTCTGACACCATTGCTTAGCCAGTTATTCACCTCTACTATTTCTCTCACCCTTCCTGGGATGTGTCGTACATCTGAGAGGAGAGATGAAAAATCCACCTCTATATTAAGATCTTTTAACTTTCTACTTAGAGCTTAAAAATCCTTTCTGATCTTATGAAGACTATGCCTTGCAGTATCATTGATTTCTACATGAACCAACATGAAAGGGGGAGGGTATATTTATTTATTTATTTATTAAATCACATTTGTATACCGCTTCATCCCGAAGGCTCTAAGTGGTTTACAGAGTTTGGGTGCCCAGTGGCAACACCAACAGACACAAAAGTACAATAGACATGGGTAAAGAACACAAGGATAGGGAGAGGGAGGGAGGGAGGGAGGAAAGAAGCCAACAGCGACACCTACTGAGACATCACCCCGCCGTCAAAAGAAGGCAGGCGGGAGGGCCCAGCAGGATCGCTGGCACTAGGGTGCGGGCAAAAGGCAAGGAGGGCAGACTGCTGGTCAGTCGTCTGCCCTGGGTGGTCGGGAGCGTCCGCCGACTGTCCAAGACAGCAGTCCTTGCTGCTGAGGTTGCCACTCTGGGTTCCAGCTGTCGATAGCTGGAGCTCCAGAAGGTCCTTGGTCGAAAGGTCCGGGGAATCCTCCCGGGCCTAGCCAACCTTGGTGCTGGGTGTCTCTTCCACCCCTCCAGCCGATCCGATGGACCAATGGGGGGCCTGGGCCCGGGAGCTCGGTCCTCTCGGCGAGGGGCTCCTCCTGCTTCCCACTCGGCTCGGTGCTTCCGTGTTCGGCGGCGCCGCCTCCTCCTACGGGTGGCTTGCTGCTTCCGGACAGGAACTATGTTGACATTGGGGTCCTCCAGGGGCGGGACTTCCGTGCGGGAATTACTTCCGGGGTTCTCAGAGGGGATGGAGTCCTCCGGAGGCGGGACTTCCGGGGCAACCATCTCCGGTCCAGCTCCTTCCTCGAGGCTGGACACATGGTGGAGTGGAGCGTCTTCAAGGCCGGTCCCCATGTTGGGTCGCTCCATCTCCAGCTGACTCCCCCAGCTCCTCGCGGCACGACGCCGGCAGGCTCGGGAGTTCCGGGGGAACGCCAGGATGGCCGTAATGTCGAAATCCTCCAGTGGGTCTTCCAGGCACGGCTGGTGGTCCTCGGGGCACCGGGTGCCTCCTCGATGGGGCCGGACAGGTAGGAAGATTGACCT
Organism: Anolis apletophallus; assembly: GCA_030556195.1. Taxonomy (NCBI): domain Eukaryota; kingdom Metazoa; phylum Chordata; class Lepidosauria; order Squamata; family Anolidae; genus Anolis; species Anolis apletophallus. The sequence goes on from JARBWK010000012.1 coordinate 39,079,334, forward strand.
GGTCGTCAGAGCTCAGGCTCGGCGTTCGCAGGTCGTCCTGGCCCCCGGGTTAGGCTCAGCGACGCCACGGCTCCCTGGCAGGGGCAGTTGTTGGGCCACCCTCGGAGCTGGCGGGGAAGTCCCATGAGTGGTCCCAGGCAAAGTCTGGGTCACCACGGTCACCACAGAGGTCTAGTTGGGATTCATGGTGGGGTTCATATTGAGGAGTCCTGTGAGCCACTGAGTTACATGGTGGATTTTTGCCCCAGGGAGGCAACATACTTCTTGAGACATCCTGTCAGGTTTGCAAATCACCACTTCTATTCCTCTCAGGAGGGAGTTGCCTACTACGAACACCCATCTCCTTTGAGGATTGACAGGGTTCCTTTCCTGGAAGGTGCTCCTGAAAACTGATCCTGTTGCCGCTTTTCCTCTTTATTTTGAACTTGATTGTATAGCTCTAAACTGGCCTCCTCTTCAGAAGGCCTGTCCAGGACCTTTATCCCAGGGGCAACCACAGCAAACCAGAAGGTGGCCAAATGTCATTCCCTGTAAACATAGAAGCAATCACTACAAATGGCAAAAGCCACAATATTTTCAGTTGTGGGAAAATTTGCATCTTCAAATGTTTGTTTGTCTCTGCACTTGGAAATCATGGAATATTTGTCAGGGTTTGTTTTCAGGTTTTAGATGTTTGTTCCTGATTGGTCAGTTCCTAAAAGGAAGGAGACAGTGGATTAGAATGCAAAACTTTGTTTGTGTGCCAGAAATTTCATGAAATGTGTGGAGGGCACATTTTCTCTGGCTAGGGCAAAGTCGTGGCCCGCTAGTCAATGTTGTACATCTTTTCACAATAAGAGCAAATCAGGAACAGACATATATCCTAGGACAGTCGGCCCTGCAGCTTATATCACTCAGAAACTGAATTTATACAATAATTTGCATCTTCCCATGTTTGCATTTTAAGGGTTTTTTTAAAAAAAATCTACCAAAAAACAAAATACCAAAATTTCTGGCCAAAGTCCTGTGGCAGCCATCTTGGGGGCTGCAAAATCCTGTGACAAAGCAGCAAGTGTGGACGATGGAGGCAGAAATCCTGGGACCAGCAGGTCTGGATCTGGATCTCTTTTCAGGTCTCGGGTTTTGTTTTTGCTCTTTTTTTTTTGCCCCTGACTAAAGCGTGCAATTTGGTGTTGTCTGGAATTGCCCAGACATCCACCATGCATTCAACAAAGACAATCTAGTCAGATATATGTCCAAGACCCCTTTATCCTCCCCAGTGTGTTCTTTTCTGCTCTTTCTATAATTGGGAAAGAGTTTCTGCTTCATTCTGTAACTGCAGATTCTGTGTTTGTGAACTGTCCTCCTCCCCAGAGACATCTCCCATGCATTGATCAAGAATGATCAGGATTTATATGGAATCTTTGGTTCATGGGTTCATACCATGAGAAAAAAACAAATAATGAAATTACCATTTGACTCAACATTTCTCCATAGGTCCAAATGTGACTATGGAGGAATTGCAAACTCCATTAGCATAATCATTGATGATATTAATAAAAATAAACTATGTTGAAAAGAAGCTTAATTCTGACTGGTTATTTCTATTAATTGAACAGTAGATGCCAGTTTGTCCAACAGAGCTATTTCCAAAGTTCTTTATACCTGGCTTGAATGAAACATTATGGCATTTGCTCCAACACATTGTTCTTACAATAATTTTTGGTAAAGTGGGGGCTACTTGCCACTGATCCTGCAATATGCCATTTTTTCATGCTTCTCCCTAAGGTATATATTTATTTATACATTTCTGTTTAGCTGGCATTATTCTCTCCCAAGTATCAGGCCAGTGGAAATGTTAGTGTGTGTATGTTTCAATCTGTTTATTACTTTAGGAAATAAGAAATAATGTGGTATGAAAAATTGAACTAGAATGCAATTTCCACCCATCCTTAGTATCTTTGGTCATTCTGTTACTAATAGCCAATATATATTTTTATTCAATAGCCCATAATTTTCCCTATTGTTCATTCTTCTCTCTGCAGCTTGGTAGTATTATCCAACCTTCTTCACTCATTCAGGGAGGAAGAAAACAATGGTCCAATGACATATTTTCCTGCTTTAAAACCCAGAATTTGACTAACACATAATAGTTAAATTATATTATGTAATAATAACAAATATTTTCTTGGCATGACATGTAGGCTAATACATGTAAAGTGATCTTGAACATTTATCACCCATGTATAATGTAGTTATGAGCAGGGGATGATGTCTGATTCTGTCTAATTTCGAATTCAGCAGCAAAGGACAGTAAGCCATAAGGTCAAAAATGCAAAACACACTACTATTCATACTAACACAATCACACAACAATTCCCAATTATAAGCAAAGGCAAACTAATTTGTCTTTCCTGTTTTCATCTGACCTAGTAAAGCTGCAAGTGCACGCTATAACTGAGGTTTACAGGAGAATAGCACTTTAACCAAAGCGTTTGAGTTAAAAATGTGATGCAGCAAAAAAGGTCAAAGCCATAAGGTTACACATACAGCCAGAAACAAGTCTAGTAAGAATTCATTATGGTACTAGAGGCTCCATCTATTCAGCATCTTAAATAGCCTTTCTAATCAATTTGAGTCTATGATTCCTTGGTAGCTGGGATGCTTATGAAACCAGAAATTTAACTCAGAACAGACAGGCTAAGCTAAAATCTTGTTGCTACATTCTTGAGATTAAGGGGAGTCCCTGCAGAGATTTGTCAGGCGTATTGGCCCTTTTATACGAGTAATCCGGTCTGAAAGTCTCAAAGCCCAGAAGTAAGTACCTCTAAATGTGATTTAAAGTGCACAGGTCTAGCACTTTGAAACTGCCTGGTCATGACCAAATGACATTTTAACCACTCTCTTTATAGGTTAATTAAATAATAAAATGGATTAATCACCCAATTTCTTAGCACATGAATCCAGACTATTTGAAAAAAGACACTATTGGTGCCAACAGATGGGGAGAGGCCAGTACATGTTGCTAGACCTAATGGGTCACCCTTTGACCTCTCAATGAGTCATATGTTAAATAATTTAGAGACTGCTTTGACTAAAGCACCAATTTAGATACACCACTGTGCTAAAGCTGCTTCTGCAGCCTTATTCCATAAAGGTTATGAAGAACATGTATAAAAAAGAAAACAAAATTTTGTTCTTTCCCTTTCTTCTGTTTCTGCTCTATTGATTTGTATCTGCATATCTCATGAATGTATTTAGGTTTCTATCGCAAAATACAGTCTTAAAATTAATTTCTCCAAAAATTATTGTTGCTATTGTTGTTATTTGTGTGTGTGTGTGTGTGTGTGTGTGTGTAGTGAAGGGAGGGGATAGCCTGACTTGCTTGAGCCCCTGTAAGTTGTTTGTTGTTCACCTCTTTGACTCTTGTATTTCACACACACACATATACATACACATATACATACACATTAATAATAATAAATATATACATAAACACACACATATAATAATAATAATAATAATAAGTGGCTATGTTGTGGGTGGTGCTGTGTCAAATGACCCAGCTTTCAGGAGAGTGAAAGCCAGAGAGAGAGGTACTGAATCCCAATTAGATCCTCCCAGAAGATACCAGACACTGAAAATGGAATGGAGTTTACCTGAAATGCACACCCCTAATATCTTGGTAGTAGAATGTATGCTTTGCATGTATAAAATTCTGATTTCAATTCTGTGTATTGCTAATAATGTTTTAATTTGTTTTTAAGTTAATGTTTTATTCATTGTGGTACTTGTTTTGTTATACTGCATTGTATATTGTGGCATCACATTGTTGCCAGTTGTAAGCTGCCCTGAGTAGAAATGTTTGAAATAATAATAATAATGTATCTTTCGTTATAAATGTTAGGCTGTGAGTGATATAAAAGACTGTAGATGTGCTACCAGTCAGAGTACAAGATTAGATAGGCAAATATAAACCTGATATAAGAGAGCTTCTTGTGTACTCTTCAGTATGACAGCAAACTAAAAAGGCATTCCCTATTGCAGTTAAAACAACTCCTGTAAAAGTAAGACTGGAAATTGTTGCCATAAGAAAATGCTCAGAAGACAATGGCTACAAAAAAATCCTTCTAACTAAATACACTTTAAAAGACTGAGGTTTCAGCCTTCTCTGACCTGGCCATTAGAGATGCTCTCATTGTGATGTTGTTATGTGAGTCAGTCCCCCCCCCCACCAGACTTGAGCCATGGCTTCCCCTGACTAGCCCAAGTCTGTGGTCCAGTAGGCCAAGGAGGGGTCTGCCAAGTTGAGGGAAGTCCTGTTCAGCCAGCAATGGGCTCTTGGGTACCAAGTGGGGCCTCAAACCCCCATCAGCTGTTAAACCACAGCGCCTTTCCAGATGGTTGCTGCTCCTCGCCACATTGCTCCTGGTGCTGCCACTCCTCCTGAGGCTGTTATGAGCTCTGGGTTGCAGCTGCTGAGAGAACACTTAATGGAGGTGCCTCAGGAAGATGACAACTGAGGAGGAGATGAAAGAAAATGAAGATAGGGATGAAGAAGACGACGAGGAGGAAGAGATGGTGACCCCCCCAAATGTGGCTGGTGGACAGCAAAGGTGACCCTCACAAGGGGGATCCCATGACATGCATGGTGGGGCTCCTGATGTAGAGAGAGGATCAGAAGAAAGGGAATAAGAAGGCGGCACCTGAGAAAGTGGGCAGGCTTATTGATCAACCTGCTCCTGAAGCTTTTGAAGAAGGAATAATGCAGACGGTTCAAAGAGCAAATCTAAAGAAGCCATCAGATGCACAAAAAACCCCAGAAAATTCAAAGAAGATTAAGAAGAAACAAAGAGGAGATGCTAAAACAGTTGAGGATCAATCACATGCTGACGAAAAAGAAGCTGATGAAGGAGCTTGGAAAACAAACATCAGTAACTGAGAGAAATGAGAGCAGCACAAATGTGACAAGTTACTGACTTCTAACGCTGGGCCAGAATCAAATATATCAGCTATGGAAAATTCAGTCTGTCTTTCCACTGAACCACTGATTTCTGCTGCATCTTTTTCAGTTGATCATGGAAAAAACAAAAGTGATGCAGTTCTGAATATTCAAGTTAGTAATTCTAAATCTGGAAAAGGTGATACTACACTTCAGCAAGTTCCTTCTGGAGTCAGTGAAGGTCCCACAGTACATGGAGGCAACTGGAATGAAAAGCCTGTAAAGATTTATCCTCAAATTAACACAAGTGAAGAGAAATGGACCCCATATGCAGGTGGCAAGAGGAAGAATGAGACATCAGCTTGGAGAAAAGATGCTAGAGATAATGGAAATCGGAAGGATTGGGAAGTATCCCTGATGGTCAGAACATGGGGTGAGCACACTTTGCTCGCTTGTATTGCCTGCTCCCTGGTATTGCCAGAGTTCTCCTTCATTTTCTCATTTGGAATTAAATCCTAAAGTTTCTGGATTTAGCAGTAAGTCCATTCCCCAGCCTTTTCAGTAGGATTTAAACTGTAATCAGGCACATGTTGAAGATGATTGGAATGCCCCAGCAGAGGAATGGGGAAACTGAGTCGCAGAAGAAAAGTCTCCTTCCATTTCACAGCTTGAAGAAGGCTACAGATGATGAGAAAGAGAAGACAGAACCAACTCTGTGAAATACTGCTAGTGGTAAATCAAATAAGAAAAAGAAAAAGGAAGGGGAAGAGACTACCTCTCCTGTTCAGGAAGCTAAAGATCCAGATAGACATGCTAGAGAAGAATTTCCAAAAGATATCTCACAAGTGCAACAAGAGCATACCTTTCTCTTTAAAAATAATCAACACTAATGAAAAAACTGAGTTTGAGGAGATGTCCTCATCTGCAGTTTCTACTGAGTCATCTGTGACTGCATCAGAGAGTGAATCTGACAAGATACTTTCTACTTAGAAAGTGTTTACATGAATCAGAGCTTAGTAGAGATATGTACTCTCCAAAAACACATCATCTCCCTCCTTACTCACAACCCTTAACTAATGAAAGTGTTCACTCAAATCTATTCTTTCAATAGTTTCCCATTCAAACTTGCTACACATTTTGATGACCTCAGATCATAAGGATTTGTGAGGAATACCCCCTCCAAATTATCAGTATCAGGCAGCAGATTAAGTGGTTAATTTGATTCTAGTCTTATACAAGAAATTATATCAACAAATGAAAAAAATTAGTATACAGTGCTGTAGGCTATATTTCAGAAGAAGGATCTAACAAAACTATCTCTGAATTATTCTTGCTTAAGAAAACCCTATGAAATTCATAGGGTCTCCATGGGTTAGCAGAAGACTTCAAGTCACACACACATGTACTGTATGTGAGAATGAACCACATGCATCTTATCTTGAATGAAACTCAGCTGTAATTCTGCTGTGCAGAGTATCAACCAGATAGCATGACAACCCCAAGGAACTGAGCAAAATGTTGACAATGATGTAGTTGAGCCCTCGGGCCAATGAACCATTTCCAGGCGAGATTGACACAAGAAGGAAGCTGATACATGTCAAAAATCACACTCCCCATGGCCATCCCCTGGAATGCCTCCTACTCTGTCCTGAATATATTTTGCTCTTGAGAGATTATGGATGCCTACTTTTAATTGTATACAGTGTGGCTTCTTGGTTAATCTTACACATCACATATAGACAATTGTGAGAGTGACAAATGAATCATGATACCCAGACATTCCCTCCAACATTGCTATGAATTCAGATATCAAAAAATTTAAGCCTGCAAAAATAATCATTATTAGTTTCTTCCTTACTCATCAGTCACTGGTCATCCAAAATACATGTCCCTAAGTTTTTTTACCCGGTCCCAAGACTTTAGAGGGGGGGGGGGTTGCAAACAACATAGCAATAATTCTCACTCAAGTCAATCTGATTCTAGCCTGCTCACACTAGCAGAAAGATTTTGTACTTGAAGCTAGGAGTTGGGATTGCCATTGTAATTCATATATAGTCCTGGCTGTTACAAAGTTCTTGAAGACACTTCTTTAGATACCAATCTAGTTGATTCAATCTTTCTGGTGCTTGGGGTGTATATGTGTATGTGTGTTTCCCTTTTGAATTCCTCATATTGTTTAAATGATATATTTCTAGTCAGAACTGTAAATTCTTTTTGTTCCAGGGCTGATGTCATAAATCTCTTGTTGTACATTTTCTGGTTTGTTCAATGACACGTAGCAATATTTATCTTACATTCTGCTATTTCCATTTGTCCTCACACTTTCCCACATTCTCTTTTGAATCTGGAGTGTATTGCACTTTGCTCACTGTACTTCAGATGTCAGATCAGATGGATGACTTTGCTGTAAGAATGAACAATGAAGTTGGCACTTGAAGGGTAGATTTGATGCTGGACATATATTATTTTCTTACAAATAGGTTGGCATATTGATAGCTGCCCAATATTTTGTTTCTGCTATTCCTGGTACAAAATGCATCAGATGTTAGCTTTTTCCAGTTTTTTTGAATCAAGAAAAGGTACATTTCCCCCCAAAAGGAGTAAAACTGATTCCCAGAGCATTTTAATACTGTACATAAATATCTCTTTATATTCTGCCCACAAGAAAATAGAGATAACCCAATAATACATTCTTCTTCTGTGCTTCAACTGCCATAGATGTTCTCTAACATTTTCAATAATGAGAACAATGGGATAAAAAATTAAAAACTAAACATAATTTCATTAATGAGACCAAAGCTTTATTCTAGTCTCTCTGATATGTTTATTAATACCTTTTAATCCTGAAGAACATGTTAATGGAAATCTTCATTTGGATAATGATACAATAAAACAGCTAAGGCTATTCACAATCAAAGGCATATTTGAATGTGACTAGAGAAAAAAGGATGTCACAAATGGAAATTACATGGTATGAAAGTCTTGCTCTCTGCACATAGGATGTTGGACTCAGTTGTGAAACCTTCAGAAATATTCACAAGGAAATAAATGGCACAGGCTTTGCTTAGAAGTAGGGGGAAACGCATGATTCATTTAAAATTATTGATGAGTCAATCAATATGCTTTGTGCGCCTTTGAAATATATCTACTTCAGTTTTCATGTATCCAAAGTCATTGATCAACATGAATATTCTAGAATGCAAAATATTAATATATTGTAGACATTCAGAAAGAGTAGACTGAGACAAGCCCACCTTGAACTCAAACTGGATTCCTCACATACACTGAGCTACTACAGAATTAATGAGTTTGATTGCATGCTTCAGCTTACACCAAATGTTCCATATCATTTCCAACACAAGCCTTTTCAACAAAGGCAACAGAAAATCATTTAACCATCAGATAAGGTTGAACACAAATGTGTGAAGAGTATCATTCACTATATTGTTCTCATTGGCATATGTCTCTTGCAAACTGCAGTGTTTGACAGTAGCATACAGTAGCAATGCCTCGACATTGCATTGGGATGGGCATTTATTTTATTTTCTTCTCTTGGAACATTGTAAGACCTGTGGAAGAGGAAGAGAGGGAGGAAGAGCAAGATAATTATGAGGAGGAAAAAGATCTGGAAGGTAGAAAAGCATAAGAAGGAAGGATGTGATACTTGAGCCTCAGTCCATCAGGCCATTTGACCCAATTTTTCACATGAGAGGTACATGATATGAAATAGTTCTGAAAAGCATTCGCTGTTGAGATAATAAAGCCCTATGTATATATATAGTACGATTAAAAAGAAAAATGATAATTTGTCAAATAATTTTGATATAGTAAAGCATATTCATATTTGACATGTATAGAGATGATTTGAAATTCTTGGTTCCTTGCGTAAAATGCATTTTTGCAAGTATATATTGGGAAATCTGAGAAATCTTAGAGAGTATAATGTGATAATTCAGTTGCTGAACAACAACCACTGCCATGTGCATGGATGCACATGTGTTTAGAAGGGAAAATAAACATGTGCTTGTAAAACTTATGAAAAGCTTGATTTATGAAAGTGTATATGTGTATCTTCAAATCACCTGTCAATTTAAGGTGGCCCCATGAATTTCATTGGGTTTTCTTAGGCATCATTTTGGCAACCAGAGAACAAACCAACAAATAAATGCAGTGTAGATCCACCCTGAAAGATAGCCTACAGTTCCTAGTATTCATTGGTTTTCTCCCACCCAAGTACCAACCAGCTTTGCATCCAAGTTCAGACAAGATTTTGTGCCTTTAGTGTATTTTAATACTTATCCATAAGCAAATACATGGTTTAATGGTGATGGAAGAAATTTAAAAATCAGGCTGACAGTTAGATTCAGGAAGAGAATAGATGTGGAAAAGAAAAACAAAAAAATAGACAAAACAGGTTATAGAAGTTTGCAAACATACAAACTAGGAAGTAGGGATTACAGACTTGCAATAGTTCAGTTATATGGGAATATATGAACTATGTAGATTCCTTAAATGTATTGTGCTATGTATGTCCAGTTGTTTCTTCAGTGTCCTCTGAAGGTGAAATATGAGACATATAGTGATTTTTTAAAAGCAGTGTTTCTCAACCTGGGGGTCGGGGCCCTTGGGCGGGGTCACAAGCGGGTTTCAGTGGGACCACCAAAGATGATCAGAAAACATATATTTCTGATGGTCTTAGGAACCTGTTGCAACCTAGACCTGGAGGATCCCTCAGTAAACCACCACGAAGCAGCCGTGATTAAATGCTTTATTTAGAATAGGTAGAAAGAGAAAAGAGCTAAAGCTATAGCCCACTGATGCTTCCAGCAACCGAGTATTGCAAGGCAATAGTTCTAATAGAGTTCAAAGATCAACTGAACTGTAGCAATAGTCCTGAACCCCAATGGGCTAAAATTCGGGATAAGTCCTTAGCAAACGATGGCTTGGCTGAATACTTGGGCCCGTGACGGGAAGGCTCTGCAGCCTGGTCCTGAACTTGAGTTCCAAGGAAAGCTGAATGTTGGCGCGAGATCCCAAGTGCCAACGGGAACCAACTTAAATAGGTCCCCCATTGTTTTGGCCTTGGAGGCGTTGACTTCGGCACAACACTTTCTTAGGAACAGTTTGTGGGCCTGACTTTCCCAAACCTCCCGAGGAAGGCAAATATGTCAGCTCATTAACGGCTGCACCTGGAGAAATGGGGGGGAAGCGAGGCTTTGACTTCCCAGCGTTTCTTATCAGTTTGGGAAGAAAGAAGGCTGCATCTGGCCTTGACTGCTGGCTGACTCGGAGGCGTCTGCAAAGGTTTCTTTTCAGACTTGGTTGATGACTGGGATTTAACATGGCTTCTATCTGGCCTGGCTATGGAGTCAGGCTGGGGCATGACAGAACCCCTTTTGCAGAGAAAGCTGAAGATCTCTCTGCCTGTCCTTCTCTTCCTTTTTGGAAACAGATAGAGAATCCTCCCACCAAAAGTCCTCCTTCACTGTGATTGGCTGGCCTCTCAGCCAAGGGGAGGGCTGTTTCTGAGGCTGCAAGCAGGGAGGGGAGAGCAGGTGTGCTCAGCTCATGGCAGTGTGATGCACATGTGTAAGTGAGGGAGAGTATGTGAGGCATTCCATTGTTGGTAGTGTTCAGAATGCTCTTTGATTGTAAGTGAACTATAAATCCCACCAACTACAACTCCCAAATGACAAAATCAATCCCTCCCAACCCCACCAGTATTCAAATTTGGGCATATCGGGTATTTGTGCCAAATATGTTCCAATGAATAAAAATGCATCCTGCATATTAGATATTTAAATTACAATTCATAATAGTAGCAAAATTACAGTTATGAAGTAGCAACAGAAATAATTTTGTGGTTGGGAGTCACCACAACATGAGGAGCTGTATTAAGGAGTCACAGCATTAGAAAGTTTGAGAGCCACTGTTTTCACATTTTGTTTTGCCAGATTTGGACTTATGTGATACATTCTGTGAACACAAAATTGGGTCAGGAAAAAGAAATTCCCTTGCATTTACTAGCATTAGCAAGTATTTCCCTTCATTCTTGCTCTATCATTGTTGGTTTAAGTAGGGATTTGAATTTAAAAGGATTGTAAAATGAAGCTCTTCACTTATAGCACTCACCTTAGTATTTTGACTACAAAGTATTAGAAAAACATGTATGTCTATGCACATACCGTTTAAAAATTGAAATCAAATATGAATATAATTTTTTACTTTGGCTGAAGTCATATGGTCTCTTAGATGAAAGTAAGAAGGACTTCTGAACAAGAATAAATTGGTCAGGGCCCATTAAAGCATAGACTCTCTGGAATAAAATTAAGAACCTCCCTTGAAGGTAAGCAGGAAAAAAGAGAAAGCAGCCTATATTACAGCAAGTATTTTGGTTTGATAGGCAGATGATGGTTTATTTTTCATATAAATTTTGGTTTGAAATGATATGAACTCCAGATAAACTGATAGTAACTCCCATATAAACCTGATGTAGAATATCATAAAGGGGAAACTGTAGTAGAAATAATATGCTATGTGATCTGACAGAGCCATCATTTCAATGACTTAATATCACTAGGCAGTCCCCATGTAACCAAACCGTTTTCCATTGGGCAACATCTGTTGTATTAACAAATGAAATATATGCTGTACAAAGAAAGGGATATCTCCATAGCTTTTACTGACCTTGGAAGCAGCATTATTATGCAATAAATTGTTCAAAATCACAGCCAACCACAAAAAAGTCTCAAGCACTGCTATTATCTCTAAAGAGGGCACTTTGAAGCTTTCAAGAGATTTTAAAAGTTACTCATGCATAGAGGTAAAATCACTGCTGCTAATTTTGTGCTATTAGCCTTCCTGTGGTTGGGTGAATAAAATGACAGCACGGGAAAAGAACCTTTCCCTTCATGAAATCCTTTCTCACCTGAAAACCAATTCACAGCTAGATCTCTCCATAAAGAAGTAGTAGTGATTTGGACACAAGAGCACAATTATATCTAATGCATGAGGTTATCACTTGGATAAATGATGATGACATCAACAGCTATTACTTCATGTGTGTGTGTGTGTGTGTGTGTGTGTGTGTGTGACACACACACACATTTCTTTAATTGTTAGTTTAAAAGGAGCTTAAATCATGGTGTTTTCCCATTATCACATTTTCATTCCTGGAATTCAGGGCACTGTAGATATTTGCCTGCCCATCCCCAAAATAACGAGACCACACAAGTAAGCTTGGGTTCAAATTTTGGGCAACTTTTATTTTGTTATCTATTTAATTTTTGCCTTAACCTAAACTAATAGGTGTCAAGAACCTGGTGAACAAAGCTGAGGAGGTATCCCAGCTGGCTATACCCCTCGGCTAACTGGGACGAAAACCTAGTTTCCCCGGTAACCAAAATCGGACAACTGTTAAGGAAAATGGACAGAAGTCTTTTCGAACATGTGGATATCAGACTCTGCCATTCCTGGGCCATCAAATCTTACCTCACTGATAATCTAACTTTCCAGTGAGTGTTTATGCAAATGACCCACTCCCCTAAAAGGTGGGGGCCTTGTGTGAACACAAACTTTGTATTTTCCTATTTTTCGCTAAACCTAATTATGTAAAAGACCCACCATACCATCTAGCCCCTAAACAGTCCAGGGCTAGGCAAAAACCTTCCCAGAACATGAGAATGGCAAATTCCTCAACCAGCCCCGTGGTTCCGGCGGTTCCGGTGGTTCCGCGACGACCTTCATTTATTTATTATGTATTCAATAATACTGTGCTGTTAAATTGGGTGGGTGTGGTGGGCTGAAGCTCAGCTTCCGAATGAATACAAGGAGGGCGGGCCAGACCAACGCTGGCTACACCCCCCACTCTAGATTGTTCCAAGGAACCATCCATTCTCTTCCGAATGAATACAAGGAGGGCGGGCCAGACCAGCGCTGGCCACGCCCCCCACTCTAGATGGTTCCAAGGAACCATCCATTCTCTCCTTCGTGGGGGGAGACAAACTGCTCTCTTCCCCCAACCCTGTTGGAGGAAGAAAGTCCTTTAGTTTTGCTATCTCAGGGGAATCAAGACTAATAACAAGAACAAAAATCCTGAGCTTGAAGGTTTTCTTGCTGCTACGTGTACTGATGATGCTGTGAAAATGGTTTAGTGGTTTTATATAGATCACACGTGGTCACTATGTGGTCTGCTACATGTTCTTAAAATACAACTCCCATCAACCCTATTTCATGGTGAAGAATGGTTTTAATGGCATAGTGCATCTGGAACTTTTGAGGGAGAGAATGAACAAACCCTTTCGCAGAGTGTATACCTACTCTGAAGCATTGCACAGATGTTCTCTAACTATACAGAAACTTCTTCTCCTTTTCAAGTGGTAAAGAGTTGCTTCATCTCCTCTGGATAGAAGACACTCAAGAAGTTTGCCAAAAAAACCAATTTGTTCCTTTCGTGTTATAGGATTTGTAACATTTTGAAGCTCAAAGTATTCTCTGCACTAAGAATTTTAAAGAATCTCCTCTCATTAAAATGTAACTGACTGCAATGTTTAGAATGCTCCTGTATTCTGTACTCCTTTGAGAGTCATAAATGGGGTCACCCTGCTTATCTCATTTTTATTTTCTTTTCTTTTGTGTGTATCACTGGCTGAGTTCAAGTCAAGGTTTTGTTTGTTTGTCTTTTGTAACAATGACACCAAAAACAAACACTTCATTCATGTGCTTTCTTTTTTTCCCCAACAATTTTTTTTAATTTTAACATATTTAAAGTAAATAATATCAGGGAAAGAGAGGGAACAATATATGTATAGAAAAGTAGGAAAAACTTAGAAAGATAGAGAGAGGAGGAGTTTAAAAAAGGAAAAAGCAAGAAACCAAAACAAAAAAAATCAAAAATCAAAAATTATTAAAAAGAGGAAAAAAGTGTTGTGACTTCCATTCCAAACTTGCATCTTCTCTTAATTTATTTGTCTTCTTTCTCTTTATCCCTTATATATTTCTTTAGTCTTTTCTATTTGACTTTTTTTCATATTCTATCAAGAGGTCCCAATTTGTGCTTTTTATTGGTCTTCCTTCATTTCTCTTTAACAAGAAAGTTAATTTGTCCATATCTTTTATTTCCTTAAGCTTGTTAATCCAGTCCTCTATATCCGGCACTTTTTCTTGTTTCCATACTTTTGCAAATGAGATTCTTGCTGTGGTTACCATATAAGTAAATAGTCTATCCATATTATCATCAAGACTGAGGTCTGAGTCCGTAATTCCCAGTAAATAATATTCTGGTTTTTTCTTGAATTTCCTGTTCAACATTTTCTGAGATTCTTCATGTATCCTTGTCCAGAACTTATTGGCACTCTTGCACTCCAGCACATGTGAAAAAAAGTCCTCTCCTATTCATGACATTTCCAGCATTTGTTTGATGTGTTTTTATACATCAAGCCTAGTTTCTTTGGTGTGATGTACCACCTATGAAACATTTTTAGCTAGTTTTCTTTCAAGTCTGATGCATATGTATATTTTAAATTTTTTTCCAAATCTGTTCCCATTCTCTAAAATGGATCGGACTTTTCAAATTTTCTGCCTATTTAATCATACATTGTTTTACTTCTTCAGTTTCTGTTGCTGTTGCACTTCAGACAGAAGTATCCCCCTAGTTCACACATACATCAAACAGTCTGAAACAAAGTATAGTGTCCAACAAAAAGTAAAAGAAGATAAAATATAAGATAAATCCAAGGTAAGCACACACTTCAAAATTCCAAGATCCAAAAGGTAAAAGTTAAAAGCTTGATACTAGAATCTAGAACAGTTCAATGCAGCAGTAGAACAATCCATGAAAAGCAAGGCCAAGGCAAACATGAACGAGAGACAAGGAAATCAGAGAAACTGAGGCATGAATCTTTCTTACAAACTTAAGTAAGGGAAAATTACTTTCACTTTGTGTCCTGTTGTTGAAACCTGCAGCTGCGCCTAACATCCTGAGAAACTTGTCTACGCTCCCTAATGTTGGCTTTGCGATCAAACGGCATTTCAGCTTTCCTTTGGTCATTAAAATTCTCAGCTGCAGAGTTATCTCTGTCAAGGTCTTCTGAATCCTTAATGAAGGAATGTTTATCTAACAGTGCCCTGGGAACTAAACTGTTCTCAGGAGCAGAAGCCTTATCTGAAACTTCCTTTTGCACATCAGTATGCTCACTGTCAATCTCAGCATCCCCATCAGGCACATGAACACCAATCCCATCATTCCCATCATGCACATGAACACCAGGCTGAAACACCACAGTTGCCCAGTCTAATAGTTTATTATATATTTTTTGTTATTGTTTCTTTGTTTGCAATATTTTGTCCCATGTTCCTTCTTCTAAGTTAAATCCATTCTTTTTATCTTTATAATAATATTCTTTAATTTGTAAATAATGCAGCCACGATATATTTTAAAACAATTTTTATTCTTCATGAGGCTTTAACTCTGTTGTATTTGTCATTAGAATATCTTTGTATGTGGGCCATATTTGCCAACCTAGTAGTCTCTTTTGATTGGCTTCTATTGGTGAAATCCATGGGGTGAGGGGTTTGTATTTAATTTTTTTGTATTTTTGCCAAGTTTTTAATAAGGCTGATCTGACAAAGTGGTTGCCAAAATTATTTTCCTTTTTCTCTTTTTCATACCATACGGGAGGTGGATGGGAGTGTGTTTAGCTGTAGCACAGCCAGGCTCGTTTGTGCCTGGAGGGCTGGGAAGCGGTCCCGGGGTTCCCTTAGCATTAGGGCCTGCAGCAGCTGAGATTGATTCAGAGGATGAGCTAGATGACTGGGGCGAAGCACAGGGCCCTTCAGATGGGCCTCGTTCCCCCGCTCAGAGCTTGGAATGGGATGAGATGATGTTTGGACCTAGTGAAGAGATAGATCACCAGGTGGACATGGGAAGCAGCGAAGGGAGTTATGAACACCGGAGGGAGGAATTCGCAAGAGGCCGAGAATGTAAACATGTACGAGACCGAGTGGGAAAGTGCTAGGGAGGAAAGCTCTCAAGAAGATAGCGACACATCTGCTGAAAGGCAAGGTCGAACCTTTGATAGGAGACGGGACATTGAGTCGAACAGAAGGGCTTGGTCTAGAGTGCTAGACCGGCCGAGGTCCGTGAGTAGAGATTGGAGACGCAGAAGCCTAGAGCGGCGCGGACCTCGGCCGAAGGATTAAGTATAGGATCCGTGGGAATCCTTCCTCAGTTCTCCGGCCACGTCTTTCCTGAACAGGCGTGAAGCGGAGTGGGACCACAAGCCAGCCGTGGTCATCAAGCCTTGCCTTGCATTTGCCTTGTTTCTTGAGCCGCATTGGTTTGCGGAGCCTTGCCCTGTTTCCTGATCCGCATTGGTTTGCGGAGCCTTGTCCTGTTTTCTGATCCGCATTGGATTGCGGAGCCTTGCCACGCTTCCAGCTTGTTTGCTACGTTACTTTGAACTACTTTGCTTATTACCTTTTGGACAATTGCATATTATTGGACTATTTACTCTTTTGAACTGTTTTTATACTCAATAAAGTAGTTAGCCTTCAGTACGTCTCTGTGTGTGTGATTAAGGGGCCCGCTAGGTCCGTGATTGTGACATTAGCACGATGGTATGTAGGTATGTTTTGTATTCACATTGGTATTTACTGTATGTATGTGTATGTGCTGTATGATTTGATATGGTCAAAATTAACTAATCAATAAAGATATATATACACACACACACACCACATATATAAGCATGCCAACCTTCATTCATGTGCTTTCTATAGCTGCTTGCCTATTTGCCTTTTATGCTCTTAAGAGCAGCACCATTGTTTCCCCTACCCAAAAATAATCAGCCTAACTTCAGCAGAGAAATGCAAAAGACATTGGGAATAAAAAGATCAATCTGTAATAGTAGTAGTAGTAGTAGTAGTTGCTGTTAGTGATGCCAGTCAAACAGAATGGTATGATTTTCTGCCACACAAGCTTCAGAAATTGATTGAATTCTTGATTATTTAAAAAGGAGATGGAGAATATCTAAGTGGTCTCTGCATGGTTTGTATGCAGATTATCTTCAGTTTCTTGTATCCTAGAATGATCAAATAAATGCTGATGTTGATCACCCTCACCTGAGACCGTAGCAGTCATTTCCACTCAAGAGCCGAAAATCTTTGGTTCTCCTGTGGTTTGGGATTTCAACTCTCAGATGCCCCAACCAGCTTGGCAAACTGTCAGAAATTCTGGGAGTTGACATCCAAAATAATTTTAGAACCAGAGGTTGGGAACCATTCATTTGCCTGCCAACCACCGAAATAACGAGACCACACACCAGTATTTGGATTTAAATATGGGCAACTTTTATTAATTGTTACTGATTAAACTTTGCTGAATTTAAATCTATGGATTTTGAACTTGGTGGCAAATCTGAGGTAATGTCCCATCCGGCCTACCCCTTGGCTAGTTAGGGCGAAAAAAACCCAGGTCCCCAAGGAACCAAATCCAGGCAACCTCTAAGGGGATTGTGTCAGAGAAGTCTCTTGGGGTATCTGAGACCCAACTCTATCAATTTTTAGACTGTTAGAATTTCCCTCACCTCATCCAATTGAACTTTAGGTGAGTGTTTTAGTTAATGGCTGTGAGGAAGTAAAGAGGTTTTCACTGTTCACCTTTTTAAACCGTGGCAGGGCAGGCTATCCCACCACTGCCACCAATGCAACAAAGTTAAAGGTTTTGCGAACGCCGCTGACATCTAGCGTCGAAACCCCTTGTAGATTCGAACTCGCAATTGCCACCAAATGTGAACAAGTTGGACACACACCTGCCACTTCGTGAAGACGCAGTCTAAAGCATGCATCCCCCTGTGAGAGGATCTTTTTATAATTACGCTGCCACCATACTAATTCTGGCTACCGATGTGAGGGCTTATCTTGAGGCTTGTACTGTATCTTGAAATGATATGACCGAGAGAGTTTCATGAAGGAACATCAAACAGTTTATTTTCACAACCGGGTTCAATGCTTAGTTGGTTACAGACTCCGAAGAGGTACACACTTGAAGTTCCAAACAATTTAACACTGGGGTTTAACTTCCCCTGACACAGATACAAGCAGGCTATTACTCCTCTGCTTCTATAGGTGCATAACCAAATAACCCTTTAGGTTATTTACACCACTATCCAGGACTAAACTTGTCCTCAACCTGGGTTTCTCTAAACCCACACACAGAACTGAACACTTGCAGCTCTAACAGACAGCTGGTTCCTCATCAACCGCCAAATACCAACTGAACTTTTATTTCAAACTTCGAACATTCTAAAGCCAGAGTAGCATTCGTTGTCATGGCAAAAGCTTCTGCTTGAGGCTTGCTGCACTGACATTCTACTGCCTACTCTCTGTGGCTTTTAAAGACTGCACTTTTAAACACATAGGCAAACATGTGATTAACATACAACACATGTATTAACACACAAATAACACACCTCATCACAATGGCATTCACCCCTGAAGGGGGTGTCTTGGGCATATACCAAGTTTAGCATTTCCTAACTGTTTTTCGTGATCATCTACTTAATGACACACCGTCCCAATTTGCCCTGCAACAGTATAAGGTAGGCGAAAAAACCCTCCTAGAACATAAGAGGGAAAAAAATCCTACCCATCCCCCTAATGGCAACTGTACTATACTGTTTAATGGGCGGGAGTGGTGGGTCAACGCTTGGCTCCAGAATGGAGGAAGGGGGCAGGCCAGTGCAAAAGGCCTGGCCCCGCCCCCTTCAAATAGTTCCCAAACGGAACTAAGTCTCTCCTTGGAGGGGGCAGCAAATATCTCTCTCACCTCAGCTGTGCTAAGGTGATAAAGTTTCTTAGATAAATAAACTAAACACTGCTTGAGGGATGCACTCAATGTCTGCTGCAAATTGACATGATTTGCTCCCAGAGGTCAATATCCACCCATTAAGACCCACCACAAGTTATGCCACTGTGTCAGAGAGTAAATAAACCACACTTCATATTTGTTCAAAACACATTTTCCTTTTGAACTAAGCAATACTAGGAGCACCATGTATTGTTGCAAAAGAATATATGCTTCCAGGAGTGCAATTCTTCTTTGTACTCCTGTCCTTGGTCTCAAAGGAAAATGTACGTTTTGGATTTTCCTTTCTACTGCTACTGAATTGGAAGAGATATATTTCACCCATCTCCACTAATGTCTCTAATGTTTTTCTCCTTATTTATCTTGAAGACATGAAGTAATTTAAGGTAGGTATAGAATTCAAAGACAAAGCTGTATTAGATTGAAATATCTATATGCACTGCATCTTGTAGCACTTTAAAGGCAGATAACTAAGTTGGTAGTATAAGCTTTCATAGACTAAGGGTGCATCTACACTGTAAAATTAATATAGTTGATACTGGTTCAATGCTATGGAATCCTATGAATTGTAGTTTGTTGAGGCACCAGAACTCTTTGGTAGAGAAGGCTAGAGACCTTATAAAGCCACCACTCCCAGGGTTCCACAACATTGAGTCATGGTGACTAAAGTGGTGTCAAACTGTATTAATTCCACAGTGTACATGCATCCCATGGTCTACTTCTTGCATGTGTTGAAGTAGACTATGGGTGCATTAACACTGTAGAATTAATGCAGTTTGACACCACTTTTGCTGCCATGACTCAATGATATGGTATAATTGAAGTTGTAGTTTTATAAGATCTTCAGCATTTTCTGCCAAATAATGCTAGTGCCCCCCCCACCCCAAATAAACCTACATGATTACATAGAATTGATTCATGGCAATTAAAGTGGTGTCAAGTTGCATTAACTCTATAATATATAGTATATGCACCTTTGGTCTATGAAATTTAGTTCTTCTAGTGTCTACAAATGCATCTTGACAGGCAAGAAACAGTGATGCTGATCCAGAATTGGATTCTCTGGAGTAGCATTGTTAAAGGATATACTGTGCACCTCAGAGTCAGCAGTTGCACAGCATGGTCAGATGTTTGGATGGTGGCTGCATGTCTTAGTATACCAGAACCATTTTGACATTGCTCACCTGCATCTTTTACCTTGACCCCCTCAATCTGCTGTTGTGGTGCCCACTGGGCACAAAAAATGAGCTGGGCACTACTTGGTACATGGATTTATGATATTCAGTGCAACAAATGAACAAGAGAGAAAGGAAAAGAAGAATTTCCTACCCTTCTCCCCCTTTTTCCTTTTGTCATTCTGGATAATGTCCCTCCAAATGCAGAGCAGAATCCAATTTGAGGGGGCAAGATAGGACCCCAGTCTGCCAGAGCTTGAGGAAAGCAGGGTGGTAACAAGCCATGGCACAGCTGATTAAATGTGTACGAGCAATGGTTAATTCCAGAGTTTAAACTTCTGAGTATCACATGACATCTGTCAATGCAGTTCAAGGCCATATTACCTTCAGTTCATGGACCATGCAATCACCATCGTACAACTTCAGTTTGGACCATCAATCATATCCATCCATCTTCACTGTCAATGAACCAGTGAAGATGTGCCCTAAGGTCCTACAAAATCACTTTGTATATATAAAATTTAAGGATGTAATTTTTAAGACTTTTCTCAAAGGTAGTGACGAGGAGTGTTGCAGAGAAGTCTTTGAAAATTGCAGTTTTTAAATGCTATTAGTTATTCAAGATTTATTTTAATCAACATTAATATGTGATGATTTTTTCTATGCAAGTCAACCATGTGCAAATTTTACATACAATAAATCCTCAGTTATAGCATTTTCTGTACAGAAATTAATATTTCTGCATTGAAATATTTTTTCCTGTGCCAAAAATTCTGCTTTCTGTGCAAAACAAACTTGGGTGAATATTTCACAGAATAAGTCCAGAACTGTAAAGATTTTTGTCAGTCAATAATTAGTCACATCAGTTTCTCAGCACCACCAAAACACTATTTTATGATTTTTTGAAATATACTCTCCCTATGGTGATATGGCCTTACAATAAATAAATAAATAAATAAATAAATAGATACATTTCTAGCTGGGTGGACATGCTCTGTTGTTGTTCATTCGTTCAGTCACTTCCGACTCTTTGTGACCTCATGGACCATCCCATACCAGAGCTCCCTGTCAGCTGTCACCTCCCCGAGCTTTTTCAGAGTCAGGCCAGTCACTTCAGGGATACCATCCATCCATCTTGCCCTTGGTCTGCCCCTCTTCCTTTTTCCTTCCATTTTCCCCATTGTCTTCTATAAGCTTTCCTTTCTTCTCAAGATGTGGCCAAAGTACTTCATCTTTGCCTCTACTATCCTTCCTTCCAATGAGCTGTGGGGCTTTATTTCCTGAAATATGGACTGGTTGGATCTTCTTGCAGGCACTCTCAGAACTTTCCTCCATGCTCTATCCCTATTAAATTATAGCTATTCTGTTCTACAGCTCAGCAGCCTCCTTAAAGTGTTTCATATGCCAATGTATGTTATATTCAGTTAGTACACTAGATGCTGACAAACTGTAAAGCTAGTAAAATAGTATAGAAAAAGATTGACAGATAAGATTTCAGGGATTGCCTTAAATACTAGGTGGAGGCTGTATCATTTTAACCTCAAAACTGACCAAGCAACAGTATCAAGCAAAAGGACATAACAATCTATTATCAATGGGAAAATGTCATGATCACCTAAAACAGACAAACAAAAAAGACAATAAGTCAAAGTGATAGATTTTCTTGCACAATATGCTTCTACGTACTTTTGTTCTGTGCTGCTGCAGCACCACGCAGAACAAGTATGAAGAAAACAAACATTAAAAGTTAAGGTGAATGCCAAAATAAAACCTCTCTTTCTGAAACAGTTGACTTAAATAAGGAAAAATTCTTGTTCAGGAAAAAACAAAGGTTTGAATGGGATATATGTGTGATCAAGGACAATGATCTCTTCAGTAATTATCATAAACATATTTTACAGACAAAATGTGTCCTTGAGAAAGTAGATTGAAAAGCACGTAAGTTTTCATATTGTAGCTAACTCTAATCTTATGTGATATGAATTTTCTTCTTCAGTGCATGAGAAGCTATTCAATATACCAGCAAACAAAAACCCTTTTTGTGTGTGGAAAAAGAATGTTAATTACAAATCTCAAAACACTCTACTGGAGTTATAAGAATGATGCTTAGTCAAAGCTACCTGTTTAACTAGAAGTGTAGCCACACACGTATTCAAACACGTGGGATGGAGAGAAATTCTATTGATCTGGACAATTTCTTTGAAAGTGGAATTTCCGCACATCCATCTTCAGAAGGAGAGATTAAATGAGTTCCCTTCCTATAGAGCTGTGTCTGCTAATAAAAACAAGGTCTATATGAATGGGTTTCTTTTTCAGTAATCACCCATGGACAGGTAGGCAACCATGCCAGAATGCTTGTCTCACAAAAGACCTTTCAGACTGAAGACCTAGGGCCTTGGCACCTCGCGGGAGAGCTTTCCTATCTATTTTTGTTGTTGTTTGCTCTTGAAAGTTGCACAAGGCTTTATTGAGTTAGCAAACTCAACAACTTTGGGTAGCTGGATTGAAGTCAGTGGGATGTCTTTTGCAGTAAAGAACTAGCATATTCTCACATCTGGTAGTATGGTCATTTATGCCATAATTTATGCCTAGACTTTAGCGTATGTAGCAATTCCCACCATCACAACTTCAGTTTCTGTAGACAGCTCATAACTGTGCTCCAGCTTCTAACAATTTCATAAGCAGTGATTATTAAATTCTTCTGGGCTGTTCTCAGTTTTCCCCCAGAGATTCAAATAATCTCTCCAAACAATGAACTATTTCCATTATTGAATGTCAGCCTGAAAGTGATGTGCAGGGATGATCTTATTGCCTTGCCATGTTGCATGCCCTGCACTAACTCTAATTTAACAAGGGGCATCTGTTTAAATGAACACTGCAAGAAAAAATGGCAAACTGATTAGCAATAAAATCTCATGAGTTTTGAAGTAATTGTAATGAACTTAGAGCTTTGTAAGACATGAAGAAGTGGACAGTCAATTGCCCTTGAACTGAACAGAGAACATGCCTAT
The DNA here is from genome assembly GCA_030556195.1 of Anolis apletophallus. Taxonomy (NCBI): domain Eukaryota; kingdom Metazoa; phylum Chordata; class Lepidosauria; order Squamata; family Anolidae; genus Anolis; species Anolis apletophallus. The sequence continues at coordinate 39,102,305 of JARBWK010000012.1, forward strand.
TTCTAGTGTTCATCAGTTTTTCATGTAATTCCATATAATTCCTATATTAATCTGAATTCTAAGAAAAACAGCTTTCCCCTCAAAATACATATATAAATGTACATTTTAAAAAGTGTTTTGACAGATGTAAAGGTTTAATATTTTTCAGGATTTCAGATGATATGGAATCTCTATATATGTAGCATTCATTCAATATATTTAAATAGCACTTAAATCAAGTTGATATACTTAATTCTGTTTATTAAATGTAATGTTGACATTTTATATACAGTTAGTAGAGATGTACATTTTTTCCATTTGCCTCATAATTTGGATCAATTTTGTTAAATTTTGTACTTACAAGGCGATATCCAACTCTGGTCAATCTTATGTACAACAGCAATAGGAAAATTTGTTTCCTCTTACTCTTATGGATATTCTTGGTTACTTTAGCCTTCTTACTCTCATGATATTGAATACCACTGTTATATATTGAATATTCTGATGCATGCTGCCCCTTTTCCTGATACATGGGGAATTTGGGAGCAGCTTTACAGAATCATTGTCTTTCTGAGAAAAGATTGACCAACCTTTTTCAGCAATGTACAAATGGGAAGCTTGTCATTATAAACTACATTTTTGATGCTCGGTGTGATGAACTCTGTTCTCTCTTTACATGAGATTTGTATGACTTCTTAAAACATTTTACTAAGATTTTATCTATGGTGTCATGTTTTTATATTGAATTTTAAAAAATTAAACCATGGATTTTTAAAAAGCGAGGTGGCATGCTTCTCCAATTTCCAAGAAACTGTGTAGATACTTGTGGGGAGATATAATTCAGGGAAGATAAAGTAGAAGAAAGATCATGGAATCATGGCAGTAGACTACCTTTCAAAAATAATTCTTAAAAGGTCAGGAAAGACCTATCATCCAAAATTGAGCATGTTTTCCCCAATAGAGACATAATTAATTTTGCAAGATCCTGGGACAATTCTACTATTTGACAATGGTCTGCAGCTGAAAAGAGCCAGTTACATATTGGTCTCCATCTAGCAATTTGAAGCTTCACAGTTATGGAACACATCCCATCCCTATCAGGTGAAACCAGGAAGTGGACATTTCAAAACAATTGATAGGGTAATACTCAAGTGCACTGAACCACAATTGTAAACATTTCAGGAAAAAAATGATAGGAAAAAATAGTCTATTTATGGCATCTGCTGTGTTTTGTCCTTATCCAACTGTTTCCTATTCCACCTTAGCCAACAGGCAGGAGCAGGTTGTGACTGGGGTACTGCAGTGAACAAACCCAGATATGTAGCAATTATGGTGGGAAAAGTAGTGCCATCCGGTTGAAATTATATTATACACTATTGAAATAATAGTCTTTTTCAAGCATTAAAGTGGCAGATAGCTCAGCTAATATACTTGGATGATCCATAATCAACAATGACATTGAAGTGTTTAGTCAGCCCCTAGTATGCATGCTTAAAACATTTTATGGGACTTCGAACTGTGTCATGGATCACTGTTCTGCCTAGTATGGTCTAAGGATGCATCTTTGACATCACTATAACTGTAATTGTTCAATGCCATGAAATGAGGCACTGGTACTCTGGCAGACAATTCTAAAGGCCTTGAAAAACACAACTGTTATGATTCTCTAACATTGAACTATGGCAAAGTTGTGTCAAACGGCATTGGTTCTACAGTGAAAATGCACCCTGGGAAATATCTGAGACTTTTCAGTGCAGGAGGGGGTAGAAAAAACCTCTACATCCAAGAACTTACCCTAAAAACAGGGAGAAATTGGGCAAAAATATAATCGGAAAAAGAGCCTTGTCCACATAACTAGTAATTCAGCAAGCACAGACAATCCCTGAATCTCCAACAAATGCAGATGACAATCTATCCTTGCTATTCCTCCAACAAAATATGAATTTCTCATATGAGAACACCACTCATGATACTGAAAATCCACCCATGCCTGGCTGAGGATATGGAATTGATTTTTAAAAAAAGGGATGGATTCATGTTGGAAATAAGAGCAGAGTCAGGTTAGATACTACTAACAAGAATAGTTCAACACAATATGTGCAATTATTTTTCCATTTTATATATAAACATAAACAATTCAATCAGTGACATACATATTACTTATATCTAAGCATCCTGTTTGGTACCGTGTCCGTAGTGTGGCTGTCGCAATATTGTCAGTAAGGAGTAAATCTCCGTAAGTCCAGTCCAAAACACTAGAGTCAATGATCCAAGGCTCAATAGGAGCGGATAACACAGGTACAAGGATGCAGTGTGGATAATCCGAAACTAGTAGACCAAAAGGAACCGAAGCCAAAAACATTTAAGGCTTCTGGAAATAAAGTTGGAGCAAGCCTGACGGAAGTATATCCAAAACAATCGGGGCCGCTGAATTCCGTTTAAGTGGTCTTTTTCAAAGGCTGAATATCCATTCATCTAGGTTCAGGTCCTAGGGGATTACATCATACATGATATATAGCACACATAATTCAGAATTACCCTTCGGCCTTAATGAGCCAGTCAATTTGCATTCCCTCCTAATTTAGGATAATGTATTTAATGTGTATGCTCTTGGTGATATCTCACCTTAAATGGTCACCGCACCCGATATGTTGCGGACGGCTTCTCCCTTTCTATGGTATGTAATAGCGATTGCGCTATATATGTCTATATCTTTTGGTTATGTATTGTTCCCACTGTGCTATATATCATGTATGATGTAATCCCCTAGGACCTGAACCTAGATGAATGGATATTCAGCCTTTGAAAAAGACCACGAAACGGAATTCAGCGGCCCCGATTGTTTTGGATATACTTCCGTCAGGCTTGCTCCAACTTTATTTCCAGAAGCCTTAAATGTTTTTGGCTTCGGTTCCTTTTGGTCTACTAGTTTCGGATTATCCACACTGCATCCTTGTACCTGTGTTATCTGCTCCTATTGAGCCTTGGATCATTGACTCTAGTGTTTTGGACTGGACTTACGGAGATTTACTCCTTACTGACAATATTGCGACAGCCACACTACGGACACGGTACCAAACAGGATGCTTAGATATAAGTAATATGTATGTCACTGATTGAATTGTTTATGTTTATATATAAAATGGAAAAATAATTGCACATATTGTGTTGAACTATTCTTGTTCATGTTGGAAATAACCAGCAAAGTTCTGGATCATGATATGATCTCTTGGGTATGATTTATACTCACCACAGGCAATGAGATGAATGATTATTTTACAAGTCTGGCTGTGATAGTGAATGTGATCTTTCCTATTTTCCACTAGAAATATTGGACACGTTTAGTTGTAACTATAATTGAACAAACGGGAGTGCCTTCCTAAATCTAGGCTTTCAAGTTCAGAGTTGATGGATTCTGTTGCTCTTGCAATTGACATTGCCTTGATTAAGATCCTTTTATTTGAAACAGAAACTTGCTTTTTTAAAAAAAAATCTGTCATGTCCAGCCCCTTTTTTCTTACTCTCATTGCAATCTGTCTCAAAACTAGGCTTGGGCTTTATTGAGAATTTACTTTCTATTCTGCCCTGGCAGCTTTTCTTGTTTTCTTCTTTCTCTCAATTGCTTCTTTTAATTACTCTTACTCCCCAAACCAACTGCTTCTTCACTATAAAACAAATAAACTCATTTTTTTGCTGTACTGTTTCCAGACCTGTTAGAGGTAAATTGAAAGAATCTTCTTTTCTTTTACTTCCTTTTTCTGAATAGTTAATTAAAAAGTGCTAAATATAATGGATGGCATCTATGGCCAATTTGAGTTTGTCTCTTCATTTTGCAAAACAATTAATACTTGTAAGGTCTTGATGAAGGTATAAAATATGCTGATATAGAATCATAGAATAATACAATTGGAAGAGACCACATGGACCATTAATCCAACTCCCTGGCATACAGGAAAAACACAATCAAAGGACCCCTGACAGATGGCCATCCAGCCTCTATTGAAAAGCTTCCAAGGAAGGAAGTTCCACCACACTCCGAGGCAGAAACTTCCACTGTTGAACAGCTCATATGGTTAGAGAAGCAGTGAAGAACTTAAAAAATGCTCAAAGTTTCTGCTATTAATTTCCTTGTTTGGATACAGTAATCCTCACCATCCTATTTGTTGCAATATTTACTGTATATGCCTTCATATAAGCCTAGCTTTTCAGCCTTTTTTAGGCTGAAAAAGCCCCACTCAGCTTATACTTAGGTGAGGGTCCTGGCAGGAAAGCATGGGGCTGAAAGAAGGGCTTCCTGCCAGCCCCTCATCTCTCTGCACAGGTACCCAGCTCTCCTTCCTCTCCTTCCCTCTTGTGCAAGGCACACCTTACTCTTCTGCTTTCTTGTGCAGCATACACTTTCCTCTCCCCTTTCGGTGCAATGTTTTCCTTCCTCTTCTCTCTCAGTGCAGTGTGCACTTTCCTTCCTCTCCTCCTCCCTCAGAACCAGTCTTTCCCACTTTTCCATATTCATGAGTACACCAACGTAAACATAGAAAACTTCTAGGATTAAAATCCAAAACCAAGACTTGATTTGAACCAAGAACAAGAGAACTCAGGCTTAGCTTCTCACTCTAATGCAGCATTGCCTCAACTGCCTTTAATGTAAACAATCTGTTTTTAATAGACAACCATGAAAGCATTACATCTGCCATAAATTTTCTTCTTAACTTTCCTACATAATTTCTCAGCCTTGATTTGCAAATGAAGACTTTTGTTATCCTCCATAGCTACAGGTGATTTCTCCTGGGAACCCTCCTTATCAGTCAGCTCTTCACTTGATTCGTTATCTACTGTTACTACTTCTGACTCCCCTGAATGCACTTGAGCATGCCCTGGACTTTCTGGGCCAGTTTTCTCACAGAGGGAATAATCATTTCCCAGACCTGAATTTCCTAGACTTGAGCCCCCATCACTCTGTACCCACAGGAAAGCCCACAATTCTCTCTAAGTCATAAGTTAAACCATCAGTCTCTGGCCGATCTACAACAGGAGCATTGCCGTACACCAAATACCTGGGAGTTACTCTGGGCCATGCTCTGACTTAGAAGAAGCACTGCTTGATTATCAAGCAAAAAGTGGGTGCTAGAAATAATATCATATGAAAGCTGACTGGCACAACCTGGGGATCATAACCAGACACAGTGAAGACATCTGCTCTTGCACTTTGCTACTCTGCTGCTGAATACACATATCCAGTGTTGAATACACATTGCTACATTAAAACAATGGATGTGGCTCTTAATGAGACATGCTGCATTATCACAGGATTTCTATGTCCTACACTGCTCGAGCCATTATACTGTTATCCGGTATTGCACCACCTGATATATGTTGGGAAGTAGCAACCAGTAATGAAAGGACCAAGGCATTGACATCTCCAGCCCATCTTCTGTACGGATATCAGCCAGCATGCCAATGTCTTAAATCAAGAAGTAACTTGCTAAGATCTGCAAAGGTACCCGCAGGAACATCTCAGCAAGTGAGAGTCCAAAAGTGTCAGGTTAAAACTCAGAACCGCAGCCAGACTCATTACTGGGTCATCAGTGAGGGATCACATTTCCCCCATTCTTAAAGAACTTCACTGGCTGCCCCTAGAGTTCAGAGCCCTTTACAAACTCCTGGTGCTCACCTTTAAAGCCCGGCACAACATTGGGCCTTCCTATCTGAGTGACCGGCTGACGGCCCAATGCAGCGAGAGGCCAGCACGCTCCATCAACGGTGACCGCCTGACTACCCCTGGAGTGCGGGAGGCTAGACTGGCGGAAACTCGGCGGAGAGCCTTCTCCGTCGCGGCCCCTTCGACTTGGAACTCACTGCCGCCCACCCTCAGAGCCTCTCCGACTCTATCTGGATTCCGGCCAGCCTTGAAGACCTGGCTCTTCCGCCTAGCGTTCGGGACTGGCTCGGTACCCTGGACTACCTGAGCCACCCCTCCTGTTCATATTCCATGTTTTTAAACTGTTGTACATTGTTCACCCTAGGTTTTAACTGTTGTAAGTCGCCGAGCACCGCCGGTGGAGGGCGACTCACAAATATTAAAGTATTATTATTATTATTATTATTAACCTCAATCAGTGGTTGATACCAGATGGGAAACTCCCTCCTGGACACACAGAAGACTGGGTGACTTGGAAGGCACTGAATAGACTGTGCTCTGGTGTCATGAGATGCAGAGCCAATCTTAATAAATGGAGCTACAAAGTGGAATGCACAACATGCGAGAAGATCAAACCACAGACGACTTACTACAATGCAGTCTGAGCCTTGCCACATGCACAATGGAGGACCTTCTTACAGCGACACCAGAAGCACTTGAAGTGGCCAGCTTCTGGTCAAAGAAAATTTAGTATAATGCCAAGTTTTTAACTTTGTGGTTTTTATGCATTATAACTGTATTCTCAATTCGCTTCTGACACAATAAATAAATAAACCAATCAACTGAATGGAGGGGATGGTTTGCCTGTCCGCTCTCTCTACAGTGTCTCGATTCTGCAGCAGGTCTGAGCAGGAAGCCTATGCCCACATGGTTTATGCACAGAGAGGTATATAGAGCTAAAGGCAATACTAGGAGCCATGTTGACATTAAGTTTGGAGACAGAAGATGTTGCTTCCCCACCCCTTTCTGTGTATTCAATTAAACATGTTGAAATGCAGCTTTAAAAGAGATATCCTCTTCCTTGAGTAAAATGTAACCACAGCTTAGTGTGAGCATGGTAGTTTATTACTGGCTTATCAAAACTGGATGCTAAAGCAGTTAATGCTGACAGTATCATAGTGTTTTACTTGATCACAAGTCTGACAGAACCATCTTTCATGCCTTTCTTCTTTGCATTAACCCCCCCAACAAAAAAGGGAGCTGATGATATAAAGGTGCTTGTATCATTTTGTTTCTGTGGTGCTGCAGTTCTACTAACAGAAGAGAACCCATTGCCTACATTCTCCCACTATTGCCCACGGATGGTGCAAGAAGCATTCTATGCAGTAACTTCCACAAGACATCACATCTCCATTGTATTGTTTTACTGTACTTATCACCCCAACAATATTATCCGAGCTAACCGAGAATGATGAGCCATCTCCCCTCCCCTTTCCTAGCAAACAGCACTACAACAGGCAAGGAGCCATGTGAGCTGGATATTTGCAAAGTTCACAAACAATGTAAACAAGTGCTTTCTATTCATATTCATGACAGAAAATAGCACCTTCTAGCATAGTTCTTATCTGTTTGCTGATCAGGTTAGTTAATTTTAATAATGGCATAAAAGTCTGCAGGATATTGTGAAGTTCCTAAGATTATTTCACCATGATAAGAATGCAGCCTCCAGTAGCAAAGGATGTAAAATACGCTTTGCTGTTTTACTGTATTCAGTAATGGTTTGGAAATGCAGGCTATTGCTCTGTTGAATTGCTACTTTCTCAGCTGGAAAGCAAATAGTTATTTACTTTAAGCTCATGTTTATAATAGTTTTTTTTGCTGTGTCTATAGTAGTGGTTAAGATTTTCATTTAATGTGTGAATTAATTCTGTCCTGTTGTGCTCTGAGCATTTTAACAACACTTTCCTCTCTTTTAGCCTCTTTGCTCTTCACTTCCAGTGTCTACAGAAATGGTCTATGGGGAGTTAAGTAGCCTCTGACCAGTCCTATTTCTTGTCTGAAGAGAAGACTATTCTGCCCCTGAGAAATGGTTTAAGGGTTTCTAGGAACATTGTTGGTGCTTTCTCTCCACAGCTATTAATTTGGAAAGGATCATTTTATTCCCATATCTGCTAAACTCTTGAAAGTTAACTCTCCCATAAGTAAGTTGTGAAGTTGTCATGAGCTAGTTGTTGTCTTAGGTCAGATTTAGTTGTTAGAAAGAAGAGAAAGAACATAAAAGAACTCTAATTCTTTCTTTTTTTAAAAAAACCCCTCATAATACAAAGCTTTGGAGGAATAGAATGAAACTGAGTGAGGGAAAACATATAAGGAAAGAGAAATCTAGTAACTATGAATTAATCATCACAGCAATAGGAATCATGCTCAGTAGCTCACATATGAAAAAGAAGCACTTCTTCCACTCAGCCAACCCACATTTTGAATCTGTAGAAGAGACCAGATAATTCTTCTCTAAACTAACCTATTTGAATGAAAACAAGTAAGAGCCATGTCACCCAGAATACCTGCCTGCTCTCTCCAGAAGCCTATTTTAATATTCCCTGTACGCAAAGGATCTGATAACATGATCATATTTGAACATTATATTTCCCAATGGATATTTTCATAGACTCACCTCTGTTTTAATATAACTGAGTACATTCCCATAGATTACTATAATACATACATGGCCTGCCTTACAATATTTCAGGAATATTTCTAGAATAAGAATAAGCAACCTCGTTAAGCCCAAGAGCAACATTATCTCTTGGGGAAAAAAACTTCTAGAATCTAAATGCCAGCAGTAAACACACCCAATGTCAAAAGTATGAGCAATCAGCTACAACAGTTCATTTATTCATAGTACAGACACATACTGTGCACAAATATTCAAGTTCTCCTTACCACCTTCAAATGTGATTGAGCAGAAAGGAAAGTAGTTTAATTGTTTGTAGGAGCATTTCAGAAGTGTCCCAGTTACAAGCGCTAAAGAGCACATCATATACTTGTCAATGCAGAGAGAGATGGGGGTTGGGATAATGACTGAGTTGATAAAAGCTGCACAACAACATGTGCAATGGTTAATCATTCAGGAGGAGAGGACTCATTGAGTGTTATGCATTCATTGAGAGGAATGCAGAACATGGCACATATAGAGTGTACCTGGGGGGAAAGCTAGTGAGTCAGAGACTCTAGGGTCTGCATTTAGCTCATGTATCATGATAAGCTATTGCATGAGTCTCCAGTCAAGCAGCTTGAATGATTAGAGACAGGATCTGGGGACACTGTGATATTAGGAAGGAATATTACCAGTATATAATACAATTGAATGTAATGTGCACTTCAAATTTGAAGGTGCACATTACCAAAAAATGGATTTGTAATCAAATGTAATGTGCCCAATAGTGCAGACACAGAACATAAGGAAGGCAGGTAGCATGAATGAGTACATTTGGGAAACCATGCCCTTCTGTCAGACAGCGGCTGGTACATTTGCCACCCTTCTGCAGTTCCCAATTGGTCTCATTCAATATGCTTTCAAAACTGGTGGGTTGAAGGCCTCATGAATTAGGCCAGTTGGGAACAGCATAAGACTGAGCCTTGGGGGTAGGTGGGCAAGACACCCTGAAAGATGCCTGGGAGGCAAAATGTGCAGCCAAACCCTGGCCCAGAAGGAGGCAGTGGTTTTCTCAAATGTATTCATTATGCTGCCTCCCTCCCTGACATGCTATGCCTGCACTGTTGCATGTGTTATGTTTGGTGGAAAATCTATTTTTTGTAAAGCCCCTGGGAACAGAATTTTCGCCTTGCCTGCTTGGCTGGGTCCTTTCTGCCCGTTTCATGCAGTTAGGTTTATGTGCATGATTCTAACGCACCAACAAATCTAATGTGCACATTAATTTTAAAGATGAGGTGAGCATCACAGTTGAGAAAATATGGTATATTAGATACAACTTTCATGGAAATAATTATTTAGTATAAACACAATCTCTAAATCATACAATAAAACTAGGGATAGTCATTCTTCACCAATTCCATTCCTGAAGGAGGTTAGAATTAACTCTAGTAATTTTGTTCCAACTTTGAGAAAAACAATTTTAACTATGGCTGGGTGAAGGATTGCATTTTGAAGCTTATTCTGTGCAAAATTCTTTCCTTTTTTGCATCAAAAATGTGGGGTTTTTTCCTAGACAGAAAATGTCATTTCCCCCACAAACAACAACAAAGTACTGTTTATATACAAATGTGCAGAATAATACCTTAACTGTGAAGATTCTTGTCAGTCCAGGATTTTCCTCATCAGGGTTTTATGCCATTTTGGAATATTATTTTATCCTTACACAAAACAAAACCAAATTACAAATTTAGCAGGTTACAAATCTCTCCTCTACCTATAAACAAGTCACTATCCTGCGCCATGTATAGATGAACAGTGATCTTCATTGTCTTCAAAAACAGCAATATAGATGAATGCACTTTATCCTGTAAAGCAAGAAGCTATTACTGTTGGAGAAAATATGTCAGACATACTTCTCACACTAATTGGCACTTTTATAGATCCATTCCTTTTAAAGCCCTTTATTCAAAATAAAAAACAATAGCTAATGAACATTCAGTTGTTGCTAGCATTCTGGCTCTTAAATTAGACAATGGCAAATCTATGTCAGCAGTATATAAAAACAATTTATTGGTACCAGATCTTCTGATAGGATAATATGGAGGAGGAATAACAATATTCTGTAAACATTTTTTCCCTTTATGGACTATACAACTGTTGTATTATGAGAACATGAGCCACATATCTCAAATTGAGTCAAAATTGTTCCATTTAGCCCATGATAGCAAAGGTCAGAGACTGCTCCAGCGCTTCCCTAATACTTTAGAACAGCTCCATACTTTGGAGTTGGTGCAAACAGCTGGGCCAGTTCTAATTTGGAACTAGTTTCTTTGTTCACATTGGCCAATGCCATGATCCTGTTTCCCCTGTGCTCTGTGGCATCAGGAAAAGATCACTGCAGCAGCAGCCAGAAAGCTCCAGACATTGGCTAGACAGCTCCTAGCCAATGATGGGCACCTTTGCTGATGTCCTCTCTGTTTTTCTCTAAATCACACAGTCATCTTTGGAGAGGCAGGACCACCACAGCAGAGAAGCAAAAACATCTCCACAGAATCCATGGCTGGTTCAAAGCAGCAATGTTTCAGACTGCCTCCAGATTTAGGTGCCCATGTAGATGGACCCCAAAAATCATTCCATACCTTTGCTCTTCATTAACAAATCAAGACTGGTCACTATGCATGAAGTCAGTTTGTACTGTCCAACTATTGAGTTTACTTGAAGCTTATGAGCTGTGGGTAAGGCCTTTTTTTAGGTTTCAGCATCACCCCAGGAAGGATGCTTCTCAATGGTTGCCCCCAAATGTGTTTTTAAACTGCTTCTGCTTCTTAATTGAATTTTGGTTTTGTTGTACTATGTTTCAATAGTTGTAAGCTGTCCTAAACCTCTTTGAGGGACAAAAATGAATATAAATAGTAAAATAAATTTACTGTTCTATGAAGAATAACTTATCAATGAACACATAGAAGATAAATGCTATCCCTTTCCACATGACTCCAAATGCCAGTGCGCATCATCTGAATCAATTATTTGCAATTTATTAATCCAAACACAGTCTACCCATTATATGTAAGTTGTTGTAACACCTTAAGGTCCCTGGAGATCCCCCTAGCAAACCACACAAGGCCAACGGCAGTTTAAAGCTTTATCTATATATATATATAAAAAGAGAGTGGTTGTGCAAAGGACTTTATGCACGGCCAAACTATGCCCCCCAGAAACACCAATCCAACGAGACACATTTCCCCAGACCACGAGGTATAACCTTCACACAAAAAAACCCACCTCCCTACCTTGCAACCCCCCAAAACAAGCCCCCCCAAAACCACCCATTGCCTCCCAGTCTGTGCTGGCGCGAGCGCAGAACACAGGGAGAGCAATTGCGCAGGCGCACTCTGAAACCCCCTCCCCCCAACACACCAACCCATCCCGTCTCCCTCTCTCCCCACTCACCCTGAACCTTCGCAGCCATACCGCCAGCGCCCTAACCGCCTCCTCGCCATCCTCCCCCGTGCCCACACGACCCCGGTCCCAGAGCAGCTCTGGGGCACCGCACTACACTTCCCAGAAACCTCCGCAAAACCAGGAACTGGCCATACCAGGCTTTCTGGGAAGTGTAGTCCGAAACTGGCCTGATGCCACCCAGCACAGCCACAAAGGGACGGGACGCGTACGACGCTGGCCATGCGTGCCAGGGCGGGAGGCAGGGCCGGAGATCGGCGATCCGCCCTCCGCCGTGTCCCCGCGGTTGCAGCGACCGTGCCTGAAAGAAGGTAACCTCCCAGCCTTACCTTCCTTCACGCGCTGCCGCTGCAACCGCGGGGGACACGGCGGAGGGCGGATCGCCGATCTCCGGCCCTGCCTCCCCATGCGCGCCAGGGCGGGAGGCAGGGCCGGAGATCTGCGATCCGCACTCCGCCGTCGCCCCCCACGGATCCAGCGACCGCGCCTGAAAGAGGGTAAGCTCCCGGGCTTACCTTCTTTCAAGCGCCATCGCTGCAACCGCGGGGTGACGGCGGAGGGCGGATCGCCGATCTCCGACCCAGCCTCCCGCCCTGGCGCGCCTGCCCAACATCGTACCCCTCCCACCCCTTCTTGGGAGAGAGAGAGGGACTGAGAGAGGCAGAGGGGGGAGGCCTGAGACAGAGAGGGGGGGAGGAAAGATAAGGGGGGTCAGACAGAGAGAGATGGGGGGAGAGAGAGGGGGAGAGTGAGACAGAGAGAGACGGGGAAGCGAGAGAGAAAAAGGGGAAATCAGACAGAGAGAGGGAGGGGGAAAAATAGGGGTGAAGTGTACATACACATACACATACATACACAGACACACACACACAAACGTACGCACACACATGCATACACATACACACACAAATACATACAAACAAACATACACATACATACACAAACCCATATACATACACAGACACACACACATGCGTACACAGACACATACAGACACACACATACACACACATACACATATACACACACACAAAACACATTGTCACAACATTACCAACCCTTACATACCCACACTTCCTCACATCTCCTAAATAGGGCACAGCAACGCATGCCCGGTTCAGCTAGTTTAGAATAAATGTAACAGGAAAGGCATAGAAATAATGCTTCAAAAAGCTGGGAGCAATATAGTATCAGAGTTCAGTCTCCTGCAGTTGCAAGGCAAGGGTAATCTAGTCCCAAAATGGGTTGTAGCAATTAAGGAATAAAATTCAATCCCTGGAGGTTTTCCAGGCCCAAGTAAATAGCTCAAAAATGCTGTAGCAATATAGTAGCAAAGTAGTCTCTGTAAGTTCCAAAGGACACAGCCTGTTGATGCCTCAAAGGCCGATCAACAGAGGCACGGTGGACCTCACACTTGGTGATGCAATAAAGTTCCAAAACAAGGAGGACCCTCCTTAGGTCCCTTCAGCAAAGCTTGGCAATGTACATAATGAGAAAAGGTAATACTTAGTCTGTAGAGGTTCTTGGCATCCCGTGAACAAGATCAAGTCCCAAAGCACAAAGCACTGAAGAATCCTCTTGACAAAGGCCAATCTCCCACAAGGTAAAAGTAACTTGGCAAGCAGCAGCCATATGCAGGCAGCTTCCAACAGCCAGTCCTGGGCTTGGTGAGCGTTAAATATTGCAATGCAATAGTCCAGAATAAGATGAATACACAAGGAATCTTCTTGCCCGTAAGGGCTAGTCCAAGGCAAGGTAAAGACAGCTTAGCAACACAGAGTTCAATACAGGGCAGCTACAATCCGCCCGGCCCAAGGTCTTGGTTGTAAATTACGTTGTCTCGAGATGATTCTAGGTTCCCAGTCTCCCCAGTTATACCCTTGCAATCCTTTGAAGTCTTGAGGCAGGTTGGCATTCATTTCGGTTCTCACCAGTAGAATCCCATCTGGAGTTGCACCCCTCTTTTCCCAGAGAAAGGTATGCAAGCCAATTATTTCTTGCAGCTGGGCTAGGGAGCAATCAGCTTTCGTTTTCCCAGCATCTCTTATCAAGGAAAAGGCTGCTCGGCTTGTCACGGCCTTGAGCACAGTTTCACACACAGAAACTGCAGCTGGATTTCTTGAGACTGGTAAACAGGGCCAGAAATCTGCCTGCCTGAGTTTGGCTGCCCCAAGGGATTCTGGGAACTGCAGTAGTGGATGGCTGGGGCTGGACAGTTGTACCAAATTTCCCTTGTAGTGAGGGATGGAGTAAGGTAGTGCCTAAAACAGTAGATTGTAGGCATTAATCTGTTGTGGAATTTGTTTTTGTATGTTTTTAATGTTTGTAAATTACCTTAGATATTCGACATTTGTATAGGGTATTATACAACTGTGTGTACTTGATTTAGACTTGAGAGATTTTCTGCCTTAGTTGTCAAAAATAAATTGACAGGATTTGGGTACTGTGTACCTTGACTTGGTTGCAGAATTGTGTGAATCAGGGCCTGTCCAGACAGGACCTTTATTGCAGGAACTCCCGCGATAAAGGAGGGGCTGTCCAGACAATGTTCTGAATAGTCCCAAATTAATTCACTACAAACTAGGAAAAAGTATATATAAATTGACTCCTCGTTTTATGGTGGCTTTAGAAATTGTAAGAAGATAATCCTCTACCTCACACTTGAAGCTTGCCTCATGAGAAGGGCACCATTGGTGGCAGTTTCTTATGTGTGTGGAAAGAAAACTGCTTGTTTATTGCTATTTGAGTCAAAAAGCAAACCAAGCCATGCAGAGCAGTAAGTGGCACTGAGAATTAAGAGTACCGATCTGTCTCTCTCAGAAACCTGCTCACAACAGAAAATGGATGGCCAGCTCAGCTAAAAAACACAACATAATATTCTATTGTTTCTGATTGCCTCAACAGGCAGGGCTTATAGAGAAACCTCATGTGGGTGCATGGCTGCCTCTCTGCACTCTACTGTAGTCAAAAGAGAGAGAAAGCAGTCATTTTCTGCAGCCAAATGGTCTGCTTCAATTGGAAAAAATGGCAGTGGATCCTGTGCCATAATGGCTGGCCAAAAGGGCCAAACCCCCTGAACCAGATAGAGCCCATTTGTAAAAATGAAACCATGCACAATCCTACTCCATATGTATTATGGCTCCAAATCTATCAGTATTTTGCGTGGAAGTAAGTATAAGTAACAATGTCCTTCAGTGAGACATCCGAATTAATGTGAATAAATATATACTCTAAGCATTGGTTCTTTTGAATTATGAAAGGCAAGTATGAGAATTATAATTGCTAGTTCATTTCATGGGAGAAGGTGAATACTAAAGTTGGGTATAATCATAGTTAAGCACTTGAGAATTATCTGTGTAATCAAAGAGAGCATATCTCTATGAATATAAATAATAAAAATTGATGTGATCTGAAATGTTTTACCAGGAAAAGCTAAAATATATACATACTGTGTCTCATTCCATCATTCTCCTCATCCAGTATGATTATGTGTGCAGGTGTTCTTACAGAGCAATAGAAAGTTCAGGAAAACAGAAACAAAACAGCTTGAAGCCACCATCTAGTTTTCCTCATCATAGTTATAATATGACCTGCTATCATAACTCAAACAGAAAGGAACATCCTTCAATAATCTTGGAACCTTTGGTTCAAACCAAGACAGCTTCCATGTGGCTCACCACACAATAAATCCAATCAGTCAAGAAGTTCAACCAATCAAGCAAAAGAGCTGTCACAGAGAGCAAGATGCTGTTTTAGAAAAACTGGAGCAGTGCATTCTTGAACAGCAGGCAGGCCAGCCTTTGCGTCAATTGCACTGATTTCACAGCAGTGCCTTGGCTTTACAAAACTTAGCCCTACAGAATATTCCACATGTTGTCTATTCATTAATCATTTCAAGGGATGATGCTATTCGAACAATAAATAGAGCTACTCTGTCAATAAAAATTCTCAGCAATTAACATATGTGAACCTATGAATGAATAACAATGTATCTAAAGAACTGTCTTGATCACAAATAAAGCTATTAAAAGCAGAGATTCAGTAAGCAGGAAAAATTATGATTTCCTAATTGATGTTCTATCTGCTTGCTTGTACCTTAAGTATCTTTAAATTCATTCAACAATTTAATGTTGGAACTTGGATTCTACATTCCCTTTCCCTGCATATAGATGTCTGGGGAAAGTATATTATAAAAAAAATAAAAAAAATGTCCAAATTGAAATGCATGGATGTTATCCCATTAACGAGGGAAAGGTAACTGGTAGTATACAGGCTAAGTTTCACCTACGGGTCCTCCCTAGCTGGCCCACTTTGTTCAGTCCTCACTTGCCCTTCACACCACTGTTGAGCTTTGGGAATTTTTCTCATTGGGACAATGGAAAGGTCTTTTCAAGTCTACATGCCATATGATAAAACGTTGACCTGGGTAAGAAGAAAGGTGAATTTTCTACTCTCTGTATGCTGCCTCCCCCTTTCCAAATCACCTTTTTTCACATAGTAATTTTGGGTGGAAAGGTCCATCTTTATGACCAAATCAAGGTCTTCCTCCACAAGTCATGGGAATAGGACTGTCAAATCTTTAGGTACTTTCTGACATCTCTGAGAGTCAAATGTTACCCTGAGACCAAGGTCTATTATTATTATTCCCCACTTCATCTCCCCCAAAATGGCTTAACATCAGTATAGATAAATGGTGGTGGTTACTCTTAACAACTGGGAAACCAAAAGGAGCTTTGCATAAGCATACGTCGTGTATCAGAATTAACACAAAATATATTTTCTTAGCACAATTATATTCGGCTATAGTATTTATCGTTCAACACAATTTAACCTACAAGGTCAGCACATATACGTTCATTCAGCACAATATTGATGATGTTCAACACAAAATTATTCATAAAGTAGTGTACATCACTCACGCCTTGATGTTCCAAATGGTATCGGGATTATTCCCAAAGTCTGTTTGTAATGGATAATCCCTTTAGAGCGATCCAACGTCCAGATAAACACAAATACTAATATCGTGTGGTAAATAACCCAGTCCATATACAATCCATAAACAGTCCATAAATAAATCAAACACGGTCCTTGTGTAATCCGTGTGGTGCTCTGCGTGGCCGGCGATTGTGTAAATACCCGCGCCAAATCTTTTCGCTCTTTTGAGCTTCTTCTAAGACCGGGGAACATCAGTATAGCCATTTAAAATATACAAACATGCAAACATTAAAACAGGATTAAATATAAACAGTATTAAAAATTCCCAGTAAAAAACATTAACACAAATTCAAAGTTAAAAACACAGCACCTCCTGAATTGATCTTTAAAACTTTCATCTTTAAAAACCTGTCTGAATAAAAAGGTTCTAGCCTGCCAATGGAAGGACAGTAGGGAGGGGGCCATTTTTGGCTTCCCTGGGCAGGAAACTCCAGAGTCAAGGGGCAGCCACAAGGTGCACTCTCTCATTCTTCCCAACCGTGCTTGAGAGGGTAGTGTGACTGAGAGATGGGTCTCTCCTGAAAATCCCAGGGCTCTGGCAAGTTCATACAATGGGATGCAGTTGATGAAATAGCCTAGACCAGGACCATCTACAGCTTTAAAGGTAATAACCAGCTGTTGAATTCTGCCCAGAGGCAGACAGTGGAGCTGAAGCAACAGGAGGGTTGTCCACTCCCCAGTTAGCAACCTCGCTGCAGCTCTTTGGACCTGCTGAAATTTCTGAGCACTCTTCAGAGGCAGCCCCACATTGATAGTGTTACAGTAATCCATATGGTCATGATCAGGAAAATTCAATCGAGTGAATTGTGTCTTGCCTAGGGATGAGGGGTATCACAGACCTTGTTGTTGGATATCCTGTAGCCGGAAATCCAGCTAGTGGAAACCTGGTCGGTTGGCGGTTTGCCAGAGGAAGATATTTATTCCGTTACCACCTGCCAGAAAGAAACAAAATGCTGCCAATGGGTCACATCCGCCTGGAACAAAACATGGAACTTCCAGCTGCCAGATCAAAATATAGCATTTTGCCCTGTAAATTCAGACAGCTCCCGAAAAAAATGGAATGGGATCAACCAAAAATCGGACACCAAAAATGGCACGGGGTTTACCTGAATTGCACACCCCTATAAGAGATGCACAACCTGTATTTGTTCAACTCTTTTTATAATCAATTATTATTTCACATACCAGCATAGCTGCAACAATAGTCAGTTTCTATACTGCAATACATATGTAAAATGCATGCATTCCTCATGCACATAATGCAGAAGAACAAATTTGGATAAGGAAATGTTGCATAAACATTTCACAGAGCTCCATGCTTGGCATGGGTTTGAATTCTCTGCAGAGGGGATTGGTTTCTTTGTACGAGTTAAACTGTTTCTAAAGTATAAATATGCATTTTTAAATATAAGGGGTTTTAGTAATAAGTATTGTATTTCATTGAAATAACTTGTTCTTTTAAAAAAACCAAGATGTAACAGGCATTATATGCCTCTATGTACTCTGCTTTGAGTCTCCTTCAGGACTGAGAAGGGCGGGATATAAATATGTCAAATAAATAAATTAATAATATATATATGGCATGATTGCTGTTTCTACATCACACCAATAATGATCAAATTAACAATTTTCATAATACATTGGAAACTGATTTCCTATTTGTTCTATTGACTTGATATGCTTGCCTTAATAAAACATTACAAGTTAAACTTGGACCCAGCTCCAGAGAAGTTACAACTATGCCACACTTGTAATATATTAGTGTATAGAAAACTTGGAAAAGTTTCATTTTTTGCAATACAAAGTACTATACTCCCGCTCCATATACTGAACGACAGATGATCAGGGAGTTTTGTCCATGTCTAGTGTGGAGGCTGGGACAGGTTTACTTAATGGCATCACAGAGCTGTCGTTTCCCATGAGACCAATAAGAGACCACTCCCAAATGTTAGTGGAAAGCCCACATTGAAGACATATCTATCTTTCTATGTGCGTGTGTTTCAATAGATATGAATGAATAAGAGTGTGTGTGTGTGTGTGTGCATGCAATGACTGAATGTGGATAACTATTTGGTTATATGAGTTACTTTAGTCCCCCTCCCCACCTCCACTTTATCTTAATAAAATGGATTATTGTGGAAGTTTAGTTTTCATGGGTTAAAAGGAATACTGCACTCCTGCTATATACAAAACTAGCTGTACCCGGCACGCGTTGCTGTGCCCTATTTAGGAGATGCGAGAAAGTCTGAGTATGTAAGGGTTGGAATTGTTGTTAGTTATGGTGTTGAAGTGAATTGGGTGTGTTATGTTTGTGCCTCAGCTCTTTGCCTGCAGTCCTTCGGGTTTGACTTGTACCATGGCCAGGACGGATCAGCTTGGGGAGGGCTTGTCCTGTCAGGGGATCTCTATCTTCACAGGTGCGTCCAGTGTCTGTTGGGGAACTGTTAAAAATCCTTTCTGTATCCTTTTTAGCCACCTTTCTCAAGATCTTCATGTCTAGCTTACTTTCTGCTCCTCTCTTTTTCAAGATGTCCTGCTCTGTGTCTTTTGCACCCATTGGTCGATGTCCGATGAGGCTTTCCTCATGGACAGGCCATCTGAGGGAGCTCTTCCAGCGCTGGGCATCAGAAGGTACTTGGTGATGACCTCCATCGCTTGGAGACAGCATATAGAGGGGCTGGAGCACCCTCCTTGGCAAACCCCATTGTTGCTGGATGGTCCTCTTAATAATGTGGAATTCCAAGCCACTTGAGATCTTTTGGGAAAGGAAGAAGAGCTCCCCTTGAATGGTGTTGATCTCCATCATGGTCTTCTGATTTGAAAGTGTTGGAGGAGGCTGTGGCACTCATCTGACAGTTTGTTATGGGTCAGAATGTTCATGTTGGCTAGCCAGTACAGCAGTTATGCAAATCCGCCCTTATTGGCAGCCAATCATGTTGTCAGAATGTAGAGGCTGGGGGAGTCTTTGGCAGCCCCGAGGATGCTGGAAATGTAGTTTTATTTTTTTACTCGTTGTTTTGGGGGCCTTTTAGGTTTTGGGGGGGGAGTTTCTTTGCTACAAACGTACCTTGCATGAGGCCTATTTCTGTTTGCAAGTTTTGTGTTTCTGCGTTGTAAGGTTTCTCTGTTTGAGGTAGTCTTCACATGACGGCTCTTCCTTTATAGATGACATGTGCTAGAAAATTCTATGGAATATGCACAAACCTGATATAAATACAAAGAAGTTTAGGGAAGCAACTGCAGACAATATGTAAAATCACAATATGTAAAACAATGTTCACATTTAAAAACACACAAACACTCCTGAAAACACTTATGGTAACTTTGTGAGACATCAGACTCATATCATTACTTGATAGGTGGGTTTTGTTTTGTTTAAAACGATCTATGATGGATCTGGTTCCTTTAGACAGGACAAATAGATTATGATTAAAGCCATGGGGAGGGCATGCTCTTCCTACCATATTAGCGGTAGTGAGAGCATGGGAGAGCATTGTGTGGAATACCGTATACGGAGCACTAGGCTACCTTAACCACTCTCCCACTTTGTCTTGCAAGTGGGACTGGGAAAAATGCACTTGTACAAAGTAACAGTACAGTAATTAGATATTAAAGGAAAAGAAGAAGCAAGATCAGTCAGAAGGTTTGTGGCAATTGGCAAGCAAGTTATGACATGAACAATGATGGCTCATGAATTCATAGTCACTAATAAGACCATAAAGACAATGGTTTTTCATAGAGGGGGTAATTGTTCTGAAAAAAACAACAATTAAAAATGCAATTGACAGCTGAATAATTAAAGATCCATAGTACTAGATTATGAATCCATCAATGCAATGCAGCATGCTAGCTAATACCTGGATGATCAACAAATGCTCATGTCTGCATTAACAGGAACAAAACAAAATATAAAATCAAATCTCAAACCTCAACATTAACTCAACAGCATAATTAATGATTACCTTAAGCAAGTTATAGAATTCAAATGTTTTGAGTAAGAGTGCACAGAATACATAGTTCAAGAAATAACATTTTATTTGGTACTCAAAACCTGAGAGGGAGGGAAGAACACATTTTTCAGCCCCAGAACTAAGAATGTGACTAAAAATCTGGCAGAAGTCTATTATTGGACATTAAAGAGTTTGCCTTGCAAGATTTACTATTCCATAGGAGCCAGCTGTAATAAAAATACTCTCACTAATTAATCACTGCATGACTCAATGGACTGCTCTTGTGCTTTGCCATCTCTTAACAACATGGATTGACTTGATCTCTTTGGGCCTCGTTACTCAATGATAAGTCACTGAAGTGCATAAAAATATTATATTGCCAAGGCCAGATGGGTAATGTAACTACCTATATGACTTTGTTCAAGAAAAACCAAGAACTTGAATCCAAGTGATTGTAGCACTTGTCATATTAGCTAATAGTAAAGTGAGTGTTGATATAGGTGCATGAAACTGAAATGCCTTTTCTTCCCCACATTGTTATCCTTAAAATAAAAGATAGCAAATCCACTAATTTTGATTATGCTACATTCATTAAACATTAACATATAGTTGGAGAAACCCCGAACAATAAGAGTTTTTGCTGTGGCAACACTGAGTTGTTGCCTCACCCTGTTCATTTCAATACATCGAATGTATGCAAGCTAGCTACAATGAAAAATTTGGAGCTCCATTAGCTGGATCACTTTTCCATTACTACTTAATAGGCAAGTGTGATCCTTTTTTAAAAAAAAAATGGTTCAAAGGTCATTAAAAAACTGGGGAGTGTAGATGTTTCATTTCTAAAGTGTTTCTAAAGTGTAGTTAGTAAAACGTCATTACTACAATGAGAGTAAGCCAATTTTGTTACTATTTTGTTATAATGATTGCACATAACTTCTATAATTGGGAAAACTTCAGGGGCTCCCTTTCCCCTCATTTTTACAGCTATTGGGGGTGAAACTTGGTACAATGGTAGAATATATTTCCCCTCATAACCCACCACATTTCAGAACATTTCACTTATCTACAGAGTTTCGGGAAGTTTTCAAAGTTTTTATAAACAACATTTTTAAATAATAAAGAAAATGTGTTCCTAATTTAAAAGTGTTATTTCTGGTTCGATTGTGTAGTTCTTCCTTTGAACATAGTGGTTGTAGTCTGGGAACTTTGTTGTTGCACTAAAGACTTTGTGAAATGGTTGGATGACAATGTTAAATTGGTGGAGTGGAGACTGCAGCATCGTCATCCAACCATAGCGTAGAAACCATCAAAGCATCCCAACAGATAGCCAATTTGCCTCTGAATAATAATAATAATAACATGTTTCTAGTTTTAAAGTGTCATTTCTGTTTAATTGAGTAGTCCTTACTTTGAAAGTAGTAGTTCTACTCCATGAACTTTGTTTTTGTGCCAAAAACTTTGTTAAATGGGTGGATGACAATGTTAAATTGATGAACTGGATACTTGAAACTTACCCCATACTTTTTCGTTTTAGTTTTGTAAATCTCAGAAGGCTTCCAAAGTCAGTTTCATATTCAGCGCAAGGATGCAAAGTTGAAAGTAAAGCTAAAAGGGCTACCTTATTGCCTTGCCTTTCATCTGCAAATGTCCTCTCATCATTAGAAGAGGCAGGAAAAGAGGGAGAAAGCAGAGTTTGCTGGGAAATTATTATTATTTATATTCATGTGAAAATTTGTTCATATATTTGTGCAATTTCTCAATGATATGTTTTTTGTATACTGGTTTGTCTATTAATCACATTTTATATAGTTCTCTAATGCTATTTTGTACATCATGTTGCATTATTTGCACATCATATGTATGCTTTTGTTAATATATACTTTTGTATTAATTTTCAACTGCAGAGCTGCTTTACAAAATTCCAAAACATATGCATGTTTCAAATTAAAACTGGAAAGGTTCACTGGACAGTACATATCACAGTGCTATACTCTTCTTTCTTGAAGTCAGAAACTGCCATGATTGCTAGAGACGCAGAAAGCTGGCTTGCCTTCTCTAGCTGTTGCATGTTGGCTATGTTAACATTTAGCACAGATGAATGGTGGAGATTTCATGCTGTTATTTTTTCTTCTTCCCTAGGTTCAAAATGTAGTTTTTTTTCCTATTTCCTACATTTTAATTTTAAGACAATGTATTATACATCTGGTGTGGGTAATATCATGCATTTGAATATTTGACAGCACAGTGTTCTATCAGACAATTGCCAGATATTTTCAGCGCTGGTGCATATCGACTAGCATTAACCGAGCTTTGTCATAGATTTCTGAAACATACTATCCTTCTACCATTGACATATCATGCTTCTTTATTTTGGTATGCCAATCTTAAAACAAGCATGCAGTCTTCCAGTGGTTGACTATAGATATGACAACAGTCACTATAGCCTCAAAATGACACAATGCTTTTATTTTCCCTTCTATGGCTTTGCTTAGGTTTTACAAACACTTTAAAGTTTGACAACTGTAGAATTCATAGCAGGTGTTAGCAAAGCTATTTTTGTTTCTCTACTACTACATACCTTGTTTGTCTTAATGATGTAATGGGAAATAATAATACCCACTGCAATGAACCAGTCATTTGTACACATACACCTATGCTAGATTTCTGCATGCTTTTTACTCAGTCATGTATATATCGATCCAGTAAGCTGGATGGTTGACACTTTCCAGATATCACTGCATATAGCCATTTAAAATAAACATTACATCCAATTATTACTCAACCTCTATTTTTCTCATCTAACATGTTTTTATAATTACCTCTTGCTTAGGTGATGTAAGTACTTTACATCTTCAATAAAGCCTAGAAAGAAGTCAGTACTGACTTATTGGTGAGTATCAAATTGTTTTCCTCCATTTTATTTACAGTTGGGTCTGATGGTGTACACTTCTCTTACATGTTTCCTGAACAAGATAAGTAAATAAAGTCCAGGAAGTAGCCAAGGATGCAATCCATTGCCTATTTATTTTGGAGAAAGAACCATGAAATTCAGTGAGTAGGCACATGTGCAATTGACCATAAATGGGCAAGATATACATAATTACTACATAATCCCCAAATTAAATTTAATTGTATTGATGCTTGCAAAAGGCACCCGCTTATTAAAGTTGGTCTTGGTTGCCATCCTTTTTCTGCTAGCCAGCTCATATTAATAATACTATCTTTTGCCAAGTGTTCAGTGCTAATCTCCTTTACCAAGTGAACAATGTTATGTACTTTGCTTCATATAATATCTAAAACAGTGTCTTAAAACATGATCTTAGAATCATGAGTGCTTATGTATAAAACTTTTTTCTGTAGGCATTTATTTATTTATCATGTCAGAAGCTAATTGAAACTACAGTTATAATGTATTTTAAAAACCCACAAACAAAGTTAAAAACTTAGTGTTATACTGTTGATACTGAAATTAATGTATCCCTCAAAATCAATGGAATTGAGTATTTTGGTGTGGGCAGATTGAAAAGAGGACAAGGTTCAAGCTTGTTGAATAATTGTCTGGAAGGGAGGACTTCTGGAAGTATTTTATAGTTGTAAGTGATGCACCATCAATATTAGGTAAATTTGTGCAGATGACCAAAAAAAGGTATTAATGTGATAGGTTGAGCTACCACCAAGAAGCAGGCTTGCTAAGTTTGCTTATACCTGCACTTATAATAATAATATAATAAAACTTTATTTATATTCTGAGAGTGGGATCTCCCCGAGTAGAATCAGGGTGGATTACAACAAAAAAAATTGAATATGTTTTTGAATAATTTTAATGGTATTGAAAGACACTGAGATGTCCAGGAGAACCAAAAGGGACACACACCCCTGTCTAGCTATCTACACAAATCATTCACCAAAGTGCTGGTTAATGCCTCCTTGACTCAACACATAAGACCAAGTATTTTCAAGGAAACAATAACCAGGCCTGAAACCAGATTGAAATAGATCTAGATCATCGGTTTAATCCAAGAAACTTTGGAGTTGAGAGTGGGATCCAGTGCCCATTTCTTTAATAAAGGTCTTGCTATTGTCTCCTTGAAAATACTTGGCATTATGTCTTGAGTCTAGAAGGCAATTAACCAGCACCTTCACCCACTCTGCCAGCGCCCCCCCCCCCAATCGATATTATTAGCCAGGATGGACAAAGGTCTAGAGAACAAGTGATCGCCTTCATTCCTCCCAAGGTCTTGTCCACTTCTTTGGGCTGCACAAGTTGAAAAGAATACATTAAAGAGGGACAAGCAGATGCCTCAGTTTTATCTTTGGAGACTGCATTATCACTGATGACTAATTCAGAACTATGTGAGTGACTTTATCTGCAAAAAACCTTGCAAATTCTTCACAATATGCTCCCAATTTAAAGCCTGATTGAGCTGGGTTTAAAAGTCCCCTGACCACCTGAAACAGCTCTTTTGGACAGGTCTTTGCAGATGCAATGTTGGCGGAGACAAATGATTTCTCCACCACCTTTCTTGTGCTCTTTCTTCTGAGCATGAAATATTTTTGAATGTTCACAAGTATGAGTCTCTGTATGGAGAGATAAAGCGGGATAAAAATAAACAAATAGTTACTTCAATCTCTATAATATTCATCAGATACACTATTACATACAATTTCCCAGATTTGGTTTCAGTCTGAACATCAGATGATTTTTGCCTATAGGCACAGAGAGGCAGGAGGGTATGAGTGACAAAGCTTCCAGGTAATAATCTCTTTTTTCTGGACTTTCTGCCTATTTCCTTCTGCTGAAGAATGAATATATAGCAGCCAAGTCCTCTTTAAGTTGTTGATGCAACCCCATTTATGATCCCACAAACTTACATATTTTTGCCATTTTTCAGTTGTCTAAACCATCAACAAGTACACTCTTCCAAATTCCCTTTTATATTTATAGATAGTGTAGTAGTGATTTTCCAAACTTTTCTGTTTTCTTCGGAAACATCCCAGATGCTTCCTAGGTCATGTTTTTTTTTTTTTTAAAAAAAAACTTTGAATATGTGTTTGATTAATTTTAACTGATTTTTTAAAGTGTTGTTTCTGTTTAATTCTGTTTTAACGTTTGTATATTTGTATATTTTAAGCTGCTTTGAGTCCTCTTTGGGGAGATAAAGCAGGGTAATAATAATAATAATAATAATAATAATGGCAGTCTTAGGATTGCAAAGTAAATATTTTTATATAGAAATACAATTTCATTTTAAAAAAACCCATCTCCCTTGCCAGCATTGAAAAAAGTTTCAATTGCCAGCCTGGTTGGCTTTTGATTGTGGAACAAGATGTTGTCCTGTGGAACAAGATGTTGCCTTGCATCTTGTCCTTAGCTGCAGACAAAATGTCTTGAGCTGAGCCAATATGAGGCATGGCTTTTTTGCCTACTACTTTAGTCCAAAAGAGAATAGCGGACCCCTACATGAAAGCCTGCCCTATGATAATGAAATCATAGGTGAGTTAGATCCAGTAGTTGATCCTTTCCTACAATTTCTGGTATCTAGTGAAATTATCTTTTCTGTGAATGGGGAGTAGAAAACTCAGAAATAGCTCACCTCTGAGGATGCTTGCCATAGATGCAGGCGAAAGATCAGGAGATAATGCCTCTAGAACATGGTCATATAGCCTGTAAAACCTACAACAACTCAGAAATAGATCTTTTTATCCCCCCACCCAAAATAATTTTCCAGAAAAATGAAAAAGTAATTATGGGATATTTTATTTTAGAATGATTAAAAATGTTTAAGATAAGGTAGTCACACACTGCCCCAAAGTCATTATTAAAAATAAGTTAAGTGTATCAGATCATCAAAATTCCTGCTCCTAGTTCTTTTTTTGAAAATGTCTGTTTTATGCCTGCTTGTCATTATGAAAAATGAGTGGAAAACAAAATAGTTTCCCCCTTTTACTAATATTTATTGTTTGTTTGTTTGTTTCTTGTGTAGGGAAGGTTGCCAGTCCTCATCTTCACATTTACTGGAAAACTATAATGGTTTTGGCACTTCACTTCTATGTGTGCTGGGATCTGTAAATTCTGCTTTACCAAGTGAACAATGTTAGGGCTTGAATAATAATAATAAACTGGCAAATTATCTAATGCCTATTTCTAAATGAACAATAATTGAGAGAAGAATGCAAAAATGATTGAAAAGACTAGAAAGAGTAAGCCCCATATAAATAAGCAATGCACTGGTGGTAGTAAAAGATGAAGAATTAAAGTGGCTCCGAAGACCTACATACACGCATACTAGCCTTCACTCCTAAAATAAATGTATGGCTAGGAATAATACCAACAGCATTCTCCTAACACAGGCATGCACACACACCCAGAAGGAGATGGTGGAGTGAGAACAGTTGAATAAATTTAAGTGTAAGAAAAATGAGAGCAAAAACCCCTTTCCTATTCTAAGCTATTTTTCAAAACCAAACACAGAAATGTCCCTGGGGAGGTGAATGAAGTTTTAAACCTAATGAGAAAAATACCTTGCCTTCCAACTTCTCTAAGTTAACAACAAACAAATAAATGAGTGAGTGTGCATACACTCACTCACTCACACACATCGGAATGTTCTCAATCTGTTCCTAGTCCCACAGCAATCTGTAAAATACGTAATGGGGGAAAACACGTACCAGGGAAACACATAATTTCAGAAACATCTCGTACAAACTTTAAAATGTTAATGAGACAATTTTCATGGATGGGAAATAGACCTGTCACTCTATTTCTATTCCAGTCCATATACCATTGAATCAAGAACAATGCAGTTTGCTATACATTTCCATACATTTCTATTATTCTGAAGTGCTTCAGAAAGTATTGGAGGGGCAGTACAATCAAATCCAGAATCCATCTCTTGACTTATTTCAATTTGTAGAATATCAAGTAAATCTACTCCTGAATTCAGCTTCAGCCAAACTGCATACAATACACACTATGCACAATCTAACTGCAATCTATCTTTCTTCTGTCCACCTGTCTGTTTTATCTATCCATTCCAATACATTTAAACAGCAGTGGCTGAGGATCTTTACTTCTCTATATTATTGGACACAGTGAGTGCAGTTATTATGAAAAACAAATGTAATTTGTGATGCTGTGTGTATGTCATTTCACTCTTTAGTGTTTATCATAATCTCATCAAACAAGGGAAGAATGAGTGTCATGCTCCACTTTCGTGCCCCTTTAAGCACGGAGCACACAAACTCCCATTACATGATGCACAACTACTCCCCGCAAGACTCTGTGCTTAAAGGGGCAGCAAAATGGAGTATGCCGCCATGGTGGCATCACAGGAGGTTTCCTGGTGGAAGAATGGGGGTAAGCTGGGCAGTCAATGCTTCCCCACCTCCTGGTGATGCTTAGCTGGGTGAGTTGGACTTTGTGGGGCATGAGGCAACAGGTTCCCCTGCCCCCCACGGTGCACTGCCAAATTCATCACAATGCATGGCAATTCCGGCAGCCTTTATGATGAGGTTCCTAAACTCTATAGTCCTAGAAATCCAGCACCAAGGGCTTCGATTCTGAGGAATTTCTGTCTGCAGGCAATATCCTACTCAAAATTGAGAATCTTCTAGTTGAAGCAGTTAAGGAGCTCCCTCCATAGCAGGATTTGATAACCACTGGGAAAACACTCCACTCTTTGAAGTCTGAAGAAAACTCTGCAGAAACTCTGTTAAATAGAACATGGTGACGCATCAAGCATCCAGAGGCGTCTAGCTATAAATTGCTTAGCAATTGTATGTGATCCTTCTTGTTTGCAACTGTTCAAACTCTGTGACTCTTGATATTCCTGTCTTTCCTGGATTCTTGGCCTCTGGGATAGCTGTGTTTAATAATTTTTGAAGGGCATACTAGACAGACTTGACTTTAGGATGACAATTGGTAGCTCAGGAGGTGGTAAAGATTACTCCCTCATTATTCCTAGTCACACAGGTGTCCTTTTCTGACACCAGTAGAGCTGTCCATGATGGCCATTGACTCAGATGGAGAACCATGACCATCACCCCACCCTCTGTGACAACACGGAGGGTGGGGTGATGGTCCAGTAAGGTCTACGACATCCCAGCATGGCTGGACCATCTGGATGATAACATGACACCATGGCAGATACAGCCAGGTGTGTCTGGCACTGGCTTTAGTGGTCAGTGTATACTCGTCTTAGGCCTGTTTTCGAATGCAAAAATGCTTATCAGAAGTCGTTTCAGATGCTGATTTTGCTTTGGTTTTGGATGTGAACCACTACCATTTTTACAGCGATGTTATCGGAATTGAATCGGATGTATTTCGATATTCGGATGTATTCCCAAGGCCTACAGGAATGCATGATCGTTCCTACAGTCAGAACTTCATCAGGGCAGCAAAGTGCATTAGATTCTATAAGGTGTTGCCCACTGCATATTATCATTGCTTTGAATGTTTTACATTTTGAGCATCATACTATTGAGTATATACATTTCTCTTCAATATAGATGATTCATTGTGGAAATATGATGTCTGGATTTATATTACATTAAATCATTTAGCTAGAGCCCCTAGTCATTCTTTTTGGATGATACCTTGTGCATTGGATGGATTCTATAACATTTTGTCCTATATTGCATTGTATATTATTGTCATTGCCTTGAATGTTTTACATTTTGAGCATCACATTATTGAGTATATACATTTCTCTTCAATATAGATGATTCTAGGCATGAGAAAAAAGTTATGAAAATTAAAAGAAATCGTAAGTGATTCGTATGTAATGGGACTTTCTAGTTTATACACATCATGGCAGCTAACCAGGAAGTAGACTTTCTTTTACGGTCCTTGAGGCCAACAATTTGCGTTATGATCGTAATTAATTCTTAATTATTGTACTACTCACTTCTCCCTGTCTTCTCCCCCTCATTTCCTTCCCGCCTTCATTCATCTTCTTCTTTTTCCCGCATTTCTATGGGGAACTGGAAGTGACGCTGCTGCTAGGCATTCTGGAAAGTGTAGTCCTCCACGCTTCTCCCCCCTCCCTTCTCTTCCCCGTTGCTCTGTCTTGCCCCACCACAGGGGCCAACTTCACACACACACACACACACACACACACTTCTCCTCCTTTCTCTCCCTGCACTCTCACACATGCTTCTCTGCCCCCTCCTCTTTCCTGGTGGCTTCTCCCCCCCCGCCCTTCACGTCCCCATAGCTGTCTTGCCCCATCGCAGGGGCCAACATCACACACACACACACACACTTCTCCTCCTTTCTCTCCCTGCACTCTCTCACATGCTTCTCTGCCCCCTCCTCTTTCCTGGTGGCTTCTCCCCCCCCCCTTCTCTTCCCTGTTGCTCTGTCTTGCCCCATCGCACGGGCCAACTTCAGCCCTCCAGGTGTTTTGGACTTCAACTCACACCATTCCTCACAGCCTCAGGCCTCTTCCTTTTCCTCTCAGCCTGGGCAAACTTGGGCCCTCGCTCCCTCAGGATCGGGGTGAGAGAGAGGCAGCGAGGAGCGAGGGGGTCCTCCTCCTTTTTGCTGCTTCCAAGAATAGAATACCCCCCCCTCCCTCCCTCCTTCCCTCCCTCCTTCCTATTTGGAGAGTCCCATCTAGAATTCAGTGTGATTTATTCAAGTTTTGGCCTACAACCCCCAGAAATCCCAATTTACCAGCTGTTACGATTTCTGGGAGTTGTAGGCTAAAACCATCTGGAATGCGCATGCACTGGCATACAAACTACTAACGAATTTCGTTAGTAATTAAGTTACATTTTAGAAATTTTTGGAAATTTTTTTGTAAGTCTTTCTATTACTAATTTAAAAATCCCCCCCCCCCCATTAGATTTCCGATTTCCTATTTTTGGGTTCTAAACCATGCCTAGATGATTCATTGCGGAAATATGATGCCTGGATTTATATTACATTAGATCATTTAGCTGGAGCCCCTAGTCATTCTTTTCGGTATTCTTTCCCCGCTGTTTGTCAGTGGCTTTCTAGTAAACAGTTGCTTTTAGTGCTTAGGTTACTTCCAGGGATAACATTCCTCTCCAGCAGATCTGCATCCAATCTGGATTGCCATCAGCCAATGAGGAGAGGCAGCAAGAAATAGCGGAAATTACATCTGAGACAACATCCGAGACATCCGGAAAATGGCATCGAAGCTCTCGGATTAGCAAATCCACTTCCTGGTTGGGGCGCTTCTCTCAAAAGCATTTCAAATATCGGAAGTCAGGGAAAAAACTTCCGATAATCAGATGTTCCCGATAATCGGGGACAGGCCTAGTATGTATATATAACTGCTGAAAGGAAGAATGAAAGTCACTTTCCTTTTATTTTTCTTCTATTAATTTTATCTGATTTTTAAATTTTATTTTTCTTTTCTATTTGTTTCCTTTTTAAAAAAATGTGAAGTTTTAGTATATATTTTAAAAAATAACTTCAATTTATTAGTATTCCTATTAATATTATTACATAATGTTAACAAACTATATCTTGATTAGTCAGTACAATCTTTTTTCACAGTTTCCTCCTTTCCATAGAATTTATTCCTTCTCTTTAGGCCCCACCTACACTGGCCATGTACTGCACCTTCAAGTTTTCTCTAAAACATGGCAGCTAGACTACAAATGCCATTAAAGTTTACCACGTTGCACTTTAAGCTTAGTAATCTGACACAAACAAAGTCAGGAGGAACTCCGAAATGCAACCCTCAACATGCATCAATGCACTGTAGTATAAACCATATTACATAGTGAAATTGGCTCAGCATAATGCAAATTGCTGTGTGGACACCCAAAGGGCTCCATTAATGTGCATATATGCATTCCACAGAAGGGAGTTGAAAAGAAAACACTTTCACCATTGCTGTCAAGCCACAGATCCTGAAATGGCCTCTCTCTGTGTGTAATCACAATCTGAGTCTCCAGATGGTTCCAAGGTTTGCAATCTAATCATCAATGCAATAAAACCAGATACTTCAGTACTGATGTCAAACTGACCTATGTGGTCGATGTTGATGGGCTCTGTCTGCTTAAAGCTTTCTGACACTTTCATCCTTAATTTCAATGCATCATTGTAACATCACCTCTTTCTCTCTCTCAGCCAATCACCACTTACATGCACATGTCACTACTGCTGTAATTTTAAAAAGCCAGCATATGGAACATGTTTATATTGGAAAGCGCTTGTTGTACTTTTAGAGGTTGTATATTTTATGTCATGGCCTATGGCTAGTACAATTCATTCATTCACTTACATGGAAATATAGTTGACCAATCATTCCATACTTTTCAATTAATATCCTGACCATGAGTTATTTATTTATTTATTTATTTATCTACTTACTGTAGTTATACTCGATGGGGGACTCAGGGTAGTCTACAAATTATGGCAATAATTCAATGCCAGATTCAGATAATAACAATATCAATAGAACACAATATTATAAAACTAAAAAAACCCACCATACATATAAATTAAAATAGTCTTTCAAATGATTAAAACATATTAAAAATTTCAAATATATCAAACTTACATTGCATTGATGGGTACTTTTAATTATACATAAAAGAAATACATATCCCCCCCCCCCAAAAAAAATCTGAAAACAAAAACAACAAAAAACACCCCACCTTTATTTCTTGCTTGCATGCAACCCTTACTTGTTTGGATACAACCAAAAATGACTCCATAGAATTCTTTGGAAATTTAATAGGGACTTTTAATAGGAAATTTGGTAGTGCCATTGAATTGAATCGAGCTTATTCCTTGGTACTGTATGTATTACAGGATTGTAATAGTATGCTTAATTATATGCGGTTGAGGTAATTGATGTTTTTGAGGTAAATCTAGGGGTTTTTTGTGTCAGGAGTGACTTGAGAAACTGCAAGTCACCTCTGGTGTGAGAGAATTGGCCGTCTGCAAGGACGTTGCCCAGGGGACACGTGGATGTTTTGATGTTTTACCATCCTTGTGGGAGACTTCTCCCATTTCCCCGCATTGGGAGTTGGACCTTACAGAGGGAGTTCATCTGCACTCTCCCTGGATTTGAACCTCCTACCTGTCAGTCTTCAGTCCTGCCGGCAAAACCATTTAACCCATTGTGCCACTGGGGGCTCCTGGTAAACTATATAAAGTATCACTTGTGCTCTTTTCATTATGTCTTATGTAGACTACTGCCATGTACATTATTTAGTGAGATACATTTTCAAAGGCAATCACATTTACAAAACTTTGTAATTTAGATATTATATACTAAACTTTTTGTTTTAAGGGTTTGTTTTTTTCATGTGTCAGTGCAAATTTTTTTTCCAGAATGTCACTTGGGTATGAGCATCTTGTAATCTTGTAATGGTAATAAGTAGCTAGCAGTTCTCCTTAAACTCATAATCATGTGAGTGTCTAGTAATGCTTAAGAGTAATAATTTTAGTGTTAGACCATGGAAAATGCATTGCCTGACTTACTAGGCGATGCCTGTTGCAGGGGGGGGGAGCATTCTCCCGCCGGCCATGTGGAGCGCAGGGGGGTGGGGTTTCTTTTTCCCAGATCCCCCTGTGTGGGAGAAGTTTTTCCCACCAGTTGGCCAACCCTTAAAGGGCTGCCCTTGTTCACGTGCAGGCATTTTGCCTGCTTCAACTTGCCATCCCACCCTCCCTGCATGCTAATTCGGTTTGGTTATTGTTAATGTTGGTTTTGTTTTGTTATCATGTCACAACTCTCCTTGTAGTGTGATCTGGTTTTCTTCCCCACCCAGTGCTTCGGGGGGGGGCGTCCAGTGGTTCTCTGGGGTGCCGAGTAACACAGCCTGGTATTGTGCCAGTGGCACCCTGACATGTAAGCGGTATCAATCAGCAGTGGGCTGACTGATCTTGATCCAGAACCCATGCCTGGCTGCCAACCTTTCAGTTCCTGTAATCAATAAATGAGTTGTGGCCATTTTCTTCCCACTTCAGTGTGTGCTTTTCTGGTTGTTGGTGGGAGGTGAGTTGCCCATTCATACACAACCACTTTGTAGTCTTGGGCAGATCATATTATCTCACCCAGGGTGGAAGGCAGTGGTAAATAGCCTCGGAACAAACTTTGCCAAGAAAAACCTATCATAAAGTCACTTGATGATCACCATAAGTTTGAAATGACTTGAAGGCATACAACAGCAGCAATAATGCCCCAAGCAATATGAATGGAACTGTATTTCTCTGAAAATTATTTGACAGTTCAGAATGAAACTGAGTTTCACAAACATGTTTTTAGTCCATGTTGTGGAACCCAAATTTTGTTCACATAAAGATCAGCAGATGACTTTAGGAAAAGAAGGGTTTTCAAGTATATAAAGAACTACTGGAAAAATACAATGATACTCATAAGCCTTGTTGCAGAAACTGTCAAACTTCGTGTAATCACACTTTGAGAAGTGTCTAAGCCTGGCCAAATGAGCAAGGTGAAAGTTGGTTCTTTATTGTGAGAAACTAAAACACAACAAGATCACCCAGCAGAATAAATTCATGAGGTTTAAGTGTTATTGCATCCCAAATCTAGCTTTTATATACCCATTTGCCATACCAATCCATTTTTGAAAATTACGCCAATGGTTTTTGGTTTTTTAAAATACCCTTAATGTACTCTTAAATAAACAGCAGCTCCCTCAAATCATCATTGACTTTCATGTCTAATGTAGTGTCTAGTCTACTAGTGAGATGGGACTTATTTCAGGCTGACTGAATAAGTTCAGACATTCCCTCCAGTTCCCCTTTCACACTGCAGTTCAAGAAGAAATATTTAAATAGATAGCATTTAAATAAAAGTTACCCATATTGTTATATAATTTCATTGTTTTGTTGGTTGGTCGCCAATTACCATCACAGTCTACATTTGCAAAGAAATCAACCTAGTTTATACTTCTTGGATCTCTACACAGTCCAGAATGCAGTTATTCGTTAAGTGTACATTTGATTAAAATGCGTAAAGCACTTTTTGTTCCAAAATAATAATAAAAACAATTGTATTTGTATGTATTTGCATGTTTATTTCATGTAAACTACAAATTGAAATCATACAGAACAAGTACAAATATTCATTTTTCAAATAAAAAAAACCCTTTTAGAATGGTGCATCCTTTAAGATACTCAGATGCTTTTTCCCCGTTGCTCTGCCATGCCCCATCGCAGGGCCAGCTTCACACACACACACACACACACACGCGCGCACTTCTCCTCCTCTCTCCCGGCGCTCTCAGATGCTTCTCTTCCCTGCTCTGCCATGCCCCATCGCAGGGGCCAGCTTCAGCCCTCCAGGTACGTGTTTTGGACTTCAACTCCCACCATTCCTCACAGCCTCAGGCCTCTTCCTTTTCCTCTCAGCCTGGGCAAACTTGGGCCCCTCGCTCCTCGGATCGGGTGAGAGAGAGCAGCGAGGAGCGAGGGGGCTCCTCCTCCTTTTCTTTTGCTGCTTCCAAGAATAGAAAACCCCTCCCTCCCTCCCTCCCTTCCTCCTTCCCTCCCTCCTTCCTATTTGGAGAGTCCCATCTAGAATTCAGTGTGGTTTATTCAAGTTTTGGCCTACAACTCCCAGAAATCCCAGCCAATTTACCAGTTGTTAGGATTTCTGGGATTGTTCAAAACTCGTTTCTGGAATGCGCATGCTCTGGCATACAAATTACTAACGAATTTCGTTAACTTAATTACATTTCAAAATTTTTGGGAAATTTTTTGTAAGTCTTTCTTTTACTAATAAAAAAATCCCCCCCATTTGATTTAAGAATCGCCATTTTTGGATTCTAAACCATGCCTAGTATGCACAGTAGGAAAAAACAGCAGCACAGGTCCCTAGGAAACTTCAGGGGATTATCCCTCCCTCATTTTTAGACCAATCCTGATGAAACTTGCTACAGTGATAGAACACACAGACCCCTGTTCGTTCACCAAATTTCATAACCTTTAACCTATCCATTGATTTTTGGCAATTTTGTTTATAAAAAAATTTTTAATAATAAAGAAAATCTGTTCCTGGTTTGAAAGTGTTTCATTGAGTAGTCTTTACTTTGAAAGTACTTGTTCTATTCCAGAAACTTTGTTTGTGTGGCACAAACTGTGTGAAATTGGTGGAGAACATAAATCATAGTACAGACCCCATCAAGGGACATCTAGACTGATCCCCTTTTTCTGGGCAGAAATGCACCATCCAAACTCTCCTGACATCCATTTGCTTCCTTTACTGAGTTGGAGGGGACCCTCAAGACACATCCATCAATTTATTCCTTTTTGTAGATGCAATCAATAATTTTATCATTACTTACTGACGTAAAGGGCTGGCTGGCTGTGACTGACTACCCCAGTGCCTTGTTCATGGCAATCAGGCCAAAGTGAAATTATTGTTTTTAAGCAGTTTATGTATTATTGGTTTTGCAAAAGTTGCTTATTGCTTTGCTGCCTTCTTTAGACCTCTTAGTAGATTCAATCAGTTTATTTTATATTTAGATGAAGACTGCTACAGACGGCTATAGGGGACTAATGAGCAGCGGAACAGTGTGGGAAATGTAGTTTTTTCTTCGTAGGCTCTGTGAATGTACACTTATGAAGTCTGCATGCCAAAGCAGGCTTCCAATGGAAACTTCCCAGTTTGAAAAGTTTTGGCGGTAGCCCCGCCCAGCGGGCCCGGAGGGCATATAAGCCGCTCCATGCACGCCCACCCCATTCCTTTGTTTTCCGCCACTTGGGCAACATCAAAAAGTTCCTTGCTGGTTGTGTGAGTGTAGCATGTCCACAACCAGTTTCAAAAGGTGTCTTACGTGCAGTAGTAAGATCCCGGACTGCGACGGACACTCCAAGTGCCTCCGGTGTCTAGGAGAAGGGCACATCGTTCCTTCCTACCGACACTGCCAGGCCTTCTCTGCACAGACCAGGAGAGCCAGGGCCCAAAGGCTTCGGGCCTACCTTCTTGAGCAATCCCTTGCTCCACCTAAGATGGTGGCGGCTGCACCATCTACCTCCTCTGGGGTCGGGGCGGTTGCTCCGGCCCCCTCCGTGTCGACCTCTCTCCCGGCTGGTAAGAAGTGTCCATGGAAGGAGAAAGACCCGAAGCCTACGACATCTAAGGCTTCGGTGTTGAAGAAGGCCTGCACGGTGACTACCGAAACCGTCCAGTTGCCTCCGTCTCGACAGGCGTCGGTGAGCTCGGTGGCGTCAGGCCTCTCCCAGAGGTCAGCCATCTCGAGGACTCCCTCCAACAAGGCCATGGAGATCGCCTTCCGGGGGTCGACCGAGGAGGCCCGTAGAGCCCAGGCCAGGGAACTGGTACCTGTGACTCCGGGCAAGTCTTTGGAGGCCGCCGCCTCAAGACCGCCGTCTCTGAAAGAGGCAAAGAAATACGCCTATGTCGGCGTCTACGAGGACACCCGCTTCTGCCTCATCCTCAACCAACTCGCCTACCCCCTCTCTCGCTGTGGAGAGAGTGGTGGTACAACCGACCATCTCGCCAGATGACTCTGTGCAGATGGTTGTCAGAGTTCCTCCGGCTCAACCATCGGTGAGACAGCTCTTTGTGTCTCAGATGCCGGAGAGGGGTCGACAGACGAGCAGACTGGCCCTGGCCTCAGCCTCCAAGAGGCCTTCCCCTGCTACGGCCTTGTCGGTAGCCATCCCAGCATCAGTCATGGCTCCCTCGACCTCACTTCCGGCTGGACCAGAAGTTGCAGCTCCACCAACACCGTCGGACGACGAATTGGAAGATGGAGAGGCCCCAAGATCTGTGGTGTTGGGCTCCATACTGTCAGTGGCATTGGATCGCACCCCTTCACATCATGGATGCTACCTGGAACCGTCTTCATCCCCTACAGACTCTGCGAGAGCCTTCGGGGATCAGGTCGGGAGGATGGCCAGAGCTCTCGGGATCGAGACATACATCCCTTGTAGAGCCAACACCTGCCCAGTCTTCAGCTGTGTCCCGGTGGAAGACCTAGCGCAATCCCATCTTCCCATGCTCGAACCCCTGGAGGAGGTCATCAAGGCATCATGGAAGACCCCGTCCTCCATACCACCAACCTCAAAACGCATTGAGGCTTGGTACAAAACGGACTAGAGGGAGAAGGACTGGCTCCACGATCATCCAGTACCTAACTCCATGATCTTCACCTCCAGCCCAGACCTCCGGTCGAGAGTCGACTGCTCCCACCGACCAGGAGGGGAAGAGATTTGACACTGTAGGTCGGAAGATCTACTCGGCTGGCCTCCTTCCCACCAAGATGGCAAACTATGGTGCATGCATGGGGGCGTACCACCAGATTCTGTGGGAAAGGGCCCTACCCTTTTTCCAGAATCTCCCCAAAGAGCAGCAGGCTACCCTGGCCACTATCAGCCAGGAGGCTCAGGCCCTCGCCCACCATCAAATCCTGATGGCTCGTCACACAGGGGACACCTCGGGAAAGCTGCTGGCCCACGGTGTCGCCATACGGCGGCATGTGTGGCTGAAATCGTCGGGTCTCTCCTCAAATTCCTGCAGGGTGATCGAGGACCTGCCCTTCAACGCCCAGGGACTGTTCTTTGCGGGCACAGACGAAAAACTTAAAGCCAACCATGACTTTAAGATTCTGACGGCGAAGCTGGATCGTCCGCCACCTCAGCCGAGGGCAAGGTACTATCAACGGGCAAGGTACCAGCCCAGATCACAGTACCGCCAGTCCCCCCGGCTATACGCTGCCCCACAGCAGCAGCAGCAGCGGCAGCCGAGACAGCAACAGCAGCAGCAGCAGAACTGTTCCCGCCAAAACCAACGGTCTAGACCATGCCAGACCTCTGGAAACGGACAATCAAGACATCGTGTTTGACGGTACGAGGGACGACACCGCCTCCTCGCTCGGTACCACTGGCACATCCATGCCTCCTCCCATCTGTCGACCTCCACCATCAGACCCTCCATTCAGGGACCACCTGACCCACTTCATCGGTGCTTGGCGACGCATCACCTCAGATGCATGGGTTCTCAGGATTGTCCAAGACGGCTATGCCTTGGAATTCGAGGAGCTTCCGCCCACGGGGTTCATCGTCGAGACGGAGCCGTCAGACGCGATCCTGAGGGAGGTCAACACTCTGCTTCAACTAAGATCTGATTACATAGATGCAATCGGAATTAATTGTGTTGGAGATGAGGACCTGTGAATTGTTATCACCTACCTTAGATTCCCTCCTGCTGGGCAAAAAGGGGGTCTAACTGATGTAATGGGCTAGAATTCTCCTCAGATTGTTTTTAGAATTATTGCGTTGTGACTGTACTCTGTGTGTATTTGATATGGCTTTTGGCTAATCAATAAATTGTGTTGTTGTTGTTGCTTCAAAAGGGAGTAGCTTCGCCACAGCCGGCGAACCAGGACGGAGAGGCATTCTTCTCTCGGTACTTCACCGTGCCGAAACCCGATGGTATCCTGCGACCCATCCTGGACTTCAGAGACTTACACGCGTACGTTTTGCCAAGGAAATTCAGGATGGTGTCAGTGTCATCCATTCTCCCACTGCTGCACTCCGGCAATCACTTCGCCTCCATAGACCTGCGGGACGCCTACTTCCACGTCTCGATACGGCACTCCCATCGACACTTCCTCTGCTTCAAGGTGGCCGGACAGACGTACCAATTCAACGTCCTGCCCTTCGGCCTAGTAACCGCCCCCAGGACATTCTTAAAGTGCATGTCGGTGGTGGCTGCGCACTTGAGGAAGCAGAAAATCCGGATTTTTCCCTATCTGGACAACTGGCTGCTGGCGGCCAGGTCCCCAGATCTACTGCAAGAGCACATCACCATTGCTCTACGACTACTCTCTTCATTGGGCCTTCATCTGAATGACGACCTGCATCAAATTCCCGACGACCTGCATCAAATTCATCGGGACGATGTTCGACTCAGTCAGTCAGCTCGCCTTTCTGCCAGATGTCAGATTCCAGGCGCTTTGACAGGAGGTCAACCTTTGCAACCGCTCGACCCATCACGGCAAAGCAGGTCCAGGTCCTGCTAGGTCACATGGCATTGACCGTGGCAGCGATGCCATTAGCAAGGCTCCGTTTTCGGCTTCTACAGCAGTGGTTCCTCGACCACTTCGACCCGGTCGTGGAACATCACTCAAAGAGACTCTCCCCACCACAACAGGTCAGAGACTCTCTTCACTGGTGGTCGCTCAGCCGCAATGTGTGCATCGGGGTCCCGTTCCACACAAGCCCTCTATCCGTCACCATCACAACGGATGCCTCGCTGTCGGTGTGGGGCGGCCATGCAGAGAGGCTATCCATCAACGACCAGTGGTCGACGGTAGAAAAGCTCCACCACATCAACTACCTCGAGCTTCTCACCGTCTTCAAGACCCTGCGAGCCTTTGTGCCGATCGTCACCGGCAGAGTAGTACTGGTCAGAACAGACAATATCGTGGCCATGTACTACATCAACAAACAGGGCGGAACCGGATCGAGGAAGCTACTAGCCCTCTCCCAAAGGCTGTGGGAGTGGTGCATACTCCATCAAGTCATGCCCAGAGCAGTACATCTCCCGGGCATCGAAAACACAGAGGCAGATTTCCTCAGCAGGACCCGCTGGTCCTCGCACGAGTGGATGCTTCACCCAGAAGAGTTACATCACCTCTTCCGGGAATGGGGATTCCCCGACGCAGATCTCTTCGCGTCGCCGGGAAACAATCAACTGCCTCGCTTCGGTGCCAGACTTGCCCCCAGATGCTCACCAGGGCTGCCTCAGAGATGCCCTCCTGCTCGAGGGGCTTCCTGTATCTCTTCCCTCCGTTCCCGCTGCTACTCCGGGTCATCGAGAGGGTTCAACTGGCCAGAGCAGACTGCATCCTCGTCGCACCCTACTGGCCGAGACAGGTGTGGTTCCCAACCCTGCTCCACCTTGCCAATGGTCTGTATCGCCACCTGCCGTGGCGTCCAGACCTGCTGACGAGGGAAGGAGGCCTCCTCCTCCATCCCAACCTCCCATCTCTCCACCTTACAGCATGGAGAATCCGGCCATGACCGGCTTCACCCTGGCAGTGGCCTCGATCCTGGCAGCGGCACATAAGTCTTCCACCTCTAGGGCTTATTCAGCGTGTTTCTCCCGCTTCACTGAGTTCCAGGCGACACACACCAACCGGTCCTTTCCTCCCTCGGTGTCTAGAGTCCTTGACTTCCTCGCAGTGCTGGTCGAGAGAGGCCTCTCCATGTCGTCGCTGAAGACATATCTCGCACCGCTGACCTGGCACAGCCAGCAGAGGGGCAGCCCTTCACTGTTCCAGTACCCTATGGTCAGGAGGTTCCTGAAGGGAGTCAACAACCTCCACCCCCCGGTGCACCCACCAACGCTGGGATAGAACCTGGACCTGGTGCTTTCCTGCCTCACGGCCCCACCGTTTGAGCCCCTCACATCGATTGACCTGCGTCTCCTCTCTTGGAAGGTGACGTTTTTGGTGGCCATTGCTTCAGCCCGTCAACCGTCAGAACTGGCGGCTCTTCGGGTGGACGAGCCCTATCTGATCTTCCTAGCTGACAGGGCCATACTGCGGACTGACATCACCTTCTTGCCGAAGGTGGTGTCACCCTTTCACCTAAATACGGACATTGTCCTGCCAGACCTCTTCCCATCACCTATCTCGGAGGAAGAAAAATCCCTCCATACCCTAGATGCCAAAAAGGCCCTTGAGGTATACAAGTCGAGGTCACAAGACTTTAGACGGTCTAACAGACTCTTTGTTTCCTACGCCACCGACAAGCTGGGCTTGCCGGTGTCATCGCAGAGACTCTCAAATTGGGTAGCGTCCCTGGTTGAGTTGTGCTACCAGATAGCTCACCAACCACAACCCCCGCGGGTTAAGGGTCGGTCGACCAGGGCGGTGGCTGCCTCGACCGCCTTCCTTAAAGGCATCCCGCTGGACTCAATATGCAGGGCGGCCATCTGGGCCAACCCCTCTTCATTTATCTCCCACTATCGTGTGGATACACTACATGGGAGGGAAGCGGCCTTCGGCCAATCGGTACTCACCTCTCGTCCTTAGGGAGATTCAGGGTGTCATATCGTAGGGCATACCCTCGATTGAACCGTGTCACTAGAGTTGCTCTAGGGCCAGTTATTCCCTAGACGTTCCTCTCCACGACCTGGCTCTGATGGGTCGTCAGTTTAAATACCGGTCGTCCCCTTCCTATGGAGGCGGGGCTGTGACCACTGTTATTATTATGTACCGTGCCCTATGTTCTCAGGTCACTGTGTTATGTTCACTAGCGCGCTTCGCCCGATGGGGCATGTTTACAGTTATGATGTTTGCACTTCATATGTGCACTTTAAGTATGTGAGGCCTGCGTGCCTGGCATGAATGGTGCTTGTTGCACTTTGTTTACAGGGATTGGGAGCCTGCCTTCCATCCTTTATTTATTATGGTCATTGATCATGTTGGCTTGTTGCAATAAAAATTGTTTGGTTCCTACACTTTGGTCGGTTTGTTCCCACCATCCTGAACCTTAGCTTGCTAACTCTTCATAAGTGTGCATTCACAGAGCCCATGAAGA
The DNA here is from genome assembly GCA_030556195.1 of Anolis apletophallus. Taxonomy (NCBI): domain Eukaryota; kingdom Metazoa; phylum Chordata; class Lepidosauria; order Squamata; family Anolidae; genus Anolis; species Anolis apletophallus. The sequence continues at coordinate 39,144,511 of JARBWK010000012.1, forward strand.
AAAATGGTAGATTACATACCTGTGACCATCTTTCTTCGAGTGGAGCTCTGTGAACCACACTAACCCGCCCAGCCGGCCCCTCTTTTACAAACGGCCCCTTCCTCATTGCTACACGTGGCACAGGAATGGGGTGGGCGCGCATGGAGTGGCTTATTTGCCCTCTGGGCCCGCTGGGCGGGGCTACCGCCAAAACTTTTCAAACTGGGAAGTTTCCATTGGAAGCCTGCTTTGGCGTGCAGACTTCATAAGTGTGGATTCACAGAGCTCCACTCGAAGAAAGATAGTCACAGGTATGTAACCTACCATTAACAGCAGGGCCTTTTGCAATCTCTACCATTGGGGGCCTGGCCTTCACAAACTACAATGGCTGTGCTTAGCCACACCCACCTCATCCCTCCCTTGCATCGCCGAGGGTGGGAAAGCATGAGATTTTAAAACTTTTAAGGCTTTACCAAAGTTGCTTAATGGTTCAGAAAATTAAAATAACCTTGGGAGACATCCAAACATTATGGAATATTTCCAGGGGAAAAAAGTTAGTGGTTCACATTCAGATTTGCACTCCTCCACACACCTTTCCTGAATGGTTCAAAACTGCTTCAAAAGTCAAAAGACTTTTTTAATGACTTTCAGACTCTTCCGAATGAATGTATCCAACCCTAGTACAGTATACAAAAATAAACTTTACCGTATTTATACACACAGCCTTCAGTTGTACATAAACTGTCTAGGATTACATATATAGTCTTTTGCAACCACTGAAACACCATGGAAAACTGATGCAGCACACACTTCTCATAAACTCAAAACATTTCTTTAAAAATGAAGAAACTATGTCTTAGGTCTATATTGCTCACCATCAAAAATTCAAGCCCAAATATTTTGCTCTCTCTCTCTCTCTCTGTCTAGATACATGTCAAAGTTTAATGGGTTGCAGCCTTCAAATAATAACATTGAAAGGCAAGATTATGGGATATAAATAGCATATTACTTGCATTATTTTTACATCACAGTTCTCACAACCTTTGAAAACCTTTCTGTCTGCCTATTTATTTAGTGCATAGGCTTTCCAGCTATTATTGATCTGCAAGTCCCAGATGCACTGACCAACACACGCTACAGTGAGGAATACAGGGACTTGAAGTCCCATAACATTTGAAGGACCGCATGATTCCCATTTCAATTTAGAGTGACATTTGCACTGGTGGCAATTTCAGAATGCAATGAACTCAGCATGACTAAATATATACATCCCAATTTATCTGCTTAGTTGGGTTAGGAAATGGCCTGTATGCCATCATCATTTCTGGAGTAAACGATTTTATCATAGTTAACAACTGTGCTTTTCCAAATTTTACATTTAATTGTTTTTCCAAAATGACCTCCACTTCGTGATGATACATAGGATCTATATCAGGCTGGGTGTGTGTGTACCCACAGGCAGTATAGTCCTGACAAGGTTACATTTTTGCTGTTAATGCTGTTCAGATTTAGAAGGCGAGAGGGGCCACATTGCAGTGGAACGGTTGCATGCAAATATATCTGCATTATTCTATATCATAATAAGCCCCTGAATATGTAAAGAGAAAGGGAGAGGGAGGGTAAATATTGTAATGGTAAATAGTGCAGATTATTCTTCCCAGCAAAAAGAGAGTAAGAAAAATAAAGTTAAAAAATTGATTCACTAACCAAAGGGAATATAAGACCACTTTGGGATCCCCCCCACAAAGGAACACAAATTGCAGTTTCTGTTGACATTTCAGATTATGAAGCTTCGCTCTGCACTGTAAGATGGCAGATTGCTTTCGATCAGTCACTTTGGATTACATCACACATCAGAAGAATGAATATTATCAGAGCCGTCACATCGCATTAGAAGATGACATATCACCTTGGATGTTAAGAAATGGAAGTATAGGGAGGCATGTTATTGTAATAAAAATTCAATACGTTAAAATCAAAATAGATAAAATTATATGTATTTACTAATGAAAAACATGAAGCTAGGGATTTGAAAGTGAGCAAACTCAAGCTTGTTCAGGTTATTCAATTTTCATTTCCATTTTTTCTGATTAATTTACATACAGGATTATGACCTCCTTCCTTAACCCACAGACATTTGTGTACACCTGTCTATTCTGCAGAATGTATTCATTTTTGTTAGGCTTTTTTCTCCCATTGTGAGAAAAAATTACAATTAAAATTTTCCAAAATGATTTATTTATTTATTTATTTCGATTTGCTCGTCGCCACTCCCGTCTGGCTCGGGGGAACCTATATATGGTAAAAACACAGTAAAATACAACACAATAAAAACAGTTAAAAACTGTTAAAACATCAGAATTTACACCAAAGTTAAATCATAAAATGGGACTTAGCACCCATTCATGCATTTCAAGAAATGTGTTGTCCAAGTTGCAAGAGTGTAGAGAAATATGGACTTCTGACTACAATTTATTGTCAACTTTTCATTTTCATCTGAGAGTAATGAATTACATACATCCTGTTCAAATGAGAACTGAAACAATTTTTTCACCCATGCGTACATGCTTTGAATACAGCATGCATATTTTAGAAACATCCTCTGACTGTAGTCATCTTAAACAAACTTCATTAATTTAAGAAGACCAAGTTGGCAAAGTGAAAAAAGTCAGCAAATGTGGAAAGCTTGCTTTGAACCTGAAATGGCTTCATTTCAACAGTTTTACACATTTCACGCCCCATTCACCCAGTCTGATGAGCCATAGTCTGAAAGGAAGCACGCTAAGACCGAACTATTGACTGAACAATGAGTATGGATGACCAATAAGTTATGTATCAGCAGTAAAGGGGTAAGTGGAAAAGAAAGAAAGGTGTCAATCATATTAGAAAGACCCATGAAGTTTAGAACTGGTTTAGAAGTACCACAAAGTTGAAGCTTCTTTTCAGATGATGTTTCTCCGCATGCCCACACCTGCAGGTTATATCTGTACAAGAAAGAAGGCAATTAATTTATTGATACTATACAAAAGATAGAAGTGGGGGTTACGATAGTGTTGATTTGCTTCTGCCCTTTCTTTGATCACCGAGTTGTTTTTATGTAGTACAAACACTTCTAAAAAGAGGTGATGAACATGCAAATACAGGGCATAGGGTTACAGCCTGTGTTGGATGGGGTTACACTCCCCCTGAAGAGGCAGGTTCGCAGCTTGGGAGTGATCCTGGACTCATCGCTGAGCCTGGAACCCCAGGTCTCGGCGGTGGCCAGGGGAGCTTTTGCACAGTTAAGACTCGTGCGCTAGCTGCACCCGTACCTTGAGACGTCTGATCTGGCTACGGTCATCCATGCTCTGGTCACATCCCAAATAGATTACTGCAACGCACTCTACGTGGGGCTGCCTTTGAAGACAGTTTGGAAACTGCAATTAGTCCAGCAGGCGGCAGTCAGACTACTAACGGGAGCTACATACAGAGAGCATACCACCCCCCTATTGTGTCAGCTCCACTGGCTGCCTGTCCAATTCCGAGCTCAATTCAAAGTGCTGGTTTTGACCTTTAAAGCTCTACACAGTTCTGGCCCAGCCAGGCATGTAGCTCAGGGGGTCCGCAAGAGGACCTTACTGGTACATTATTTAAACTGTTATGTTTATTCATATCATGATCTGATCACCATGCTCATTATATCCCACATTCATGGAGTTATTGGGTTAACAATACAAAAGGTTTGGTAGGGTAGTCCCTCTCTTACTCAGACTCAGCCCCTCCCGAATCAAACTCAGCCCTCCCCGAATCAAAATCCTGGCTATGGCCCTGGGCCCAGCTTACTTGTCCGAACGCATCAGTTGCTACGTCCCACCTCGTAATTTAAGATCATCCGGGGAGGCCCTGCTCTCGCTCCCGCCTACTTCTCAAATGCGGTTGGTGGGGATGTATTTTAATGCTAACTGTATTTTAATGTATTTTAATTTTGACTGTTTTTGGTTTTCTATTATATGTATACTGTGTTTTTGGCATCAAATCGTTGCCGTTGTTAGGCCGCTCTGAGTCCCACCTCAGGGGTTGAGAAGAAGCGAGGTAGAAATGGTGGAAATAATAATAATAATAATAATAAAAAATTTGTCACACCATCTTTAATTTTTAGGAAGGCAGGGAGAAATACTTTGCCTGTACTGTTGTACAGGTAATGCCTTAAAAATAGTGAGATACTTAAATATACTTAACTAGATATACTTTACCTCCCCTGCAGGAACCCCCAGTGGTGCAATGGGTTAAACCCTTGTGCTGGAAGGACTGTTGACCAACAGGTCAGAGGTTCAAATCCGGGGAGAGCGGGCTGAGCTCTCTCTGTTAGCTCCAGCTCCCCATGAGGGGACATGAGAGGAGCCTCCCACAAGGATGGTAAAACATTAAACATCCAGGCGGCCCCTGTGCAGTGTTCTTGCAGTCAGTCAATTTTCTTACACCAGAAGTTACTTGCAGTTGCTCCAGTCACTCCTAACATGACCCCCCTCCACACAATATTGCCTTACAGAGCAAGAGCCACTATGAGCAACAGAGATCTTTTCTCCTGTCAATTGAGGATAGAGCATGTGAATGACCATATGCTCAACATTTATAGCATACATGATAAAGCAAAATGCAAAAGAAAAAAAGTTATTGTCATCATCATCTCACCTTTCTGAGTTCCAAAGTGGGTATGTTCAGACATATGAGGTTGCAGTGATTCAATTTTGTTCTGCAAATTCAGATATCCAGATTGGGAAAAGGCCTCTGTCAAATACCTGAGATAGCTGCTACCAGACAGGATAGAAAATAGTACAAAACAGTCTCAAATATTCATATTTATTTGACTCCTGAGCACTGATGGTATTCATTTTTCCCACAACTCTTCTCTTTACATTTGCATGTGCTATAATACTTGCTTCTCAGCCAAAAAAAGAAGCAGAGGAATGGTGATCTTTTCAAATTAAAGATTTTATAATTGTTAAGATCCAAATAAGTATCCTGCATTGTGGCTTCTCACAAGCAACTTGATTTTAATTTACCAATGTGATGCATTGCCCTATGTTGTGTTATGGCAGGCTGCATCTGATCAGTCACACTGGATTACATTATACATCAAAGCAAGTGTTATCATTCCAGTCACATCACATTAGAAGTGACATGTCATGTTGGCAATTTGAATCAAAGTCTTCTGAAGGGTAATTTTCAAGTGCAAGATTAAAATACCGATCCCAGTCAAAGGTCAGCAGGTAAGTAGGATTCTGCTATCTTCTATAGTTTTTGGCACTTTGTTATTCCAAATGTTGTACCCAGGATTGATTTATACAAATGCAAGACAATGGAAGGTGAGAGATCAGACAAGGAACACAGAGTTCAGGAGACAGAGTCCTAAAAACATCAATGTTTGAGTTGAAGCTGAAATTATGCACAAGCACACCTACAGCTGACAATACTACGTATTAGGCATGGTTTCAAACCCAAAAATCGTGATTCTAAAATCAAAGGGGGGGGGGATTTTTTTTGATTAGTAATAGAAAGACTTACAAAAAAATTTCCAAAAATTTCTAAGATGTAACTTAATTACTAACGAAATTCGTTAGTAGTTCATATGCCAGCGCATGCGCATTCCAGATGGTTTTGGCCTCCAACTCCCAGAAATCCTAACAGCTGGTAAATTGGCTGGGATTTCTGGGAGTTGTAGGCCAAAACTTGAATAAATCACACTGAATTCTAGATGGGACTCTCCAAATAGGAAGGAGGGAGGGAGGGGGGGGGGGTATTCTATTCTTGGAAGCAGCAAAAAAGGAGGAGGAGCCCCCCCCCTCGCTCCTCGCTGCCTCTCTCTCACCCCGATCCTGAGGGAGCGAGGGCCCAAGTTTGCCCAGGCTGAGAGGAAAAGGAAGAGGCCTGAGGCTGTGAGGAATGGTGGGAGTTGAAGTCCAAAACACCTGGAGGGCTGAAGTTGGCCCCTCATGAAGCCTCTTCAAGACTTTAGATCCTGGCAGGCAGAAGGGGCAGGGAGAGCCGTCCACTCCTCCTGCCCTGCCAGGATCTAAAGCATCAAAGAGTATTGGGGTGAGAAACCAACCTAATGTATAATAGAATGAATGCTACTGTAAGTGCCTAATATTATAAGTAATCCAACTGGTCATATACCTACATTCCATGCACATGCAATAATACAGCAGTAATAACAATGGGTATAAGAAGAGGTAAAATTCAAACCGAAGTATTCTGACTGTGGTCCCTCCTCAAACTGCAAAAGGCTCTTCTCTATGAGCCCGGGAAAAGCCAAAACCCCGGGCACAGCGTTTGCTGCCTGGGTGCACACACATACATATTCAAAGGGGGTGCGGCCTGATGTGACGCAGCCACCGCCCCCTCCTGTGATGCGAGACGGGGAAGGAGGAGTTCGAGGTGCAGGACATACTGGATGCCCGCATCAGATACCAGAAGCTGGAGTATCTCATTGACTGGAAGGGTTTTGGACCGGAAGAGCGTTCTTGGACACCAGCTCGAGACGTCCATGCCCCGGACATTGTTGCCCGGTTTCACCGCAAGTATCCCGACAAGCCCAAGCCTCGAGGGAGGCCTTGGAGGGGCCCTGAGGGGGGGGATAGTGTAGCAACCAGTTCTCTTTTGTGCCTGGGGGGCAGGGGGCAGCACCGGGGGTCCCATTTGCATTGGAGCCAGCCGCAGCTGATGAGGAAATGGAGGAAGGGGTTAATGAGTTAGCTGGGCCTTCCTCTCCCACTGAGAGCTTGGCTTGGGATGATGGATGGCCAGACGGCTACGATAACTGGGAAGGTCAGACTGATTCAGAAAGTGTTGATAGTGACGATTGTTATGAGAAGCCAGGTGGTTTCGGGTCGCAGGAGAGAATCAGGGAAACATTGGAGGATGAACCCATGGAAGCTAAAAGGGAGTCTGGCTCTCATGAAGATAGCGAGCCAGGTGCTGGGAGGCAAGGACGGGGCTTCGATAGGAGAGAGAGCATCGAGTCCAGCAGGAGGGGTTGACACCGCCTAGAGCGTCAGAGAAGTACAAGATCCCGTAGCACAGATTGGCGCCGAAGCCTGAGCGTCGGGGACCTCGCCAAGGGATTAAGTATAGGATCCGTGGGAACGGATCCTCAGTAGCTCGGCCACTTCTATTCTAAGTGGAGTGAAGCGAGCAGAGGACCACGGAGCCAAGTTGCCGGCTCGTGTCTTGCCAAGAAGTTTCTTGGGCCCTGATTGAACCTTGTCTTGTTCCTTGAACCGCATTGCTTGCGGAGCCTTTTGCCAAGCCTTTTGCCAAGCCTTTTACCAAGCTTTTGCCAAGCCATTGTTTTGGATTACTACGGACTCTTTCTTTGGATTGAACTTTTCAATATTTTTATGGACAATTACCTTTTCACCTGTTCTTTATTATACAATAAATAGTTAGCTGATTACCGTCTCTGTGTGTGTGATTAAGGGGCCGGCCGAGTCCTTGCATCGTGACAGTAACTTGTTGCTATGCCTCTATGTGGTAGTACATTAATAATAATGCTAGCTACCACAAAAATAGTAAATGTTTATAATACTCATTACATGGTCCATTGCCTCCCCCTTCCTCTTTTTTTTGAGAGAGAGTGAACATGTGGAAAATGGTGAAAAAGAAAACAAATGCTCATGAACATGCCTGCTTGAAACACCCATTAAAATCCTTGAAATATTTATTAAATATAAGCAAGAGAAATAACTGGAAAACATCAGTCATTGCACCAAAAATAGCTTTCCTACTTGTTATTTATGTCACCTTGTGCATTTTAACATTTTCTCTGATTGTTGTGGGTTAGATGATTTACATTCTAGGCAGGCATGTAGCCAGGGGGGCTAAGGGGGCAGCCTTCTCAGGGTGGTCATTACTGGTACATTATTTAAACTGTTATGTCATGATCTGATCACCATGCTCATTATATCTCACATTAATGGAGTTATTGGGATAACAATACAAAAGGTTTGCTAGGGTGACCCTCTTCCACCCAGTCTCAGCCCCCAACCAAACTCAGCCCCCCCAAACCAAAATCCTGTTGATTCTAGGTTGTTAAGGTTAAAGGCAGGGATATTTGGTTTTCAATGCATTAATTATGGATGAACACATATAATTCTGTGTCTCTATATGCTCTAATAGTTTATCAGTTTCCCCCATTTCCTATAATGATTATGGATTTTGTATCCTTTCTTGTAAGTTGATTCAGCTTGGACATTGTGAGGTAAGAATTAGATAACTTAATTACAGTCACAGACTAGCCTTTCCTGTTAAAAAATAAACAAGAACAAAATCAACCGGTACTGATTACTAGCCCAGAAATATTTCAGCATCTATGCATTCAAGCGACAGAAATATATGTGTATTTGGCATAATCCATAATGTATTTGATGGAGCCTGCTACCACGAATAAAACTTACAAGTGAAAAAATCTATTCTTAATAGCAGGAGCTAGAATATGCTTGGAAATGTTGACAAAGTTAGGATAATATCTAAAAGGGGAATATCACTGTAGTATATGCTATTGTGTATGTTTACAGATGGACATGTCTGACTGCTTCAACCATGCCTTATTCATATTTCCCATTTAAGAAGGCTGGTAGTAAGGTGCTAAAGCAAGTCAGGGATCTGTATAGTGTAAAGATAAATGGAATGGCCAACATATTTACACATGATTTGAATGAATGAATGAGTGACTGAATGTGTGATATGCTGACAATTAAACTAATAAGTAGTACCTTTGCAACATTGTAGCAACATTCTGCATCATACTAAGTTGATTGATTGATAAATTAAAAATAAATAATTCAGTTTAGCAGGTTGAATCAAGATTGGGATGCCTCAATTTAAGTCTCATTGGAAGCAGCATGAAAAGGTAGTTGTGACATTAATGTTTCCTCAGTTTCCTTTCTGTGTCTCACTACAATTTGAATGTTAGAGTCAAAATGGGTCAGTTGGTCCCAGACCTGTAATGATGTCCATTATTATATTCTACTTATCGAGAATGGCAGGACGTTTTCTCTACTGAGGGTTGAATATTATGCTGGAAGTTTCTACAAAAAAATCAGATTAGGCTGCATTCTAGGCACCATAGCCTCATTCTTTTGTGTGTGTGTTGTATAACCTATAAAGCCCTCAATGGTTTTGGTCCAAACTATTTGCAGAACTGCATCTCCATATATCGCCGAAAGACATACTGGGACATTAGACTCCTGGACTGTTTAGCTGCCAAATACGCCAACCTCACTGAGAGGCTTGGGCGCCTTGGTAAGCTGTTGACTCTCCTAAAAACAGCCCAGTCCCACCCAAGGAATGAGGATCTCGATTGGGATCTCTCATGGGACTTTCTCAGGAAGCCAGAGGACCCGGGGGGGGGGGGGCTTCTCCTCAAAGGTTCTCTCTCATTTAGCAGTCCCTTCTTGCCTGCCGACCCCTCCCCAGAGAATGATGAGACCCTACCAGGCCACTTCTGGTGGGGCCTCGGTGTTTTGGGGACTGATACTGAGGTCGGAAAGATGGAGGCCGAGGAGAAGCAGATGAGTTGGTCGTCACCAAATGGATCCCCGCAGTTGTCATTGCTGGTCGGGCCTCGAGTGGATTCCTCAGGCTGGGTGAGTGACCGGAGCGACTCTGTCTGTTCAGAGGTTGCTGCTCCCTGGACCTGGTTGGCTTGCCCTTGGTCGGAGTGGCAGAGCTCAGCTGATCCTGGGGCTGGCATCGAGGCTTCTCCCATGGCCTCTCCCTGTGTTGTGGGGGGCTTTGGAGGGGAGCCTGGCTTGCCACGTTCTTCATCTAAGGATGGAGTCTGCCACTGCCGCCGATGCCTGGCTCTTGAGGAGAGAGAGGCCTGGAGGGAGATGTTGGAGACAGGGATGCTAAAATGCAGGCCAGGGAATAAGGCAGATGACCTTGGGGATGTGCCCAGCCATGCCAATTTGTTGAGCTCCCCACGCAGGCGCAGGAGGACCCGCAGAAGGAAATGTAGGAGGACCTCACAGCTATTGCAAGGGTTGTCCGAGGACGCGACTCCCGTTTCAGTTCTGGTTCTAGATCAGGGAAATTCAGCCTCTGAGAGGTTGGCTGTTCAACTTCTCCTGTTGCTCCAGCAGGGGGCTCTGGTGATAGCTGATACTGCTGCTGCTCCTGAGGCCCTGTTAAGGGACCTTCCATCTGCAGCTGGCAGACTGGGGACCTTCAAGTTAGTCAGGAAGCGGAGGAGGTTCCACGGCAGAAGTTCTGGTACTATTGGACCTTACCGCTGCATTCGATACGGTGGACCACGACCTGCTGACACGACAACTTGCCACCATAGGGATACAAGGAGCAGCTTTAGCTTGGATTAGCTCCTTCCTGCGCGGACGTAGCCAGCGAGTTGAATGGCTAGGCCAAACTTCTAGGAAATCTTTCCTCGAGTGCGGAGTACCCCAGGGCGCCATATTATCACCAACGTTGTTCAACATCTATGTCCGGCCTTTGGCTGGTATAGCCCGAGCTTCGGCCTAGGGTGCTACCAATATGCCGATGACACTCAGCTCCTGCTGAAGCTGGAGCCTGGCGCAACTTCGTGCCCGAAAACTTTACTCGAGGTCTGGAAGCAGTAACAAAATGGCTCCGTGCCCACAAACTCAAAATAAATCCATCAAAGACTGAGATCTTATGGCCGGGCCGCCCAGAACCACCTTTCCCACTGCCCCCTTCAAGGGAACCATTGATTCCGTCCCCCTCAGTAAAGAGCCTTGGTGTTATCCTGGACTCCAAATTGTCGATGGAGGCCCAGGTTGCCTCCACGAGCAAAGGGCCTTCTTCCACCTGCGCCAAGCGAGACAACTGGCGCCCTACCTCCCGACGGAGCGCTAGCTACAGTAATCCATGCCACGGTTACATCACGGCTGGATTACTGTAACGCCTATGTGGGTCTGCCCGGTCACTAACCCGCAGGATCCAGATTGTGCAGAACGGCTGCCAGGCTTCTCACAGGAACATCGATGAGATGCCACATTACACCATCCCTGCAGCGCCTGCACTGGCTGCCCGTTGAGTATAGAGCCTTACATAAGACCTTGACCTTGGCTTTCAAAGCCCTACGGGGCCGGGGCCCAACATACTTAAAGGACCGCTTGCTGATGCCTGCCTACTCAAGGACACCGCGGCGGCAAACAAGAACCTCCTTTGCGTCCCGGGCGTGAAAGAGGCCCACCTGGAGGCCACGAGACGGAGATCGTTCTCCATTGTGGCCCCCGTTCTCTGGAACTCGATGCCACCGGACCAGAGAGCCTCCCTCGACCTGCCCCAGTTCCTGACCGCTCTAAAGACCTGGCTATTTAGGAAAGCCCATGGCTAATGCAGAACCAGGAACTCAACTACCTGAGCCTGGCCCTTGCATTTAACCCCTAAATATTTTAATCTAATTTTTAATATTTTTAATATTTTTAATTGTTGAATTGCTATGTGTAAGTCGCCCGGAGCACTAACGTGGAGGGCGACTCAGAAATAATAAAGTCAGTCAGTCAGTCAGTCAGTCAGAACCTTTTGGAACATTAACTCCAGAAGCTGGGAGCATTCTTTGGTGCGCCCCCAGCCCCAGAAACAGGACAACACAATGGGTAAGAGACTTGTCTCCAAGTCACTGGGATCAGAGGGTCAAGATGGTTCCCCCCCCTGGACTGGAGACCTTTTGTGATATTTTGGGAGTGCCACAGCTTCCCTCTTTCAACTGTGTGATAGATACCACTGCTAGATGATCCCCTTTGGCAGCACGTCTACCACCACGAGACTTGAGCTACACTCCGGCCCCACGCTTTGCTGCCAGCTTCTTTAAGAGTCGCATACCATCTGGTTTTGCGACCCTTTCTGCTGGCAGTGTACTTGAGTGCAAACCAAGTCTTTAAATTGCCTTCCTGCTTTCTTTCACTCTGTTGTTTTTGTTTGTGTGTAATACTCTGTAAACTGCTCTGAGCCCTTGGGGAGTGGCAGTATATAAGTTTGAAGTATAAATAAATATACAAATTGGCTGTGGAGGAGGCCCTGCTCATGCTCCCATTCCCGTCTCAATCATGATTGTTGGGAATGAGAGAGGGGACCTCTGTCATCACCCCCGTCTCTGGAACTTCCTCCCAAAAGAACTAAAACCTGTTCCCTTTCTCCTTGCCTTCAAAAAGTTGCTAAAAACCCATCTATGCATTCTGGCATTTGGAGAGCAGGAAGACTAACATGTTTCGAATTACATCCTCACCTCGATATGTTAAACCTTGTTTAGATTCTGGAATTGACTTCAGCCTGTTGGTTGCTGCAAATCATCCTTCATTGTTTGATCCTGACAAGTCTATTTCCTATTTTCTTTCTTTTGGGAATCTTCCTATAAAAATTGCATGATTTCTGAGCCAGGGGGTGCTGTGTAGTGTCGCATGTATTTAAATAAGTTTTAATTGGTTTTAAATACTTATTTTTTAAAAACTTCTATGTTTAATTCTATTTCAGTGTTTATATGTCTTTGAATTTAAATTATACAATGTATTGTTTTTAGCATTGTTAGCCATTTTGAGTCTCCTTTAAGAAAGAAAAAAGTGACATAAAATATATAGAAAAGAGGGGAGGAGGAGAAAATGTAACTCAAAATGCAACTAAGCGATGATGCAAACCCGGTACATATTATTCTGACATTGATTGCATGTAAAGTAGCAGAGGAGCCTTTTCAAAACATAGAGGGTTTCTCTGCGGGATGTGAACTCTAGTTAACTCCTTTTCTAATTTCTGTATTGGATTATACCTTAATTATAACTTATTAGCGCCATTTGAATGACTTCATTTGTTATAATTTAAAAACTGCCATGTCTCTACATACTTAACTGCGCCTCTGTACTAATAAACTGGTAACAGGGGTGGAGGGGAATGGAAATAATAGATTATTTCTGGCCAGCAGTGACTAGTAGACTTGACAAGTGCTACTTCGGTACTGTCTAGAATTCCCTTAGGTGTACAGTCATCCTTGCTCATCATTAGGGAATAAATAATTGGGACTGCTGGCAGGGACTCCTGTGTAAGTAAGATACAGGGTACCTTTCAGTCTGTTCTCTAGAGAGCTAGGTGGGAATAGGTGTGTATGAATGATTGATATACTTTTTTTGAAATGTACAGTTTTGTTTAGATTTTCTATTGAACTTATATATATTGTAATTGACTTGAGGGCATACACTTTTTTAATTGTCTGCATTTTAGTTTACATTGTACAAATGTTTTATGTGAATTTTTATGAAAATGTATCCTAGTTCACACCAATGTGCAGATTCTTAAGGCAAGATGTATTACACAGTATTGGCAGTTTCAGGAAATGTGATTTCTCCAGGTTTCTCATTCATTTCTAGGCAAGAGTGTGTGCTAGCGATGCATTATTAGCCCAACTATTTATTTCCTTATGAAACTTTTATTTCCTTATGAAACTTTTCCAAGTGCACATTTTGTATTTGGGATGGAGGAGAGCAAGCACAAACAATGTCTTTAAAAATGTATGTTTTCATCCTTCAGTGTTTGCTCCCAACTCACAACGGAAACATGACTTTCTCAAAGATGAAATGTTTTAACCAATTTATTTTATCGCTACTTTGATTAAATTCAATCAAATTGGTGGAGTAGGCTGTGCCTCCTTAATTGCTTCTTGGCAACTAGCCAATTCACTCCATTATAATTATAATACCCTTTATATCTAATAAGCAATTTGATAAAAGAAAATTTATTTTAGTAAGCTCTCTTTATCAAAGACTTTCCTAAAGTTAATGTTGGCAGACTCATGCAGTAATCATGTGAAGCTACTTTCTGTTTTTAAACACAAACTAAATTCAATCCAATTGAATGAATTTTTTTTGGGCCAGACCCTAGAGTCTCCCACTGGCTCCAGTGTACAGAGTACAAAGTGTGTACTTTATTTAAGCATCACCAATATTATGGCTTTGGTTTTACAAACAGGGTAATTAAAAAATTTAATTAAATATATGGCCATCTATTTGAAACAGGACTGCTTATCCTGTAGTATCATTTTCAAAGTTTTAAAAGACAAAAACAATTTTTAAAATACAGATGTAAGAAAGAAATGGGGAAGGGAAAGGAATGCCTGGGGTGTTTACTGTTTTGATACCTAACACTTCTGTTACTAATAGACTCTTCTTCTTTTACAGCTAAATAAAAGTAGGTAAGTAGTAGACAGTGTCTTCTTCAAGCCAAGAAAAGCAACATCTGTTGAAATTGGCTATGCAGTCAATTGATCTGTTTGTTTGTTTTTAATTGCAAATTGTGCAAATTTCAACTTAACTTGACAGTGTTGAGATGGAAAGAAAATGGTATTTTAAAAAATATCAAATGTCTGTGAGAATTATTTTTCCAGAAGGTCCAGCAGTCATATTGCTATTTTGGGCATGCCTACCTGTGTCAAGCATTATGTGCTGCCCACTCCATGTAAATTAGGACCAAAAAGGTTTTGATCAATCAACATCACAGCATATGACAGTAGTGTAAGTACTTCATTGATGTACCCAGTGTCCATCTCATTTATAGTGACAACATGGGGTTTTCCAAATGCCTTATTTTAAGCTGGGTAGACTTTACAGTGGAGGAGCAGATTTGAATTGATTTAAGATATAAATCTCCTTTCCCATAATCTTTATGAAGCATTCATAAGACTGTATAGAATTTGATGGATTAGTTTATTAATTAGTACCTGTAGGCAGCATAGTTTGAGCCAGAGCAGTAAGCGTTTTCAGAGCTTCTCAATGAACACCTTCAGGCATCTCTGAATGAAGGGTTTTACTCACAGTTACCTTTTTATCTTTTTGGGCTTGGACCAGAAAACCACATGTAAGAGCCCAAATGTTATAGCTAATGGACTTCACCATTAGCTTCATCTCAGCAACTCAATAAAGATCGGTAAGTTCCACAACTGAAGCATATCTACAAATAAGTCCTGTATAACTTATGCACTAATAGAACTTTTTAATGATATATGGCACATAAAAAGTACCTCTGTGGAAAATAACTAATTACCTTGACTTTCAAAAGGCTTTTGACAAAGTCCCTCACCAAAGGCTCCTAAATAAGCTCTTCAGCCATGGAATCAGGGGACAGGTCTTGTCCTGGATTGGAACCTGGCTAAACTGTAGGAAACAAAGGGTGGTAATAAATGGACACTTCTCTGGATGGAAAGAGGTGAGAAGTGGCGTACCCCAAGGTTCAGTTTTAGGACCGTTACTTTTTAATTTATTCATAAATGATCTGGATGTAGAAGTAAATTGTGAGGTAGCAAAGTTTGCAGATGACACTAAACTGTTCAGGGTAGTTAAAAATGAAACTGACTGTAAAGAGCTCCAAAAAGATCTCTCAAAATTGAGTGAATGGGCAACAAAGTGGCAAATGCATTTTAACCTAAACAAGTGTAAAGTCATGCACATCGGGGCAAAGAACCCCAAATACACTTATCAACTGATGGGATCAAAGCTTTCTGAGACAAACCAGGAAAGGGATCTTGGGGTTTTGGTGGACAGCTCAATGAAGATGTCAACCCAGTGCGCTGCAGCAGTGAAAAAAGCAAATTTTATGCTTGGCATGATCAGGAAGGGAATCGAAAATAGGTCGGCAAATGTTATATTGCCTCTCTACAAATCTATGGTGAGGCCACATCTGGAGTACTGTGTACAATCCTGGTCACCACACCTCAAGAAGGATATAACGGAACTGGAAAAGGTACAAAGAAGGGCAACAGCTCCCTTATGAAATCAGGTTGCAACGCCTTGGTCTTTTCAGCCTTGAAAGACGGCGTTTAAGAGGTGACTTGATCAAAGTGTATAAAATCATGCATGGGATAGAAAAGGTGAATAAAGAAAAAATATTTTCTCTGTCACACAACACTAGGACTAGGGGCACTCCTAAAGCTCCAAGGTAGGAAAGTTAGGACTAATAAAGGGAAATATTTCTTCACCCAGAGGGTCATTGGGTTATGGAATTCACTTCCAGAGGAGGTTGTGACAGCTGTCAGCCTGGACAGCTTCAAGGCAGGATTAGACAGATTCATGGATACCAAGGGAATCAGTAGTTACTGAAATGGACATCCAAGTGCCACCTCTGTGTTGATGGAGGCAGGCAGGATTTTCCCCGGGTACTGGTTGTGGGGGGTCGGGAGCAGGTGAGGGTTTTGCCCTCCTTTCTGCTAGAGATCCCTGTGTACAACTAGTGGGCCACTGTGTGACACAGAATGCTGGACTAGATGGGCTGAGGCCCGATTCAGCATGGCTCTTCTTATGTTCTTATGTTCTTACATGCAAATTAATATCAAAAGAAACCATGCTTTTAGATATCCTGGATCAAGGTCATTTAGGATTATTGATGTTAATACAAAGGCAAAATCATGTTCAGTGCTCTATTAATGTAATTAGTTATAGTAAGGGGGATGATGGCAAAAGAGTGAAAGCATGTGCGTCCTTTCTTGGCACTCCCACCCCATAGCCATACAATAGCTGCTTGAATTGTATCATCTGATTATAGTTGTATTGCTGTGTGGAAAGTTTTGGTCAAGGAACAACTGAACCAAAATGGAATCTATGTCACCCCTGAGTATTACATGTGTGCAAAAAGAAATGAGTCTGAATTTGTAAGAAAATTAGAAGTTTTGTAATTCGGAAACCATTCTGAAATTTTGGGAACACCACAGAACTTGTAGTTGGGAAGGGGAGTAGCCCTATGCCAAAGGATTTAAAAGGATCTGTCCTAAACTACATTTCCAAGTATGCATCAGAATCAGAAAGCACTAATTAGGAAAGGAGCAATTTGTCCCTCCCTAAGCAATTAGTTTTTATCGAAACTTTTTTAAAAATCCTAATATCAGCAGATGTATATTTCTCAAAGTTGGGGAAAATGCTCCCCTGTTATCTTGTATAATTGGATAGAAAATTCAAGGAGCTAGCTCTTGTAGTTTTTTAAAAATGTTGTTTATAAAAACATGAAAATTCGCCAAAATCTGTGGATAAGTTAAACGTTATGAAATTTTGTGGGCTAACAATGTGTTCTACTGTTGTAGCAAGGTTCACTCCAATAACTATAAAAATGAGGAATTTAGGAGCCCCTGAAGTTTCCCCAATTATAGTAATTTAATTATGCACATGCACAATTACTGTAATGAAATACTATCAAAATTTCATTAGTCTTGTTACAGTAATGAGTTTTTCTACTAAGTTATACTTTAGAAACACTTTAGAAATGAAGCGTAAGTGCCCCCCAGTTTTGTAAGTACTTTTGAACCATTTTTAATGGATCGCACATGCCTGCTGAGCATAAATCATTGAGGGAATTCAGACCAAATTCATAATATCTTGTCCAGTATTTTTTTTTCTATTCAGGGATTCACCATTTTCAAAAAACATGAAAGTTAAAAAAATCATGTCATTGGACAATGATATAAGTTCCTAACATAGAATTACAGTGCTTTGTATAAAGCTAGGTTCCTCGTTATCTTATATGTGACCTAATCTGATGAAGGATTAGAATGATGCAGCCCTGAAGTGTCAGAAGGAAGTTGCAGAAAGCTAAACAGGAAGCAATTGATGGTACTTTAAGAATGATTTAACCTTTTAGAAGGTACTTTAGAAGGTAAATGTGGGAGCATGAAGCCAAGCTACAAGGCAGATAGAAGGAAGCAGGAACTGTATAAGAAAGAGAGCTCTGAGAAAAGACCTTTGATATTATTAATAAAATAAATATATTAAACATCTGGTCAGATACTCTTTGTGAACAACCCAGTAGAAACAGTACATTCAGTTCAGTTTAGAAGTTTTAAAAATTATATGGTGTGGGAGTGAGGTGTAAAAGTACCTGGTAGAAATCCTACTGAAACTACTTGCCTTCATTTTGGTAAATGCATTCCCCTACAAAGGGTAAGTTCTATCTTGTTTACAAAGTCAAAAAAATAATAAAAAAGATAAAGAGTTTTTTGTTCTAGTGTATGTCAATGGGAGGATTGTTTCAGGTTTTGAAAACCCAATTTGAATTTGGGATTAATCTTGGATTGATCTAGGCGACTCAAAATAAAGTCAGGGTAGATTACAAATCTCCATACTGGTCTCTGAAATTAATGAGACCCATGAACAGCTCTTATCACCATGATATGGTTAACATTATTGTTATTCCCAATGCTTCAAATCTGTGATTCCTCCAGTGGGTGGGAAGCTACCCTTTGGCCTACATCTTCCAATATCCCCAGTCAAATGGCCAGTGTAATTCCCAGAATCCTCATCTGAAATAGTAACCCTTTCACATTTTCAATTCCTCATTAGTTATCTGAATATTAGTAAGTAACAGACTTATTGCTGAAGATTATGCCAAAGCCTAATCAAACATCTTCATTCAACAAACCTTTTGTAGAAACAATTAAAATACAACAGAGGCATTATATGTTTTAATTCCAGATATCTATTCTTGCAGGACTGCAATTATAGAAGCTGTATAAATATAAATGATATCCCCCCCCCCCCTAAAACCCAACTCAAAATACTTGAGCACAAAGAGTACATATGCAGGAATTGGAAAAGTTAAGTAGTATGGGCTATAGCTTCCAAAGTCCTTCAGATACCACTAGGATGCGTGAAATCTTCCTAAGGGCCAGAATGAGGACACATGTATCATATATGATGAACTTGAGTTTAACGATTTCATCAACTAGGAAGAGTGCAGAAAAGTTTTGTGCCCTCTTGGAAGGATGCCACAAGTGTACTCTGGTGACTGGTAAGTATAAGAGGTGTAGTGAATCTCTTTTATGGTGCTGTTTTCAGGACATAATGTGCTGGTTTTATGGTGTACTGCTACAGCCAGTGCCTGAACTGCTGATGAAAATGCAATTCAGGACCCAGAGCAAAATCTAGCAGTGCTTCAGTAATTTAATCATATATATCATTATTTTCATCTCATATGGACATTAAACAATGTTAAATGTTTTTAAAAAGAGATTTTAATCCATGTTCTGTAAAGCTCCACTTATCATCTGAGTTTCACTAGAATATAACTACAGTGAGACAGAAAGGAAACAAAACTGCTCTTTGATTCTCTTAGGACTTGAATTACTATGTCTTTAACAACAGTATGAAGCATAGGTGCAATGCATCTTTGTCTCTAATAGATTGTTTATACAGGATCTATAATCAGTCTTCACTAATCCATTCCTAAAGACATTGCTGAAGATCCTCTGTTTTATCACTGCACATCATAAATTCATTTTAACTTTCAGAAACGATATCTGTGCATTTGGCAACTCATCCTTGTGCTACTTTTTACAGCTGCAAGAAAGCCATTTCATTTCATATCTTCCTATTCCAATCAAATCTCTGAGTCTGTAAGACATGAGCAAGTCTGTTGATGACTGGGACTCTTGAAGGGCTTTCATTCATAGGGTCATCATAAGTTGAAGCTGACTTAATGGCAAATAACAACAGCATTTCCAACCAAATGTAAGACAGGAAATATTTCGATTTGTCAGGACCGCATTCCATTACCCTCAGCTCATCACTAATAGGCTTTTATGTTTCTTCCCCATCCAGTCCTTTGGAAATTCCTTTTAAAAGTAAATGTGCTGAATAATGTTTTAAAATAGTATTTTAATAAGATGTTTTCTTTACTGGCTTTACAAACTTTTTAAGTATTACGTTTAATGGGATTGGTTTTATGCTACATTGTAAGCTGCTTTGCCCCACATATAAAGAGAAAGGTGGGATATAAACTGAATGAAATAAAATAAAACAACAAAGCAGACCCAGTTTACCATATGTCAGCAGGTCATACTTAGGGAGGGAATCTGTATCCAACCCTATGCTGAGTAGTAGTACTATCCCAGCATGAGATGCCAAGTCAGAAACAACAGATGGATATAGTCAGGTCTCCACATTCACTGAGATTAATGGCAAAAATCTCTCTCCACAGTGAGAAACTTCTAACTCTTTGCTCTTTTTTAACCCCAGGCAACACCTTTCCAGGAATCTCAAAGTTCTTGAGCACAATGTTATGGTCAAATGCTGCCAGAGGTTGACCTGAGAATTGCATTGTCTTCTCTGGTTCTTCCAGCCTGACTTTCTTAGCACTTTTCAGCAGAAGCTGTCCATTGAGTTGTACTAGGGTACCTAGAGATTCAAAAAACATTCAAATCCACACTTTTTTAAAAAAATATCTTTATTCAAGAGGGTATCTTTTTCCATATATACATAAAACATTCAAATCCACACTTAACCCCCCCCCCCCCCCAAGTCAAACTTATGAATGTGGAAAGTTCCTGGACCAACAGATCTTGCTGGGTTACAGTTTACAAATTACCTAGAACAGTGATTGTCAACCTGTGGGTCCCCAGATGTTTTGGCTTTCAACCCCCAGAAATCCTAACAGCTGGTAAACTGGTTGGGATTTCTGGGAGTTCTAGACCCAAACAGCTGGGGACCACTGACCTAGAAGCTATTCATAGAGCAGAGAAACGGTGTAGCAGAGATAAGGCCCATCGATTCCACTCTGCAAGCTGGGCCGGTGACACAAAGGAGAATGGTTCTGGAACCTGATTCTAGAGGCTTTTTCTCAAAACTTTGGTCTTCTCTATGTTTTTGGTTTTAGCTCTTAGAAACCCAAGAGGCATGAGGCTTATTTCCCAAGATCTGAATTTAACCAAGAGATGAAAACATCATTTTCACTAGACAGATAGTGAAAAATTGCAGCACATTCTTGATTTCTTTATTCTGACATGGTGAGAATAGTAAGGCTGTCTCAACATGATTCATTACAAAATATCTATAAAATATGTTGCCTTCAGTGCAAGATCAAGATCGAAAATGCTGTTTTTTCCTTTCCCATTTTAACAAAATATTTCTGGCCAATACTTAGCCTTTAGTGAACTGAACTGTACACACAAAGCAAGGACAGGTTACATAAGGAGAAAGGCACACATAACTCATCCTACTACTTTTACTAGTCAGTGCAATGAAATGTTATCCTATTTTGAACATTTTGCAGAAGTGCAATAAACACAGTTTCAAGATTTTTCCTGGATTGTTCCAAGCTGCCAACAACTTCTTGCAGAAAAAAGTTGCTTGCTCCCATTTCTGAAGTGATGATGAGTGAAATTCTTTTCCCAATTTTAATTACCATATATATTTTGTATATGTTGAAAATATTTTACAAAAAAACTCACTTTCCAAAACCTGGGTTGATTTATGCATGGTTTAGTACTGTAATAGGGGGATCCAGTGTGAAGGGGAGTCAGAAGCACTTCCACCCTGGTAGCAATCCCTTGCCCAAAATGGAAAAAGAAAGGCAACCTTCCTTTCCCCCTCAACTGTATTTTTGTTGTAGCAGTATTCAACAGCAACATGGGAAAGATATTTTGTGTGCTTGAGGTAGAGCTGAACAACAATATAAGATTGTTTCCCCCATAAGCTTCCCTACATAGATTGTATACTGCTTTTCACACCCCTGGAGGGACTCAAAGTGGTTTACAACATACTAATGGCAAAAGTCAATGCTAGACATACATGTAAAAATTCATAACATCTGAACAATAACATATAGCTAGGAGTTAAAATCAATTAAGACAATTAAACATAAGACATAAGCAATATTTAAACATTAAAACATAGCATTAAAAGATCTTAAACATTAAAATTACATGATCCAAAATCATAAACCGTAGCCATTCCAAACTGTCAATTGCACATGTTTTTAAATTATTTCTTTACTGCATTACCTTACTGGCCAAAGGCTTGTTTCTACAACTATGTATTTGTTTTCTTTCTGAAGGTCAAAAAGGACGACAGTGATTTAATCTCAGTGGAGAGACAGTTCCAGGCCCTGTCTCTCGTTCCCACCAACTGCACTTGCAAAAGATGTGGAACTGAAAGCATGGTCTCTCCAGAAGCTAACTACCGTGATGGTTCATAGAGGGGGATACATTCAGATAGATAAGCTGGGCTGGAAACCACTTTTAGGCTAAAGCCAGCACGTTGAATTGTGCTTGGTAGCAGACGCTACAGTCTCTCTACAGATAAGCTTATATAGATAGACCTTATTACAAATAGTTGTTGCTGCTTCAGCTCCAACACCCAAAATGTCAAGAGCACTTAATCCTTCCAGCTACTCCATGTTGCTGATGAGTGCAGCTTGGGCAGAAAAAAGAAACAGAGAAGAAGGTTGGGAAGATGGGAGAGCTGCTTTTGACCCAATCTACATTGGCCATTTAATGCAATTTTAAGCAGGCATTGAAGAAAGTGTTTTTGCTGTGCATATGATTACATAGGAAATTCTGGAACCAATTTAATACCTGAAAATTTTACTCTCAATTCATGCATAGGATGAAGCAAAATCCACCCTTTGGCCCTCAAACCCACCCTAATTAAGGCGCCATCTATCCTGTCAATTAATGCAGTTTGCAACTTCATTATATCATCAGTGTAGATTCATATAGTGCAGTTCAGTGCAGTTAATCTGCCTTATATGAGTCTATATCAACCATTTAATGCAGTTCCTAACTCCAGTATATGTCAATGTAGATGGGCATTATGCACAATATATATATCATATATATATATCATATATATATGATAAATAATAGTAACTAGTATGGGAAGGAAAACATGTTATTTACAACCAAAATAATAAGGGGTTGGGTGTTTCCTGTGCTAGATAATTATGCAGGGGATTGGACTGGATCTTCCTTGTTCTCTATTCCAGCTCTATGATTCTAGTGCCATTTGGCTGATGCCAAGCAGTTAAAATGTAGTTTACTTTATTCTAAACGAATCTGTTCTTTTCTCACCCAACTCCTTACTTCCCCTTCCCACCTGCCTTACATTCTGAATCATTTCCCTCAAATTTCCAGCAGCTGGTACACCTATGTTTCAAAGGGGCGTATAAAGGAGTTGTAGTTGAATAGAGCAATTGTTTTCTTAGGCAGAAGCTCAAACCAAAGATTTCTTGAGTTATTATCTTGAACAGGGTTGAGCCTGAAATAATAACTTATTCCAAACCAATGAACAGTAGAACAATTTCCTGAAATAGTTTGAGAGTCCTGTCATAGTCTGGTTTTTCAATTCATATTCAGCTACAGCACAACCCATGTATAGATCCAATCAAGCAATCTATCATTTACTTTTATAAATTGGTATCAAACAGGGTTGTGAGAAATATTTCTCGTTCTCAACAAGATAGACTCTTTCTATATGTCAAGAAAGCTTGCATGGGAGAGAAAAAAAACCCAGCTTCCTTGAGTGTTGTTCTTACATGTGGCATAACAAAATAAAAGAGTCATATTTGTGTAGTGCACACAAACAAATCTCTATAAAACTAGTCCCTTTTTTCCTTTGTGAAGAAAAACAGAGACACAAATACCCAGTGTAAAAATTAATTAGAGAAACATATAAACAATCTATCTGATACTGCAGATGTCTGAAATGGCATTCAACAAAGCAGTACATTTCTTAGTTTCGTTATGTATTTTGCATAGTTTGTGCAAAAATTATATGCAAAAATGTGAAAAATTTCACAAGCCCATTAGAAAATATTTTATCCATTTCACAGGTGAGAAAGTGGTTATGGTTTCTCAGTTTTGCATACAGAAATAAGTAAGGTATTATATCCCTAGTATCACAAATCTAGTATGCTTTGCATCATATTTCATGTTTCCATTATGACATTTTTACTAGAATCATAAGGTCTCTCTACTAGAGTCAAATAATGGTCTATAGCATTGCCTGAATGACACTGAAAGAAGAATTGTCTTGAGCCACGCATAAAATACCCTAACATTAACAATAGCACATGAGCAAAAAGAAAAGTCCATGCATAATTTTTGAGATATCAACCACCACAGATAAGCAAAAGAAAAATTCCTTGCATAATAATCCTAATTATGGGTGGCCTGGTTTGTAGGGTCTTTTAAAATCATCAAGTAGGTCTTCTAGCCAAACTGTCAGCAATTATATAAATGCATTACATTTATAAAAAAAATAAATTTTATTGTCATCTACAAAGTTCACACTCAAGAACTGCACAATTGAGTTACAAGAAAAATTACAAAACATCTCAAATTATTTCCAGTAAATTTACAATTTTGTGTTGTGCTGCATTCTTAGGAATCCTGGGTCATATGTGACCCAAGGGTCGTGGGTCGGACAAGCAGGGTCTATAGAATGCACATACTTTGATGAAATAGGCTGCCTTTGGAGATATGCCCAGCAGATACATTTATTTTAATCATCAAACATATACTTCATACCAAGTCATTTTCTCCCAGGACTGATAAGTAGAACAGATCAATTTAATCAGTAATAAAGCTTGTTGCATCTAAACACAAATAAAAACACCTGTACTCACCTCAAATCCAACATCAGCTGTCTTCATGGTCCATGGGGACTTCTGGTAAGTACTAGATCAACAACTGAAAAATCCACTACATTGTGCTACGTATGTACTACCAACAAGTAGGGAAGGAGGTAGAACTTCTGGTAAGTATCATGAGGTGTTGGGTTTTTTTGCTCCTACTTATCTTTGCTCCACCCTAAGCAAAGTTTGGAGATACTTCAGAGATTGCAAGAAACCAGGAGTGTTCTATAGCTTCATGGCCATCTGGCCATCTGGATTAGGTTTGTATTAGCGCCATTCTTTGTTCTGATACACACTGTTACCATCATGCTTTTCCTGCAGTTATCAGCACAAGAAAGAGGTTGGGCTGTTTCCATACCATCACCACCAGGAGTGCCTTGTGAATGCAATGGCTATCATGGTCACATCTGCTGAGATCAGAATAGGGTGCCTATGCAGTTAGGCAGTGCTGCATAAGGATCAACTCTAGACTACTTTTGATTTAAGCAGCCAGCATAAATGTGGCTTCAGTCAACATTTCCACACCCACCACAATAGATGAAGAGACCAGAAATCCTAATCTAGAGGCCCATCTACACAACACCTGAAACATAGGATTTCCCAAGTTAAAAGGAGAGTGGCTACATGATGCTACTGGTAACTCTGTACTGATTCTCTGCAACAGATGAAAAACATGGAGTAAAAAGGAACCCTTTTACCCCAATTCTGGCCAAAAAATATGCATATTCACACCACTGTATATCCCCACACTCATGAAAACCACATGACTTCCCTTCCCCCTTGGAGACTACTTTTTAAAAGGCCCAAACAGTTGATCAGGTGATTGGGCTGTGAAATGGACACACAACTGATTTAAAAGAAGCACGAATGGAGAGCAATTAGACATCCCTGAAACTCTTCATTTTAAGCTTTAAAGTATTAAAGAGAGCTTGAATTAGCAATTGCAGGAAGAGAGAAATCCAGAAGATTTTTTTTATAAATCCTCCATTATGTGCTTAACCTCATTTGGGCACATCTGAATCTGCTTGTAAATAAATGAATAAATTGTATTGATTAGTCCTTAGGCCATATTACCATATTGAACTAAACAACAAAGCTTGACACAACTTAATAAGACTCTATGTAGTAAGTTAAATAAGTCACTCATAATAATACAGTAAATAAGTATGATAAAACCAAATATATACATCACATCTGCTTGTATTTATATTAAGATATTTGCATGTGTGCATATTTGGTCCAGTGCATAATAGAGAGAGTTTTTTAAAAAAACAAAAACCTTCCACCAGATTCCCTCCGTCTGTCTACATCTTGTTCCGATACAGAACAAGATGTGGGCAGACGGATGAGAACAGTTGGGGAAGAAATCCCAGGACCCACAGGTATGTGTGGCTGGAGACATATTCTCAGGTCCCGTGGTTGGGATTTTTTTAAGTCCACATTTTCTTGATGTCTGGAAGTGCCCTAACTTTTCACTGTCTCTGTTAAGGAATAGCCAGGAATTATTACCTTTGTTTTGCTGTTTCTCACTTCATTGCTCTCTCTCCCCAGTGGAATTAAATTTATCCTTCTTCCCTTAGATTCCTAACAGAGAGCAGCAGCAACTCTTCAGAGCTGTTATATATTATAGATGGTCCTCATCCCCAAGAACTGTTGGGAAATAAAATTTTCTCTGGAAACATCCATGAATATACATCTGTACATACTGTACCCACAGACAAGACAGGAAGCTTAAAGAAGACAGCTGTACTTATGCACAAATTAGAACTTGGGTATTGGCCATCCCCAAGAACTGTTTATGCTCTGAAACATCCAAATAATCTGTACATACCCACAGACAGGAAGCTTAAAAGACAGCTAACACAAATTAGAACTTAATTTGAAATAATTTGAGACTATTTTGAATAAAAATAAAAGACCCTTAAGGCAGTGTTTCCCAACCAGTGTGCCGTGGCACACTAGTGTGCCGTGAGCAATCATCAGGTGTGCCGTGGGAAATTGGAACCTCCAATACCCTTTCTTCCCCCTCCTGCCAAACACTTTTTATTCTCCACTCGGGCTCCCTTCTTCCCAGCCTCGCTCTGCTCACTTTGCCTCACTTTGCTCTGGGATGAGTCTGTGCAGTAGCTCCCGCACGGGTCATGTCTTCCTCACTCCCTCCTCCCCTCCTGAACACGCTCATGAGAAAAAGTAAGTGTTCGGCAGGAGGAGGAAGAAAGGGCGTGAAGGGGAAGGGGGAGGAAGAGGTCTCTGTCGAAAGCTGGCATAGGCAAACTTGGACCTTCCAGGTGTTTTGGACTCCAACTCCCACCATTCCTAGCAGCCTCAGGCCCTTTTCCTCCCCCTCCCTCAGCCACTTAAGCAGGAAAGGGCCTCAGGCTGTTAGGGATGGTGGGAAATGAAGTCCAAAGCACTGAAGAGGGCTGAAGTTTTCCCATGCCTGTTTTTGGGACCTTAAAGTGGTGAGCCTCCTTCCAACATTGTGATTCTGGATAGAAAACAAACAACAACATAAGATAACATTGTTTGAGTCCACAGTGCTCTCTGGGTATAGGTGAACTACAACTTCCAAACTCAAGGTCAATTCCCAAGCAAACCCTTTCAGTACTTTCTGTTGGTAATGAGAGTTCAATATGCCAAGTTTGGTTCAATTCCATTGTTGCAAGAGTTCAGGATGCTCTTTGATTTTGTGTTAACTATAAATCCCAGAAACTGTAACTCCCAAATGTCAAGGTCTATTTTCCCCAAACTCCATCTGTGTTCACATTTGGGCATATTGAGTATTCATGCCAAGTTTGGTCCTGATCCAACATTGTTTTAGTCCAGAGTGCTCTCTGGATATAGGTGAACTACAACTCCAAAACCCAAGGTCAATGCCCACCAAACACTTATAGCAATTTCGCTTGGTGATGGGAGTTCTGTGGGAAGTTTGTGTCTTTCTGCCATTCCTGCCAGGATATCTATGTTGTGTTCATCGAAACAGGTCCAGGTTTCACACTGAGTGTATAAATACATTTAAAAACATATTAACTATATGTATTACTGTGTTAGAGTGTCATTTTGTGTCATTTTGGTTGCTGGTGTGCCCCAGGATTTTGTAAATGTAAAAAATGTGTCGCGGGCCAAAAAAGGTTGAAAAACACTGCCTTAAGGTAAGCATAGAATTATGTATTTCAATGTGGATTTTTGTGTAGAATAAAACACACCTAAAAGAGAAATGTAGAAATATGAGAGAAAGGAATTATAGTTCAATGTACAAAAAAGAAACATGGATTAGAAATGAGCTGATCTGCTCATATCTTTTTGGAGACTAATTACCTCAGTTTATGACTTGGAGACCAATTAGCTCTGCCAGTGATTCCACTTGCACATAGTCTAAGCAGTCATTAATGTTCACCCTCAAACACAGCATCAAAACACAATGACAATCACACAGTATAAATGCAAATGAAAATACAAACCTTCCACCTATTCTAATCATGGGTATTCTTAGTATCAGAGGCTAATTGCACAAAATAATAAGAAGTAAGGGAATTGAAGAATCTACAGTCCTTGAAATTAAGTGGATATGAAACAAAACGCAAATTTGGCTAACCTGAATAAACAAATCATTTGTGGAGATCTTAGCTGCTCCTTTCTATTATTTTAAAGAAGAAGAAGTATAAAAAGAAAAAAATGGGGTCAGGAAATATTAAAAACAATAATTCATTTCTAATATATATCACAATGCACTGAAATCCAATTTCCTTTCATTCTACCTTACACTGCCTAATAGGACAAGTGTTGGAAGAAAAATAACCATAAATCATGCAGAAGATAATGAATGGTGAGTAAAGTGATTTTCTGTATTGGATATCTGAGGCTGAATCCTTGTGGTGTTTTCTGCTAACATAAATTGCCCACTATGCTGGTGTGGCACACTTTTTGCAGGCATGTGCTTGCAATAGCCAAGGAGAAGAGAAACCCAAATGTTATGTTTAGGAGACAAAACTGTCCTGCCCTCTGAGTAGCTTGGGAGCATACATGGCGGCTTCCCTTCCTGACTGGACCAAATTTTCTACCTTACCCAGTTGTTACTCTTCCCAATGTTGCAAGCCATTGTTGTCACTGCATTCTTGTCATTGATGTTAAACTCACAAACAGGATCTATGGACAAATATATGATTCCATGTTGCATAATTATTTTTAAATCATCACATTTTTGAATCCGTGGGATTAAATAGATTGCTTAAAATATACCAGGGCTGTCCAACTGGCGGCCCAGGGGCCGTACACGGCCCCCCAGCCTGTTGGACATGGCCCCCGCTATGCCCTGGCCGCCATTTTTAATTTTTTTAAAAAAAAATGGTGGCTGAGGGGGAGGGGGAGGGGGAGGCGGGGCAGGGAGGAGGAAGTGAGCCAGCTCCTCCTCCCTGCACCGCCCCCTCAGTCCCTCTCTCCGTGCCGCGAGGGAAGAGGAAGTGATGCAAAACCAGATCGCATCGGTGCCGGTGAGAGAGGGACAAGGGTGGTACAAGGAGGAGGAAGAGAGCTAGCTCCTCCTCCCTGCACCACCCTCTTCTTCCCTCTCTCTCACCGCGCCAATGCCTTGGAAGGGAGGGGGTCCCCGCGGCGCTCCCTCCCTTGCAAGGCATTGCAGCAGCGGATGAAGCTGGCGCCGGATGCTTTGCAGGGGGGTCCCGGCTGCCGCGATGCCATCACGCAGCGGCTGAGGGGGTCCCAGCTGCCGGCGCCTTGCTCTCCTCCCTTCCAAGGCATCCCGGCAGCAGCTGAAGCCGGCGAAACTTCCAGCTTCATCTGCGGCCAGGATGCCTTGGAAGGGAGGGGGTGCCCCGGGGTCCTCCCTCTCTCCCAAAGCATCCCGGCAGCCAGGGCCAGGGCCGGGCGGCCCCCCAGGTCATCAGTGACCTTGAATCCGGCCCTTGGCCAGTTAGAAGTTGGACAGCACTGAAATATACCAAGGGAGGTTGTTTGGAGGTTTGACATCACCAGTACCTATTTCTTCTTTCCATCGAGTTTCAAGGAAAGTATTTCATACTAAATTAGTGTCTGCCACTAGTAAAAGACTGGACCAAAGTGACCAAATTGAAACTTAACCCAAACAAACAGAAGTGCTCCTTGACAGTAAAAAAACCCCAACCAAAAACAAAAACAGAAAAAGGAATAGGAAATATGCTTGTTGCACTCCCTCTTGAAATATCAGATTCCAAGTTCAAACGTATTGGACTTATTCCTTCTCCTGGATACCCACATTTTGACAGTGTCTAAGTATACATTTGCACAGTTAAAGCTAGTGCATAAACTGCATCCATTGGAAAATGTGAAATTTGATACCTTCATTAAAATCTGTTTGGATTAATGTGATGCATCCTATTTGGGGATTCCTGTGAAAACTGTTTGAAAACAAGCAATTCCAAATGTTAGTTGGGCTGCTAAATAAGAACTCATTTATTTATCTTATAACCCCTGGTGGCACAGTGGGTTAAACCACTGAGCTGCTAAACTTGTTGACCAAATCCAGAGAGCAGCATGAGCTTCCACTGTTAGCCCCAGCTTCTTCCAACCTAGCAATTTGAAAACATGCAAATGTGAATCGATCAATAGTTACTGCTCCAGCGGGAAGGTAACAGCACTCCATGCAGTCATGCCGGCCACATGACCTTGGAGGTGTCTATGGACAATGCCAGCTCTTCGGCTTAGAAATGGAGATGAGCACCAACTCCCAGAGTCAGACATGACTGGACTTAATGTCAGGAGAAAACCTTTACCTTTACCTATAACCTATTTAATTTGCATTGAACCTAGAAAGGAGCAAGTGGGAGGGGACCTGATGCAGGTCCAACTGAGGTCAGGTGTCAACCTGCTAGCCTTCCCTTGGGTGAATCCAACAAATAGGTTGTTTTCCTGCTGGGTATTTACTGGAAGAGAAATCCAGGGCACTCTTACCCAGGTCAGCTTCAATAGTAGATCGTCAAGTCAGGGGCGGCCTGACCTTTTCCGGGGGAGTACGCGAAGAAAATTTTGGCGCCCCCCCCCCCAGCCGCCACATCATTTGGTCCAGCCCCCGCTGCTGCCGCACAGCCGGCCCCATGGGCCGGCTGCACCACGCTTCCCAAAGCACGGACATTTCAGCGCATGCCCAGAAGCAACTACAGGCGCTGTAGCGCCTGTAGACATTTCTGCGCATGCGCAAATGTCCGCGCATGGGCACTGCGGCCCGAGCGCGCCTGTGCGCTGGCTCCAAAGCCGCAGGCACGCTCGGGACCCAGTAGCCATGCACAGACATTCACGCATGCCCAGAAGCAACTACAGCGCCCTGTAGTTGCTTCTGGGCATGTGCGGAAATGTCCGTTCTTCGGCGGCGGCAGCGGTGGGGCGGCAGGGCAGGCGGCAGGGCAGGGGCGCGGAGGTGGCGCGCTGCGGCGCCCCTCCCAGCCGGTGACGCCCCGCCCAGCCGGTGGCGCTCTACGTGACCGCTTACATGGCGGAATCGCTGAGACCGCCTCTGCGTCAAGTCCAAGGTTCTAGCTATGCTATTCATGAGCTCTGCCCTTCACCTAAAAGGGGTCAAGGTGTGCATTGAAATAATAGATTCTCTCTCTCTCTCTCTCTCTCTCTCTCTCTCTCTCTCTGCCAGTGACAACCTATGTACAGGTACCACACAGGTCAAAATCCCTATGTGGTTCATAAGCAGCCAGGCAGAGGTCACAGTGCTGAAAGCAGGAAGGTTGGCCATGAAGCAAGATCCAAAAAGGTGTGTTGAGAGGTGGCAAGAAAGTAAATATTATCAGGCTTCACCCAATTACATGCAGCACAGTGACCCATGGAACAATCTCTGTCCTCTGTCCCTTAAGGCCACAAAATACCATATTTGAGTGGGGTACAAGATGACTGGGCATATAAGACTACCCCCCAACTTTCCAAGTTAAAATATAGAGTTAGGGATATATCCGCCATATAAGACCCCTCTCCCAACACAATTCTATTGATTTGGTAACTACGGCTTCCAGAATGCCTTAGCAGGCATGTCTAAGGCATGCCACTGCCCGGAGCTGCTGGAAGTTGTAGCCTGGAGGAGCTTCCTTGGGCTTGGGTGAGCCCGGTGACCATCGGAGGCTTCTGCTGGCCAATCAGGTGGCCTTGCTTCCTTCCTCACTCTTCTGGCTGCCTGCAAATAGTGACGTGGAAGGCCTTGAAAGTAGAGTGGGAAGGGAGGTGGCAGTGGTGGGGACAAGTCCCTTAGCAGCATTGCCTGAGGAGAAGAAGGGAGGACAGAGGAGGGTAGAGGAGGACAGAGGGAGGGCGCGGGGAGGAGGAGTGCCAGGCCCGGTGGGCTGCCCCTGCCACTCTCCCCAGTCTCCTTTCAAGGTTCTTCTCCAACTCCTCCCACATTTGCAGGCAGCCAGGAGAGAGGAATGAAGCAAGGCCACCTGATTGGCTTTCTTGGGCCTAGGTGGGCCTGGTGGCTTTTGGTGGCTTCTACCAGCTGATCGGGTGCCTTGCTTCCTTCCTCTCTCCTCCGGCTGCCTGGAAATGGCAACGTTACAGAAGTTGGAGAAGGGCTCTGAAAGCAGAGCAGGGAGAGTGACAGGGGCAGCCCAGTGGGCCTGGCACTCCTCCTCTCCACACCCTCCCTCTGCCCTCCTTCTTTGCCCTCTTCCCCCTCCACCTCAGGCATGCGGCTTCATTCCTTTCTCTCCCAGCTGCCTGGAAATGGCAATATTGGAGGAGTTGGAGAAGGGCTTTGAAAGTAGAGCGGGGAGAGCAGTGGGAGCAGCCCTCATCCCCGTACCCTCCCTCCCCCTCCGTCCTCCTCCCTCCTCTTCTTCATCCCTCCTCCTCCTCAGGCTGTGCCACTAAGGGACTTGTTCCCGCTGCCACTGTTCTCCCTGCTCTACTTTCAAGGCCCTCCAAATCCTCCAACGTTGCTATTTGCAGGCAGCCAGGAGAGAGAGGAAGGAAGCAAGGACACCCGAGTGCCTGGCAGAAGCCTCTGAAAGCCACTGGGCACACCCAAGCCCAAGGAAGAGCCTCTGGACTGCAACTCCTAGCAGCCCCGGGCAGCAGTGTGCCTTGGACGTGCTCAGTGGGGCATTTTTTATGCCTCCCATTTTTATACCCGGTGTATGACCCCTGACTTTTTATAAGATTTCCCAGGCCTAAAAAGTCAACTAGTACGCTGGAAAATATGCTCTTTGCCATGCAGGTCCAGGTATGTAACTCCTCTGTTGTAAAGCTTTCACTGGTTCTTGATCTGTTTCTAGTTTCAATTCAAAGTGTTGGCTGTAAAACCCAAGATAGTTTGGTTCAAGACTAAACTAAAAACCATATCTCCCTACCTGGCTTGAACAACCTTGAAGGAAGGCTTTCTTTCAGTTCCAGCAAGTGTCACAGATATATTTGGTGAATACAAAGCAGAAGGAGGCTACTCCCAGGGTGTAGATTTCCCTGCCATGGAAAATAGGAGGAGTCTCTCTTTATTCACTTTATTCCTGAAATTTTATTTGATTTTATTTAAGGGTTTTAGAGAAGTTTTCAATGCTTTAATAGTTGCTGCAAAATCATGTTTTCAGAGGGATATTGCATCATTATCTTCATTACGTTTTAAATGCATTTTGTAATATTACTTTGTAACTTTTTTATCTTCTGCACTATTATTTCATTATTTGTATTGCTATATGACACACAGCACATATAATTTATTTGTTAAGCAAAGCTTTGGAATGTTATTATTACTAATTATTATTATTTCCCAATTTCATGGCTAGAGGCAGCATACAACTTACGTTGTACGTTTGGTTGGATCTTATATTGGCGATAAGGTGGCATATAAAATGAATACATTAAAAAATAAAAAACGGCACTTATAAAATCAATATTACTTCAGAAATACTATCTACAACATATCTTCCATCCAGAGCTAGGCCTATACCATAAATGTCTTCTACTTTTTTGTTCTCATTCAGATTGTTTAAAAGTAATAGTAAAAATTTTGAAGTGGAAGAAAATTGCATTCCTGTAGGTAGGATGTGGGTTTTTACAGATGTCAAATGTCTGGAAAATGTTTGTGAGTGTTCCAACTTGTGTGTGTGCACTCTTCCATCCAGTGCCCTCCCTGCCTTGCTGTATTTTAAAACCTAGGCAAGATGTCACAAGATAACTTTTCCCATGGCAGTTTACAGATAACTAACCAACAGCAGCAGCCCCCTTATCTACCTTACAGAAAATAAAGTATGTTCAAAAATAGAGTGCCTCTTCTGTAACAGAGGGGAAGAAATCAGAAAACTGTGGGGACAAACTTAGGTGGGAAGTTCATCTCTTTGTATGATCTTGTACTTTGCACAACTTCAAATATTATATATTGTATATTGGGGCATATACTTAAGGTGTTTCATAAACTGAATTTCAAAATATATGCTTAACTTTTAATATAAAATGTGGTTGTCTTTGAAAAAGCTTGTATAACAAAGATATACTATTGTACTGTCCCATCTAGTGTGATTAACAATAGCTTTCTAGTGAATTAATGCATGCTCTGGTTACATCCCATATAGATTACTGCAATGCTCTCTACATGGGGCTGCCTTTGAAGACTGCTCAGAAGCTTCAATTGGTCCAACGGACAGCAGCCAAGTTGATAACAAGAGTGGCACTCAGGGAGCGTACAACTCCCCTGTTGTGTCAGCTCCACTGGCTACCAGTTTGCTACTGGGCACAATTCAAAGTGCTGGTTTTGGCCTTTAAAGCTCTAAGCGGTTCTGGTCCAACTTACTTGTCCAAACGCATCTTTCCCTATGAAACATCAAGATGCTTAAGATAATCCGGAGAGGCCCTGCTCTCGGTCCCACCTGCTTTGCAGGTGCGTCTGCTGGGGCCGAGAGACAGGGCCTTCTCAGTGGTGGCTCCTCGGCTTTGGAACTCCCTTCCTAGTGACATCAGATCGGACCCCTCCCTCCTGACATTTTGTAAGAAAGTCAAGACTTGGCTGTTTGAGCAAGCATTCGCAGACAAACTTTAATTAATCGAGATCAAAGGATTAGTATGACTATGAAACGGAAACCGATTTTAAGATTGTGCAGCTGAGATTTGTATTTTTTAGTTTTCATTGTTAATTTATATGGTTTTATATGATTGTTTTTATCTTATTATGATGTGTTGTATGTGGGCACTTGCTGCCGCTTATTCACCGCCTTGAGTCGCCTTCGGGCTGAGAGAGGCGGTATAGAAGCATAGCAAAATAAATAAATAAATAAATAAATAAATGTGGTGCCAAACTTGGTGGAAGTTTTATGCTT
The DNA here is from genome assembly GCA_030556195.1 of Anolis apletophallus. Lineage (NCBI taxonomy): Eukaryota > Metazoa > Chordata > Lepidosauria > Squamata > Anolidae > Anolis > Anolis apletophallus. Next base: position 39,179,178 of record JARBWK010000012.1, read on the forward strand.
ACATAAAAAGTACATGAAGAGTAATGCAAGTTTGAGGGGAACCTAAAGGAAAATTGTCTTTAGTGCTCAACAAAATAAATATCTGGCACATGTTTAAAGGGGGATTGTGTGGGACAGGCATTGGTAGCAAGCCATGCTGAGTGTTCAAGCATGGAATGTTGTCCAAGAAGGCCACCTACTAATGCCAAGTCTTGGCATTTAGTTAAGAAAACAGAATGAGATAGTAGTTGACTTAATATCAGGTTCTTCACACTCACACACACACACCCCCTTATCAGTGCTGGCATGAAAACCCTTCCTACAAAATTAATTACAATGGGCTTGAAATCCTGTCATGTGAAGTGAAATGTGACTGAGTGGCCATTAACAATGGATAATGATACACATCAAAGTATCAAGTCATGGGGAGGCATCTAGTGGGAACTAAAGTCACTGGCATTACTTTCATATTTATTTGACATCTTCATTAATGATCTGGAAAGGGGAGTAAACAGGAGGTTAATGCAATTCACACACTATACTGAATTAGGAGGCATTTAAGAAATCAGGCCACGGAAAGAACAGAAAGGGGAAGATATTGGAAACACAGCCTTAACAACAAAATGAGATTCACTTTGGAACACAGCAATATAATAATATAAGAGGGAGAAATATAATCCAAAACAGATCTCTTGAATATGGGAGTGAAATCTGAAAAGCAATAAAGCTTAAACAGCCATAGAGATGGTAATGGAGAGCAAATTAGTCAGGAGTGTATAATATAATACAGCAGAGAGAGAAAAATCAAGCAATGGGAATCTCAAAAATGATTGTGGGAAAGATGGCAATAATACTAGCCAGCGCAAGCCAAGAATAATCATGTCTAAAATGCTCTGTGTGGTTAGGTATTATTATTATTATTATTATTAATACCCTACTTTATCTTCCCCGAAGGGGATGCAAAGCAGCTAGGTATGGTTTGTTACTTTCAAAGCATGAGAATTTGGAACTTCTCACCTGACCCAGAGCTGAATTGTTTAAGAACAATGACAAGTGGAGCAGAACACCACTAAACCTCCTTATCCACAGATTCAATATCTACGGATTTTTCTTGGCTACTCTCCAAAGTATTATCCCCCCCCCTTCTAAGGGTCAATTTACACTGTAGAATTAATACAGTTTGACATCACTTTAACTTCTATGGAATCTTGAGAGTTATAGTTCAGTGAGGCACCAGCACTGTTTTCTAGAAAAAGTAAAGTTCCAATTTGTACTATTCCATCACATTGAGCCCTGGCGGTAAAAAAATTGTGTTAAACTGCATTAATTATAAGGGGTAAATGTACCCTTGATCAGCCAGTACAGTTCAATTGTATGATTACAACCCAAGAAGAGTTCAAAGGTTTTACTAGTATCCATGGTTTCAGGTATCCATGGGAGGTGTGTGTTAGTGTATGTGTGTGTTGGAATGTATGTCCCTCAGACATGGGGATCATACTTTATAGTGAACATTAATCTGTGTAACTATGTCACAGTGTCTGTGAAAATAGTACAAGCTTCACTAATTATGTGCTTAAAGGTTACCTATGTGTAATTCAGTAAACTTTGGCAATATTCCTACATACCTAGTAAGCTTGTTTGATCCAAAAAAAGAAAAAGATTCAAAACTTGTTTCGGATGTAGGTGACACTGGTGGTTCGGATCTAAAGTCAATTCCGATTTTCACAGAAAAAAAAGTTCGAAACTTTTCAAAACTTCCGAGACTTCCGAATCCTTTGTTAATGGTTTCAAAGTGTTATTTCTTGTTTCATTGGGTGGTCTTTACTTTGAAAGTAGTTGTTTTACTCCAGAAGTGGGGGAGAAGCAAAGAGACGAAATCCATCCACTGGGTTTTAAACTGCTTCCCAGGCTCATGCGGGGAGATGGGAGGGAGGGAAGTCATCCACTGGGTTTTTAATCGCTTCCCACGCTTATGCAGGGAGACGGGAGGGAGGAAAGCCATCCACTGAGTTTTAAACTGCTTCCCAGGCTCACGAGGGGAGATGGGAGGGAGGAAAGCCAACCACTGGGTTTTAAACCACTTCCCAGGCTTGAGCCGAGGCCAGGGACCAGAAGTGGGGAAACGCTGAATCATTTCTGACTTACTCACTGCTTTGTAACAGAAATGGTGGAGAAAGCTTCTGGTTTCCTCAAAAACTTCGAAATTGCTTCAAAAAGGAAATCTTTGCAAATTTATTCCGAATTACGAAGATTCTGAACGAACCTAACCATGCTTAATATCTAGACTTCAGTAAAGAAAGTTTCAAAATTCTTTGCCCATCCTTCCACCTTAAAAGTTACCAATAGCTATAAACTGTGCATGCCACAACTTTATTAAAGTAGGGATGTAATTCTTTGCTAAGTTTCTTTTCAAAGGAAACAATTAGTATTTTTAGCTATCTTTTGCCTGCTGTGAGAGCTTTTGAACATTATGCAGTTTTTGAAGCCTTTTGGAAATCCAGGTCTAATTCTGTCCACACATAGTTATTTCAAAGTAGACAAATATTATTTCTTAGTTTTTGTGAAGAAAATGCCGTTTTTAGAACTAAATAACCATGTGTGGTTCTTTCTTGCAAATAGTGTCAATCTGCAATCAGTCCTGGAATCGTCTTGAGTGATTCTCAAAAATCCTGTTTACAATTTTTTAAGGAAATATTATTACTATTTATTATTTGTGACCCTAACTCATTTAAGAAGTCTTTGAAAGTAAAGTTCTTTTTTAATGATGCTTTTGGATATACATGGTGGGGAATGGGCTTCTTCCTACTCTTGGTGGAAGAGAAAAACTTCTCAGTGGCACTTGCCCACCCTCAAGGTGTGAAGCTGTAATGATTCATCAGTTTCATGTCTGTAGGAAGGAACAAGCTAGGAGGGTAACCTTTCAGTGTGCCAACAAAGGTTTATAGGAACTGAAATAATACATTTAGAGCTCAGGGTGGTTCCAGACAGCACCAAATTGCACACTTTAGTCGAGGGCAAAAAACAGGAATCTGAGTAGATGTCTAGCTACAGGCCTGCTGGTCTTGGGATTTCTGCCTGTGTCGTCCACACTTGCTGCTTTGTAACCTCCCCGCACTGCACATGTAACCAAAAGCAGCCAGCTTTCAACAGCCACTGTTTTGTTGAAGCCGTTAAAAAAATAGTGGCAGAGCCCATGCCATTATGGACTTCCAAACCAACCGAACAAGCCGAAGGCAAACATCCATAACAAATCTGTGCACAAGCCTACACTGCCCTAAAAATGACACCTCATGATAATGCACATTAACCTGGAATAAACCTGGAAATCCAGATTTATTCCTGTTTAAAATAACACCTCCGATGCTCTGGACCTTTCAGTAAGTTCTACTTCTTTGGAGACATGATCAGTCTCCACAGCAAGCCTGTCTCTGCTGGCTTGAACAGCCCATGAAAGAGGGGTGGTAGTGCCATTCTCCCCTCACTTCATTTCCTGGCTTTAAAATGTTTTTAAAAGGCTCCTTACTGAGCCCGGAGGCTTTGAAGGAAGCCCTTTGAAAAGTGCAGGCTTGGTAAGGAGCCTTCTTAAACATTTTAAAGCCAGAAAAGTGGGGAATGGATTGGAGGGGTACTGGACATAACACCCCCATGCCAATTCAGCATGGGAGGTAATGCGGCCAAAGGTGAAGTTTTGATCCATGGGCACAAAATTTGCATGAAATCAGCATTTTAAATGCTGATTTCATGTGTATTTGGGCCAGTGTGGAAGGACCCTGAGTCCTTCAACTGAATTTATGCCCCTACTGCCAAATTAACATCGGACCTTACAGAACCTAACTGAGGTATAACTGTACTTTTATTCAATTAACTAGCTGAGGACCTGGCAATGCTCAGGTTATTTGAGGGAGGCATTGTGTGCCAAGGTTGGTTCCTATTAGATGTTTATGTGGCTTGCAGTGGTTTCAGGAACTTAGTGAAGGTACTGCGAGTCCCATTGGCTTGGAGACCCGGCACTGCCCGAGTTATTTGAAAAGGGTATTGTTTGTTTTTGGATGTTAGGTAATATCAGTTTGGTCATATATTATGCTATGTCTTAAGAAAACTCAATTTTGGTCCAGATCTGCCATTGGTGGGGGTCACAGTGGTGTCTGAAAATGGGTGAATGTGCTGTAAATCCTATCATCTGCTTTCCATCCTCCCTCAAACTGCACCAGGACGTAAATTGGGGTACCAGGTGTCTGTGTGCCAAGTTTGGTCCTGGTTATTTGGGAAAAAAATATTAATGGCTTCAATACTAAAATGGGTAAGGTTGTAGATGGTCTCACATCATATTAAGTCGTCCCCCTCAAACTTGATCATGTTGCTTAGGTACCCAATGTTGCCGAGGTTAATTTGGTAAGGATAAACATTAGAAATAGTCATTGTTAGATTTTGGGTTTTAAGAATAGTCCTATGGGACTGTGGTGCAGCTGGCTGGGAGTCAGCTGCATTAAGATCACTACTGACCGAAAGGTCATGAGTTTGAAGCCAGCCTGGGTCGGAGTGAGCTCCCGACCAAAATTGTGTAGCTTGTTGTCGACCTTTGCAGCCCAAAAGACAGTGGCATCTGTCAAGTAGGAAATTTAAGTGCCACTTTGTGGGGAGGCTGATTTAACTGATTTAGGAGGCCATAAAAATCTCCAGGAAGTATGCAAAGAATGAGGAAGCAACAGCTCCCCTGGTGGCCAGGAGCTGGAATGTTAAATAGCCTCTGAGTGTCTGTCTATATATGTTGTGTGTCTATGGCATTGAATGTTTGCCATGTATATGTACATTGTAATCTGCCCTGAGTCCCCTGTGAGGAGAGACGGGCAAAATATAAGTACTGTAATAACGTACAGGGAATAACGTATTGCAGTGCACACTTCTAAAAATGCCCCAAATAATTATAGGATCCCAGTCTCTGCGGCCTGATCTGAAGTTTCAAGTTAAGGAAGCCTTGCTGTCTACTAATTCCTATCATAGTAGCCCAGTATCTGAGGCCTAGTCAGGATATTCAAGTTGAGGAAGCCTTACTGCTAATTCATTCATGCCCTTTTAGGCTCTTTATGTAGTAACTTTCGCCTTGTCAGGAAAATCAAGTTAAGTGAAGGATGCCTGAGAAATGTATATGCAGGTTTAAATTACTTCAAACAGCACAGTAATGTTTTCAGTACATCAGTAATACCTCAAACAGCACAGTAATGCTCTAAGTACATCAGGAAACCCTCTTACTCTAGTGATATCCTCTCTAGAAATGAACATTCCATTTCCAACTGAAAAAAACTGTCAACTGGCTAACTGCCCAAACCAAGTTTGCACCTCTTGAAGCTATGTCTCCCTTTTATCTGCACAGCATGAATGATTGCTGTAAATGTGGGTCTGTCTTTGTACAGTATCATAGTAGCTGAGGCGTAGTCAGTAAATTCAAGTGGAGGAAGCCTTACTGTTAATTCATTCAGGCCCTGTTAAAGCAGTCAGTTTCTGAGGCCCTGTTAATTCAGTCAGGCCCTTTCTTTTCCCCTCTCTGTCGCCATTCATAGGCGATATGCACTGCAGTAGAAAGTAGCATGGGCCAATCAGAGTGCCTTTTGCAAATACTCCCTCTGTTGCAGCCAATCCAAGTTTGTTCATGATCAGTCACTTGATGAGGGTTACAGTGGGTTTCGGGAAGAGAGTGGACATACTTGAAATCCCATCATCCATGGTCTGCCCTCCTCTAAAGTGCAGTAGGATGGTGTGTGGGTCATGGGGGCACTGTGTGCCAGGTTTGGTCTTGAGTAGTCATTGGATGAAGGTCGCAGCGGTCTGGGGAAGTGAATAGAGGTACTTCAACTCCCATCATCCATGGTTGTAAAGTGGGCCATTGGGCCTCTGTGTGCCAAGTGTGGTCCTGATCCGTCATTGATGTGGGCCACAGTGTTGTAAGCCCTCAGTGGCAACCAATCATGTTATTAGAATGTAGAGGCTGGGCGCCCCCCCCCCCGGCAGTTTAGAGTTTCGGAATGTTGGGTGGCTGGCCAATCAGACCGTTATGCAAATGATCCTGCATTAGGAGCTAATCGAAACGCTGGCACATATTCCTCCGCAAACACTGACTTTTATTATATCTATAGATAGATATCACATTTTCAATGAATTTTGGTTAGTTTCTTCTCTATTGTACACTTGTAGCAAATTGTATGATGAACACTTGAATTTGTGTAGGAATTTCTGAGACGAAAGAATCTTCTATGTTCTTGAAAGGTATCCTTTGGCTACCCATGAGGCAACCTTTAAGAACAAAGAACATTCCTTTGTCTCAGGAATTCCTACACCAGTCCAGGAGTTCAAGTTTGACAGAAACTTCCTCTTCTTCCATTGTCTAGAAGAAATTAAAGGAATAGCTTTTACCAGATCTCCCCTTCCATGAAGTAATTTAAAGCAGACTCTCCTCTATTAGGTTGGAAGCTGGCAGCTCTCTTGGGAATTAGCAATTTCTGGCATTGGCCATGTTATACTTGGCTTCAAATACTGTAATCCTCTTGTGAGTGACTGGTTTGCTTGTGTATTTTGTGTATTTTCATTTCCTAGAGACGCTCATCTCCTGCTGTCTCCACCATAGTAACTTTGGAAGTTGTTTGTTTATGCATTGCATTGGGTATCATGCCAAGTGAAAATGCTTAATCTCTAATTTACGGCTTGCATGACTTAAGTTTAATTTGAAAGAATAAAATGGTACGTTTTCATACAGGCAATGGGAGAGTCTAGAATACGCAATGAAACAAATAATTCATGTCATTCTTTAGACTAACATTTAGCAAATATGGTGACATTTATGCAGTGTTAAATGATTGACACCTCTTAATTCTAATGTAGGAGCTAGTCTAGCATTTCTTTCAGATTGCTAACATATCTATGTGACATTTCTTTGCAGTAAATCTGTCAGTATTGTAGCACTTCCCATACATGAGAATTTTCTCTCTCTAACAAAACATTATTGCAAGATTTAACCTTGTGTGGAAGGTTGTTATGACACCCATGCTTAGTGAAATATGGCTGAGGAACAAAATAGTGACACTGTGACAGAAGACAATTTATTTTTAACCTGTTCCTAAATTTTCTTAAAATAGAATTCTCCTCTATTTGTGAAAAAACAAAACATTTATAGATAGCTACATGCAAAGACAGTCTGATATTTTAGTTCGGGGAATGAAGGGAATATGTAATATTAGGTTTAGATTTAATAATTTCATACAATATTTCCATTGGAGAGATAGCATAATATCACAGTTTTGAGTGTTATGCTACCAGGATTCAAATTCTCATTCAGACATGGAAACCCAGGGGGTGATCTTGGACAAGTCGCACTCTCTTACCTTCAGAACATGGTAATGGCAAAACCCTTCTGACAAAATATTTCTATGAAAATCCCAGGAAGCTTGGAATAACTTGATGGCAACTCCATATTCACTGGGGTTAGGAGTACAGGAATTCATGAAAATGAAAAACTACATTTTTTTCCTTTTTCTTGAGAGAACACGTCTTTAGGGATTTCTAGATCTTTCAGCATAACAGCAGAATTCTATAGTCAACTTCCATGGGGAAATGCCCATAGAATCACATTTGAGGACCTAGAGATTATTAGAGAGGAAAGCACGACTGGAGGAAGTTGACCATAGAGTCACACTGGAGGAGCTAGAGATTCTTAGATAGAACATTTTAGTCAAATATATGAATAATCAAATTCACAAAAGTAAAACTCTTAAATGTGGAGAGATGACTGTACAATATTTCCATTACACTTGCAGCAAATAAATTTTATACAGCACAAAATAATCCCTAGCAACAAGACCTTTCTGAGAATTCAGGTGCCAACTTTATCCTTACATCTATCTTTGCAATCCCATCACAGAACCTAACAATGTCACCCATTAACCCCAGGGGGGGCATTCACGTGCTCATTCCCTAACATGATAACTGTCATTTCTTGTCATTTCTTCTATAGTCTGTACTGGGCAAACAGAATAAATTCTGTGAAAAGCAGAAATCTGACACATGCAATGATAAAATACAAAAAATGTGTGTTAGAATTTGGAATATATTAAATACTTGCTCAAGTCCCACTAACAGTTAGGAAATGTTCTGTGTGTGTGTGTGTGTGTGTGTGTGTGTGTGTGTGTGTGTGTGTAGAGGCTAGATGTAAGTAATTTGTAACATTTTCACAATTCATACACACAATATTATTTTTACCCCGTATAACACATTCTATTGACTACAGTCTATCCTTTACAGTTCTACACATCTATTACCTATACCTCTCAATTTCCCCCCTGTGTGTTAGAACTAGGAATATAATGAATACTTGCCTAGTCTCATCGACAGATAGGAAATGCTCTATGTGAATCTGGCTCTCAAGTTTCTACCCAAAACAGTGAGAACAAGATAACCTTCATCTTGTTTTATTTAATTATCTAGGGTAGAAGTGGTGCAGAACAGATGTTGACAAACTATGTGAATTACATGGCAAACTGTGGAAGCAAATATTGCTGATGTAGGGAGTTTACACATAGTATACTAGTGGCTGAGTCAATTCACTATACACTTGAAATGCTACAATATAAAATGAGTAATAATTTATAAAAACACAGGCCAGATGCTGTATCCAGGGAGATATTATTTCTCAAATTTAATTCTTCTGTGTGTGCATCCTGGAGGAGGAAGTTATTAAATAAGGAGGGAGATAACTTCTCAGAGGGGGCATTACTGTTGTTCCAGTTCCATTATATGCAAAGCAAAAATCATGAAAAACTAAGGTTTTTAAGCTGGATAGTCAATTTTGATATCACCTGGTTTCTCACTTGTTGAATTTCCAGTGTGCAGTGGACTGGGAGAAGGGGATATATCAAAATCAAAAGGAATAATTGATATGGGAGGATTGTAGTATTGGGGGTCCTCATTTTATGCTAAACATAAACTACAGAAACACAACTACACAGATCCAATGTTTTTATAGATATAATTATTATTAAAGATAAAAAAGAAAATTCCTTTTACATAGAAAGTGGGGGAACAATGTGTTTAAAGAAAAGTAGGAAATAAAGATAGGGAATAAAGAAGGAAAAAAGAAAAGGGAAAAAACAGTTGACTTCCATCTATTCCTCAGTGGTCATATTTGATCTTTCTCCAGTAAGTGCATATAAGATAGTCCATCTTCTTCCCCTTTGTCTCAAATATATTCTTGTGATCTTATCCCTTCAAATTCTAAGTTCAATTTTCGAGTCTTTAAAATACTCTTTGACCAGGTCCCAATTCGTTTGTTTTCTTGGTAGGCCTTGGTTAGGAGAGCCAGTAGGTCACTTTGTCCATATTCATTCTCTCTAAGACCTTGTTTTACCATTCTTCTCTTTTTGGTATATCTTTAGATCTCCAGTTCTTCTCATATACAATTCTGGCTGCTATAGCTAAATAGTTAAAAAAGATCTCTTTCTCTTTGTCTAAATCTAGCATTCCTAGTAGAAAATATTCTGGTTCCTTTTGAATGTTAATCTTTAGTATTTTTGTTTGTCTCCATGTATATCTTTCTCTTTTTTGGGCTTTTAAACAGGTCCACCATGTATGAAAAAAGTACCAATTTCTTGTTCATATTTCCAACATTTAATGGAGGCGTTTTTGTAACATTGTGAATTTTTTTGTGGCATAATATACCATCTGTGTATCATTTTCAGCCAGTTTTCTTTTAAGTTGAATGCATAGGTATATATAATTTTTTTGATTCCATTTTCCCCATTTTTCTAATTTTATTGGGTAACCAATATTTGCTGGCCATTTAGCCATACATTGTTTAATATTTTCTGCTTCTGTAATCCATTCTAGTATTTTTTAAATAATTTTTGTAATTGGTTAGTTTCCCGATTTCATTATATTATCCCAGAAACCTCTCTCATTGTCTTTTCAAAAAAAATCTTTAGTTTGTCTGTATTGAAACCATGAGAAGTTGCTAAATCCAATGTTTTCAGTGCACTGATTTGGTAGATCTCTTCAAGCATTGGGAGGAACACAATTTTTTGGGGCTGTATGGCCATGTTCTAGAAGCATTCTCTCCTGACATTTTGCCTACATGTGTGGCAGGCATTTGGAAACCAAAGATGTCTCCTGGTTCCTGCATGTTCAGTCCACATTCCATGCAAACTAAGAATGCACAGATTTAATTTTTTTAAGCTCATTGATTGACTTAGCCTCTTGGTGGCAGTGGGGAGAAATACGTCCTTGAGGAAATCCCATGCTTTCTTCCTTTTCCCTGAACATTATGAGAACTAATGGGAGAGAGTTATTGCACTAACACTATTTCATTTTCCAAAAAATTGAAAAACTATGTAAAATCAAAAGGAAATTAACTAAAAATACAAATATGCCAAGGTATCTTGTCCTTTTAAAAATGAAGCAAGTCCTTAATTTCTGGAGTCTTCATGTCAACACCATACAAAGTTAAAACATAGGTCTCAATGAGCTTTGTTGAAGTCATTAAGATTCACTGTTAAAATGCTGAGATGAAGAAAGAAGAAAGAAAAAAGTATAGTTAGGAGAAGTTGAGGAACAAAGACAGTTTCCCCTGCTCTGCTTAAGGGAGATTTACCAAATCCTTGAGATTACCATAAATCAGTAATGACTTGAAGACACAACAACAACTACTATTGTTTAGATAGAATCTCTTCTCTTGCAATTTTAATTTGCTGGTTTGACTTCTGTTCTCAAGGGTTGCAGAAAACAAACTTGCTGCATCTTTCACATGAGATCATTTCAGATATCACCTCTCAGTCTCTTTTTGTGTCAGCTGAACATACCCATCTCTCTTAATCCTTATAGCATTGGCTTCTAGGGCTATTACCATATCTAGCTGATAGGCTAGTTATCATTAAAACTTTGTATATGGTCAGTGTTAGCCTACCTGATTTAAAAGGACCCTCTAATGGTTTGTCATGACTAAATAAATCAAATGCCTCCTTCGAAACAGAAAACCACATATATTCAATCAATCAATCAATCAATTCAATCAATTTTTATTACTTACTTAGTCGCCCTCCACCAGCGGTGCTCTGGGCAACTTACAACATAAAACCAATAAAACACTTTAAAAGAATTACAATTAAAACAACTAATCAAACGCTCTGCCAAAGAGCCAAGTCTTCAGTGCAACAGTAAAGCATCTCAGTTCATGCATGGCTCAGATGTCGGGTGGCAGAGAGTTCCACAGTTTTGGGGTTGAAGCGGAGAAAGCTCTCTGTCTAGTGTCCTCCAGGCAGATTTCTCTGGGGCCCGGTATATGGAGGAGATTCTCTTGGTAAGATCGAGGTGACCACTGGGGTTGATAGGGGGTTGATAGGGGGGGAGGTGGTCCCTACGGTACGTTGGCCCCTGGCTGTACAAGGCCTTAAAGGTCAATACCAGCACCTTGTAGATCTGGAATTCGATCGGTAACCAATGCATATCTCAGCCTTAATATGACTCCCATCCCCTCAGTCTACATTAACTGCCAGATAAGGCAAAATAAATGTGTTCAGCGGCCTATTAAATACAAGTGTGATGATGTTTCCAACCAGTAGGTAAGGCAGTGGTAATCAAAAGGAAGACTCTTGCCATAAGTCCTAGTCTCAGCCTTGCTTGCTGCTGGGTGGGTGTTGGGAATATTCTCCTTAGTCCCAATTGCAACTAATTGCCACTGATGTGGCTGCTTGTTAATGTGGACCAACATCCAAATTCTTTATGGATCTGGCTTCTGGCTGTTAACATGGGCATTTATGTAGTTATTTTATTATTTATTATTAACTTCATTTATACCCTGCCACCATCTCCCAAGGGGACTTGGTGGCTTACATGAGGCCAAGCCCAATAACACATGAAAACAACACAACAGGCCTTCCACCTGGCCTTCAGAGATTAAGCTCCCCAAATGCCCCTGTTTCTGTGAGACCTTTCCCCTATGTGACCCTTTGTGTCTGACACTACTCCAGTTCTCCCCTGAGTTTTAAAATATCCTATATGTCCATGCGGCCCGCCCCGTCTGTTTTGTTTTTAGATTCACCTGTATTGTTGTGTTTTCACAGATGTATTTTATTGTGTTTATTGTTTTATTATGTTTATTGTTCTTCTATGTTGTTATATTTTATGATGCGTTGTTCGGGCACGGCCCCATGTAAGCTACTCCGAGTCCCCTTTTAGGCAGGCCAAATGTGAATATTAAATTTTTTAAAATAAATAAACACTGGAAGCAGACAGGTAGATTGTATATAACAGGAAGGTTCAAGGACAAAGTGGGCAGACACCCAACATGGAATTAAAGTGCTTCTGAGGACATTTGCAGCGCTTGAACACAGCAGAGCATTAATTACTTTATTCAGGAAAGGCACATTGGAACAGCCACATCTTCATTAACTTACTAGTTTATCTTACAAGACTTATTAAATTAAACTTATACAAATCTGACCAAGTTATTTTGAGATATGATACAGAAAATTCCACAAGTGTTTTTTACCCTTTCTGGGAGCCAAAATAGAGTAAGAAATAGAATAGGTTAAATAAATTATTTTCTATCCTTGTCGCCCTCTAGACACTTGGAAACCTCCCTTGATAAACCACATGTTCAGCTGAGGTACAACAGGTTTATTTAGAATAGCTGGTTATAGGAAAGAGGCTAGAAGTCAATCTAAGATGCCTTAAAGCAGCACCAGTAAAATAGCAGCAAATCCCCGGAACATAGCAATGGATTATAGTCCCGTAGTAATCAGGAATCAAGCAGGATTCAAAAGGCAAAGTCTTTTCATAGCAATCAGGAACAAAGCAAACAAGGCAAAGGCTGATGCCCAAGTGGGCTAGATCCAAGTAGGGCAGCCAGCGAGCTGGACAGGCAAAGTTCTTAGCAGGGAGGCCGCAAGGCCTGTTCAGGAATCCATGATCTTGAGATGCAAAAGTTGGCTCGAGATGGGGAGCCTTTCCAAGACCAAACGGTTATAGTTCTGTAACCCTTTGATCTTATGATGTAGCTACGTTGAGTGTCATGGTTCACATGATGGACTGCAGCTGCTGTTTAGCTGACCTCAGCAGCAAAGGTATGTGAGCCCAATTAGCGCCCACATCTGTGGAAAGGAGTCTACCCAACTTCTGGTCTCCAGCGTCTCTGCTTATCACCAGGCTTAACAGTCGTGGCCTTGAATGTTTGAACCTGCCTACCTTGCACTAAGTTCACATGAGAAAGGCAGACAGGCTTGGAGGATTTCTTGATGCCAGCATGGCTGGAGCGTGGTTCTGGGGAAACTAAGGAAACCGAGGCCTGGGGCCTGACAATCCTTTCATAACAACCAAAACCTGTTGCCTGAAGTAGCTGCTTACACTGCCTTAAGTATACGGCTGCCTCTATCTCATGGATCATACCGATGATATCATTTCATATTCTGAAGCAAAATGGAGGGGTTGCAATCATGTGTCACATATATCTGAGTTCCTAAACATGTCTGAATTAGCCCTTTTAGTTAAGAGAGAGATTTAAAAAAAGAAATAGAAGGCAACCCGCTAAACAAAAAACCAAAAGACTTAACCACTTAAATATTTGCAGCATGCAGACATCACATCCTACATTATTTTGCATGGTATAACATGGCCCTGTGACACAAACAAATGTTCTGGAGCATTTTCAATTGGTATTTTAAATTCAGACTCGAAAACAGAGCTAGTGAAGTGTCTTCATGCTGTACAGTGAGTGCTGATACTGTGTTTGCACAGCAGCTAAATCTAAATATTGAACAATGGAAATGCCGTACTGACCATTTCCGTGCTAAGCAACTTAACCTGAGAGAAACCTCAAGCACCTAACAGTCGGGAAAGTTCTATTTCTCCTGTTTAATTACGGCACAATATTTATTCTGCAATATTAAATATGAATTGACAAGTAGGCACAATGCATATGCCATAGTGGCACAATTTACATTTTTCTTACACAATAAATTATGTTCCCATGAGCCACCATGACTATGAGCCATTATCTCCAATGGAAATAATGGCTTGTGGGACTGTGACCTGTTCCAGTGATATCCATCAAGATTCAAAAGACCTCTGTAATGAATCCCATAATACAAGTACATGCTCATGCTGAGCTCCAAGGGAATAAAGAAATATTTCTAATTTCAGGAGTACATCTTACTGTATTTTGCATAATGACTGCGAATGTATTAAATCAGATAAATGAATGGGAACAGCTTTTAGTGCAGCATTCCATCATGATCAAATAATAAATCAATAACCTCCGAACCTTTGGTCCATTTGGAGCATGTTTAGAGCCCTTGTTAACCCTCATGGGCCAATTTGAATAGAAACAATTTTAATGAAGGAACAGAGATTTTAATAATTTATTATGTGATGGGAGGAATGGAAATGCACTAGCAAAGATAAAGCTTATGTGAACACTAACAATGTCCAACAGTTTCAATGTAATCTTATTCCTAGCAGCATAGGCAACCTTCCTCAACAAATTGGATCCTGATAGTCATTATGCAAAACAGCGGATCAGTTTGGCACACTCATTATCATTCTAAGCACACTTGCTAGGAGCATGCCCACTGAACAAAATGGGAGTGTAGAAGAGTGTATTTTCAGTGGCTACCTGCATTTGATAAAATGCTATTACCCTTCTACAAATATTCTCCAGAGATGTCCTATTTCAATACTAGAGCCAAAGGGCAGTTTAGAAATGTCTATATGGCAGCCAGAAGGTTGGAGACAGAAATCTACCAGAATGTTGCAAGGGCATTTCATATAAGGTAAGCACTAATATTTGGACACAGCGAGACTACATGACCTGGGAAGGAATGAGTTGTTGGAAGAGAAGTTTATATAAATTATTTCACAATTATCAGTGAATCTAGTAGAGGCAGCCCTCAAGTTACAAACAAGATAGGTTCTGTAAGTTTGTTCTTAAGCTGAATTCGCTTGCAAATCAAAACAGGTACATTGTAAAGTACAACTTCAGCCAAATCTGTCTGTCTGTCTATCTATCATAGGATAGTATAGGAAAGGTTTAGCATCCCTGTTGTGTTGGGTTTTTTTAATGTCTGTGGCCCTGTTCAGAGGATTTCACCGCACTTTCCCTGTGATAACTGGATTTTGGTTTCCCTTCAGAGTGAATAAATCTTTTGCCTTTCTAGGAGTAGATTTCTCTCACTTCCTGTTGTCTTCTCCTTGTTCTTAACTATGATCCATTTGTAAGTCAGACATTTGTAACCCAGGGATTGCCTGTACTGGCAAAAACGATCACATTTTGGCAACATCATCCCTTTGCTGCTTATGGCATTAATAGTTATTTATAACCAATAGTACACAGTATGCATTATTATTCAATTTCACTTTTAAAAATAATTGTGCTGATCAGATCAAAGGCCTATCTTGTCTATTTCCACAGTGAGAAAACAGGTGCCTGCAAGCAGGAAATGAGCACAATACCAGCTGTCCAATTTCATTTCAAGTCATCAGTGGTGAGAATTGTATTCTCCTGATACTGTAAGTAATATATAGATATCATGACTCACCACCACTGTTAGCCGGATTCATTATTGTGTTTAATTCTCTTTTTAAGCCATCCAAGTTGGTAGCCAGTATAATGCTTTGGGGCAAAACATTATAGTTTGATAATGGGTTGTGTGAAGATGTATAGATTTTTGTCTTTCAGAAATATCCCTTCCCTTAGCTTCAGTGGATGGCCCCTTGTTTTTCTACTGTAGAGAAGTAAGAAAAACACTTGGGGTTCACGTGCATAATTTTTAGACTTCTATCCTATCCTCAGGTACCTTTAGTTACCATTTACTTAGAGCAGCATTTCTCAACCTGAGGGTGGGTACCTCTAGGGGTCACAAAGGGGGTGTCCGAGGAGTTGCCAAAAACCACCAGAAAACACAGTTGGTCATGGAGGTTCTGCGTGGGAAGTTTAGCTCCATTTCTGTCGTTGGTGGGGTTCAGAATGCTCTTTGATTGTAGATGAACTATAAATCCCAGAAACTACAACTCCCAAACATCAAGGTGTATTTTCCCCAAACTCCACCAGTGTTCACATTTGGGCATATTGAGTATTCATTCCAAGCTTGATACAGATCCATCATTGTTTGAGTCCACAGTGCTCTCTGGATGTAGGTGAACTACAAATTCTAAATTCGAGGTCAATCCCCATAAAACCCTTCCAATATTTTCTGTTGACCATGGGAGTTTTATGTGCCAAATTTGGTTCAATTCCGTCATTGGTGAATGTTCTTTGATTGTAGGTTAAATCCTAGCAACTACAACTCCCAAACATCAAGGTGTATTTTCCCCAAACTCCACCAGTGTTCACATTTGGGCATATTGAGTATTCATTCCAAGCTTGATACAGATCCATCATTGTTTGAGTCCACAGTGCTCTCTGGATGTAGGTGAACTACAAATTCTAAATTCGAGGTCAATCCCCATAAAACCCTTCCAATATTTTCTGTTGACCATGAGAGTTTTATGTGCCAAATTTGGTTCAATTCCGTCATTGGTGAATGTTCTTTGATTGTAGGTTAAATCCTAGCAACTACAACTCCCAAAGGACAAAATCAATCCCCCCCAACCCCACCAGTATTCTAATTTGGGTGTATCGGATATTTGTGCCAAATTTCATCCAGTGAATAAAAAAAACATCCTGCATATCAGATATTTACATTACGATTCACAACAGTAGCAAAATTACAGTTTTAAAGGAGAAACAAAAATAATTATATGGTTGGGGGTCACCACAACATGAGGAACTGTATGAAGGGGTCCTAGCATTAGGAAGGCTAAGGAACATTGAATTAGAGTTTAACAACAGTCCGGCCGGACCTCTGCTGATGGGATTTCCTTCAGGTACCTTCATTTTTTTCCTCACTTTTTCTGATATTAAAAAAAGATAAATACTCTTGTACTTTCTAAGGGACATGGCTGTTGGTTTCAGGGCATCTATGGACTATTTTAGGCATCTTTGGGTTTGGGGAAAATGCCCTTATGCTTGCAGGGGACATGGCTGTTGGTTTCAGGACATCTATGGACTATTTTAGGCATGTTTGGGTTTGGGGAAAATGCCCCTATGCTTGCAGCATAGGGGATAAACACTGCCTCCTTTTACTTTAAACTAATATGAAAAATTAATTGCATAATCTGAGCTGCAAATATTACCAAACTTTGAGAAAGCCACTTTGAACAGAATAAGCCGAAGAAGGTGGAACAATGTACAATGCGCTTCATATTCACTTTTCCTTCATACTTACCACTAGTGCCAAGACACTCTTACTGCTAAGAAATTCCTGACAAGGTAATCAAAGTAGCCCAATTCTCAAATCACTACAGCACACAAACTCTAGCTGAACAAAAATATATTTGCCTAGTAAAAGGAGAGAAAGGAGGCTACTAGTCTAGCCTTCCATGGAAGGGAATTTCAGAGGATGGAAGCAGCCACTGAAAAGATTTTCTCCCAAGTCAGGATGCTTTTGATATTGCTACATGTCTACTTAAACTGGAGACTTGGTTCCTTGGAATGGCTTGTGAGAGTTTGCTATAAATCTTGAACAGATTGGAAAAGTAAGTTCATTGTAGATAGAAGCTGAGGAACTGCGACTTGAACTTCTATATGGCATTCTGTGTGCTCCTGCCTGTCAGCTTCTCTGAAATGAAGCGCTAAGTATAAGGAAAAAGTCTCATGGCTTGATAAATTAACTTTCCTTCTGTAGTCAAATATTTGATTTGAAAACACTTTATGCCAATCTTAGTCCCAAGAATACATCGTTCTTTAAAAAAAATTAGCCTATGGCTGGGAAATCTGTAATATGCATTAGACATGTTCAAATATGAAACATTCAATTTTAGAAAATGGATACAAACCACTAGAAAGGCTGCTTGAGAAGATATTAAGTGTTACTGATCAATAAAATTCATTTGATTGTGCAAATATGTATGAGATGGGCTTGTTATCAGAACATAACATGTGTCATAGGAAAGTAATCAAACCATTCTGATTAAATTCTGGTAGTCAGACGACAATTTTAATATGAGGTGAGTTTTATTCATTCACACATGGCTGAAATCTATATTACAAGTTTCCAAACAATTATCTAGCTGGTAATGCAACAGACGCAAGCAGGAAGAGGTGTAAAGAATGAAGCTGCTTGATTACATTGCCTACTGAAAAATGTTTGAAAGTTGAGAAATACATTTTTAAAAAAAATCAAATAATAAGACAGTAGCCAACTAGAAGTGAAATAAACATATGGACTAATACCCTTATGAGTGCTAAACACAGATATACTGTCCTTTGAATAAATATGTTTCATTCATGCCACCCTAGAAAAAGAAATGATTGTGTTATCTGGAGAGGTAAAACATTTATCTTGTTAAGAATTAGACATCTTCTGTAACATATGTTGGCACTGTTAACAATAATATGTCTTCTGGCTCACTCTACTTCAGATTAGAGTCATACCTCTCCCAAGACATCCTGAATTTTACCAGGACATGTAGGTTGTCATCTAGTGTTGAGAATGACTAATAGAAAATTATTTCCTAACTACTTTTACTTTCTTTGATAGTTGATACCATTCTGATATTATTATTTATTTATTTATTATTTCGCATTTGTCTGCACACACACACACACACCCAACGGCTCGGGGCGACTCACAACTGTTCGTAAAATACAATTGACAGATATCTCATAAACCACAGTAACACCATTAGAATAGAATTACAATTAGAACAGTTGAAACAGCAAATGGAGTCGCAGTGGGCTGTCAGCTAGGCAGAGCGAGCTACAGTCTAGCTAACCCTGAAGGCTTGCTGGAACAGCAATGTCTTAACTGCTCTCCTGAACGGGAGGAGGCTCTGGGTGGCATGGATGCCGGCGGGCAGTGCGTTCCACAGGGTTGGGGCTGCAACAGAGAAAGCCCGCCGGCGGGTTGCGGATAGATGGTAGGTCTTCACATTTGGGATGACCAGGAGATTTAGCTCTTCGGAGCGCAGTGATCTGGTGGGATGATATGGGACAAGGCGGTCCCGCAGGTACACTGGCCCCAGACCATGTAAGGCCTTAAAAGTCGGGACTAACACTTTGAAGGCAATCCGGCATTCTATTGGGAACCAATGCAGTTCACGCAGGATTTGTGTGATGTGGCGGCCAATCGGGACCCCCGCCAGGAGTCGCGCTGCAGCGTTCTGCACCAGCTTGAGTCTCCGGAT
This sequence comes from Anolis apletophallus, assembly GCA_030556195.1. Classification (NCBI taxonomy): domain Eukaryota; kingdom Metazoa; phylum Chordata; class Lepidosauria; order Squamata; family Anolidae; genus Anolis; species Anolis apletophallus. The sequence continues at coordinate 39,198,414 of JARBWK010000012.1, forward strand.
TACCGACAGAGGAAGGCCAATGTAAAGAGCATTACAGTAGTCCAGCCTCGAGATGACCGTGGCTTGGACCACTGTGGCTAAGTCGCGCCGGGACAAGTAGGGGGCCAGCTTCCTCGCCTGGCGGAGATGGAAAAATGCTACCCTGCTGACGCTGGAGACGTGGGCCTCCATCGACAACAGGGGGTCCAGGGTTACTCCTAAGCTCTTAACAGAGGACGACGGACATAATGTCACACCGTCCAGGGTTGGAAGCTGAACATCCCTACAGTCCAGAGGACCCAACCACAGGATCTCAGTCTTTGCCGGATTCACCTTCAACTTACTGGCTCGCAGCCATCCAGTGACGGCCTCAAGGCAATGATGGAAATTATCGGGTACAGATTCGAGGCTGCCCTCCATCTTCAGGATAAGCTGAGTGTCATCAGCGTACTGATGGCACACCAGCCCAAAACTACGTACCAGCTGGGCAAGTGGTCGCATATAGATGTTAAATAGGGGGGGGGGGACAATAGCCCTCTGAGGAACCCCGCAAAGAAGCGGGGAACCCCCGGAGACATCCTTGCCCCTCCTCACTCGCTGTAGCCGGTTCCGGAGGAAGGAGGTCACCCAATTAAGGGCTGTCCCCCTAACTCTGGCCCTAGTAAGGCGGTGAGTCAATAGATCATAATCGACTGTATCAAACGCTGCCATGAGGTCCAATAACACGAGCAGTGCCAATTCGCCCTGATCCAGCTGGCAACGCAACTCATCCGAGATGGAAACCAGAACCGTCTCCGTCCCATGCCCCGGACGAAAGCCGGACTGGAAGATATAAGACTCATCATACAAATTGAATATTCTTTTTCTGAAATTATTGGGACCAAACGTTTCTTAAGTTCAGATTCTGGATTTTGGAATACTTGCATATACATAATGAGTTATCATGAAGATGTAACCATATTATCTAAATACCTAATAAATTTATGTTTCATATATACCATATACACATAGTCTAATTTAATACACAACAGTTTCAATAATGTTGTGCATGATGTAAAGTTTTTGTTTATTAAACCATTAGGAAACAAAGGTGTCCCTAGCCAAGCCTGTGGATAATTGGACATGCTTCCAAACTGGTTCCAAGCTGTAGTAGAGTGTCAGTGCAGATATGTCCATAGAGAGGCCCACCAACACTTCTAGAACAAATATATTTTGAAACATGGGTAGATGTATTGAGTCTGTGCATAAGGAGGCCATATTGTATATCAAACTCTCTTCTAATGTGCTCATCAGAATAAAGAGGTTGTGTGTGTTTAACCACTACATAAGTTTAAAAGTTACATTTCCAGTGAGCTGTTGTGATTAGATCTCTAAGGCAACTGCAAAATTTAGATTGTAAGGCTGAGGAAAAATTTGTGTCTTGTAAGATTTTCTAAGAGATTTTTTGGCTAAAGAAGCAAGTTATAAATATGACAAATAAAAAAGGCATGTTACATCAAAAAGCCACTGGAATACCACATCTACTCCAGCGTAAGCAAGCGAAATGGAATTTTAAGGGCCTCAGATGTACATTTGGATGCAGATTTAAACATATATTCCACTAAAGGTTAAGGGAAAAAGTGACCCATTAGATGATCAGATCTGAAAACACGTTTTGGGGAAACAATTTGTGTTGTCAGTCATGAACGAGTGGTCCCTTCTATAAAGGTGTATTCTTTGATTAAGGTGATTAACCAAAACTCCTTCTGATGTATATTTTTAAGCAGCTAAATTAAAGGCAGTTGGTGGCACTGATCTTACCATACCAAGAAAGGGAGGTTTAAGAAGAAAGTAATTTCATAGAAATGTAAATCTGCTATGGCCTATATGGGATGTGTGAGTGAAATATTCGTGTAAATATTGCCTTGTGGTTATAAGCTCATAAATCATATACAGTATCTTATTCTAAAAATCTAATTGTTGTAATCTTAAGAAATAAGTTTCAGGTGCATGTCCAATAAAGAGTGTGTTCTATAAGGGTAGAGATATACGACGATTATATAAATATAACTGTACCTACCTGCCTATAGAAATACATCTATCTATATCTACAACTTTTCAAAATCTGTTGAAAACTTTCTTATGTGTATTATTTACTATTATTTATTACCTAATTTAGTTATCTAAATGATGTTTTAATTTACAATCAGTAACATGCAACCAACAGAGAGATGATAATTGATAGCTGATAGATAGACAGATTTTTGCCCACGTGTAAGAATGTGTCTACAAACCCTGCAGTTTATTCAATTTGTCTGCTTTTAAAAGGGACAGTCATTTTCAATTTAGAAAATGAGGGCTTGGGGTAACCAGATGTAGTTAAATGACAGCCAATTAGATTTGAACATTGGGCCATTACCTTTTTCATATGTAAACCATGACAGTTACTGATTTGTTCTGTGACTGTGGGCTAACTGGATTCACAGAAGGAGAGCCTGTGACACCTCTGCCGTCCTGCAATAAGTCACCTCGCCTTATTACTTGTACTGCAAGGCACAGTCATCTGCATCAGACCTGAACTATGTGCTTGGATGGGTTTGATTTAACCAGTCTGCAATACAACAATATATTTCTAGAGTTTCCCCTCTACAGATTCTGGAATGTATAAACTGTTTTCCTGTAAATATTCTACTCACCATTCCTCAGAGAGTTAGAAAGGGTATAAACCAAAAAAAATTAATCAGAGAATGACAGAAAGGTTTTGTTTTTGTGAGAGAAAATTTGCTTAGGTCATACTTTAGGCTTATAATATACACAGCAAAAGCAGACTTTTAAGTGCCTGTTTCCCAACTGAATGAGGGACTGTGTTCATGCAAGCAGATATTTCATGTGTGATCTCCAAGTTCAGTTTGCCATGTAGGCTTCATATACATAAACCACATTGAAATATCATGATTATAATCTATCAGTTATGGCTTTTCTTTTTTTTCTTTTTGCATGAGACTTGTCTTCATCCACTTTAGCTAACAGATTATATGGAAAATATATTGCCTGGTTGTATGTCCACATCAATGAGGGCCTTTCCACACTGGCCCAAAATGTGAGATAAGCCAGCATTAAAAATGGTCACATGTGGGTGCAAAAGCCCATCCCATTGGCAGGGAACCAGTTATACAGGCCAGCCATGCCAAAGTATGGATATATCATGAGAAAACACCCACTCATGCTAAAGCATGTTGGAAAAAAATAGGAACAAGAGGTTAGGAAGCTACCAAAAACAGCCAAAGGGCAGATAACTACTGGAACAGATAATGTATTACTGTCATGCCCCCACAGAGACCTCTACTATTTTCCCTAAGTTGGACTTCCCTTACTTAGATGGCTCTCTTTTAATGTATAGATCAGTGGTTCCCAACCTTTTTTTGATCAGGGATCACTTGAGCAGGGAACCCCCGAACCAGGGACCACTTTCCAACCAAAAGGGTTATGAATCAGTTTTCGGTTAACTTTGCTTTGGTTATTTGGAGTGCTGATTCAGAAAATTGCATTGGATAGACCACATCAGCTCTAGTTTCTGATACAGAACATAAGCCATCCAGTAGTTGCCATCTGCTCACCCACAGAAAACCATATTTAATAAGCCTCAACACTATAAGAGGGTTTTGCGAGACCAGTCACTCCCGTTGCAACAATGTAGTAAGGGTGAGGTTGTGAACCATATTTTAGTTCTTGTGGACCACTGATGGTCCATGGACTACAGGTTGGAAAACACTGGTATAGATTATGGGTAGGTTACATAGTTAGTGCTTTCACTTTCACAGTATTCCTAAAGCTTGGACAAAGAAGAGACACAGAAGAAGACAAAAGCAAGCAGGGATGACAGTTAAGTCAAGCCTTCAACCTTTTTCTACAAACTTTAGTTGCTGGCCCTAAGAAGAGTTAGAATTTGGTGAGGTTTGTGGCACCTTCCAAAGATAACTCATGGGCACAGAACAATTGCTACTATTAGTTTCCCTTTTTCCCCTTCCTCTTCTGCCTCCAGTGCTCTGGTGCACATCTTAGCTTTAGAATACTGGAATGTCTATGGTTAATGTACAGGTAGTCCCCAAGTTATGAACAAAATAGGTCCTGTAGGTTTATTCTTAAGTTGAATTTGTATGGAAGTTGGAACAGGTACTTTTAAAAGTGTAATTCCAGATCTATCTATCTATCTATCTATCATCTATCTATCATCTCTGGATAGCACAGGGAAGGGTTAACACTCCTGTGGTTTTTGTTTTGCTTTCTATCTATGCCCATCTTCAGAAGATTTCACCCCAATTTCTGTCCGTGTTATAATTAAATTTTGAGAAATTTGGCTTGTTGTGGAAACAAGGATTAGTCATAAAGCTTCAGTGGTGACACCCTTTCTCCATGAATTAAGTGAACTTCACTTCCAGGTTTTTATCACTTCCTGTTGTCTCACCCTGGTTTGTAACTATGAGTCATTTTAAAGCTAGATGTATATAACTTGGGGACTGTCTGTAATCACTTTCCTGGCCTTGAGCCTGTTCCAGACATTTTCACAGCAAAACTGGTTTCTCCCAAACCAGTTATACACTGACCTAAGTATTCAGCATAGAAGTGCCCAAGGAGATTCTAATTCATACTTCAAATCAACTTGAGAGCAGTAGGAACAAGAAAGGGCAGTACGAAATTTCATTTGTATTTGTTCACAACAACTAAGTTTACCAGGATTGTGCCTACTGTGTCTGTTACCACTAGGTGTTCAATTTCACTGTCGATTCTTCAATTAGTGTCTTTTTCTTGTAGAACTCAGTCTTTTTACTTTTTTATCTTTTTCCCTTTTCAACAGTTTGATCTAATAAATAATGATAATAATACATAAAACTTCAGAGACTGAAAAGGAATCTTGAAAAATGTCATCTTTGCTAACATATCTTTTGAACAGAGACTGTGGCTGAATGCTGATTCACAGGGATAATAAAAGGATTTCACTGACACTGCAGTTTAAGTGCCTTGTCCTTAACTGAACTTCCCAAACTATTCAAAACAAAGGGTTTTTTTAACTTCTCTGAATTCTATACTATACTAAGTTATAATTCTATGTTTCACAAAACCTAAGTTGAATATAATAATGTATGTTTTGGCATGAAAAACATGCAAAATGGCTATTTGTTTGTGAAAAATCAGTTGTGGTTCCCAACCTTGCTCCCCTAGATATTTGGAACTTCAGGTTTCAGAAGCCCCAACTAGCTTGGCCAACTGTCTGGAACTTTGGGAACTGAGATCCAAAACACCTGAGGACCAAAGGCTGGGAACCACTGATGCACAGCCTCTATATCCAGAATTCATCTAAAAAGCTTTCAGAAATTCCCCCGAGATGAGCACCACCCCTCAGAGCCTGAAGGGGAAGCCATTACCTTTATCTGTGTTTTATTGTTCCTTGGCATTGAATGTTTGACTTTGTGTTTGCATATGCTGGAATCTACCTTGAGTCCCCTTGGGGAGATAGGGTAGAATACAAATAAAATATTGTTGTTGTTAGGCTCAATTCCAGAAGATCCTCCTGCTATATGTTGTTATGTCTTGTACGTCAAAAGGCAGGGATTGTCTGCTGTATGTGTTCTGTGATCAGCACTGAGTTCCCTTCAGAATATAAATAAAGTGTATTAACATTATTATTATTATGTACTTAACAGAACAATAAAATACAACAGGTGTACAGTATGAAAGGGAGTTGCACCAAACGAAAAAGAGCAATAGCATGTGAAGGAAAGAAAAAAAAGAAAATTGGGCACAAATCATAGGAAGAATGATAATAAGGTGCATGGCAACAGCAAAATATCCTTAGCAGCATATGTAGGCATAAGGAGACAACAGGGGCTTTTAGTAACCTATGGCTCATTATAATAGATTAGACATATAACACTAGGCCAAGGGTTACTATGCTAATGAAGCAGAAATAATCAAATAAAAGGCTATCATGAAATGTTATTCAATTGTACATGTGTTAAGAAATGTGATCTTTTTTCCCCAAATAACTTTACTAAACATTTACTAGCAGTATCAGGGTGGGGAGGTCAAGGGAAGGAAAAGGAAAATTTTGGTGATAGTAGATTAAGATTAGTTATTGTTAGTTTCATCTTTATAAATATCTAATATGTGACAGAGAGAAGGCAAGGGTTGTTGAGGTATGGGGAATTCTTTTACAAAATTATTGTTACAACTAAATCTTTGTCTCTATTTCTTTAGCACATATTTTATAAAATATTGAGGATTCTAACCATTTTAATTTTAAGCCCATTGGTTGAATCTCCTTATGTCTTCTCACATTGTCTCCTGTTCTTCATATATTCTTTCTAGTTCTTCTTCAATGGAAATTGATCTTAATTTTTCATAACATATTATTTCACATTAAGTCTTTTCTTAAATTATTTATTATTGATACCTACAAAGAAAGTTCTACAATTTTCATTTAAATTGTTAATAGGTTAGTAATTATATATATTTTTTATCATCATCATGCGTTCTCTCTTTCTATTACATCAAATATATTTTCCACCTACAACTCTTGGGTTCAAAAATTCTTCTGATTTAACCACAATCATTCAGTATGGTGTACTGTATATACTTGAGTATAAGCCAAGTTTTTCAGCCCTTTTTTAGGCTGAAAAAGCCCCCCTCAGCTTCTACTCGAGTCAAGGTTATTTATAATTTTACTCTGTTTTCATTATTATTTGTATTACATTTATTAATTTACTCTTATTATTATTACAGTTAAATTATTTGATCTATTATGTTTATTACTTTTATTATTTTACTCTATTATTATTTTTACATTTATTATTTTCCTATATCTAATATTCCTATTATTGCATTTATTATTTTACTCTATTATTATTATTTATTGGTATCTATTTTTATTTTGAAATTTATCACTAGCTGCTTATTCTCAAGTCATTACATTTTCCCAGTCTTTTGTGGTAAAATTAGGTGCTTCGGCTTATATTCAGGTCGGCTTATGCTCTAGTATATACAGCAGTCCATTGTTAAGAACATTCCCTGATAACCCCTGAAGGCCAGATCTCCCCAACTTCTCTTTCTCAAAGTTTTGTGAGCCCATCTAGACTTCTTTTATCTCAATCTGTCTCTCACATTCACTCTCTATTTTATTAATTAGTGACGTGTTTGCGATGAATTTTAAATGACCTGTTAATCACCAAAAATAGAAATGTTTTCTTTTGTTCAGTGTGCCTGTTTTGTGGATTAGGCAGTAAATAAAGATGTGCATATTTCTCCATTTGGGATGTTTATTACTGGCACAAAACACACCAGGATACTGAATGCCAGTTTTTCTTGATAACAAAACTGACAAAGATCAGAAATAGATCCCACTTTCCCTCCATGCTTATCCAGACTTTTCTGCATTGACTATGCCCCCTCTAGCTTTTCTTTTTTGATAGATAAGCAATGTCACGGTTACAGTACTATGTTACATCCAGATTATATTTATATATATTGTAACCTATAGAGCACATTACTGAAATAAAGTAATGACATTTTGCATTATCCAGTAAAAGTAACATTCATATACTTATTGATTTCAGTGTGAATGCTTAGCACTTGCATTGGCATCCCACACTGTCATTTCTCTTACAAATCTGATTTCATAACTGAAAGGGATTATTGATCTTGCTCTCTATAGAGTTACCTTTATTTCAGTATTCCTAAAGCTTGGACAATTATTTGCTCCAGATAATTTAAAAGAACCAGTTAAACAGGCAAAGGCCACTTTTGGTAACAATAGCTCCCGTATCTCCTCAAAGCCTGCATCACAGGGCTTGAAGTGCAGGGTTTTTTTTGGATGGCAAGAAAAACTGCAGGTGATGGGAAGAAAAAAGAAACTCCTACTATTCCAGAAGATGGCAGACAGTCCTGCAGAAAGACTTTGAACTTCATCAGACCAATGTTTCATCCCCATCCTAATTGCTTATTGACTTTTGGTGTGTGCTTTCAATTTATTTATGTTGTGATGATGCACCCTGAAACAATAATGCACAACACATGACATTTGATGGCATAAGGGCTACCTTATTTGACTTATTAACTGTTGAACCCTAGCACCAAGACACTCCTTTACCCAGCACCACACCAGAGTCCATTGATCCAGTAATAAAATGTTTCTTGAAAAAAGTTTATAAAAAGGGGGAAAGGGCAGATCTAAAAGAGGCAGTCAAGATATGAAATGCAATACACAAAATAAGCCAAAGTTCAGTGACAGTTTTCCAAAACTTCCAAGGCAAACCCCAAAATGAAGGAATTCAAAAACACAGAATTAATCCAAGGTATTTCCAGGAACATGAACACAGGAACCTCTCCAAGGTAAAGTCTCCAAAGGTACACATGCATAGACAGAAACATGAGTGAGGAATCTTGACAATACAGAAACCAGGAACTTGGAAACATGAACTGGAGACCGATCCCTATTAGCAATGGTGTCTCCTCTGGGATGCTTGAAACCAAACCATTTAATTTAAGGCTGTCCAGACAAATTTGATACAAAATGGAATTAAATTGATAAAGAGATCTCCTAAACTATATGGGATAATTATGGATTAGGACACGATAAAGGACAAATGTGGTCAATGTAACTGGCTCCTTTGGAATGGAAGAATTAATAGGGCATAAATTGTTTTTGAATAAAAAAGAATTTTTCACCAGAAATTAGACAAGAACGAAAACAGCAAAGATTGGGGGGGGGGGAAGAATTATAAAATACATTATCGTTGCCACCCAAGCAACTGTGGCCTTGGGGTGGAAAAACCACAGGAAATTGGACGTTAAAAATGGTATGGATACCTAGCAGACATTATGCTCCAGGACCACATCCTTGAAAGAATAGCCAAATTCATGCCAAATCAAGAATTGGGTTCAGAAATGGGGAAGATTGGTAGATAAAGTCAGAGGAAAAGAAAAATGTAAAGAACTGACCCATTCTCTTTCTACGATTGTTCAATTAAAATAATATTTGAATGAAGGCAAGTACTGTTCCCAGAGGATGGGGGAGGGGTGTAAAATTGAGTGGGAGATAAAGGTGGAATAGGCAAGGATAAGAACACTAAGAAAATATTTGATATGTATTTTGAAATTGTGATGGATTGTGATATTATTCAACCTATGTCTACAATAAAAAAACATTTTTTAAAAAAATCTCAGCTTTATGGACTTCATTCAATGCTTGGCTCTTGTCTCTCTCAGATATATTCTTTCAGGCCCCTTTTCTCTTCCTCTACTGATTGTTTGACTTAGAACAGTCATCTTCCTCCTTCAGACCTTGCTAGGTACAATCTGCCCATGTCACTTCTTGGGTGCAGTTCTCAAGTTATGGTCATGATTTTTCATGTTTTTCTGTCCAGGTTGTTCAATACGGCTTGTGTCCAATTAATTATGCCTGCAGTGTAGTGTACTACAGGCACAGACCACATACTGATTGCCTTTATTGTATTCCTCAATTGAGATTTGATTTCAAGATTTTTCTGACCCTTCTAAGACATTTCTTCCCAATTGTACTTTGACTTCTGCATGCTTGATGTTATGTGCTTGCATGTTTATAGTTTTCATTCACTGGTAAGCTCTTTATTTCCATGCCATTTGACATAATAATTATTGTTATTATTATTATGTTTATTATTTTGTTTATTATGTTTATTTATATCCCACTTTTTCTCTCCGTTAGGAGACTCAAAACAGCTAACATTCATCACCCAGAGTAGTGAGAAAGGGCCAGTTAGAATAACCACCTACTTCTTCCTTATCAAGTGTTTTGAACTGCTTCTCTTTTTCCTTCCTTCAGCAGGCAATTATTTTTTTTAAAAAAAAATGTGTTTATTGCTTTTTTGAAATAAGAATTGTGGTACATAAGGTAACATAACATAGCATAACAAAGTAATCTTGCATATTCAGGAAAGAGGGGGGATGGCTGAAGTTAGGAGGAGAAGGAGGTGAGTGAAAAAATTAGAAGGGAAAGAAGGAAAGAAAGAAAAAGAAAGAAAAGGTGAAAAAGAATATATATATATACATGTTGACTTCCATTCGTCTTCTTTGTGGATTAGTTATTTTCTTAGTCAGTTTAATTTCAATTTGTTTTTCTCTTTTTATTTTTAGTCTATTTAATCAGTTCTGTTTGTATTCTTCTATTAGACTCCAGTTTGTTTGTTTTCTTAGTTTTCCAATATTTCTTCTTAATAAAAAAGTTAGTCTATCCATGTCTTTTACTTCATAATGTTTGTCTATCCATTGTTCTGTTTGGGGTAATTGGTCTGTTTTCCAGTATCTAGCATATACTATTATTGCAGCTGTTGACATACGTAAACAATACGTCCTCATTTTTGTGAAGTATCAAGTCTTTATCGGTTAACCCTAAGAGGTAATATTCGGGTTTCATCTGGGAATGTAGCACAGCAGTTCTCGTTTGTGCCTGGAGGGCAGGGGTCAGGACCTGGGGTCCCATTAGCATTAGAACCAGCAGTGCCAGAACATGATTCAGAGGATGAGCTAGATGACTGGGGTGAAGGGCAGCTTTCCCCTGATGGGCCTCTTTCACCCACAGAGAGCTTGGCATGGGAGGAAATGTTGTTTGGCCCTAGCGAAGACATAGATAACCAGGTGCAGATGGACAGCGATTCTGGCAGCTATGAACACCCGGGAGGAAGAAATTCTCAGGAGCCTCCAGGGGAAAACATGGAAGAAAGCGCATGGGAAATGGCTAGGGAGGAGAGCTCTCAGGGAGATAGGAACACAGCTGCGGAGAGACAAGGTCGAACCTTTGATAGGAGACGGAACATCGAGTCTAGCAGAAGGGAATGGTCTAAGAGCATAGACTGGCCGAGGTCCTTGAGCAGCGATTGGAGACGAAGAAGCCTAGAGCGTCGGGGACCTCGGCCGAGGGATTAAGTATAGGATCCGTGGGAACGAATCCTCAGTGCTCCGGCCACGTCTTTCCTGAATAGGCGTGAAGCGGAGTGGGACCTCGAAGCTAAGCTAGCCCATGGTCATCAAGCCTTGCCTTGCCTTGCCCTGTCTTGTTCCTGATCCGCATGGTTGTGCGGAGCCTTGCCTTGTTTCCTGATCCGCACGGTTGTGTGGAGCCTTGCTGAACTTTTAGCCTATTTGCCACGGTTTTTGGACATTGTTACTTCAAGCCTTTTTGGATTGTTTCACTATTCTCATGGACAATATCTTTGAACTGTTTTTATATTCAATAAAGTAGTTAGCCTTCAGTCTGTCTCTGTGTGTGTGATTAAGGGGCCGGTCAGTCCGTGCATCGTGACAGGGAATTTTTTTAAAAAAATATGGTTTGAGTTACCTTGTGTATATTTCTCCAAAAATTTGTAACCATTGGGCAGGACCACCACATATGGAAAAACCTCCCTTCATGTAGATGGCATTTCCAACAATTTGACTGAGTATTACTGTACATTATACCTATTTTTGTGGTGAGATGTACCATCTGTGGAACATCTTCAACCAGTTTTGTTTAAGATCTGTTGTGTAGGTATACTTTAGTTTTTTATTCCAAATTGTTTGCCATTCTTGTAATTTGATTTGTCTTCCTATGTCTTTGGCCCAGTTTATCATGCAGTTTTTAATTTCTTCCGTTTCGGTTGCCCAATCCAGTAGTTTATTGTTAAATTTTGGTATGGTTTTTTTCTTTAATCAGCAGGCAATTATTTACATTATACGTGAAGAAAGAGGTACACGTCATCACTAAAGAGAAAAAGGTGTAATGGTTATAGTAAGGGTTGGAACTTGATGGCACTTTAGAGATCACTGTATTGCTACACCCAGCAGCCCTTGCCTATCATTTCAAAATTTATTATAATTTTTAAAACAATTCTTTATATTCCTTTATATGTGCTTTTACCCATACATTTTAAAGAGATCCTTCTTTTAAAGGATAACGGCATGCCCCTCAATAAGTAAAAGAAACATAGTAGATAGACAAGAACATTTACTCCAATGCTATTGGCACAGGTCTATAGTTTTTTCTCTAATCCTGCAAATCAATTTCATAGGCTATAATCTAAAAACGCAGACTGTTTGTGCTTTTAAAATGTTCCAGTAGGAAACGAATGAGAACAATGTTGGAACTGCAAACAAATCAATTGGACTGTATTAAAGCTAAACACATGATGCCAAAGAGGAATGTAGAGACAGGAACCAGAACAAAGATTACCATGGGGTCTAGACATCTACAATGATTAATTGTCACTCTGATCCAAGAAAGAAAAGCACAAAACAAAACAGCTTTTCCTTCCTGGACTGGACCATCAAAAGCAAAATGAGATCACATTATCTCCATCACCAAGCATGAAGGAGATAGAAAAATGGATATTAAACATCTCTGGCTTGTAGAGAACTAGAGATCTGTCATTCAGCAAGCAGTATACATTTTTAAAAGCAATAAACAACAGAATGTCAAGTCTGTGGTAGTTTGCCCAGTGACAGCCACCAAATCCTCTCAACACTTAGCATTGTTTATTTCCTATACATTGCACAAATACATAACTTATCGAGACAAAAGGAGTCTGTAATAGGGTTCTAATTATGACACAACTCACTCATTGTGGTTTTCTATTATACATACAGAGTATTTATACAGTTTTTGACCATTAACACATGGTCATCAACCTGTTTCTTGGAGAGTAATTGATTATTTTCTAGACAAATTTCACCTCTGTACTGTAGGTGCTAAAACAAATTATGCTAGCAGCACCACATGATAAAAGAGCCTATTAGTATTAAAAATTTATTTGGCAGCTATAGCTATGAAGACTTGGTCATGCGAGTATTAGCATGTCAGCTGGGAGCAATGCATCAGATTTATTTAAGATTATTTGTTAGTTACCAGGTCCACATAATAAGAAAAATGGGTGTCTCTTTAATCTTTTCTTCCTCCCTAAAGTTGCTTTGACACCTGGTGAGACATTTTATGAGCTCTCACAACCCTAGTTTTGTCAGAAACAACATATTTCTCCTAAGCCGTCAGATGTTTCCAGCCCTTGCTGGAACCTTTTGCATAGATAATGAACATCAATTTGCTTAGCTTCCTGCCAAAAGGGTACAACATTTACAGTAATGAAGCCCTATTATTGAAGTCATTGTTCACTAGAAAACACTAAGCAGTGCTTAGGAGGGTGCTGAGCTCCTTGGAGGATTATACCATCCACTATGATCAGCTAGCATGTCTTGTCTAACCAGCCTTAATTTCTTTTGCAGTTTATAAACTGTATGTTTTTCCTGCCTATGTTTTTGAATGATTGGAACAATATCATTTATTCAACATTTGCAGATATTAATCAGAATGAGGAAACAGCAAAGGACATAGATAAAAATCACTCAGCTTCTATGCTTCTCCTTATCTGCGCCCGTACCTTGGGAAGTCTGACTTGGCCACGGTAGTCCATGCTCTGGTTACATCCCGTATAGATTACTGCAACGCTCTCTACGTGGGGCTGCCTTTGAAGACTGTTCGGAAGCTTCAATTGATCCAACGGACAGCAGCCAGGTTGATAAAAGGAGCGGCACTCGGGGAGCGTACAACTCCCCTGTTGTGCCAGCTGCACTGACTACCAGTTTGCTACCGGGCACAATTCATAGTGCTGGTTTTAAAGCTCTAAATGGCTCTGGTCCAACTTACTTGTCCGAACTCATCTCTCTCTATGAACCATCAAGATGCTTAAGATCATCTGGAGAGACCCTGCTCTTGGTCCTGCCTGCTTTGCAGGCACGCCTGGCAGGGACGAGAGACAGGGCCTTCTCAGTGGTGGCTCCTCGGCTTTGGAACTCCCTTCCTAGTGACATCAGATTGGCCCCCTCCCTCCTGACATTTCGTAAGAAAGTCAAGACTTGGATTTTCGAGCAAACATTCGCAGACAAACTTTAATCGAGATCAAGGATTAGTATGACGACGAAAGATTGTGGAGCTGAGATTTGTATTTTGTAGTTTTTAACTGTTAATTTTATATGTTTTTATATGACTGTTTTTATCTTGTGATGTATTGTATATGGACACTTGTTGCCGCTTGTTCACCGCCTTGAGTCGCCTTCAGGCTGAGAGAGGTAGTATAGAAGCATGGCAAATAATAAATCTCTTCTGCACCCTTGGCCTTCTCTCTTATTTAACCATCTTGCCTATTAGCTGATTGGGAATGTTTTTCTTCCCTATCTCCTTACCAGGTTTATATCACCAATCCAGGGATATTTAGAAGAGAGTAGAAAAGAGAGAGATGGGAGAGCATTGGTATTCCCAAATATCCATTTATCCTCTTCCTCTCCACCACTGAACTTCCAGCCATCTAAGCCCTGCCCCAGAAGTTATGAATGAAGAAGTTATGCCAGAAGTTATGAACGGGGAAGAACAGACATGCTAGGAGAGGTTGCAGCAACCTCCTTTTTCATGAATTTACTAGGGCTTCCTCTCAATGAGAAGAAAACCACACAAATTACTTATTGTTTCCTTTTGAGAAAAAAATTAGCAAGGAATTGTGTTACCAATTCTTCAGGCCACTCCACTTCCTTGCTGTCTTCTCTTTTTGTCAAGTGATGGCCAACATTGTGCGAATATTGACCATTCTTAGCAGGGCCGTCGCCAGGATTTTGATTCGGGGCTGAGTTTGGTTCGGGGGGCTGAGACTGGGTGGAAGAGGGTCTACCCTAGCAAACCTTTTGTATTGTTATCCCAATAACCTCATTAATGTGGGATATAATGAGCATGGTGATCAGATCATGATATGAATAAACATAAGAGTTTAAATAATGTACCAGTAAGGCCTTTTCGCGGACCACCCTGAGAATTTCGGGGGGGAAGCCCCTTAGCACCCCCCGGCTACATGCCTGATTCTTAGCATTCATTGTGTCATATCTCACTACCTTAGATTTGCAGATGGAGAGCTATATCTCACTACTATCACTAAAACTTTGAATGCAGGCACTTCTCTCTTCCTGTGCAATGTTGCAGTGACTTCCTTGGCTGCAAAACCACAGAAAACTATGACAGCTATTCTGAAACAGAGTTCAACGTTGGCAAAAGAGATAGTAGCCACATAATGTTTGTATTGATTTTGTCAATATTTGCAGGTGGTAGTCTGCATACTTTCTAATATTTCACAGATAAAACCCAAGACATGTGTGGCCAAGCAAAATCAGAGTGTGATTAAAATGCTAGAAGTTATGAATGAGAAAGAACACTAGGAGAGGCTACAGCAATATGCTTTTGCCTGAATTTACTAGGACTTTCTTTTAATGGGAAGAAAACAACACAAATTACTTTTTACTTCCTTTTGAGAACAGAATTAGCAAGGAATTACAGCTCTAATTTGCCAGGGCAGCAAAGGTTTACTCCTAGAGGGGGAAAAACAATTCAAAACAAATGATTAGAGGCAGTTCTGAATCACCTAAGAGGTCCATGGTGAAAATGGAGATAATATTTGGATAAGATAATCTGGAGGAAAGGGGTATAACAGTATATAAGGAGGCAGTAGATTTATACTTTGGAAAATGTAAAAACAGATATTTTAACAGTGATTAGTCTCATGGACTTCAGCCTGGATCCCTTTCAGCTGTTGCCTTTAGCCAATACAGCTCCTTCGGTTTGATCCAGTATCTGTAACAGCAAGGGCCCAGCCATCATGGATTACCATCCAAAAAGGGACCACATGGCAGCCAATCATGGCCCCTCTTCCCTTATTTGGCATTGCAGTTGAATATTTTTGATTTTCCTTGATTTTCCTGATTCTTTTTATTTAGTGGGACTGACTGGGAGTTGGGGACCTGAGCAACTGTGGGTGGTGTGCACATGCATACATTTGGGGGCTTGGAGAGTCACATTTTAGCCAGCTGCGCTACCAGGACTGTGGCGCAGCTGGCTGGGAGTCAGCTGCATTAAGATCACTACTGACCAAAAGGTCATGAGTTCAAAGCCAGCCCAGGTCAGAGTGAGCTCCCGACCAAAATTGTGTAGCTTGTTGTCGACCTTTGCAGCCCAAAGACAGTTGCATCTGTCAAGTAGGAAATTTAGGTACCACTTTGTAGGAAGGCTAATTTAACTGATTTATGAGGCTATCAAATCTCCAGGAAGTATGCAAAGAATGAGGAAGTGACAGCTCCCCTGGTGGCCAGAAGCTGGAATGTTAAATAGCCTCTGAATGTCTGTCTATATATGTTGTGTGTCTATGGAATTGAATGTTTTTTAATATCTTTATTAAAGAGTTTTTCCAGTATATACATAAAAGCAGCAGTACGAATAGAAAAAAAGATAAGGTAGAAATAGAAGTAGAGTGGGTTTTAAAGATATGGGGGTGATTTGGCATTGAATGTTTGCCATGTATAGGTAGGTACATTGTAATCCTCCCTGAGTCCCCTGCAGGGTGAGATGGGCAGAATATAAATATTGTAAATAAATAAATACATAATTTTTCTCCTTCCCTTCCTCTCCTTCAGAAAATATGTCTAAAAGATAATAATAATTATTAATAATAGTAATCCCAGCAAGCAAAAAGAGAAGCCTAACTCTCCTCTTGAGGAGAAAGTAGAAAAAGCTTTAAGGAAGAAAAACCCCTAGCAGAAAGGAGATTGCAGACAAAAGAGTGGCTTTTTAAGGTAGTCCAGGGAGGATAGCTCCATCGGGCTCCAATTCATTGCTATTCCTTGCCTGGGTCTCCTTAAAATGCTTTGGAAAGCTGTGTGGCATGGTGCTAGTTCTGGGAGGGAAAGAGTGTGCACCTGCCTCTCCTTAGAGTAGAAGCAGCTTTAAGAAGCATTAAACTTGGTCTCTACAAACTGAAGGGAAAGGATCCAGTGGTATCTTAATTTTGATGCTTTTATAAATCCAGTTCTTAATTAAGGATATGGAAGGGGAACCTTCCCCATAATGAGCTGGATAGGGTGCATTCTTAACCCCATTGCTGACACTCAGGCTTCCTTGAAGGGAAGAAAGGAAAGGCTCCTAGGAGAAAGGAAAGCCTTGTAAATTCCCAATTGCCAGCAATTGGCTGAAAAGAGCTCCTTTTTTTGGATGCAAAACAAAAATGCTCACTTGGCAGTGCACATGTTTTCGGGAGGCACGCAAAAATGGATATGGGGCTTCTGGTATCTGGCAAGCAGAAATGGATAGTGATTCACCCAAAATGCACAAGCCTACTGTCTCAAGTCCCTCAGTTAGGGCTCTTCCGCACAGCCCTGTATCTCAGAATATCAAGATAGAAAATCCTACAATATCTGCTTTGAACTGGGTTATCTGAGTCCACACTCAAATAATGTGGGAGTTTCTGCCTTGATATTCTGGGATATAGGGCTGTGTAGAAGGGCCCTAAGTCTACATGGTTATGTTTCCATTTGATTTGATAGTATTATTGTTATTTGTTATTATGGATCTGTTTTATTTTATAACAACCTATTGGAAATTGTTGGCTTTTCTAGGTACATCTTTTCTAGAAAAGGCTCGGCATCTGTTGCAAAGAGAGAGACTCTTTACCTGTGGAGTGAAAGCAAACATGTCACACAACTGTTTACAATACCTTTTGTTAAAATAGGCCCATCAGTTTTGCAGTGAGCTGAGAAAAGTGAAGTGCTGTCGCCTGAGCGAAGTATCATTGGCCCCAAAGTACAAGAGTCCTCAATTCAGCTCCAGTTCTTTTGAGATATTCTGGGAGCTGCAATGTTTATTTTGCCTAGCTTCCTATGTAATCTTTGAAAGTCTTTGGTTTTTATGTCCCAGAATATATGATCAGTAGCCATGCTGGCAAAGCTTCCATCATTAAAGTACAAAATAGTTGGAAAATCAAAGACTGAGAACCAGTTTTCATGCAGTATTATAATTTTGACACTTGTAGTTATTACATCGCCAATAGAGATGATGGCACCTTTCTATGTTATATCCCTCAGAGAAAAACAGTGGATAATTCAGAGAGGTATGATACTTAGAACTGATCAAATTTCCCCTAAGGAAAGAGGAATTGAGGATGAAATATATGTAATGTTGTAGTAATGACACCCATTCAGATTTTCTTTGGTCTTCAAATGAAATCCTTTCAAGGGACTATGAATTATTAAGAGCATTGTTTCAGTAGAACTAGGGATCACAAGTTCAAAGCCACGGACATCTTAACTGGCAATTCTTATGCCAACATCTGCCACCACTTCTCCACTGAACTTGCTTTTCCCTCTGAGTTTCTGAGTAATCTTGACAATAGCTGGAGCAGAAGAAGATTTCTTCATCATGAATTGCATGTGCTAGGGAGATACACCTCGCGCCATGAACAAAATACAAAGACAAGTGGTTGGATGAAAATGGCCACAATTCATTTATTGAAGACAGGAACAAAGGATTGGCGGCCATGCATGGGTCCTGGATCAGGGGTAGTACAGACCCACAAATGTCCAAAGGCGCTAGTAAGCCTGGGTGCGAGCGGCCCAGTGCCTGTCCTCCGAAACTCAGCACCCCAGGGGGCCAGGGCGTTATCCCCCCTTACAACCAAGGGGCGATAAGCCAGCCTGATCCAGGGGCCATGCCACACGCCAAACACAGAGTTGTGACAAAGAACGTAATAACGCATAACCATAACAAATGCAACAATTAAAATGAATAAATGAACAAAATGGAACACTAACCAGCAATGAATGATGTAGGGAGGGTGGGAGGAAAAACCGAAGTTGGCCTCTGTGAGGTGCAGGGTAAGTCCCGGGCAGCCTTAAATGAGCTGCCTGGGCGGAAGTGAGGGTCAGCCGGCTGATGACATGGGGCGGGGTCAGCCCCATCATTGGCCGGCTGGCTTTGGTGGCAGGAAACCTTCCCGCCACCCCAGGGACTTCTGGGAGGAAGAGGCCCCTTCCTGCTCATTAAGATGGCGACAAGGACAACCCCGCCCCGCAACCTGCTCGGCCGGTAAGTCGGCCAAGCCAATTAGCTCTGTTGCTGTCTGCTGTATTTTGTGTGGCTTGACATTGAGTACTCAAGACCCATATGGTTTAATGAAATATCTTTTCTTATTTATGTATTTATTATTCGGGCTTCTATGCCGCCGACTCCCTGAGGCTCGCGGCGGCTTACAGGAGCCGAAGGGCACAGTAAAATACAGGCAATAAGCAGTTAAAAAACAATTAAAAACAACAGCAGTACAGTAATTAATAACACAGTTAAAACAATGAACAGCACATCATCCTCAGAAGAACGAATAGATGGCGGGGCATGGGCAGGACTTACTCACCAAAGGCCTGCTTAAACAGGTATGTTTTACAGGCCCGTCTAAACGGGAGCAAGTCCTTCATAGCCCGAGTTCCGGCCGGGAGGGCGTTCCACAGCGTAGGTGCTATGACAGAGAACGCCTCCGGGCGGGTAGCAGTCAGCCTTGCGAGTTTAGCTGAAGGTATCTCCAGGAGATTGGAGTCCTCAGACCGAAGTGATCTCGGAGGGCAATATGGGGTGAGACGGTCCTCAAATACGCTGGCCCCAGTCCGTGTAAGGCCTTAAAGGTGAGGACCAACACTTTGAAGGTGATCCGGTGCTCAGTTGGCAGCCAGTGCAGATCCTGCAAAACAGGTGTTATGTGGGCGCCAGCTGGCGTGCCAGACAGGAGCCGGGCGGCAGTGTTCTGCACTAGCCTGAGCTTCCGGGTCACCGACAGAGGAAGGCCAACGTAGAGCGCGTTGCAGTAATCCAGCCTTGAGATGACTGTGGCTTGGATCACCGTGGCCAGATCGTTCCGGAGAGATAGGGGCCAGCCTCCTTGCCTGTCGCAGATGAAAAAAAGCGATCTTGCTGACCGCAGAGACCTGGGCCTCCATGGTCAGCTGGGAGTCCAAATGGACCCCCAGGCTCTTTACGGAAGGCGATGGGCATAACACCGCACCGTCCAGGCTCGGAAGCTGGACATTAACATCACCCGGGCGACCCAGCCACAAGATCTCCGTCTTGAGTACTCAAGACCCATATGGTTTAATGAAATATCTTTTCTTGTTGAATATGGAAACTTTCTAACCACGGCTTTGCTCACGCAGTAATTTTCAAAGCAACATACATTTCAGACAGAAAGATAAGGCTGTCCCAATAAAAGATTAATTAAAAAGTCATCACAGCTAAGCTTCTCGGGAATAGCATTGCTATCCTCAGAGTTGGACAGCACACTTAATTCAATATGTACCATTGAGTGGTTTTCCCATATATAAGTGTCCTGTCCAGATAACATATGCCTTATTAACAAAAAAAATAATTCAAGGTGTATTTTTAATGTGTCCTGAAATGACATGGCTATTGAAAACTATTACTGCATATATCAGGTAGGAAATAGACAGATGAGGGAATCAAATACCTCAAAGGACAACTGTTGTACAACTGTTAGTCTTAAATAAATGTACAGGTCTGCTTCTGAAAATGTATTATAAGTGTCAAGAGAGCAGTAATTAAACTGTTCTCTCCAAGCTGTGTTGACTTGATAGTTCTTTCTTAGAGTGAATAGATGAGGCTGGAATGAGCCACTTGACATTTGAGAACCCTGCCTTTGGAATATACTTCTTTCTTGATTTCCATTTTCAGACCATCTTTTCTTTGCACCCCATTGAGCATTAGGTTAATGTCCATTTTTCACATAAAGGTGTCCTACAACTTACTTGTCAGAAAGTGATATATGCCACAAATATATAAAGGGTGGTCGTGAAGAGGGAGAGGCAGAGAGACAGAGACAGAGAGAGAGAGAGAGAGAGAGAGAGAGAGAGAGATGTTATTAATCAGTAATGGTAAGTATGATGATTTGCTGTGCCTACAGAAAAGAGATAGATGGAACACAGTGAAAACAGAACGTTTTGCAGTTTGTTATCCCCCAGTCCAATTGTTATAAACAACAAAGTATCTGTACGAGATTGTTGAGGCTAACCGAGCGGCTGAAAATGGCTTTGTACAGGATAAATATCAATAAAGGGTAGCCCCTCTCTGTTACCACTGTATACCATAGCTGATAATGAAATAAACATAGAGTATTTTTGATTAGAAAAAATGTCATTCCTATTCAAAGTAACTGGCCCTGTCTTATGAGTAAGATCTAAAGAAGACCTGAATAAAATTAGATCTTGTGTCGTTTTAGTTTTAAAGCTGCAATAACATGTTCTCATGTATCAGCATCAAGATACCTGTATGTACTACAAGGTTTGCTGTGAGACCACAAGCTGGTCTTCTGCCCTGGGAATATTATGGGGATACTGTTTGATTAAAGCTGTCAGAGTTTGGAAGTAAAGATTATACCTAGTGTGTTAAAATCACAGTTCATTACTGGCCTTTTGTTTTTAATATGAAGGCCAATTTTGCTGTCTTTGGCAGTAATAACATCATGACAGAAATTCACTAAAGCAATTATACCTCCATAACCTAGAACAGTATTTTTCAACCTTTTCTGAGCCGCGGCACATTTTTTACATTTACAAAATCCTGGGGCACACCACCCACCAAAATGACACAAAATGACACTCTAACACAGTAATACATATAGTTGATATGTTTTTAAATGTATTTATACACTCAGTGTGAAACCTGGGTCTGTTTCGATGAACACAACATATATATGACTTCCTCTCACATACTTATACATGGCTATCATGTCTTCTCTCAGCCTTCTCTTCTTCAGGCTAAACATGCCCAGCTCTTGAAGCCACTCCTCATAGGGCTTGTTCTCCAGACCCTTGTGAAATTTCACCCTGAGTGAAACTTGCTTCTAGTTAACTATGGATGTCATGGAGCTGTTATAAAAAGTTCCTTGTGGGGCGGGGGGCAACTCTTGAAAAATCCAGTAAAATAGTTATAAAAAAACATTTCCAAGTGGAGAGGCTCAATTTGTTTCTTGGAAACCTGTGAATGCTTCAGCCTCCCGATGCTCCCAGGTTCGCTCACTGCCCAATTAACCGACATGGAGCTTCTGGCTTTGGCTGTTCTCGCGATAAATCCAAGCCAACGCGAAAACGCCAATTCAATCACTTCTGCCCAGTGCTCTGCTTTTGCGGAAGGAGGAGGGAGGCAGCGAAAGAAGCCACACAGATCTATGAAACGTATGGGAGCATTGGGAGGCTGAAGCAGCCCTGAGTGGGAGCTGGAGCCATGCTGAGTCGAGGCTCCTGAAGGCTTCCTCAAGGTGGGCCTGGCCCTGGCATTTGGCGGAGCCCTTCCTTTGCCTCGGGGAGGATCTTTGGGGAGGGGAAGAGGGAGAAAGAGCTGCTAGAAGGGGGAAGAGTGCCAATTTCCCACAGCACACCTGATGATCGCTCACGGCACACTAGTGTGTCGCGGCACACTGGTTGGGAAACACTGACCTAGAGCTATGCATTTGTGACCGATTCATATTCTCAATATCTATATAACCCCTAGTTTAGGGGATACATAGGGAGTATTGGAGTGCCCCATCATAACTTATCAGGGATTTTTTTTATTGGCAAGCAGCAGAGTCATTATCCCATGCAATCATCCTTGTATTTCTAGTGTTAGAAGGAAATAGACATATCTATTGAAAAATGATTGGCTAAGCAGAAGTTGAGTAAGAAAACATGTAAGACTTCTACTTTTTACTGGGGCCTAGTGTAAGCAGAGTCCTCCCTTTTCTCCCTCTTCTTTCTCCCATCAGGGCTCTTTAAGAACAAATACAACAGGCACTGGATATGTGACTAGCCTGCTATCCCTAAAGGTGAACATGTGTGATTCATATTATTTTAATTTATTAAACTACATTTTAATGTATTTACTATGAGATGCTATTGTATAAAGTACCATACAAATATTTTAATAAAAAATAAATGACAAATAAAGTATAGCAAAACATTGCTGATATATTGTCAACTAAAAACACTCCTTTGTGAAGTCCTAGATTTTGGCATAGTTAGTTACAGCATTATTCACATAGTCACATAAATGTATAACATCTCAGAGATTATGCTCACATATGAATTCAAGGAAAGCAATCTTCATTTTTCAGCATGCAAACAATTGAGAATTCAAACACTGAATGGATACACTACACTTGAAAAGACAGACATCATGAGAAAAATATTCTATGAAGGAAAGAATGCCATTCATATGGCTGAGAAAATAGAAAGAATGAAAATTATTCCCTCGTTTCAACTTTTTTAAATGGTTCTCTCTTTTCAGATATATAGATATTTTACACTTCTAGAGTATCAATTTTGAAATAATGGAATTGAAAATCTCCTTTGCTAATTCTAATTTTTCCATTCCTTAGATTAAATACAAAAATAAGTATTATAAGTATACTGTGTCTGAGAGCAACAACAGCAAAATGATAATAACACACAGCCTTATGAGAGAAAGTAAAACGATCCATTTTCTTCTCTTTCAACCATGTTGCTTTTTAAAGCATGTCTATGGTTGTGCCAAAGCATTTACAAGGACAAAATGAACTTGAAAACAGCTTATGTCAAGGTCTCCTTCTCACTCCAGTACTTAGGAAATGTGGTAGATATAAAACAAAGAAAAACAGAGTTGATTTAAAACACTTCTCTGATTGATTGTTTTAATGACTTGAATCACTAGTGAGAAAAATTCTATGTACCCAGCATTTTAATAGAGTGCATTATTGTTTAATATAATAGTAATACTATTCAGAGAATTTGAAATCATTAGAAAGTAGGTATATCCACCATGGCACTACCTTTTTGTAGCCAAGAGGTTATGCTGACAGTAGCCATGCTGTTGGTCAAGTCTGCCATGTAAGTCAGGCTTTTGTAGAAGAGTCAGATTAAATGTGCCAAACAGTTACTGGGCAGCAGCAGTAGTGGGAGTGGCACTGGTGGAAGATCACTCAGAGAAAATGTCTGTGGAACTGTAAGACAACACCATTCCTAACAAAGAGATAGGAACAGAAAACACCATTTGAATTATTTTGTCAGGAAAATCTTATGTGACAATCCAAAATGAAACAAGAGATAGTCCAGAAGATGAAGTTTCCAGAAGATGAAGGTCAGACAACACTCAACAGATGATAAAAGTAAATATAAAACAAAATCCAACAATAAACTAACACATTTGCAAAACATTATTACAATATACCGTCTCCAGAGTTACTATCTGATTAAACCAAGTACATCATTCCATACAAACACATGGTTTTTGTGAGTTTGTCTTCTTGTATCTGTTGATTAATTACCATAGAAAATGAAAGTGTATCATGTTTTTGTATTTCTGTTTGTTTCATCATTCAGTTTCTTGACTCTTCATGTTAACTTTTCTGAAATAGCGAAGTCCCATATTCTTGTATATCATGTGGTGATGTTAACTGTTTTTCCAGATTTCCATTGTTTTTTTCTATTAATTGTATAACAGCTAAAAGTAAAAGAAAACAAACAAACAAACATGTTATTAGGTCCTTACGTAAGAACTATTAGAACCAGAAAAAAAACTTCAACAGTGCTGAGTCTGGATGTTATATAGATGTGTATAACTAGGTAAAGGTTTTCCCCTGACATTAAGTCCAGTTATGTCTGACTCTGGGGGTTGGTGCTCATCTCCATTTCTAAGCCGAAGAGCTGGCATTGTCCGTAGACAGGTCATGTGGCCGGCATGACTGCATGGAGCACCATTATCTTCCTGCCGGAGTTGTACCTATTGATCTACTCACATTTGCATGGTTTCGAACTGCTAGGTTGACAGAAGCTGGGGCTGACAGCAGAAAGTCATGCCACTCCCTCGATTCGAACCTGCCACCTTTCAGTCAATAAGTTTAGCAGCTCAGCGGTTTAACCCACTGCACCAACGGGGGCTTCTATGAATGCTTATAATAAATAAACTGAAAAATAATCCCAATAGAGTAACTCATCCCACATATTAATATCCTGGGATTCCCACCTTTAAAAATGCTTGAGTGAAGTGCTGATATCAACTTGGTCTATATAATTTTATCATCATCATCAAAATTAGGTACCCAGGTATCCAGAAGGTGATGGATCTCAGGCATAATTCAGAATTAGTTAACAAGTGGCAGGAATTCTCACTCCCTCAGTCTAAGAGATGGGGTTGAGGAACCATGCCTGTTTCACTCCCTGGCTGTATAATGTGTTTTGGTTTTTACTCCTGCAGGGGCTTCTATTAGCTTGCCAAGAGATACTTGGCAGCATTTCCTTCTCCCTCTGATTCCATCTGAATCAGTGCCCACACTGTTCTAAAGATCCTACAAGAGCAGATTAGACAGATCTGAGAAGCTACTGAAAGAAAGGAAATAAATGGCTGAAAAACAATGTTCTCAGCAGAGAATGTTACACTGCAAAATATCATGACATGACTAAGACAACCATTACTGATGGCATCTGCATATTTTATGCTCATTCCTTTTTAAAGTGATTTTCTAAACTTTGCTGCATCAACAGATCTGTCCCCTACGTCAAAGAGCTTTTCTTGTTGGATAAAACCAAAGGTTTATGTTTCTCTTTTGAGCTGAAGTTGGTACCAGTTTACAAATTAACAGCTTACAATTAAAATACAACACAATTTTGACAAATGCTTAGAATCTGAGACATGCTTGTCTTTGAAGATTTAGTTGAAAGTTTCATCATATGGAGTTCGGCAAGCTCAGGACAGAGCAAGGAAGAAAATGTGATTACAAAGAGATGAGAGAGGAAACAATAAATTCTGAAAAATTTAACTAGATTAAAGAAAAAGATTGAGAATGTTTGAAGACTAATGAATAGCAAAGGCAGTTTGGTATGGATAATGTAGAGTGACTGTGACTTTGAGTCCTTAGAACACAACTGTGCATGCATTATAAGACAGCAAAAATGAAAGGGTTTGGCAGCCAAAATGGAGAAGGTCTACAGAATTGATGTAAGAACAGAAAGCCAATAGACATGGATGGGTTATGACACAAAAGGATTCCTGTTGGCAAATGTCTATGAGGTTTCTGAGAGAGAAACTGAAAGAGCCAAGTGCTTTAAAAAAAGGTAGGGGGGGTCTCCTTGTGCCATAAAAGTGTAATATGATGATAGCAATGCTGTGTCAAGGGGAGAAAGGAGGACTGAGAACAGATAGATCACTCACACCAGCCTGACCAGTTCACACAAGAAAAGTGACTTTGGAAATGGGGGTGAAAGGAGCATTGTTGGGATTTGGCACAAAACCAAGTATGACAGCATATCCAGGTGGTTAATTACAAGGTTAAAATGACAAGGCAAGTTTAAGTGTCTGATGAAACCATGAGGTAATGCCAAAGCACCAATGATGCAATACAATGTTTGTTTGGCTGGGTCTTGTATAGAAGCAAAACAGCCAATATGGTGATTTTTGATGTTGTTGCTGGTCATTAATGGATGTCGGAATGAGAGATGTACATTGGAGAATTTGCTGAGAGTAAGAGAAGGAGAGAACTTGATTTTTGTACAGAGCTGTTCATGTTTGAGTTACTGAACTGCAAAATAAAAGCCTTCCTGATTTTTGAATGAAACCTCTGTTATTTGCCTGTGTATTCTGTTCAATCAGGTAACTTCAGACTACTTATATAGTAGAGCTTGCTTTCCTCACCCATACAATGAGCGCAAGAACCTAACAAGCACCACTACTTAATCATCAACACTAAATTCTATCTTCAGTATATATGGAAAAAGGATTTGGCAACTAAGCTTGATTCCACATTATCCTCATTTCACTCAGATGTATAATGCACTATTGCATAAAGACAGACAACCTTGGTGAGAAATGTGTTGTGCGGATGGAAAAAGGAAGTAAACATGTGCCAGAAATTAATCATAAAGATGAGAGAGAGAAATAGAGATAGAAGCTGTGACATATTTATAATGTAGTCATCTTTTACCAGGAGGAATTATGACTATGCCATTCACTCACCAAAACAAGGACGCCTCCTTATGTTATACTGAATCAGAGCATTTCCATTAAAAATAGTTTGGAAGCAGATCACTAATGGCTATTGGTAATCAAGCAGTCATTTCCCACACAGTACCCTATATACTCATGTATAATGCTAGAAATTTTAATCAAAAACTCAAGCGTCCAAACCACAGGCCAATGTGAATATTGTTTCTTAACTCTTATCAAAATAAAAATCATCCCTTTCTCTAAGTAGAGTAGCAAAAAGCCAGAGCCTAGTTTAGAAGAATCTAAAATAGTAGTCCTCAACCTTCCTAATGCAGCAAGCCCTTAAGACAGTTACTTTGGTGCTACTTCATAACTGTAATTTTGCTACTGTTATGAATCATAATGTAAATATCTGTTATATAGGATGTATTTTCATGCACTGCACCAAATTTGGAACATATACCCAATACACTCACATATGAATACTGGTGGGGATTGGGGGTTGATTTTGTCACTTGGGAATTGTAGTTGCTGGGATTTATAGTTAATCTATAATCCAAGAGCATTCTGAACTCCATCAACGATGGAATTGAACCAAACTTGGCACACAGAACTCCCATGACCAACAGAAAATACTGGAGAGGTTTGGGGAAAATAGACCCTGATACTTGGGAACTACATTTGCATCTGCAATCAAAGAGCATTCTGGACTGCACCAACAATGGAATTGAAGCAAACATAACACACTACCTGAGAGGTGTCGAGAGCTGGCCACCAGGGGCCCTGCTGCAAGGCCTGGACTCAGATCCGGTGAGGAGGATCATGCCTCCACTGAGCACAGCAGGTGGCGAGAGCTGGGTGACAGAGGCATTGTGGCAGGGCCCAGGCCTGGCAGGGAGCCTCTTGTCTGGCTTGCACCTTGAGCAAGCCTGGCAGGCAGCAAGAGCCAGGCAACGGAGGCACTGCAGCAGGGCCCAGGCCCAGCAGGGAGCCTCTCACCTGGCTCGCATCTCCACCAAGCCCTGCAGACAGCAAGAGCTAGGTGATAGAGGCACTGCATCAGGGCCTGGCCCCATCAGGGAGCCTCTTGCCCAGCTCATCCCTCTGCCAAGCCTGGCAAGTGGCAAGAGCCAGGTGATGGAGGCAAAGCAGAAGGGGGAGGCCAAGACGACGGGTCCTTCTGAGGAAGAAGCAGCCTTTCCTGTGGGCCCTGCAAGAGAAAGAGAGCATCTTCAAGAACTGTGTGAGAGCCTTCTCCTGCATGTGCCTCTTCCTCCAAGCACCTTCTCTTGACTCCCCACCATCCCATGGGAGGAGGAGGAGTCCACCCAGAGAAGGAAAGATAGGCATGTGCATGGGGTCTGGCTGTCAGCCATTCTGGGGAGGTGGAGGGGGTTGGGCCAAAGGAGTTGGCTCAAACAGCCAATCAATCCCTATGGGGGTCATGACCCCCAGGTTGAGAACCCTTGATTTAAAAGAAGCAGGCAGGAAAATGGTGGTTGAAGAATGGCCAATGACTCTTTACTAATGCACCTATCATATCAAAATTCAAAATTTTGCCTTGAAAATTTGCTCTCGTCTTATATTTAAGGTCAATTTACAATTGGGTTCCAAATCCATTGGCCAACACTAGAACATAGACCAAGTTACCCAATGGAAGATTGGTAAAATGCACTTTTGTAAATTGTATCGATTCAATAGGTCTACTGTAGTTGTGATTAACAAATCTATTTAGATCTCTATCATTGACATTATGAAAAACAAGGTAATATTAACAGGCAGCCAGAATATACCCATTTATTGGCAAATAAGCCAGAATGGTCATAAAAAGACTTGCACAAGATTTTAAGTCACACATGATTGTGCCGCAAGCTGATATCACATTTTTGTTGTTTCTCTTTAATGTCTCCAGGGGCCCTTTGAAAATGAAAGCAGAACAGATTAAAGGCTTTTCAAAGACATGGACCATGTTGTTGTGTGATTCTGTCAGTTTGTAAACCAAAAGGCATTTTCCTATTTCTAGTTCTGTTAACAAGAGTGGGAGAATAATGGTCCCTGATAAGCCCAAGGTACAGAGAATATAATGCTAGTCTTCACACCCATGCTGGAGATTAATGGGTAATATTTTGGCCCGTAAGTATCATTAGCAGCAAATATTTTGCTAACTACCATTCACAGATCATTGTGTGAAGACAACAGCTTTGCTAATGCAGGAATAATCAGAATCCATGAAAAAGAGTTTGCACCTGTTATCATGTGGCAACTGGAACTGCAGATGAGGTGATGCTTGAATAGCCTCCCTGAATTGAGGCTGGAATAATAAGAGCATTCCAAAGAAAATGTAGTTCATACATCAAGTGATGAGGGTGGAGATTTGGCTATTTAAGACCAGTCCGTCCTTCCTGTGGCTGTATTGAGCTTCAGCTTGTAACCCACCCTCAGTGCAATATGAACATTGATGATAAGATAGGATTTCCCCCCTTAACATTTGTTTTATTTCTACCTCATCTTTTGGAATTTGGACAACTGGCTAAATGTCACATCTTTAAATAGATTTGACCCCTAGAAAGTATTGGGATGGGGAAAATATTGTTGGATTTCAATGTACACTTTTGCCCCCACTTTGGAAAATGGTGGACCCTGAAATAGTTTATTTAGGTCCAGTGCTCTCTCTTATAAAGTCCTGTGACTTAGGGGAGATTACCGTATATTTTCCAGAAAACAATTGGCTATGATGAGCAACACAGCTTTGAACTGCCCTTGGAATGAGATGCTTTTGCCCAACGGAGCCTAAGGAGGTGGTCAGGGGTTGTCACAATGCCAGGGCTCTGCTTTATTCAGGTAGAGATGAACCAAACACCCAGCTTGTATCAAACAGTTTAATTAAAGCAGCACTTACTTTCTGGTTGTTTTAATAGCCCAAAATATAAAACATAAAGATGGCACTCAGCCACAGTATAAACCAAAAAAAAGAGCAAATACTGTTGAAGGTTCAAGATAACTCCGTAGTCAAAAGGTCCAGTCCAGCGGTCAAACACCAAGAGTTCAATAAACAAAGTCTAGGGATGAAGAGTCTATAACATAGTCAAAAGCCAGTCCAAAGATTCAAGGTACCAGGATTTCAAAGGTTCAGGAGACAGGTCAGGACACTGAAAATCCACAAACCCGGGGGAAACCCAACAGCATCTACGACCAAAATAAAACAAATACTTTTCTCCCAAAGATCACTCCCAAAGCTAGCTCCTTATATTCAGAAACACCCAGCTGCAACCAATCTCTTCAATACCTCCATCCTTAATTGCTTTCACCCATGAACTCTTACTTACAGATTACTCAACCCTTTATAACTAAGACTTGCATCAATGCTTCCATCACTAACTGCTAGGCCTACCGCCACCAATAGCCTCTTAACAGGGCACAATGTAAGCTGTCCTGAGTCCCCCTTCAGAGGTTGAGAAGTGATGGGATAGAAATCTGGTAAATAAATAAATAAATAAATAAATAAATAAAGCACCATCCATTTCAAAACATGATACACAACAGGGATGGACATCTGGCCTCAGCCAGACCCTCATCAGGTTTCTCACCCAATTTTTTTTGCTAATCCTCGGGCATAATTAAATGAAATAGTTTCTAATTCAACAAAGTGACCCATTGTTTCTTCAAAGTTTCTATATCTGACTCATTATTCCCAGAGTGATCATCAAATGTTTCTATCCTTTTCATCTCAGTTGGATATGTCCTTCATTGACCCACCTATTATCCAAATATATTAAATATAATTAGCCAGTTGCCATTCTGTCCATTGTTATAATTTCATTTTTTTAAAAATGGCTTAACAATTTTCTAAGGCGATATAAAATTATGTTGTAAGTCACAGAAATCTATTCATGCAAATGCATTTGGAATGGACAATATTTCAGTGTTGTTCTCAATGAGCCTTTAGACAAATATTTTTGGGTATGTTGGAGAGATTTATTTTGCACACAGAAAGCTTATATGTCAGTTGTTGTGGTCACAAGCAATTAAAGCCTAAGCCTTAGGCAGTGTTATATAGAACAAATGTCTCATTTCAACCTTTCTGAAAACAAATAATTCATGGTGAAAATGTAACCAAACAACCTAAGACATAATTCCACTTAAACTCTGGTCTCTTTGTTTTGAGCCTTGGCCAGTAGTCTTGGAAAAGAAAACCCAGTTCCATGTGCCTTCTAGCTTCTAAAAATTCACTAGATCTCTGTGTATTTAAGTTGCCCAAAGGTATTACTCATATTCATTGGTGCCAAAATTTTAATGATATCAATCTTGGTGCCAAAAATATTTTAATACCAGCTGCACTGGATTAATTATCTGGTTTCTCAAATGTCTGCTTCTGCAATAATTGTTGCCTTTGAGGCTGTAATAGACAGTGTGCTTTGGGCAGACTGCAAGACCAAACCTTCTGTTTGTAGAACTAGGACCAAAGAAAACAAATACAAAAACAAAACTGCCACCATTTGTTACATTCTCATTTTTGGGATAGAGTAGCACCTATATCATCTTGAGGTGTTTGTCTAGACCAGGGGTGGGCAACTATTTTTTCCAAGGGGCCACACGAGAGCCAAAAAATATTATGGAGGGCCGCACCTAAAGGCGGAACTACATGCTAATCTACATAATTTATTTATTTATTCACTTACTATATTTACTATATATTACACATCATTAATATTAACATATTAATATATCAAGAAATATTAATATATTATTAGTATTAATATCATAATTATTATATTATAGTATATATATATAAACATAATATATTGAAATTATAATATATCTTATAACATTATATTATATTATTTATTATATTATTTTATTATTGTTATAAAATTATTATACAATAATAATAAAAACCACTAAAATAAAAGAATGCTTCCTTATAGTCCCCTTCTCTGGAGATTTTTATGCAGAGGCCAGGCAGGGGAAGCAAGCCAGGGGCTCTTAGGCGGGCCGGATAGAATCAGCCAAAGGGCCGCATCCAGCCCCCGGGCCGCAGTCTAGACTCTAGACTGCGGCCCGCCCCTGGTCTAGACTCTAGAGGGTTGCTATCTTTACAAGCATAGAGATATCTCTCTGGAGTTTTTGTGCATGTCTCTATGTTTGGGTGTGTGCGTCTGGATATGAGACTTTGATTTATTTGCTATTAAGGTCACTTCAAAAGCTTCCTTTTAATCAAGGGAATTTAAGTGTATTTTAGATCAGTGGGTAGTTTACAATGATATATCTATTTCTAACTTACGTTAATTAGCTACGTCCCTCTATGAAGCTCAATCAGATTTTTTTAAATAGCAGTACACAGTGTGGCTTATGTCTGAAAAATTTGGAAATGGTAACAATCATATTTATAACAATATATTTAGAACAATGTATTAGATTTAAAAAAATAAAATTAAAGTATTTAAACAATAATTCTCACTAAGCCACTTTGCAACATTTACTAGCAATGGAAACATCTCAGACTGAATATTTCTTTTAAGCAGAAGTAAATATCTGGGAGATACAGAAATTCTTTATATTGTCAAAAGAAGTCTATGGTTGTGCAAGGATCTATGCTTTTTTCACTTCTCAGTTCATCTAAATTTAGTTGAGACTTGTATAGCCCCCCAAAATATTTATTCAACTGCAACTCCCAACATACTTAGAGACAGCACAACCAATGGTGAGGAATATAGTTTAGCATCTTCTCAAAAGCTATGAAATGGTGGAGTATGTGAGTAACTTAGCCATGTTTACAGCTAAAACAATGAGTACACATAAAACTGTGTTTTAGTGATTAGTACATTTCTTCTATGTCGTGTGATATTTTATAATGGATCAAGCAGCAGTGTTATAGGTCAGGAAGATGTTCTAGTCCACTAATGATATACTTCATATCAAGTAGAGTTGTCAATGTAATACTTCATTAGATTTGCTCATATTTAAAGCAAAGCAATCATCATTGTTTTTCCTGTGCTGCTGTATTCAGTGTACATTTTTTTGCTAGCCAACGTCTTGATGAAACAGTATACTTGGTCCAGACTTGTAGAATTATTACAATCTTGATACTTAGGTCACTGAAAACCTAAATAACTCTGTGTAGGTAATCTTAGATATTGCTGTTATATGATGTGATATAGTCCCATAGGAAGGCTATAATTAAAAAAATATTTTATTATTGTTAATGTCAAGGAAATATTTACGTGTGTTCAAATAACAGCTTTGCCACCAAACAGATAGAGTTGCCATCCCATTATTATTTATTAAATTATTTGTTGGTTACAACTGTCCAGCATAATCATTATTTTGCATTTTATTTCATCTTGCTTTCTCTTGTCTTATCAGATCTATTTTCTTAACAATAGTTGGCTTACAAGACTGTAAAATGGATTTAAAATTTCTTTAACTGCTGGGGATTCACATTTTTGGTTGTTAATAATCAAACTTTACCATAGAAATTTACCCTTTTAGACTTTTTTAATTCAAAAGAAAAGAGAACATGATAGAAAAGCAGTAACAGAATTATATCTACTTTTGGTAACACTTTTCTAATGTATAAATCCTATAATTGACATTTGTTTCCATTGTTGTTGTGAAAAGATAATAATTAAATCTCAATCCTAGTTGAAGTTGATCAAAGATTTCTGTTTAATAGTCGTAGTCAGTTCATCTCAGAGACTTCTTAGATCTTTGTCAGCCATTCTTCTTGCACTGGGCACAAAATCTACCTTTTCAATCTGATAGTGCCCTTTTTAGCCTGGAAGCACTGTAATCTAGCCACTGGGGAATGATGTCTGCCTGTAGCACTCTCATAGTTATGATATACATTGAAGTTAGCAGTTATAGCAAGACCTTGTTCTTGATGTAGCCCAAAACACAGAAAGAGCTTCAGATGTCCAATTTCAAGCACTGCAGGAAGCCTTCATTAGAAGCACTGCCTAGTGGAAATGTAGCTTTTTGTGAAATGACAATGATGGTGCTCCACTGCTGGGGTTGTAGTTGTCACAAGCACATATCCGAGAACAACTGTAAAGATTTGTACTTCAAAAAGCATGTGGTGATTGCCTTTGGTTTGAGGGAAGGAAAACTGAAGCAATGCTTCAGCAATCCTCTGAGCATTTCCTATGCCATTTTTAAAGGAGAGGGTTCTCTTGAGCACAAAACGTAGTCACGGACAAATGTAAAATTGCTCTGGGATATCTAAAGGTCATAAGATGCTCAAGTGGGTGCTTGTTAATCTGTCATCCGTGTTTTGATCCTCTTCCTACTGAAAACAGAGACCTTGGACTTTCATTTGGCAATATAACTACGAATTTGTGGCAAATCACTCGCCTGGCTTTCTCCACCAAAATGAGGTCCCAGAGCCTCTTGAAGAAAAGTGTTACTTCTGTTTACTTTTGTATTAAGTGCCCCCTAAAATAAACTATTTTTATTATACTCTTATGCTATTAGAAACTCGTTGGAGGTCTAATAACCAGTCTAGTGGTGATCCTTCTTCTTGTTCCGAAAGCTGTTCGTGATCCACTATTATGTCATTTTCCTGTACTTCCCTGAAGCCTGAGTAATTGTTTGATTATCAGATTAAAAGAAGCAGAGGCAAAGAGTATAGCACTGTTTTTTTAAAAGAGCCCTTTCAAAATCTTTCTAATTAGCTTGGGCAATTTTTTTGTACAATGAATATGCTGCTTAATTGTGTCTGCCTCAAAGGATGGAAACTAAAACTAGATGAATCCAGACCTTGGGGGACACATTGCAAAGTTTTTGGCATTGAAGGTAATTAAGTACTTTAATGTCTATGCTCAACTTCATTCTAAATTAAGACGCAGTCTCTTTTGAAAAGAAATGTCATAGCATTTCTACATCATAATGAATTTTTGGAGGAAATATTACATCTCCCACAGAGCTAAGGAAAGTGAGATTAGTGTGAGCCTGAATCTCACATTTCCTTTAAACATAACTCAAAGCTTCCTCAGTATGCTGTTTGAACATGTTGAATAATGAAAGTTGATACTGATCATGTTTTACCAATGTTTTGAAAATCAGGACTCACACGCGCGGGTATACATCTACTACTTGTTGATGCATTTAGGGTGAAATCCTATACACACCTAAAAATAAACTGGGCTAAATTCAGAGGGCTGACTTCTGTACAGACAAATATAGGACTGGAATAGAAGATGTAAATAGTGTTTTAGGGGGACCTAAAACATTTTTATTTTTGTTCTTTCTTTCTAGGTTCTTTCTATCCTAATTATAAAGAAATGTATGAGTTCTTTTGCATTCTTAACATTGAACTGAAATTAAATGCACACCCATCTTCATTGGATATAATGTCATTACCAATACAGGACCCCCATCTATATTGTCATATAATGTAGTGTAGAGTAATATAACCCAGTTTAACTGCATTGAACTGCATTATATGAGTCCACATATAATGGAGTTTCAAACTCAATTGTATGGCAGCATAGATGGGACCACAGAAAAGACCATGTTCAATTGTTTACTGCATCTAATATTCAATATGAAGAACATGTCACAAATAAGAAATTCTAAACCTAATTCAACAGCATAAAAGGCTTATTTATAGGATGTGAAATAAAACTTTCAAAAGTGAAATACTCAGAGAGTCTTTGCTTAAATTGATATAGTTAACTAATTTTGCTATTTTTCCCCAGTGATGAAAATAAACCCTCTAAATATTTCTATTTCAAATGTAGCTAACTTTAAAATCTAAATTGATATGAAAAATGAACTGAAGCAAACTTCTCCATTCATCCTTTTTAAAGGTTTCACAAAGAAGAATCTTTCCATTGGCTACTTGACTATTTCATAGTGCTAATTGTGAGTTTTAAGGTCATATACAGCTTTAGTCCAGACTGTCTGAAAGACCACATGACCCTGTGTGAACCTATTTAAATTTTAAGAGTTGCAAGGAAGAGCTTTCTCTTGGGCCCCATCTACATTGCCATATAGTTCAGTTTCAGAATGCAATATAACTGCGTTGAATTGGGTTTTATGGCAATGTATAGTTATAATCCAGTTCAATTCAGTTAAACTACATTCTGAAACTGAATTACATGGCAGTTTAGTTAGGGCCTTGGTTTCACTACCCTCACAGGCATGGTTGGTGAGGACATAGCTGTGGAACTGGTAAATCTCCATTGACCGTTGGTTTTAAAACTTGTTGCGCTCCAACCCCCTGAACAAAAGAGACGGCACACAGAATATTGGGTTCAAATTGAGTATCTTTTATTTAAAGTTACCTATTTAAATTTCCTTAACTTTAACTCAGAGGGTGTCAAGAATCAAGGTGTATCCCAGTCGAGGTAACATCCCCCCTCGGCTAACGATATCAAACTTCGGGCGAAACACCTGAATTCCCTGATTATCCAACCAGGGCAACCCTTTTAGGGAAATGAATGAGAGGTCTGTTCTCAAGATCTTAAGCTCAGCCTCTTCCATTCCAGGGTCATTTCACTTTATTCACCCCCCCTCAATTTGAACTTTGAGGTGAGTGTTTAACTTAATGGCCCTCACCCCTGAAGGAGGTGCCTTAGGTGCACACCGACTATGGAATTTCCCTAGCTATTTTCCGCTAGGCCTATTAAATACATTCCACCACCCTTACTAGCCCCTAATCAGCAAAGGGGTAGGCAAAAAAACTCCCCTACACAATTTAAGGTGGAAGGGGAGAAAATTCCTCACCCGATTCCCTTTTTTAAAGAGCAACCAAAAATTCTTCACTTCTAATGGGTGGGAGTGGTGGGTCAACGTCCGAGCTCAGAATGAGCTCCAAAGAGGCTGGCCTTCTGATGGAGGACCACGCCCCCTGTCTCTGAAAGGTTCTAAAAGAACCACCTCTTTTCCCTGGTGGAGGGGGCAAGTTCCTCTCCCTCCTAGCTCTGCTAGAGGGAAAGGCTGTTGCAGCAAATGGAGATTGTAATGAGCATGTTGGGTCTGTTACAGCAAGGAAGGTTACACCACCTAAGGAAAATTTTCACTAGAGCCAGGTTTGAGCAATTAGATTCAATGGTGAGATATGGGAGGTTCAAGAAAATTCCCTATGAAGAGCGTATCTGTATTTGTGGTGCCCCTGAGATCGAAGATCTAACTCATCTTCTGCTCTATTGCAAAATCTATCAAATAGAGAGAAAACAACTGCTAGAGATATTTCTTGTGGGAAAAAATCATTGGGACCCTCTAGCAAAAGTCTCACTTCTGCTGGCCGGCTCCAACAAGCTGATAACAGATGCTACTGCTCGTTTTCTCTGTAAAGCCATGAAACTAAGATCTGATTACATAGATGCAATTGGAATAAATTGTGTTGGAGATGAGGACCTGTGAATTGTTACCACCTCCCTTAGAATCCCTCCTGTTGGGCAAAACAGGGGTTTAATTGATGTAATGGTCTAGAATTCTCCTCAGATTGTTTTTAGAATCATTGCAATGTGTCTGTGTTCTGTGTGTATTTGATATGGCTTCTGGCTAATCAATAAAATTGTTGTTGTTGTTATTAAGTTTTAAATATGTTTGAAATCTATTTTTAACTTGTGCGTTCTAAACAAAATTGAGGTTTACTTGTTTATCTCTTTAAAAACCTTTTGTAGTATTAATTTATTCAGTTGTACTTCACTTTAAATAATTGTGAGCCACCCTGAATCCTCCTTTAGGAGAAAGATGCAATCTAAACCAAATAAATTAATGGGGTTTTTTTTCCTGATAAATAATTTTGATGTTGGTATCTTCTTTCACCTTGTACTTTTCTAGCAACAAAAGTATAACAAAGTTATGTTTCAAAACCCATGTTAAAGATGGTGAAAGTCTATGTATATTGCTATAATGTGTAATGGTTTTTTTCTAGTTGCTTTTTCAAGACACTCTTTAAGAAGGCCCCTTTTAGAGATATTTTGACAGAGATGTTTCATGTTATATCAGTCCTAAGAATTTTGTTTTAAAGTAAGAAAAAGTATGTGTGTTTCCTTTAAAAAATGTAACAAAGTAATACAATGGGCTACTTTTTAAACATTATTAATAAGTCAAACAGTTACATGCTTTTTCGTGTATAAAGGGAATAAAAAAACTTTTAAAAATGACTTTTCAACTTGTGGAATCTCTAGATACTTTGCATATAAAAATAGCTTGGCTACATATGTTTTGCTTTAAAATGAAAGCTAGGCTTATCCCTACTAACATCATACTGTTAGTGTTTAAATAAACTTTTGTTATCTTTTAACTCCTGGACTCAGCCACTGCATACATCTCTCTCTCTCTCTCTCTCTCTCTCTCGGCATTACTTTGCAAACGAAGATTCTTAGGAAGGACTCATCCCACGCTTTTTACAAGCGCGTTGATGACTAAAAAGGCCAATCTGAGATAGACAAGTTTCAAACAATCAAAACTTTATTACGGTCACAGACCAGCACAAAGCGGGCACAAGCGCCCCAAGAGGAGAAGGACAACTCCCCAGTAAACAGTTATTTAAAATCAGACTAGAAATCAGTATATAAATATATTTTAAAAGACAGGATATTGTTACCTTACGATGTCAATCATCACCCGTCTGATATTAAGGGCAGCAGCACAGAACTTAACAACACTGTAAGTCATTGCAGTGTTAGGGTCCGAAAGCAGCAGGGTGGAATAACATCTTTCACTGCGCCCCGGGTACTTTAAAAGCCATGGCCCAATGAGATTGGATCTAAGATCTCTGTAGAACATGCATTGAAGAAGCACGTGCTCAGTTGTTTCCACATCACCAGACCCACAGGGGCATAGTCTCTGCTTGAAGGGGGTCTTCTGATACCTCCTCCAATACAGCCAATGGGAGGGCATGGCATCTTGCCAGTGTAAAAGCCCTTCGGTGTTTGGGCACCTCCAGGTCTGTTAGGTATGCCATGGGGACAGTGATGTATCTAGTGGCTTCTCTAACAATGAAGGCTGGGGAACAGGCTAGGTCGGATTGGCGCTCTATGTTCAGGATCCGTTGCTTAATAAGATCCTTGGCTTGGTCCCATCTCATGCTTAGCTATTGTCCTTGGGAGAAACCTAGCGTTGCGATCTTTGCTGCTACTGTTTTAATCCATGTGGACTGGAAGCCGTCTCTCATGATTAGGGGGCAAGACCACATGGGGAGAAGCATAGGTATAGCCAGTAATTGAGAATAGCTGTCCATATTCTCGCTTCCACTTTCACGAAACCTGTCTCCAATCGCAGGGTAGCATTAGGGACACATCTGGGAGCATGTAGAGCCGCTCTTAGGAATTTTGATTGGACACGCTCTAATGGGGCATAATTTGAGAAGGGTCCAAGCTGGGCTCCATACAGCATTTGTGCGACTGATTTTACTTCAAAAAGTTTAAGTGCCGCCGGTATAAAGTGTCCTCCTCCCGTCCTGAGATATAAGCGTGTTGATGACTAAAAAGGCCAATCTGAGATAGACAAGTTTGGTTGCAGAAAGCACAATAGAAAGTCTCCTTGGGTGATGTTGTTTCCAAGTTGTGGTTCTTTCTGCATTGTTGTTTCTCTTCAAGACCCATTCGGTGTGTCTTCTCAAAAGAGGCCGCAGCATTGCGGATAGTGCATCTCCATGCCTCCCGATGTGAGGCCAGGGTGGACCATTGTTGGTGGTCAATCTGACCGAGCCTGAGATGTTGTTTCAGGGAGTCCTTATATCTCTTTCTGGGGGTGCCTCTCTTGCGCTGACCTGTGGCGAGTTCACCATAGAGTAGTATCTTTGGGAGGCGGTGGTTCTCCATCCTAGAGATGTGCCCTGCCCAGCGCAGCTGTGTTCTCAATAGCATGGCCTCAATGCTGGTGATCCCTGCTTGCTCAATGACAGCAACATTAGTCACATAGTCGGTCCAGTGCATACATACTGCAAAACAATAGCAGTGATCTGGATGTTCCAGTTTCATCATAGATATAGAAATAAACATTCCATTTCATCAAATTAGAAATAATCTCAAAGAGCATTAATTTAGAATTTAATATTGCTAGAAGTTATATTTTCATAAACAAAGGCCATATGATTATGCTAACTTGATATGTGATCTTCTTTTACTTCGTTCAATTCACCTTATTAAAATGATATTTTCTTAGTTTTAATTGTGAATTTTAAAGGATTGTGGAGGAAACTTAGAAATTATTATGAATTCTCTTACTCTGGCAAAAATTAAAAAGGGAAAGTAAGTCCTTTTTCTGTCCTTTATACAATGGGGAACGGGAAAGGAAAAGAATCCAGCAAATACTTAGTGAATCTTCTGATGAGGATTCCTTTGAGGGTTTCTCTGGGGATGATCGGTCTGACCATGATGAGCCAACTATGGGAAGTAGGGATGGGGATTTGGAGGATGTATCTAGCGATATGGAGTGGACCAAAGTACAGGAAGTGTGTGATATTTGTGCAGATCCAACCAGCAGCGATGTTTTTGTGGGGTTTGCTGGGGATGGGAATTGGAGTATGGATGACCAAACTTAGTCTTGGGGCGAGCTAAGTCGTGACAGGAGAAGGAGAGCTTGGCAAGGGAGGCAAAGGACTGCACTGAAGCTGCAATAGCAGCTGAGAGGGCTAATGATGGGGCATCGGCTCATTCGAGTTCTGATGAGGACTTGTGAATAAAGTGAGACTTGGAATTGGGGGTTCCTTGCAGTTGGCAAGGTGTTGCTGGGTGCCCGTGTCCTGCCTTTGTGTGCTGTGTTTCCTGTGTTCCTGTGGACTGACTCTTGGGCGTGACTTTTAATCCTGCTCTACCTCCATGGACTTGGGTATTATATTGGCTGGGTTTCTCATCTTGTGTCCTTTTGGCTACACAATGTTTGCTCCCTGTGTGCTAGTTGCTGCTGCCTGCTTCGTGCTGACCCTGGACTGGATTATCGATGCTGTGTTTCTCCCTCGCTCTGACTCGGATTGGTGTATTGTTGCTGCCGCTTCCTCCTCGAAGACACCGGATTGGTTTGACTACATGTTTGCTGCCTGCCTGTTTCGACTTCTGGACTTTGCTGACACTTCTCTTCCTGCTTTCGGCCCCCAATTGCTGACAACATCATGTGCCTTTTTTCCTGTGTTGTGATATGTTTTGAGCTTATTGTGGTTTTCTAGAAAAGATAATCTGAGTTTTTGTGTTTGAGACTTTTTTGGCCAGTTTGGTCATTTTTTTGAGTTACTTTTATGCTCACACTGAAGTTGAAGTGTTTTTGAGTCAGTCTGGCCCTTTTTTGAGTTCTCTGTGCTGTTTTGAATAAACTTTACACTCTACTGGGCTTGCCTCTTTAATGCTCTCTGTGTTGCGACATTAGTATTACCAGAACATATAACATCTGATGGTCAATCAACTGGAAACTATAATTTCTTTGCTTTGTTCAAATCTTATATGCATTCTACAAAAATATGTATACTGGATCATTATCTTTCCTATTTTTTGTTTTGAAAGTATTATAGGTTCCTACTACAACATTTTAACTTAAAATAACTTTCCATGTTTGCATGAAATTTTCAAAACAATATATAATCTTCAGCCTTTTGTCTTCATAGTGTCAAATATGGTCATTATTTTCCTTTGCATTTCTTTTGAAAAATGCTACATGCATTTAAAGATTTGATTATGGCTATGTTCTTTACAAGTTTCTAGTTTAATCATTGCCCATTTATGTTCTAAATACCTTCTCCCCTTTATTTTCTTTGAACACCCAATTTAGATGTTCAGCATTGAAAAGTTTCCAACATGAAATAAATGATTATATTCAATGTATCAGGTTTTTTTCATGAAGTCAAACAGTGCTGGTGAACACTGGATTCTTGATTAAAAGGTATTTAAAGAAGAAAAATGAATTAAAGAAAATATCTGACTCCAGCTAAAAGGTAAGATTATTTCAAATATATATTTGTTAATATGTGCTGTTCATTAAAAATGGTATTACAAGTCTCTGTATTCTCTCCTAAAAGTTCTTTCACGGCAAAAGATAAAAAGTGCACACATTTGCCCCTTCTATATCAAATTGAGTCCTCTTTGGGAGAGATACAGCGGGGCATAAATAATAATAATAATAAATTCTGATTATCTATTTTGAAGTGGATTATATGGCAATCTAGGACAGATCCAGACAGAGAATCCACCTTTTAAAAACACGGATTTTCCTGGGGGCCTGTCCACACCCACCCCAGAAAGCGCGCACTTTCTGGAGTGGGTGTCCAGATGTTATCTCAGGATTAAGCCAAGAGAATATCTGGAGGCCCTCCCCTCCCCCCAAACCCCCAGACCCCTTAGAGAAGTAATGAAAACTTACTCAGCCTCCATTACAGGCTTTGGACAGCTCTCCCAGAATGTAGAAATGACATGCCATGAGAGCAGGGGGAGAGGAGCAATTTTCCTCCCTCCCTCCCTCCCTCCCGCTCTCTTGGCACGTCATTTCTATGTGATGGGAGAGCTGGCCAAATGCTGTAATGGAGGCCGGGTAAGTTTTCATTATGTTGGTTTAAATTGTTCTTCATTTGGTCTGGGGGCTTGGAGGTAGGGGTGGGTATTCCCACAGTTTACCAGGCTTATTTAGCCTAGTAAACTGGGGGAATAATGTCTGGACTGCAGTTCAGAACCGGAAATAGTGGGTTTATCTGGCGCCTTCCAAGAAGGAACGGAATAAACCTGCTATCTAATTAATTCACTACGAACCAGGGTTTTTAAATAGAATTTAAGAGCGTGAGAGAAAAAGAACAAGAAATAATGGAAATGAGAAGAGTATTTACTGAGAAAACTCAAGGTTTAAAAATTATACAAGATGTAAACATTGCATAAGTGATATAAATAACTCAATTCTTTTAACATCCCACCAGGAATTTGTGTGACCCAACTTTGACATTTTAGCAGGATGAAGAGGAGGGGTAAATCCCATTTTCCTTAGAATAAGAGTAATATTTGACTGGAAGGTTTTGGGAAACAGGAGGGATAAAATTTACATCCTTCATTAATAAATTTGACTACAATTTCAGCCTTTAATACCAGAGCTCTTTTTATTTTAACTTTGGACTCATCTAAACTTGTACAGTTGCAGAGTACAATATAGTCAGGAAAGGCAGGTCAGCTAGGTACTACTACCCCTCAAATATGCTTGACGTTCCCAACTATCTGCATCCTGAGATATTTATTGTCTAATTTTGTTTATTGGTTGACTCCCATCCATTTGCCTCTTTACTGATTCTACTATAGATTTCCTTTCCAGCAGTCCTTACTAGGGATGTGCTTTTTAAAATTATGCTTTACTCCAGAGAAGAATGAATAATTTATGCTATTTCCTCCCCATTGTAAGAAAAAGACTGAAAACTTTTTTTCTGGGGCAAAAATCTCCCCTGACTTACTTTTTACCTGCCTCCAACAAAGACATATAGTGTCTGGGGAAGGGCTGGAGGCAATTGAGAAATGTCACCAATTGAGTTACAGTAGGCAGCACACTTTGGCATCAATCTGTAGGGTTGAGAGATCCCAGATAATCCATGGACCAGTTATTAGAACATACCTGCTGAGAATTAGATTTTCTTACCTGACCCCCCCCCCCCCAAACCAACTACAAAGATATGTATTGACTTGAGAAAGGTGGTGGCAACTGATTAAGCATCACCTTAGAACACTATATTAAAACCAACCATGTCATCACACTAGGGCTTTAAAGTGGCCATCACCATATTTCTGGCACCTGCAGAATTCTGAGAAACGTAGCTTGGGAAGGAGAGGACCTCTGTAGCTGAGAATGCAAAAGGCCCATCCTAAACTACATTTCCAAGAATTCTGTAGTCAACAGAAATGGGGGCTACCCGCTTTAAAGCTCTGGTGTTATAACATCAATAGTCTCAAGGCTGATTACTTGCCTCCCCTGCCCTGTTTCCTTTTGCACTGTCGCGGTTTTTTAAAAAAAAGAAACAAAAATAAATCACTGTAATCCACTTCCTGTTTTAGCTTCGCTTGGCCTAATACCATTAGAGTAGCTTCCTGTCTCCAATGGAGTTTGTATAATAAAAGTTTAGTTTATTCCTTATATCCATAGGGTCAATGCTCCTTAATCATCATAGCTAGACACTGCATCCATGTACTCTCTATCAATATTCTCCTACATACCTCTTTAAAAATGCCAAATTAAATGTGAACACATTGAGTCCCTTTCTAAATATACAATTCAGAATTTACCCATGCTCACTAAAATATTAAATGTAGTTATAATGCTAGAATGTAAGTTTCCTATATGATATTTAACAAAGGCCACATCTACAGTGCCATATAATGTGTTTTGAAACAATGATCAATGCAGTTAAACAGCATTATATAAGTTTACACAGACCCTATAATGCATTATTTTGCATTGGAAATGAGGCCACAGAATCTTCAATGCTATCCCTTTAAGAAAAAGGGATCCTATTTTCTTAGTGATGTTTTCAGGAAAAAATATTCTCTTGATTACATTACTGGCAATATATGAAAATGATACAAAAACTCATAGTGACTTTTAAAACTTTAGATAATCTTTTAATCATATTATTTACACAAATAATTGACATGAAGTTCTTCTGAATAGCTAGGCTTAATGTC
The DNA here is from genome assembly GCA_030556195.1 of Anolis apletophallus. Classification (NCBI taxonomy): domain Eukaryota; kingdom Metazoa; phylum Chordata; class Lepidosauria; order Squamata; family Anolidae; genus Anolis; species Anolis apletophallus. The sequence goes on from JARBWK010000012.1 coordinate 39,242,814, forward strand.
CCTTTGTAGGCACACAAAATGAAATACCTTTTGATTGCAACTAATCTGTTTTGTCTAAGTATCGGATCTCAGAGGCCACTGGCTGCCTAGAAGGTATTTCTATTTTAGAATGAACGCTATTTCTTCTTGTGATTTCTATTTATCACAGTGCTGTGGGACACTAGTGGCAATTTAGAGAAGAATAATGCCCCACAGGTTAGAGACCAACAGCAGGAACTGCTCCCATAAAGACAAATGTACTAAAGATTTATCTGTTTACCTTCATAATTTTTCCTCTTTGGGATACCAAGGGATTTTTAGTATCATTTGGTACTGATTTGTAAGAGGATGTTGTCTAATATAAAGAAACATAGCAATCCCTGATACTCAGAGATGCAATTCTTCATCTTGCAGATCCTTATATAAAATCAGAAATTATAGTAAGATCTGCAGAGAGAAAAAACAAAGATGTCAAGAGAAATTATGACAGTTAGAAACACAGATTACATTGGATGAGTCAGATTTTCTATCCCAATGTCTTCCAGTTTCATTAGGATACTATAGGCGGTTCCCAAGTTACAAACATCTGACTTACATACAACTGCTAGTTACAAATAGCATTGAGATAACGAGGTGAGAAGATATCTACCCTGGAAAGGAAATTCACTCCAGTAAGAGATATGATGGAGAAAAAAGATGTCTCAACTGAAGCTTTTCCAATCTCCAATCCTTGTTTCCAAGACAACTCAAAATTTTCAAAATCCAGTTGTCATAGGGACAGAAAGTGAGGTGAACCTTTCTGCACAGAGACAGAGAAAGCAAAACAAATTATACATGGGTGTTAACCTAAAAAAATGTTTTTGGGTTCAAATTACACTTAAAAATGTACCTTTTCTAGCTTACATGCAAATTTAACTTAGTAACAAATTCAACTTATTTGTAACCAATGGACTAGCTGTATCTTATCCAGCCTTCAGTCATGGTTTCTAGGGCAATGAGACTGGTCATTCAATACATTCGAAGGCAACCAGAGTTAAGAAGTATGAACAAAATAATCTAATGCTGATTCAAGTAGACATTATTTATTTATTTATTTATTTCAGGATTTTACCCCGCTCTTCTCAACCCCCGAGGGGGGACTCAGAGCGGCTTACAGTAAGACTCAGAGCGGCTTACTGTGCCCACACAGTAAGAATATAAAACCCCAGAACCCTTCAACAATTAAAATACATTCAAATACATTCAAATACAATTACATTAGCATCATACGCATTCATTCCAGATTAAAACAATGTTCTGCCCATAAAAGCATTGGCCCTATTCATCCACTTTCCATTAAAATCCCATCTAAAATGCTGCCTTGTGCTGGTGTGCAAACGCCTGGTCCCACAGCCAAAATGTTACTTTTTTCCTGAATGCCAGGAGGGATGAGGTGGATCGTACATCGATAGGGAGCGCATTCCACAGGTGGGGAGCCACCACCGAGAAGGCCCTCTCCCTCGCCCCCACCAGGTGCATTTGAGAAGTTGGCGGGTGCTTCATCTTATGTACTTCATCTGAAATGCTTTACAGGCAAGATTCAGAATGAAAGACCTTCGCCACCATCTCAAGGGCTTTCAACTTGTAGTTCTGCTGGAAGATGTTTCTCACAGTTAGGGATGAATAGTTCTACCCACATCCATCTTATACCATTTTCACGTGTGTCCAAGGCACCAGATACTCTTTGGTCTTGGAAGCTAAGCAGGGTCAGCCCTGGGAGAACACCAATTAATAACACAGCCTAAGAAGAAAGAACTTGGTATCTTGCTTTCTAGGCCTGTTCCTGGAGTCATTTGGGGTGCTGATTCAGAAAATTGAATTTATTTATTTATTTATTTAAAACTTTTGTACCCCGACTTTCTCACCTCTATCGAGGGACTCAGAGCGGCATAACAGCAAAAATTCAATGCTATAAATTTAAAAACAACTACAACAACATATTAAAATACATAAAAACTCAACATAAAACCACATCGCCATTAAAACAATTCAATCTGTAAACAAAGTAATACATTCAGACAATAGCCAATCTCAGCATTGCAGAGACCACATCAGCTCTAGTTTCTTAGATAAGGTTATCATGATTTTCTATGAGCAAGCAGATAGAAACTGACATCTGGTATGGTCTGTATCTCAAAAACTAGAGTAGTTAATAATATAATAACAACTTTATTTTTATTCCCTGCCTCCATCTCCCCAGCTTACATGGGGCCAAGCCCAACAACAGAGTTAAAAACATAGCACAATAGAATGCATAACATCAAATAACATAAAACAATAATTATAACAAAATATAAAACAAGCATCAAAACCGACAACAAAAGCATTATTCAAGTCTCGATGTGGGTGGACAGACTGATAAGCAACAATTTAGAGGATAGGGCTAATAAGTAAAGTGCATAGGTCGTATAGCAACGTTAAGGATAAGAGCAATATAAGAAAGAACCTTTTACTTTTGAATATAACAGTAGTAAAGTGCATGGCCAAGATTCTTGGGTCCATGCACTTTACTACTGTCAAGGGAATTGTTGTCAAGGGAATTGTTCAGTCAAACACACAGCGGAACATCCAGGCCTTTGCAAAATAGGGAGAAACTAGCACCATTTTTTAAATCAACAGGTCATGTATACCCAGAAACAGGCCTAACATTTGAGGCACCAATATGTGTGTTGGCCAGTGTAATAGGTGTTGTAGTCTATTTTTAAAGAGAATACATTGGCAAACCACCTCTGAGTATCCCTTCCATATGAAATCCCCCATGAAGTTAACCATGTCATTAGTAGTGTGAAGGTGCATATACATATGTACTACAGGAGTCTGTGTCATTTTGTGTAGATTTTTAGGAAACAATACTTTTTAAACTTGACAATTCCTAAATTAAATTACTTTATATTTAAAATGTTGTTTAAAATATAGTTATGAAGTCTTCAAGGGGCGAATCACTGACATGCCAGGAGAGGGGAGAGCTGAGGAGGAAAAGCTTTTTGTTCGTGTCCATCCGTCCCGTCCCCCGGTCTCCTGGCACATCATTTTCTTGCGTCAAGAGGGTATGAGGAGGAAACTTGTGGTGGCCAGGTACTTTTTCTTTACTTTTAGTAGTAAATCCAGTTCTTGGGGGAAGGAGGTGGGTGCCCTCTCTGTCTTTCAGGCTCCTGGAGCCCAAAAGTGTGTGGATTGGGCCCATGAAGCAATTCCCTGATCCAATCCTCACAGGGCCCACCCTATCTGGAATACCTGGATCTTACCTTAAGATCCAGATCTTATCAGGTATTTAATTAATTCAGAAATTCATTCAGTTTTGTCAGAGGCGTTGTTTGGACGCCTCCGGCCATACCAAGACAGGTCCTAGGATATGTGATTATCTGGATGGGCCCTGAGGCTAAACTGATATTGAAAAGATTTGATTAAAACATTGTTGAGGTAGAAGATAACTAAAATCTGAATAATCTTTGTAAGAAGAGTGAGAGATAGTAAAACTGTTTCACAGCCTTCCGTTGATGGCTTAAATTTTAACTTGAAAAATGGAAGGAAGAAATTGTTAAGAGCACAGATAGTTATAAAAGCTCCATTCTATAGTGTCACCCATACTCACATAGATGTGTTTATTATAAATATCATTAAAATACTTTTATTTTACAAGACCATGTGTCCTGTTGTCCCGGTGTCTCCATACCACCCAGGCTGGGTAGGAAGAAATAGCCAAAGTTAATATACCATAATGAAATCACCCCCAACACACTGTGATTAAACAATGATACACAGTAGATAAAAACATTATTTATTGAATAAAATACTAACATTAAGGAAGGGGGCATAGCTCAGTAGCAAAGCACATGGATTCAGTTCTTTCTACCTTCAGGCTGAGCTAAGATATACTTCTATCTGATACCTTAAAAGTCCTACAAGGACTTTGCTTGTTTTATGGCTAATTTCTATGTTCTTTTCAGTTATACAATTTACCATGACCAAATTTCCTTCACTCAACTTTAATTTCAACTTCCATTTTTCTTTTTCATTAAAAGAAAAAAGAAAACTAGTTATCATATGTCCTAGACCCCTGCTCATCCTGGCTGATAAAGGAAGCCAGAGGGGGATTGGCTGAGTTGGTAAAGGTGGTGGTTAATGCCTCCCTCCGGGAAGGCAACATTCCAGCCAGCTTAAAACAAGCTGTTATAAAACCGCTGTTGAAAAAACCATCGCTGGACCCCACTCAATTCGTCAACTATCGGCCTGTTTCTGATCTTCCCTTTTTGGGCAAAGTCCTCGAACATGTGGTTGCCTCTCAACTCCAGGTATTCTTGGAAGACACAGATTATCTGGATCCGACACAGTCTGGTTTTAGGCTGGGGCATGATACCGAGACAGCTGTCACACCTCAAGGGCCTCAGGCATCACTTTTGCTTGAACAGCGTTCCAGCCAAGGGAATCAGAAAGTACTTTACAAACCAGCTTGCTTCGCTCTCAAGCCCTGTCCAGGGCCTCCCTGCCTTTCCTATGAGAAGGCAGGGGATGAAAGCATAACAAAGGCCCCTCAAGGTTGTACCATCTCGCCTCCCTGATAGAGCAAGTGGGCTAGATGGGCAGAGAGCTTGCCTCCCCTTGGAACAGATGTTAGTCGCTAACGAGCACCACATTCCAAGAGTACTGAGTTCACAAAACATACAGGAGATCATCAATCTTAGCTTTTGACGTGCGACGCAGCCAAGGAACACTATAACTGCCCTGTGAACCCCCATGCCAGTGTCTTGTACCAACAACGCGTTTGGAAGAGGATCCTGTGGGTTAGGCCAGTCGGGCCTTTCATCAAGCCTTGCTAGCCAGCCTGCTCCGGGCTGACTTGTTCCCATGTCATCCTTGTTCCTGTTCATCGTCAAGACCCTGTGATTGATCCTGAAAAGACTTTATCTTTTGAACTCTTTGCCTTTAAAGCAACGCGTCCCAGCCTCACTTGCTTCGGCTGGGATTCCAAGAGACTCTTTGCATCCGGCATGTGTTCCCGTTTACCTGCTTGTGCTCCTTTGCTACGGAGCACTCACACTCTTGCTGAATCCTGTTTTGGCTGCAAGTTGGAGACACTATAAAGATTGCCTCCAACCTCTTTCCTATACCTACTTATTCTCAATAAAACCCGTTGTATCCTAGCTGCCGTGTGGTTTATCCAGGGGGGTCAGGTTGCCAAGGCCTCAGAGGGCGATAACAGCCTTGGTTGCCTTAGTGGATTATCTACGCTAGGAGCTGGATAGGGGGAGTGTATCCCTGTTAGTTCTGCTGGACTTCTCAGCGGCCTTCGATAATGTTGACCACGGTATCCTTCTGGGACGCATTGCGGGAATGGGCCTTGGAGGTACTGCTTTGCAGTGGTTTCGGTCCTTCCTTGAGGGCCGTTCCCAGATGGTGTTGTTGGGGGACACCTGTTCAACCCCTCATCCATTGTCTTGCAGGGTTCCTCAGGGTTCAATATTGTCTCCCATGTAGTTTAACATCTACATGAAGCCACTGGGGGAGGTCATCCGGAGATTCGGGGTGCAGTGTCACCTGTACGCAGATGATGTCCAACTGTGTTACTCCTTCCCACTTATTACTAAGGAGGCTGTTCAGGTCCTGAACCGGTGATTGGCCGCAGTGTCAGACTGGATGAGGGTGAACAAATTGAAATTGAATCCAGACAAGACAGAGGCACTCCTGGTCAATCATAAGTCTGAACAGGGCATAGGGTTACAGCCTGTGTTGCACTGGGTTACACTCCCCCTGAAGACACAGGTTTGCAATCTGGGTATGATCCTGGAATCATCGCTGAGCCTGGAACCCCAAGTTTTGGCAGTGACCAGGGGAGCATTCGCACAGTTAAAACTTGTGCGCCAGCTGCGCCCGTACCTTGGGAAGTCTGACTTGGCCACAGTAGTCCAAGATCTGGTTACATCTCACATATATTACTGCAACGCTCTCTACCTGGGACAGCCTTTGAAGACTGTTCAGAAGCTTCATTGGTCCAATGGACAGCAGCCAGGTTGATAACTGGAGCGGCACTCAGTGAGTGCACAACCTCTGTGTTGCGCCAGCTCCACTGGCTGCCAATTTGCTGCCAGGCACAATTCAAAGTGCTGGCTTTAGCCTTTAAAGCCCTAAACAGTTCTGGTCCACCTTATCTGTCCGAGCACATATCTCCCTATGAACCATCAAGGTGCTTAAGATCGTCTGGGGAGGCCCTGCTCTTGGTCCCGGCTTCGCTGATCGGATTGGCGGGACGAGAGACAGGGCCTTCTCAGCAGTGGCCTCTCGGCTATGAACAGGGACATTAGATCGGTCCTCTCTCTCTCTCTTTTTTTTTAAAAAATCTTTAAGAATATATAAAAACAGAAAATACATATTATATAGGACAGTTGACATTCCGCCCTATATGTAGATAATAGTAATAGTAAAAGAAAGGAATGGGGGGGAGGTGAGAGGGAGGGGAACAGGGGTAGTAATAGGGGTATAGAAGAAACCAAAAAGAGTAAAATACGTCTTCACATCTCATATAAAACAAGATCTATGTTTATTCTCCATTTCACAACATTTCATCTGATTACTTTATATTTTTATGCCTTTCAGTAAGATATTCTTTTTGTTTTTCATAAATTTTACAAAAGGTGTCCAAGTTTGTTCAAAATTTTTTGGAGGAATTCTCCTGTAGTAGACAAGTTAGTTTGTCCTTTTCTGCTGTATCCAAAATTTTTAGAAACCATTCGTCTTCGTCAGGTATCTCACTTGATTTCCAATACCTTGCGTATGCAATTCTTGCAGAGGTAGTCAGGTAGGTCACCAGTCGGCCCCCTCTCTCTTAACATTTCATAAGAAAGGTAAGACTTGGCTGTTCGAGCAGGCATTTGCAGATGAAGTATAATTATTTAACTGAGACCTACGGAATGATACGACGACGCAACAGAAACCGATTTTAATAATGAGACGCTGAGATGTGTATTTTATATTTTAATTGCTAATTGTATTGTTTATAGATGGTTGTTTTATTAATTGTTTTAATGTGTTTTATCTCGTGGACGTTTGGTGTCATGTGTACACCGCTTTGAGTCACCTTTGGGCTGAGAGGGGCGGTATAAAAATATAGTAAATAAATAAATACTTTGTAAAAGTAGACCTTATGTGTAAGTCACGGGCAGGTTTAGGGGCCAAAATTATGGATGTTGATATGGACTGTGAATAAGTCGAGGATCATTCCATGAAGAAGGGAAAATGCATTGGGGCCAGCCACTCCTCCCGCAACCATTTTTCCTGCCCAGGCATTCAAAAATGTTAGAGGCGACATCATGGCAGATTGAGAAGGCAAGCTCACATTTTGGCATTATTTCTTGACTAAAAATTCTACTTATAAATGGCTATAGTAAATGGAAGTTTTTCATCTCCATCCATTACTAAAACTAACTTATTTTGATAACTGGTATGCTAGAAACCTGAATATGTTTACTGTTAAAATATATATACTTAAACTAAGTTTTCTTCTGGCAGTCTTATTCAGCTGAATAGAACAACCCCAAGTGAGGCAGTAATGCTTTCTGTAATGGAAAGTAGAGCTAAAACATGTCACTTCATTTCCCTTGGAGAATGTTGAACTAACTGAATACTTACATTTTCAAAGATTAGAGAGAGCTGAAAGGGTGATTTTTTAATAAAAAAACTTGCTACATATATATCTCAGTCTTTTTAGTTCTTAGAACTGTCAAATATTAACTACAAAGGTAAACAGTTTCAAAAGTGGCCCATGTTTGTTTGTAGAATATTTAAGAGGATTCAGAAAAGATGTTGAGAGTGAAGTGTATTAAAAAAACACACACAACAAGACTCTGCTCATTAATATCTAGGCCAGGATATCTCATTAGTTTAATGTTTTACATTCCACGACCATTTGAATTAATTGCCAAACCTCCAATTAATTTAATCAAGCTCAGTGTAACTCAGCACATTTTGGCTCTCTTGAATGTCCTTTGCCATTCATGCTTCTGTCAATTTTGGTAAAGCTAGAAAATCTAAAATTAATTTTGCATTATTACTATACTTACCTACAAGCACAGGTACCTGAGCAATCTACAATCCTTAGTTTCTGAATGGAAAATTCATAAGCTTATGCAGCTGCTGTGTAAAAAGTGAATTTTATGTTTTAAAAACATCAAGAAAGGGATAAAAAGATCCCTTTCTGCCAGCACTTATTCACAGAATTCTTTATCTGGAATACTGTCTACAGTCTTTTTTTCTCGTTTCCTAAAGGTTAGGAAAGAGCAAATAAAATTATCAGGGAATTCCTCTACAAAGAGAGTTGCAATTTTCTAGACTTTCTTGTTTGGGGTGACGTGGGCAGGCCGGATTATCCATATGGCCACACTAGGCCACGGCCTAGGGTCGCAGCCATGGGGGGCGCCAGATCCGGACCCCCCAATTTATTTATTTATTTATTTTTAAAAAGGTCGATCTTCCCTCCGCCTCTTCCTTACTCGCGCCGGCCCCTCCTTCCTTCACTCAAGGAAGGAGGGGCACCCAGCGTGAGTAGGAAGACGCGGAAGGAAGCCCTGCCCCTAGGGCCTCTGATGCAGCTTCCCTCTGCCTCTTCCTCACTTGCGCCGGTCCCTCCTTCCTTCACTCAAGGAAGGAGGGGCGGCCGGAGCGAGTAGGAAGACGCGGAAGGAAGCCCTGCCCCTAGGGCCTCTGACGCGGCTTCCCTCCGCCTCTTCCTCGCTTGCGCTGGCCTTTCCTTCATTCATTCAAGGAAGGAGGGGCGCTGGGCGCGAGGAGGAAAACGCAGAGGGAAGCCCCGCCCCTAGGGCCTCTGATGCGCATGCTCAGCATCGGCCTGGGGCGTGGCTTCCAATGTGTGGCCTAGGGTGCCAAAAAGAGTTAATCCAGGCCTGGATGTGGGGAACGAAAAACGCAACACAATAGAATATTTTACATATAGAGATAACCTTTGGAATTAACTTTACAATTAACACATTATTAATTTGTTAGATTTTTTCCAGGGACTTCCCCCCAATTCAATTGATTTAGCAGTTAATGCTGAACTTGAAAAATACATTTTAACAACTTAGTGATTAGAATTCATTAAGGCAGCCAACTCTTCTTGTACCACATTCAGGAAAATGGAAAGGTCTGCTGCCTCAAGGGAAATAATATAACCGTTGGATGAAATGCATCACAAGCTGATCAGTATGATTTTTTAAACCTTCTGTACCACACGAGTATTTAAGGTCAAAGCAAGAACCATAAAGCAAAAGAGCTTGGTTTGGAAATTAAGGGGGCGGGGAAGAATTTTAGAATGATTGGGAGTTGAACCGGATATGTTTGCTTCATTGGAGATCAGGGCACCCAAACAGCCAGGATCCTTTCAGAATGTTTAAACCTTTTAGATCTGAAAGGCGTGTGTTGCAATGGACTTGGATGAAAGAAATATGTTTTGAAGGGATGAAAATGCACTGTGATTGTTTTCAGTAACTTATCTCCCTCTATTGATTATTTTCTAAACTGGGTTTTATTGCGTGCATTATGGTATATTATATCAATATAGTTTGAGCACAGCTGCAATTATTGCCTTACAGGTTTTTGATGTGAATAATTAAGTGAAATTTCATTGAAAACTCAGACAGGACATCAGACAACTCCCCACTTTGGCAGTTTTTAGGAGGAGCTTGAAGACGTGGCTGTTCCAATGTGCCTTTCCTGAATAAAGTAAATAATGCCCTGCTGTGTGCAATCCTGCAAATGTCGTCAGAAGCCCTTTAATTACCTATTATGTGTCTGCCCACATTGCCCTTGAAACCTTCCTGCTGTAATCTGTTATATGTCCCTTTGTTGGCACTGAATGTTTGCCATATGTGTTGGAAACCACCCTGAGTCCCTCTGGGGAGAAAGGGCAGCTATAAATAAAGTTGTTGTTATTATTATTATTATTATTATTATTTGAAACACAACAAGATGAGTCCACAGCAAACAAGATCATTCTGCTGGCTGTTGTAATGGATCACATGTCGGACACTTCACAAGTGTCTAGGATTGTGTGACGTATCGGCGAATAATGCATGCAGATCCCAGTAAGGTGGCCATTTGCAACTGACAGATGGTAATTTTGTCAGCACCGATTGTGTTTAAGTGCAGGTCAAGGTCTTTAGGCAGTGCACCCATTGTGCTGATCACAACTGGCACCACCTTTACTGGCTTGTGCCAGAGTCTTTGCAATTCAATCTTTAATTCCTCATATCATGTCAGCTTTTCCAGTTGTTTCTCTTCGATCCTGCTGTCACCTGGGATTGCAACATTGATGATCCATACTTTGTTTTTTAACATGATAGTGAGGTCAGGAGTATTGTGCTCCAAAACTCTGTCAGTCTGAATTCAGAAGTCCCAGAGTAGTTTGACGTGTTCATTTTCTGTAACTTTTTCTGGCTTGTGATCCCAACAGTTCTTTGTCACAGGTAATTGTGACAGGTAATTGTGGCACAAATTCCAGTGAATCATCTGAACAATGGTGTTATGTGTCTGCTTGTAGTCTGTCTGCACAATCTTCTTGCATCAGCTGAGGATGTGATCTAATGTTTCATCTGCTTCCTTTCAGTGTCTACACTTGGGATCTGTTGTTGAGTTTTCAATTCTGGCTTTGATAGCATTTGTTCTAATGGCTTGTTTTTGGGCTGTCAGAATCAGGCCCTCCATCTCCTTTTTCAAAGCTCCATTTGTGAGCCACATCCATGTTTTTTCTTTGTCAATTTGGCTCTCAGTTTTTCCCAGGAACTGTCCATGGAAAGCCATCTTTTGCCAGTTTTCTCTTCTGCTCTGCATTGTGGTTTCTATGGTATTCACTCTTTCTCTTTTGCATTTGAAGCAGTTTACTACTATTGACTTCCCTCAATGTTGGTTCTTGACTGCCTTTCACATAATCTGCCAGTGCATGTTTCTCTTCTACCATTTCTTTCACTTGCAGAAGCCCTCTGCCTCCTGATTTTCTGGGCAGGTAAATTCTGTCAACATCACTACGCAGGTGTAATGAGTAGTGGATTGCCATCAGTTTTCTTGTTTTTCAATCCATATCATCCAGTTGTACTTGTGTTCAGTTCACAATTCCAGCAGTGTATCTAATCTTGGGGATGGCTCAGATGCTGATAGCCATGATTGTATTTCTGCCATTTAATTTGCTCTTCAAAACCTTTCTGACTCCTTGGACATATTATTTGCTGACCAATTTTTTCACATGACCATGCTTGATATTGTCCAACTGTAGTATGCCCAGATATTTATAGGCTTCCAGCTGATTGCATTTATGGTTTGTCCATTTGGCATCTCTATGCCCTCGCTGTGAATAATTTTCCATTTCTTTAATGCCACTATGGCACATTTGTGCAGGCCGAACTCCATACTGATGTCAGCGCTAAAATTCTAACTGTGTTGGTCAGTGACTGGATTTCAGTTTCTGATTTTCTGTAAAGCTTTAGATTATACATATACAGCAAGTGGGAAATTTTTGGTGAATTTCTTGCTGTTTGGTAGCCCAGGTTTGTTTTCTGTAGAATTACTGACAGTGGGATCATTGCAATGATGAACAATAGTGGTGACAGTGAGTCGCCCTGGAAAATTCCTATCTTGATGTTAACAGTTCCATAGCTTTCATTGCCCACAAACAACTCAATTTTTCATTGTGTCATTGCATTTTCAGTAAACTTTCTAATATTTTCACAAACCCCAATGACATCTAGACATTTGATAATCCAACAATGAGGCAGTGAATCAAATGCTTTCTTTGTAATCAATCCAAGTTGTATAGAGGTTTGTTTTGCAACTTTTGCAATTCTACAGTATCATTTTGTCAATTAGAAGCTGAACTTTCATCCCCTACTTCTTCTTTTATTGCCTTTTTGTTCTACTTGCAAGATGTTGTTTTCCTCCAAGTAATCCTGGATTTGATCAGCTATTATTCCTGACAGCAATTTGAACATTTTAGGCAGACATGTTATTGGCCTGTAGTTTTCTGGTATTATCCCTTTTACCGGATCTTTCTGTATCAATTATGTCTTCCCAGTTTTTAACCATTTGCTGATGTTTCCAGTTTGTAGCATCTGATTGAATTGATCCATTTTTGAGTGCAGGCTTAAATATTTAAGCCAAAATCTGTGCAGTTGATCACTGCCAGGTGATGTCCAGTTCTTGACTTTCTTCACTCTTTCAGTGATCATTTCTGTTGTTATTTCCAAGGTTCTCATTTTGTTCTCTGAAAATTTATTTGCAGAGTTTTCTATCCACAGCTTTTTTGCTGTAACCTTTTTCTGTTTCCCACAGATCTTTCCAGAATGCATTTGTAGCTGTTTTTTTTCTGGTTTTTCATTTAGTAGTAGTAGTAGTAGTAGTAGTAGTATAGAAGAACCAACTGGGGCATGCTACCCCATCAAACTCACTGTAGATTATTCAGCAAGATGTTTATTAAAATATTTATATTCTACTCTTTTTGCAAAGACTTCAATTAGTATGTATATGTTTTTGCAAGGCAAACTGAGGCTTAAATAGGCATCAAACCCATATCAGAACCCTATTTATTATAGCTGGAAAAATACCTTAGGAGCTCAAACACTCAGAACTCCCCAGACCCTATGGTTATATCCATGATGGCTTGGAGATTCTGGAAATTATATTAGAAAAAACAACACATATATATTTTTCTGAGCCATGCCATTGATTGCAACATCACAAAACATGAGTTTTCTATATCCCTTTCTTGTGCTGATGTTGATATAATGTATATTCCAAAAGACAAAGTACTAAATCATATTTGGATCATACCCACTCAAAGTTTCTGTTTAAATTCATTGCTTCGGTTACAATGATGATTTTAAAACCTTATTCCCAATCTTTTGTCTCTAATTTACAACTTAAACTGCTTTCATGGTATGGTACCATGTCATATGCTCAGAAATAAATGGTGGGAAAAGGGAATATATTAGCAGCCTATAAAATGCCTTTCCCCTCCTTTGGCACTCACAGCTATTGAAGTTATGATGCATAAGAAATTAACAAAGCAAATACATTCTGCATTGTTTACTGTACTCCTGCCAGTAACACAAGCTGTTAATGATAATAGTCTTCTCCACATGTACATGGTGTTAAATAAGGATTATAGAGAATTCAATTTCACTGGCAGAAGAAGATTGCAAGATAAAAATCCAAGATATTAATGATCCTAACTCCTCAAAAGGACAAGAGACTATTTTTCCTTTTTAAAATAGCAAAATGAAATTGAAGTGCATACTGATAAGATCAATGATGTTAACATAGAAAGCAAATATAGATAAAATCCTTATCTGAAAAGATGATTGAAGTACATATTTCTATTCTGAAGCTTCAAGCCAAAGATCTTGGAACTTCAGCCACCTTAAAAGTGCAGTATATATTTGACTGGATGTCTTACTACAGTTCTGAAATTAAAAATATATTAGAATAAGAATAAGAGGCCACAACACTGCATTCCCTTGGTAATATTGGAAAAATTGAGCATTGGTCTCCATAATCAAATAATCCACTGATGTCCACCATAGTTCAAAAAGCCATTTCCTGCCTTATTCCATCCTCTTAAGCTCATATTATTTCATAACATGCTGGCATTAAAGCTTCACAAAAAGTAAATATCAAAAAGAAAGGCCCAGCCATACTGACAATGTTGTCCTATTATTGTTGGATGACGTTCAAGGAAAACTTAACAACTGTCATCAATTAAAAGTTTACAGTGTCCCTAGTGAACAGTTTTTCACATCAACAGTACCTATGACATTTTGAAGTAATTTATTTAGAGTGTTAGGTAGGTGCTAAATGTAATACCAATAATATTTTCTAAATATCTAATTTTGTCTGAGCTCATTTGGGAATTTGAATGAATATTAAATTATAGCTGTTGTGAAACTGTACTGTATTTACCACTGCAACATAAAAAAAGACTAATGAGGCGTTGTTAAAATGGACTTTTGGAGGTTTAGAAGACAGTTATATTTACTTCAATTAATTGATTTGGAAATGAAAAATATTTATAAAAATACATATTGACAATGAAAATACTTGAAATGGTAATTGGCTTTTGTATAGCTTTAAAAAATATCAACACAAAATTTTGGTATTGATAAAAATCAATAGTCAGCCTGGCAAGGATGTGACTTCCATGAAGTCTCGGCATCCTAAAAAGCCTTGATCTGTTAGTGATTTACATGGCTCCAACTTATTCTCATCAAAAATTAGAGACTGGAGAGGCAGAGGACTGAACATTTCATGTTGAAGGACTGAGAACTGCCCAATAACTGATAAATGAAAAAAGTACAAAGTAGTAGTACATCTTCTTTTACATTCAGTGATAATACTGAATCTTTTCTTATTGTGAAGCAAATCTCCATAAGCCAGCATTGCCATATTCCTAAACGAGGACTGCCATATTCAGTTCTGGGTTTTCACCTAAAAACGTTATGAAAATGCCTACTTTGTTTATTGCATCCCATTGTCTTGTTCAGCTCTACCCATTTTGAGCTTTAGCTTTTATTTGCATTGCTTTCAGATGGTTTCCCCCTTATTCTATTTCTTAAACACATCTGTTTTATTTATTTATTATTTGGACTTGTACGCCACCACTCCCCGAGGGCTCGGAGCGGCTTACAAACATATAAAAGCATCACAGGAGTAAAAACAACATATTAAACTAGATCAATAAAGATTTTCCAGCTTAGCGATCAAAGGCTAGCCAGAATATCAGTTCATCTGAAAGTTCTTTGTATGGCAATCCTTGTTTCTTTAGATGCCCTCAACTTTCCTTCATCCTTTAAATGGTTTGCAACTGTGCCTTTAAAATACTTTCATGCATCGCTAAATTTGATCATTTCTGAAAATGGGATTTCACACACTATTTCCCTAAGCTTACTGAAATCAGCTTTCTTAAAGCCCAGAGAGTATGTTTGACTATGCCCCTATTCTCTGTATAAAAAATCTCAAGAGGACGTGTAACTCCTATCCAAGAAACTTACTATTTCCACTTACTCTATTAGTTAGAATCACACTGAAAATAGTTGATGCCTAAGTGCTTCCCTCACCTTTTGTGCAAAGAAATTATCTGCAAGAATAATAAAGAATGTATTAGATCTTACACTTTTAGCAGAGAGAGTTATTTGCAACAAAAAAACCAGGATATTGGAAGTCTCTCATTGCTATTGTATCTTTCCTTTTTTGGTTATCTGTTTTTAGGAAGGTGCCATTCAAACCTTCAGTCTTCAGTTTTAGGAAGTCGCTCCCCCACTTTACACACACATATGAGATAACTCTTTTTTATATATTTCCTTCAATTTTTATCCAAATACTCTCAGGGATCTCCTCACAGGTGTACATATCAACATATAATGCTACTCCTTCTTCCCTCCTGTTCCATCTATTTCTTTGGTTATACACTTCTGTCATTACCTTCCAGTCATCGTTTCTGTCATGCCTATTCAATCAGATTTGCCTCCCTCTGGTAAGACTTCATGTTCTTCCTATTTGATGTCCCATTTGTCTAAGACTAGAAGTCACTCTCTCCAGGTGATTCCTTGCTGTTGCTTTTTGTCCACTATTCAGCTCTTGTTCTATTGTCCAATTTCTCCCTGTAGTCCTGAAATTCTTCTCAGTACTTGGTGTCCTCCGTCCCTCTGGAATACTGATTCTTTCTCTTATGTAACTCAGGACCCTTCCAGACAGACCCCATACCCTAGGATCTGATTCCAGGTTTTTTGTTTATCCCAGATTACCTGCCAGTGTGGACTCATATAATCCAGTTTAAAGCAGAAAAGAGCGGGATACAAATATCATAAATAAATAAATAAATAACTTGTTCCAAGATGGATCAGTATAATTTTCAGTGTTCTTGATGAGTTTCAGCTTTTCAATTACATCATGCATCTTTAGCCCGCAAAAACAGCATACATCTCAACACAATCTTATCAGGCCAACACATCATTGCTTCTATTTTTCACAAAAGAAATCACCTACTAACTCCACAGATCTACTTCCTTTGACATTTGATAGTAGCACTTCCATCCACAAAACCTTCCAAAGTCGTATCGGTGTCTTTAAAACCATGATATTCTTGATCCTATGTCTATGCTTCATTTAATGGGAGAGCTTGGAATTTGTTGTGTAGTCCCAAGCTTGATGAATTGCTCTTAATAGGTCTACTTCTATCTGTAAGTCATGAAAAAACAACAAACTCGGTGAAATCTTGGATAGTAATCACTGTTTCGCAGTTTTTGCCCCACTTTTTTATCTGATCTCTTTCATTTAATGGCCCTAATGCTTTCTGTACAGTATTTGCAAGGAAATTGGCAAAACAAACCAACTAGATGTTTCTCAAGCTATCTGATGTGTGGAACTAGCTTTCCCCTCAGCTACTCTTAAGCGCATGTACTTGAGACCAAATTCCACTGAAATTGAAAGTAGTTACTTGTTGCAAATCCCATATGAACAGATGCTGCAGTAACACTTCTATGGATGTTTATTCCCAAACCTTATCTTTACAACCCTGGAATTAATAGTATAACATAAAAGCACTGTGATCTCTCTCTTCACTTTTAACCCATCTCTCTTTTGTCTTAAAGTAGACCTCATGTGGAAATTCTACAGAAAGACAGAGGCTGAAGGCTACATAGGTGTCTGGAAGCCACAGTGCCTGTATGTCTGAAAAATATATTTGGAAAGGATATTTTGGGGCCTGGTTTCATATTATTTTTTCCTAAGTATTTCCTAAGTGGCTCTTATGACTGTCTGAACTTCTGGAGTAAAACACAAAACGATAATACTGTTTTACATGTTGTGTTATCTCACTTCAAGAATCTCTAATTTCTGAGACGTTTTAACAATCTTATGAACAACAGAACCCAGAACTTCAAGGAAACTGATTTTCCACATAATGTGCTATTTTTCATGAAGAAGAATGAGCAGATATCCTTCCTCAACCTTTGAAAGGCTCTTAATCGATATATGATTCCTACCAGAATTCTCCTTACTTCTAGCTATGTCCCGTCACTACTTGTATATGAACTTTTGCTTTCCCACTATCTTTCAAGTGTCAAAGCTCCACTTCCAAAAATCTCAGAGCCACTAGAAAATCTATACATATAAAAATGAAGCCAACAAATCATGTGAGGGAGCTGCCATTCATATCAAACAAGTTCTTCACCTTGTCTTCTCACAGAAATGTCAAGCTGTGAGGAGAGATGAGTAAGAAATAAAATTATTATTATTATTATTATTATTATAAAAATGATCTTTTCTAGTGAAAAAATAACACAAAAAATCCATACCTATACTTCATATTAATATATATTAACTGTATTAACAAGAAGCATGACAGCCTCTCAGCTGTCAGGTCCGTAATCAGGATCAACAGAAAGCTGTGGTGCAAGTTCTAAGGTTCAAGTATCACAGGTCTATAATAATTGACTTTAACTCATGAACAACAACAATCCAACAAAACAAAAATCACCAACACCATCAAGGTCATGAAATAAACTGTGTTTGACCATATGAAATATAGGGAGACTGTTTCAGGAGATTACAGAGCTATAAAATAAGAACCCCATAACTGTGGAACCCAGGGGAGAAATGGTATTTGCTATTTCCCCCAGAAATTGTCATAGAGTTGTGGATGAGGGCTTAGTAAACTCCTAGATATGGTAACAGAAGGAAGAAATGTAATGACATTTGATAGTACCTATGGTTTTACATGACTCCAGCATCCTGTACTTTAGCTTCGAGGCACAGGCAGTTCCTTCACTGTGGAGAAAGTGGATGTATTATAACTAGCTCACCATCTCACTGGTAAACACATTATTTTTAAGTAAAAAAAGTCAAACACATTGAGAAAGCTGAAAAGATAAATCTTATTCTCCCACAAATCTTCTTGCTTCACCTTTCTCAATTTCAATGTTATAATTTTCTTTGAAACTGAATTGCAGCTCAAGATCTGCTAGCTGAAAGGTATAGCATATTCCTATGTCAACATATAAACTTGGTATACTCAGAGCGTATCTTCAATTCCCATGCTTTGGATATCAGTCTATGAGGCCTAATCACAAGAACAAAGGCTTAAAGAGAAGCTTATGGTCTGAAGTTGCATAATACCTCAAACATGTACAATTTCTTGTACATCCCATATATCTGGTATTGTCTTTCCACAAGGAAGGGGGAAAAGTCAAACAAGGATGGGTTTTAAAAAATCATATGACTTTTGTTGGCAAAAGTTCTGTTTGTCAACTACAATTTTTTTTGCAAGTTTCTAAATACATCTTTCACACAATTCTTATAATGTGTTAGAATCATAGAGTTGGAAGAAACCTCATGGGCCATCCAGTCCAACCCCCGACAGATGGACATCAGTCTCTGCTTAAAAGCCTCCAAAGAAGGAGCCTCCACCACACTCCAGGGCAGAGCGTTCCACTGCTGAACAGCTCTCACAGTCAGGAAGATCTTCCTAATGTTCAGAGCAAATGATCTCAAAGCCACAGAGTGGATTTTTCAAAACCAAGAGTAATTGGGCATTATCAGGCAATGATATGGGTGCTATGCTGTATCTTTCTAGGGCTTTCCTAACCTGTAGTTTTTAAAAATAGAAAGTGATTTCAGAAAGTGTATTTGTTATATCTCTAACCTCCAATTCTTAAGCCTTCAAGTAAAGCATAAATTAGAATATATGATCAAATGTAATAGACCAATCAGAATCAAGGCCTAAACTTTGCAACTTTTTGACATTTTGGAATACCACTGGATTTCTAATACCCAAGTTTTCAAGAATTGGATGGGATGCCCTGATCACTATAAAGATTAGAAGCAAATATTCCCAACAACAGGGATAATAGAAATACCCAAAAGGTTTAGTAAAGAAAGCAAATCTAGAATAACTCAACCCCACACCACACGCTGATCATAGTGTAAGCCCAGGTTCAGTTATGTTAATACTGAAACATAAGCAAGCATGCTGTTACCATATGGCAAGCTGTCAACTAATGAAAAAAACCCATCCCTTGGTAGGTGGCTTTAATTTATTTACTTGTGCATGAGAGAATCAGGCCAACCATACTCATTACCTTCCTGAAAGGGTTGTGTGTTTGGTTTTTGAGTTGAGATTATGGGAGGATATTGAAACAAACCCCAGTCTGGAGTTTTCACCCCAATTTATCTCATTCACACTATCTCAAGGTTGAGGTATGTTTTTTAAATGAGGGGGGACACAGAAATTCATTCAAATCTAAATCACTGCAAATATGAGAATATACAGAGAGACAAGGGGGGGATGAGGTGGCATTTTCTTCTTTAAAAATGTGAGTGTGCCTAATTGAGACTTGTGTAAATATATACAAGTAATTATTTTCATTACAAATTTAGCAATAAACCAGGGGTTTTGTTTAGTGCTAGATAATAAAAGCTATATCAATTCCTCTCATTATTTATAACATTCAAAATTAATCAAATAAACTTCTATAAGGTCCTAGAATGGATTTCAAATGTATGCTGTTGCCCTTGCTCATGTATAAAAAAGCAAGTGCCAGTAAGTTCAATAAAACTATAGCATGGTCTAAACTGTTAGAAATTAATGTGCAAAGTGTACAATTATTGCACAATTAACTTCTTGGACAGCATTGTGATCTACCCTCAGGGTAAAATAGACCCAAACACCTGTTAAATAGAGTGCAATCTAATTTTAGCTAATGACCTTCATTTCCCTAATTTGCTTAATTCTTGTGAAAAGCTGTGATTGGGAAAGAAAGTCTCATTCCCACAGTGGAATGAAGTGCCAATTTGTTTGAATATCTCTCCGTGCATAAATTGCATCTCTTATGTACAGAGTGGAATTCATGTACAAGTTAACTGTTAAATCACAGAGAGTTATGTACAATCCATATATCTAATGTACATTTAATTCACCTCTGAAAAAGGGCAAATAATTATTGGTCTAAAACTAATAAAAATGCAGGTGTTGTCTCTGGGAATGATAAAGGTTACTGGTAAAGGCAGTCATAAAGGGCTGCTCTGTTTGCAAACATATAGGAACTGACGTGCTGGATCCTGTCCAAAGTCTACAGATACCCGGCCAAAGTCTTCTCAGAAGTGTCCCTTGGGACATTAGAGCACAAAGTCTCTAAATAATATATCAATATAATATTCATGTGTTGTCCTCCATTACAATCCTAAATGGAGTCCCAATATAGGAATTACTTGAACCAAATGTTATCTTGTTTTCTGCTGAAGTATCAGAAATCAGATTGTGTGAAGAAAATTTGTTCCTAAAGACAAACCAGAACTCTCTATACTTCTGAAGCTCTTCCTTGAGGTGTGTGTGTGTGTGTCTATATACAGTATATATATATTGACACGTCATGCAACACGGCAAATAGACAGCTAAACCATAAGCCGCAGAAGCACGAAAATCAGCAACACATTCAACCATACCACGAGGTACCTTTTCCACAAAAAAACCCCAGCCTACAGTACATACCTCACAACACCCCCAAACACAACCCCCCAAAAACGGGCAATGGAACCTGGCATCCCTGCCTCTTCGCTGCCAGTGCGCGTTTCAAACGTTCGCGCATGGCAGCCAACACTCACCCTTGCCTCCTCCTCCTCAGGCCGTCCTCCTCCACCTCCTCCTTCCGCCTCCCCCTCGCCACTCCGATCGGGAACAGCGGCAGTGGCTCCGGGGAGGGAGGGGGCCGGGCAGGGAGGAGTAGGCAGCTCCCTCCCTCCTCCTCAGGCTCTCCTCTTCTGCCTCCTCCTTCCACCTCCCCCTCACCTCTCTGATCGGGAACAGCGGCGGCGGCTCCGGGGAGGGAGGGGGCCGGGCAGGAGGAGTCTCCTCTTCTGCCTCCTCTTCTGCCTCCTCCTTCCACCTCCCCCTCACTTCTCCGATCTGGAACAGCGGCGGCGGCTCCGGGGAGGGAGGGGGCCGGGCAGGGAGAAAGAGAGAGAGAGAGAAAGAGAGAAAGAGAGAGAGAGAGAGAGAGAGAGAGAGAGAGACAGAGAGAGAGAGACAGAGAGAAAGAGAGACAGACAGAGAGAAAGAGAGAGAGAGAAAGAGAGAGAGACAGAGAGAGAGAGAGAGAGAGAGAGAGAAAATGTGAAACTTCAGTTATTAAGCACAGCACAAAAAATAAGTAATACAAACCAAGTATTAGTTCGAGATTACAAAGAGTTCTGCAAAAGACATATACAAACAGGACAGACTTTTCAGTAACATTGCTGAAGTATAAAGCTTCCCAGTGACACATCATAAAGACTAGGTGAATTACTGCACAGCTTCGGGACTCCTGCAGTTGCAGGGGCATTTGGCAAACACTTGTTTAAAGACTAGAAGGGGAGGATGGAAATGAAATTAGAACACCTGGAGAAAAACACACCACACAGGACTAATAGCTAGTTTTGTAAACAAAGCAATAGCAAATTAGTCCCAAATCATTCATATGTAATCATGCTTCTGTTCAATTGAAGATTTATATTTCCCCACCTACTCACAAAGAGAAATTGTTGTTTGCTTTCATTGCATTAATTAAAAGCTATGCAAGCAGAAATTATGTGTGTGTGCGTGCATATGTACCATATGTACATGCTCGTGTGCCTAATGATGCAATGATCAACTAGGAAACAAATTCAGAAGTTTCAACATTGTGCAGATTTAATAAAGTTTAAAAAGCTCATACATAATTTTTAGACATTTTCCAAATAGCAAGTGGTATTAAAGATCCTGCCAAATGCTACAAGAATCTAATGTAGCCATGGCACCCTCAGTCAGTCCCAATATGGTAGATATTGTCAGAAGGTCCATTTTTGGAACTATTTTATAGTAAATCTAGATCCATCTCACAGTGCATACTATATTGATTCTCAAGATCATGTTAACTTCTATATATTATATTAGTTGGGTTGTTCAGAAAAAATGGGCTGCTGAAATAGAAAGGTTGGTGAACATCAGCAATTCCTCTTTAAACCTATGTCTAGAGAGTTGCAGTAGTGGAGGGAACATTGCAGTAGTCTATCATGATCCTATATTCTTGACAGGGTTCCCTGTTCCACAATCTTCTTAGCTCAATGGTATGTGTTTGAAGACTGAAAGCATGGTCAGAGAAGACATGTAGTTATTGTATAGCCAAATCTGCTGCTTAACAGTCTGTCTTCCCAGTTAGCTAGAGTGTTTTCAGAGGAAGTGTGAGTGTTCCCTCAGTTTGGTATGCATGGGACTTCAACATCAATTACTGGATTGCTCCATCAAGAGTGGCCCATGACTTCATGCCTTCTATGAAAACAATTGGTATGATCTAAGTAGTATCTAAACATTTTATAGTTCTGATGTCACAGAGAGATCACTATCTTTTGAAGTTATGACATGTCAAGACTAGAATGTTCTGCAAGAGTAGAGGGCTTGTTAAGAATATCGATCCCAGGTGTTTTGTGAACACAGAGAGCATAAAATAAACTCAAATTTTTCTCTATTACCACTGTATTTGCAAAGCTTCTTAGGGGAACTGTTTGAGGGATACGATCTTTCATTCCCTGAAGAAAAAGGAGCTATTGAGTAGCCCCAGTAAACAGTTTGCAGGTAAACATAAGATTGTTGATATTATTAATACAGGTACAACAGATGTAACTTTGACCTCTGCTTGTCAAGTGAAAGATACCTTTCCATATGGTTGTGGGCAGGAACCCTGAAGCACTGACAACTACCCTTCTGAAATAATGCCGGTTTTCTGAGTGAGTCGCAAAAGTTCTTAAGGCAGGTTTAGATCAAAACCGGATCTCAGTGTGCCTAACGTAGGGGATATACTAACTGTTAAAAAGTTCAGTGAGTCTCAATGCATTAGAAAATTATTTCAGATATTCCATTTTTGGAGCAAGGTACTGGTTTAATATGTAGTAATGTCCCAGCTTATCTAGTTCCATTTCAATTTGATTTCAACCTTTGTTATAGAATGATAATAATAATAACACACTTTATTTATATTCCGCTCTTCTCACCCCGAAGGGGACTCAGAGCGGATTACAGGTACACATACTTAGTAGACAATCCCTGCCATTTCCACATACAGAACATATAGACAAACAGAGGCAAACTCTGGCCACCAGGGGGAGCTGACACACTCCTCATCTCTCAGCATTCCCAGCGTCCCTTGTTTCCTTCTGCATTCCTCAGTGTTCCTGGAATTCTTTAATGGCCTCATAATTAAGTCAAAATTTGCCTCCCCACTTAATGTGGTACCTTTATCACCTACTTGACAGATGCAGCTGTCTTTTGGGCTGCAAAGGTTGACAGCAGGCTACACTTAAAGGTGGAGCACCCACCTCGACCCGGGCAGGCCTCGAACTCATGACCTATTGGTCAGAGAGATATTATGCAGCTGAAACTTATCCAGCTGCGCCACATTCCCAGAAGAGAAACAAATGTGATTGTCTAGGTTGATGGCCTGTGTTGAGACTGGTCAGGGAGAATATGGCTATACTGATGTTTCTGGAAACTGTAGTAGCATTTAGTACTATCATGTATACCATCCTTCTAGACAAATTTTCCTCAAATAGGTATTGAAGACTCCTTCCTATGAGAAAGTAGAAATGAATGGCACCTCACTCATTCTCTTGTGGAGTTTCATGCAATTCTCTTTCATTCATTCATAAAAGGTAAAAGTAAAAGTTTCCCCTGACATTAAGTCTAGTGATGTCTGTCTCTGGGGGTGCTCATTTCCATTTCTAAGCCAAAGAGCCGGCGTTGTCCATAGACATCTCCAAGGTCATATTTTTTTTAAAAAAAATTAAATATGTAACAACAGTAGTGCATACAAAAGTAAAGCATTGTAAACTCATAAATATGAAATTCCTCTGCCACTTACCATCCCCATTTCCATCTTCATATAAATTCTTATCTGTTGTGAAGAAAATAACAAATCATGTTGAAAACCTCCATGAACTTTCAAGAGATTTCTCCAGAATGGTATGTGTTCCCATGGTGAAAATGAACTGAAGAATCTCTGTATGCAAATATAATAAAGAGCTACCACTTGTTTACCCACTTGTTTCCATTAATTTGACCATTTGTGGCTCTTATTTTGGTGTTAATTGTTCAGATTACTTTACCTTGAATTCTATGACAGAAGAAAGTTTATAAATGTATTAAATAAACAAGTAGATACAACTCTAGTGAGTTTGAAAATAGATCCAAACTGTCAAACTGGGAAAAGTGGTTTATTTAGGGAAAGACATTAGATATAAGAGTATTATGTGATCAAGAGAAACACATGCACATGCATTCTTTTGTTTGGAATAACGTGTAATGTTTCCACGTCTTAAACTTTTTTTGTTAGAAGAAATGGTTTCTTTCTGGATTCTCTTACAAAAAACCTTTCAAGCTGTAATAAATTTTTTTCAATCAAAAGTTCCATTTAGAAGAACATTTTACAAAACTCTTCCAGATACTGAATGTAATATTTTTAACAAGGAAGAAGGTCAAGAGAAACCTTTAAGAGGTTTGTTTTGGAACTTAGACTTACATCAAAATGATACACAATATGAAAGCAAAGAAGTACTTTGAGTTTCTTTTTTTAAAAAAACACCAATGTATGTGTACAGGGAGAAGACTATCCAATTAAAAACTTGTCATTAGTAGAAGTCTTCCATTTCTCAAATATAATTAGAATTATCATCTTATTTCTCCTTTAGTCTCCCTGCCTGGATTTATTGCTAGGATGGGAACAGAGTAAAAAAAAAAAGGAGGGATAGCCAGAAGGAAAACACAGGAGCTTTTCTTGTTTTGAAGTGGCTTATAATTTCAAAATTAAAAATAGATTTAGATAACTTTAAAATCACATCTCCACTGTGGTTCCGGTAGAGACAGATCAAGCATTTGAAAGTGCATTGCTTCCCAGATCTTTATGTCCCAGTTGTCTGTGCTGTACTTCCCCATTATTTATTTTTAAAAGCCTTATCTAGAGGAACTAAGGCAGTGAATATGCAGAAGAAGACAAAAAAGATAGATGTGAAAGTCATTTCTGTGAGTGTAAATGCCGTCTGCAGTTTCTGACAGGGAAATAAGCTTAACAAGATCAGCACAGCGAATTCATCTTCATAGGCTATGCAATGGTGCTGAATGACTTTCAGAAAATGAATGAAATCAACTAATATATGCAAGACCTGGAAAACAAGTATAGTGCAAATATGTCCAAGTCATCTGTTCCTTACATGCAGATTGTTCATTGTTCAATCATAGGTCCTAACAATGCCTGAAGACTTTCCGATGAAAATCATTATGCATTTGCTGATACAATTTTTTTAAAGTTATAATTATGTGCTCACAATACTCACTGGGCTCAGAAAACATGAATAATCATATTGCATGTGATTCTAAATGGATGGCAGATTAAAATTTATTTGGAATACAGATGTGATGGGAAAACAGAACTTGAAATGGGATGATTGCCTTCACTAGACATACAGACTCCTACCACTTTTTAACATCCATGTGGTGAGGTCATAATTGACAAGTGAACTCTTTCATCATCAGAAATTTTCTGTCCAAGTTGTTGGGACATGTTAGAAAAAGTGCCCCAAACACTGTTGGCTAGGTGAGGTTTAATATTGATGGACAATTGACATTTTTTTCTTATTTGGGCATAAAGCATTACTGTGTGTCATATCTTCACATTGGTGTTTTCTATGAAAGACACTGAGTCAAAGCAGTTAATATCATGCAGGAAAGTACTGCCCCCTATTTGGTCATGTTGTCATTATCTGACTTTAGTTACACCACTATTTTATCAGCCTCAGATTGCCACTTGCAATATGGAAATCAAAATATGGTCTACCTTGCTGGCTTTTGAAGTGCAATGAACATAGACTTGCTTACCCCATGTGTTTCTTCGAAGATTTATTCTGCTTTCTTGAAAAAATATTACTGTATAATGACAAGAAGGTAACTTGAAAATTATTTTATTCAATGTAATAGTTTGTATTGTAAAAAATCTGAACCCAAGATGTACATTGGATAGGTATCTCACATGTTTTTGTGTTCCTTTTTTGTTCAGAATGTCAAAGTATTTATTTATCATGTCATAAGCAAATTGGGAATGCAGTTATAATGTATAAAATGACAAAGTTAAAAACTTGGCATTATGCTAAATTTCCTTTGACCAGAAGTTGGCCACTTGGAGTGCCTCTGCCATTGCTGTAAGAAGGCCCTCCATTGTGCATGTGGTAGGGCTCAGACTGCAATGTAGTAGGTGGTCTATTGGTTTGCTCTTATTTACACTGGCATGTCCTGGACTCCACTTTGTAGCCCAATTTCTGAATATTGGCTCTGCATCTCGCGATGCCAGAGTGTTCATTTCAGTGCCTTCCAAATTACCCAGTCTTCTGTGTGCCCAGGAGCGAGTTTCTCATCTGGAATTAGCCACTGATTAAGGTTCCAGGTTTTAGCCTGCCACTTTCGGATTTTTGCTTGCTGAGGTATTCCTGCAAGTATCTCTGTAGATCTTAGGAAGTTGTTTCTTGATTTAAGGTGTTGGCATTCTTGCTGATATCCGAACAGAGGATGGGCCGGAGATGTCACTACCTTGGTCCTTTCATTATTGGCTGTTACTTTCCAGCAGATATCAGATGGGGCAATATCGGCTAAACCAGGGCTGTCCAACAGGCGGTCCCTGGGGCCGTACACGGCCCCCGAGCCCTTTCCCTACGGTCCCCTAACTTGTTTTAATAAAATACAAATAAAAAATTAAAAATAAAATTTAAAAATTTTAAAAAACCCACTTCCGGGTTTAGGCAAGCATTGCGAGACTACACCAGCCACAGACGGGATTTCGAGGGAGGTCGAAATCCCGTCTGTGGCTGCGTAGTCTCACGATAGCTGCCGAAATCTTGGGTCCTGCGGGATTTGCGGCCGGCCTGGGCGCGCGCCTCCTCCTCCCTCACGGCTGCTTCCAGGCCAGCCCCCATTCCCTCAGAGAGAGGGAGGAGGGGAGTGAGGCAGGGAAAGCCCCTCCTGGCTCCGTCCTCTTCCTGTGGAGGGCCCTCGCTTCCCGCCCCACAGATGGGAGAGCCGCCGTGCCCGGCCTGAGCTTGGCCTCGGCTCCAGCGGGGCTCTTCGGGGACGGCGGCGGCGTTGGCGCTTCAGCCCTGTGGCGGGGCTCCTACAGTATGGGTAAGGAAGGGCCTGGCTCGAATCAATCAATCTAAAAACAGTGGGACGTTGGGTGAGGGGGGGAGGGGTCCCTCAGTGGCGGTTTCCTTGGCGACACTTTCTTCCCCTCCTCCGCGCCCCTCCCCCTTGTTGTGCTACCTTCCCCCGCGTGCAGGGCGCAATGTGGCTTTCTTTGCGTCTGCCCCCATGGCTTGTTTTCCATTCAGGGAGGGAGGGAGCTCTTTGGGCCTCCTCCACCCGCCTCTGGGAAAGGAGGCCCCATCAAGCCCCCGCAACGGCATTGAGGTGTTTGGTCTTTTTGGTGTGTCCCAATTTGAGTGTGGACTCAAATAACTCAAAGGTATTAGGAAACATTCCCCCAAATCCACCAGTGTTCCCATTTGGGTATATTGAGTATTCATGTCAAGTTTGGTCCAGATCCATCATTATTTGAGTCCACAGTGCTCTCTGGATGGAGGTGAACTACAACTCCACAACTCAAGGTCAATTATAAGTAAATTGGAGCCGGGGAGGGGGCGGAGCAGGGGAGGGGCAGAGTTGGAGCTGGGGTGGGGGCGGAGCCAGGGCAGAGCCAGACCCTTTCGGCCCCCCAGGTGATCAGTGACCGGAATTCCGGCCCTTGGGCCCGTAGAATTTGGACAGCCCTGGGCTAAACAGTATAATTTCTCCAGCAGTGGTGGGCATAGACATCCTGTGATAATGAGGCATGCCTCATTAAGAGCCACCTCCACTGTTTGTGAAACCAATGTCCAAGTGAAACCAAGCTATGAGAAGTCAGTGTATATTTCCCCTACATCCCACCTCGTAATCTAAGATCATCGGGGAAGGCCCTGCTCTCCTTCCCGTCAACATCAGAAATGCACCTGGTGGGGATGAGAGACATGGCCTTCTCAGCTGTAGCTCCCTGCCTATGGAACACACTCCCAAATGAGATAAGATCGGCTTCCTCCCTCCTGGCTTTCAGAAAGAAATTAAAATCTTGGTTTTGGGACCAGGCTTTTGGTCAGTAAATGTAAGCAGTACATTGACTGGAACAGCGATATGGCTGACGAGACTGTTTTACTGTTTTATGATTGCTTATGTACTGTTTTAATTAGGATTTGTGTTCAATTGTGATTTTATTATGCTTAATTATTGTTTTATTGCTGTAATTGTTATGTACCAGCATCGCATCGGTGACTACTGTAAGCCTTCCTGAGTCCCCCTTTGGGGGTAGAGAAGTGATGGGATAGAAATACCATAAATAAATAAATAAATAAATTACCAGCATGGTCTGCTCATATGATTAGTATTATTGCTGTTGTTAGTTCTGCTGAGGTTGTACTGAAAGAGATGAATTCGTGGAAAAAGGCATATATTTTTTGGACTTTAACAATTTCAAACTAGGCAGTTCAATGATTATGCTTTGTAACAATTTTTTTTGGGGGGGGGGACCCTGTTCCTGGTTTGAAAGTATTATTCCTGTTTAATAGTGCAGTAATTACTTTGAAAGTAGTTGTTATACTCCAGAAACTTTGTTGTTGCTATAGAAAAATTATAGCAAAATATACGCAGGATATACTTAAAAAAACCCTAAGTACTTGTAGTTTAATAAACTTTTCCCATGTTTTTATGATAGAACCAATTAAGAAATGACATTTATAACCCAGGAACAAAAATGGTATTACATAGTGTTATCAAAGCAATTTTTTTGAACAGTTTTAATTGCTGTTGAACATTAAAAAGCAGATCTTGGTTCACCAAAAATGGATTTCCTGCATAGATAATTCATTTCAATGGGTTTAAAGGGTTTCTTATTTTCTAGCAGCACTGGGCTTAACAAACACCACTACCAACAAGAAAAATGCTGATTTTGCACTGGTCAGTAGCTGTTTAGAAACTATATGCAGTATAAGCTGCTTTGAGTCATCTTTGGGGAGATAAATCATAATAACAATAACAATAATAAGCCACCTTACTTGGATCTGCGTGCATCATTTGAAAATACATCACACAGTCCTTGATGCTTGGGAAGTGTTCAACTTGTGATTTTGTGATATGAAATCCAGCATATAGTTCTCATTTGCTATGACATACTGTGTTTTTGTGTCAGTAAAATAATAATAATAATAATAATTCACAGTTTTGAATCAAGATGCATTATCATGCAAAAAAAATCCAGATTGACAGAGTTATGGAACACAATACACCAGACATCACGATTGTGGGAAAGAAAAAAGTTTGAATTATTGATGTCGCCATACCAGGTGACAGTCACATTGAGGAAAAACAACAGGAAAAACTCAGCCAATATCAGGACCTCAAAATCGAACTGCAAATGCTCTGGCATAAACCAGTACAGGTGGTCCCAGTGGTAATCGGCACACTGGGTGTTGTGCCAAAATATCTCAGCTGGAATTTGAAAACAATAAACATTGACAAAATCATGATCTGTCAACTGCAAAAGATCACCTTACTTGAATCTGCGCACATCATTCGAATATACATCACACAGTTCTGGACACTTGGGAAGTGTTCGACTTGTGATTTTGTGATACAAAATCCAGCATATATATCTCATTTGCTGTGACATACTGTGTCAGGAAAATAATAATAATTCACAGTTTTGAATTAAGATGCATCATCAATTTGTTCTAACTATAGATTACATTGTTTGTGTACTATTTCTGAAGGTTTCTGATGGCAATCATTTCAGTTTTAATTTCATTTTGAGACATAGATTTTCTTTAGGCTTTTGAGAAATTCTAATTGGCAATTCTAAGTTTTTTGGGCAAAATCTCATTGGTGGAAAATGGTGATCACCCAAAATCTATGCAAAGTGTACACGTCTAGCTTTCATCATAATCAGTGACATATTAAACATATTATAACTTTACTTACTAAATTACATTCACAGATAATAAAGCATAGATACAAATCTTTGGTAAAATGTTTTTGTTTGGTCCTTGCCTTATAGATTGTATTTGTTACAGTATATTGAAAAAGCAATATATCTAACCATAATTGTGTAAAGGGTCTATATATCCCGTTAGTTTATTGTTTTAGCAGGAAAAAATGAATGCAGTAGTTAATTTGTCTTATACTCCAGGATTATCTAGAGTTGAAAAATCTATTGCTTGTCATTTAGAAGTACACAAATACATATATTTTCATAATCCGCTAATAAAAGGCCAAGATCAACTCATAGTTTGAAACAGAGCAGATGTTTTTCCCCCATTACCTGACTATTCGAACATATTGCATACATCTGCAACACAATTAATATGTATGTTACTACTTTAAACTTTTATTTTTGAGATATATTGTTAAAGAATAGTAGTGTTGGCAATAGTTGGTCTACAGGCAATTTTGGGCTCTGGCATACCTCATGAGCTAATCCTCACTGAATCCTCAGGCTCTGGGGTTTCCATGACTAAATCCTGAGACACAACCACTAGTGATGCCGCAGTGGGCAGGCCCTAGTAATGTTTAAAAATGTGATGTTACAAGGGAATACCCTCTAGTGATAATATAGAGTATCAACCAGATCTGCACCAAGTGTAGCATCCAAATAAAAACAAAACAACAAATGTAACAAATGTGGCAAATGCTCACGTGTGACACTCTTCAAGGCAATGATCTTGCCCAGAAAATACCATCTAACTCTACAGACTGAAGAGGGCCCAGTACCAAATCAGGTACTGGCCAGTCAGGGCCAAATCCTGGAATCTATGGACTTCACTCAGGAACTGGCCAGAAGTCTGCTTTGGTTTATGAAAAAAGTGTGTGTGCATATGTATATTACTAAGAACCCATACTGTCTATTTAAAAGGTGAATCACGGTTCCTAGACATTTCAAACCAAGAAAGGTAACTCTTTTCTTGCAAGATAAACAATAGTGTGAGTGCACAACCATGCACTCAGACTATCTTAATATGCTAAAAGTAGTCACAGACATTCATTTATTTTATGGAGTGAGGAATTACATCCTCTAATGGAAGCATGAGAGATGGTTATGATATTAAGTCAGTTGATGTACAGTACTAATTCCTTTCAGGTCGGAGTCCCCTTTTAACTGGGGCTGGGTCCTTTTTGTCCCCACTTACATTTCTGTTGGTTTACTAAGAGTTGAGTAATTTTTCAGATAATCATGGGCAGAGTTCCAAATATGACCACCTGGCATGGGAGTATCTGTGATAGTCACGTAGTTATCCAGATGGGCTCCTTGCCAAGCACTTAGATTAGCTATTTTGCCTGAGGGAAATGTAGCCGCCTGACCATGAGAAATGTATAAATCTCATCAAGGCCAGATATGAATTATATGAGCACTACAGATTGTACATCCAAGAAGCATCTCCAGCAAATGAAGCATTTGCCAAGGCCAGTGAAGGTTCTAGGTGATGACTAACTTCAGTAGTCTGTCCATAGTTGTTTTCAAAGGGATTTCCAACCATATTATATTGTATTTTGTGGCTTCCTGAGAACATATTTAAACCTTATATAGGGCATATTGCTGCCAAATCATTTTGCAGCCTGCATGCCTGTTCCACATTGCCATGCAAAACTACGTATAAAGCAGAGGTGTTCAAACACTTTGGAGAAAACCTAAATTATGAATTGGAAGAAGCTACCACAAACTAACCCTGAAGTGGATAAGATGATGCCATTTTGAATACAGATGAAATTGACACAGAGTTATCTTCCCAGGTAAACATCTTAGGCCCCTCCCATAGCTTTAACAACTCTTCTTTGGTAGAGATTCCATTTATCAAAGAAAACCAAGAAAATTATGGTTTTCTCCTTCGTACAACAATGTCCAGTTCCAGGATTCTTTCTTCATGCAACACTGTCACAATGTGGCAGCGACAGACAAGGATGCATGACAGCATGAGAAGATGGAAATGACTGCCAAGCACAGCCCCATGGCATCTCGTTCCAGGCTGGAGGCTCCAGGTGTTAATGTGAAGGCATGTTAGCAGAGAGCTGTAGCCCAGAAAGTGGGAGGCAAGCACAGACACTTGTGAATTTGGCAAGGCTGTT
Source organism: Anolis apletophallus (assembly GCA_030556195.1). Taxonomy (NCBI): domain Eukaryota; kingdom Metazoa; phylum Chordata; class Lepidosauria; order Squamata; family Anolidae; genus Anolis; species Anolis apletophallus. Next base: position 39,275,050 of record JARBWK010000012.1, read on the forward strand.
TGAGTTTAGGAAGTACAGTGTTCCCTCACTTATTGCTGGGGTTAGGTTCCAGGACCTCCCGTAATAAGTGAAAAACAGTGATGTAGGGATGCTCTATTTATTTTAATATTTATACATAATTATAGCAGTTATACACTATTTTAAGTTTTTATGCACTTAAAATAAAGGGAAGGGAAGGAAGAAAAGGCCCTTCAAAAGTTGAAGGGAGGGAGGACTGAGGGGAGAAAGCCCCTTAGAGAGCAGCGGCGGCAAAACTCCACAAAACAGCAAAAATACCATGATATATATTTAAAATTAATACTTTTTTAAAATCCGCAAAACAGGGAATTAGTAATAAGCGAACCGTGAAGTAGCGAGGGAACACTGTGCGCTTCCTATTGATGTACGATCCACCACATCCCTCCTGGCCTTCAGGAAAAAAGTAAAATCCTGGCTGTGGGACCAGGCATTTGTACACCAGCACAAGGCAGCATTTTAGATTGGTTTTTAATGGAAGTGGGTGATTATGGCCAATGTTTTTATGGACTGAACATTGTTTTAATCCAGAGTGAATGTGTATGGTTCTAATGTAGTTGTATTTTAATGTATTTTTAATGTATTTTAATTGTTGAAGGGTTTTGGGGTTTTATATTGTTATTATGTGGGCATCGAATTGTGCCGTACTGTAAGCCGCTCTGAGTCCCCCCTTGGGGGTTGAGAAGAGCGAGGTAAAATCCCAAAATAAATACAGTGGGTTGTTGCTTCCAAGCAGCCCAAAGAATAGAAGGGACCTCTTTTCCTTTGGGACTGCTTGGAAATCAAGACCTTTCTTTTGCAGCTTTTTTTCAACCAACAACTGAGTTATCTTGAGAGTACGAGGTGGCAATATTGGCTGGGCAGAAGACAGAGAGGATAAGCTAGAATACCTCTTCAAACTTACCTTATTTTCAGCAGTGCAACAGTATTTTTTTTCCTTTCAGCCACAGAGCCCAATGGCCCCTATCACACCCCAAATATCTACTTTTGAGATGGCTCTGTTTGAAGTGCCTCCGCCTCTGAAATAATGATGACGGTGGACAACAGCAGGGTCCCTGTCTTTCCATAAGGAAAGATGACTTGAACTGCTGAAAAAAAAGTCTTCCCCCTATGTGATGAGATGGGGGGAAGCTGTGACAGAATGGAGCATAGGACAACAGATCCCCATGCTCCCTGTGTGCCGCTGGTACATGCCGATTCTCTCTGCAAGTCTGACAAAGTCCCCTGGAGTAGTTGGATAAGGAATGGATCACCACTTTGGATTAGGCATCATGATGAGTATCTCAAGAAAACCCAGCTACCTTAAACCTTCTCCCTATGAATCCATTGGCTCCAAACACTACTTCTATTTCAGCTTATCCTCCAGCCATGAGGCTGTGCTTACTCAAAAAAAAAACCCAACCAGTATTTAAACCAAAACATGCAAATCCATGACCAAACAAGAATTTGAACTTATGTAGCTGTTTCAAATCTATCACTTCAAACATTACTCTACTGGTTCTGTCAGAAAAAAAGAAATAATAACACACAGTGGTACTCAAAAAGCAATGATTACTATATTAAATTTACATAGGAATGCATATTATGAATAACTATAGACATTTGTGCAAATTAACTGCCAGGAATAGAGAGGCTGTAATATTGCAACCCTACTCTTGTGGAGGGAGGGAAGACAGATTTCGGACTGAACACAACAGGGTGGAAGATAGTGCCTGGCACTCCATCCAAGAAAAGGCATACATGGGGAGTAGACATTTCACTCCACCTGCTTGATATAAGACCTTACACTGTATCTTCAATTATCTCCTAAAGATTTGTGGCCTTTTCTACCTTTAGCTGCTGGCAACCCAGCACAGTTACATGCATGCTGCTTACATTTCCTTAGTGATGCTGCTGCCTACCTTGCAGAACAGTATTTACTTCAGATGTTTACTTAGTCTTTTGCTGTGCTATTCATTGCAGTTTATTTGGATGCTCGATCTTAAGGACAATCTAAGGACTTTATTGCAAAGAGGTGGAAACCGAAGCAGGATTCCTATCACATGATGTTATGCAATATCGGTTGCCAGTCTGGCGCCTCTCTATGATGAAGCCATCCCCAGATACTGATCATGCCATAGTCCCAGGACCTACCCAGTAAAATTACGGTCACTGACCAACACAAAGCGGGCACAAGCACCCTGAGAGGGGAAGGACAACTCCCCAGTAAGCAGTTACTTAAAATTAGATTATAATTTATAAATATATTTTAAAACACAGTATGTTGAGCTTTTCCCTCACTGAAAACATTATTTTAAAATTATTTTACACATGATTTGTAACTGCAAAGTGACTAAAAATGGGGGGGCAGAAATGTGGAATTACGCTGTCCACCTGGAAGTGTGGCCTTGTATTGCCATGGCGTTATACTTTCATAATGCCAGCACGTGGCCACTTTTCCAGGTCTCAGGGACACTGCATGATAGTGGCTTCCATGTGATAATATCCTTAGTGGCCTTAGCATAGTGTTTTCAATACTGAAGATGTGGAGGGCTGTGTACATTTAAAAAAGAGAATCTTTTATTCTTGCTTTCTTGTTTTCTCTCTTGGGCCTCTCTTTGTGTGTGTGAGAGAAAGAGAGACAAAGCTATATACCCAAACATTGAACGCATGTGTCTTCTTGTACAAGCAGACCACGTGCACAGTGGTACTTGAGCGAAAAAAGCTGCTTGACTTGGCAGGATTAGCATCAGCTACTGCTGATTTTAAAGTGTATTTCTAACATTGATATTTTTCAATGCACCACATGCTTATGAAATTTGGCCGAGCCGGTCTGCTCTGAAGAGGCTACCATGTCTACACATCTAATATAATTGTTCAAAATAACCCTTAAAAGGTTTGTTCCATTTGGATTCCCAATGCAAACTGGTGGTAAAAAAACAAATTTTCAGATGTCAAAATTTTGATCTAGATATGGAAAATAAATCAGATTAAATTGAGCTCAAATTGCTCTGAACAAATTGAATTGCTGAATCAACTTCCAAGACAAAGTATTGAAGAAAACAGTACTTCCTTTTGGGAAATGGAAATCAAGTTTCACACAAAGACAAGGGAAGATGTCACACTTTGGTATAGTTTCTGTCAATTTTCTCCCCTGTTTGTCAGTTATCAGAGAACACCAGGAAGCTGAAGTCTTTGACTTTTGTAGCACCTTAAAAGTATGGAATAAAGAATGTTCACCATTCACAAGAGATGTGATTTACGTTGTTTTATGTATTTACTGCACAAGAACATTATTTTATTCCCTTCAATTTCAAATGCTATTTACTATTGATTCTAAATCTTGCCATTGTAATGACAAGTAAACTAATATAATCCCAATGTCAACAGAAAACAAAAATAAACACATGCAAGACAATGAATACATTAAGAGTAAAAGCTATGAATATCAGGTGAAAGCACATTAATGCAACTAGGCACTGTTCAAGTCTTGAGTGTGACCTTTACAACTCTCAACAGGAAGCTGCCTAAAAGTGATTCAGACTGACACCTTCAAGATCTCACATTGCCCAAAAAGGTTGATAAGCTGTCCAAATGAGTGCTGACCAGGAAAAGCCAGCCCAAAAGAACTTATAAAGATTCATAATATTCATGAAAAGAGAGAGTGGTATATATGCTGAGAACTTAAGTATAAACTGAATTGTGTGGGGGGCGGGCGGTAACAATGATATGAGTTAGGAAATGATATGATATAGAAAGTGCAATAGGTGTCACTGGCCTTTCCCTATATGTAGCATCATCTCTAGGCTTAAACATCGATATAGAAATTACTTATAAATAGCTGATGCCTATCTGGTCTTTATAAATTAAACTCACACACATTAACACATGGCAGTTGAATGTAGTTCTAACAAAAATACTCTTCCTTGCCATTCTATATCATGGCTCAAAGTGTTTTCATAAGGTTTTCTTAGGCAAGGCATACTCAGAGGTGGTTGGCCAGACTCTTCTTCTGAAATATAGTCTATAACACCTGATTTGTGTTGGTGATCTCCTATCCAAGTATTTACCATGGCGGACTCCGTTCAGCTTTCAAGATCAGACAAAATCTGGTTCCTTGCCATCTCCAAAAGTGTGACTTTTATAATATAGAATAAGTACTATCTGTGATGTCTTGGCTCTGCCTTCTCCTCTCCTCTGCTTTAGTTCCCCCTGCTTCCCTATAGTGAAGTTACCTTACTCTGTATTAGTTTGTGGGTGGATCTTAAAACACCCCTCAGAGGCCTTAATTTATTCCTTTTCCCCAGAGCTCTTTGCTGGACTCCTCCATTTTTCTGTAGTAGAGCTATAGAGGCCTGGACTCTGTCTGGAAGTCTTAGGCCTAACAATCCAAATAGGCATTTCTTCACACATACAGCTACATTTACCATCAGTCCAAAGGACAATTGAAATTTTGATCAGCCCAAGCTTCATAAAGAAAGAAGATTAAGGCAGTCTTTAGCCATCGCTTGGCACCGGAGGCGAAGAGAACCTACTCCAGAGAGATGTCTTCACCCAGCAAGTGCTCCCTTTGTAATGTATTGTTTTAAGTTATCTCAGGGTAGACCTGGGTAGAGTTTACCCTTCCTTCCTCTTGTTTCAGTAAATTTATTTTGTTATCTTTTCACCTAGCCTCAAAGTACCTCTGTCTGCTAAGAGTCTTAATCTTAAAAGAAGGTAACAGATAGCCCCCGAGTAAAGCCAGACAATATAGTTCCCTAGAGGCTTCGGCGTGCCAAATCTACTATCTATCTGTTCAAAAATAAAATAATTGTAATAGTAGCTGGTGACTGTATTGTTGGTGGGGTAGTGTATCTGCTCTGAGTTTCACTCTACATTTTAGAAGCTCTTCGGGCTGCTTCAACTGTTTTGGAAATAGCGTCCAGCTCCTTTGAAATTAATCCTTTAATTGGTTTCACATTAACTTACAAATCTATTCCAAGTTTGCATTTCCTAAGACTGGAAACTCAAAAGCACATATTTCTTGATTTTTTTTTTCATTTTTGAGACTTCCAGGGGGAGTGTGACCCATCCAGGACTGGCAGGATCCCTGTTCCCTGATTTGCCTTCTGAGTGACCAGGAGTTCCTCTGTCTTGTCTGAATTAAGTTTCAATTTGTTTGCCCTCATCTAGTCAATGACTGATGACAGACACTAGTTTAGGGTCAAGACAGCTTCATTGGCTTTGGGTGGAAAGGAGTAGTAGAATTGGGTGTCATCTGCATATAGGTAGCACCAAACTCCAAAATGCTGGGTGACCTCCCCCAGTGGTTTCATGTATATGTTGAACAGCATGGGGGGCAAAATGGGACCCTAAGGAATCCCACAGATCAATAGCCAAGGGTTCAAACAGGAGACCCTGAGCACCACTTTCTGGATATGGCCCTCAGGAAGGGCAGGAGCCACTGTAAAATGCCTCCCTGTCCCATCCCAGCGAGATGGCCCAGAAGGCTATCATGGTTAATGGTACTGAAAGTCACTAAGAGATTCAGGAGAACCAACATGGACACACTCCCTCTGTCTAGCTCTCTGCGTAGGTCATCCACAGGGTGACTAAAGTTGCCTCTGTTCCATAGACAGTTCCATAGCCAGGCCTGAAACCAGATTGAAATGGAATTCATCAAGGAAGAAAAAATAAGATCAAGCCTTATATTAATTTGGAAGAAAAAGCTTATCCCCACAGAATAACAGCAAGTGCAACAAAAACTAGACTGGGAGATTGTCATAGCTGTCTTCCTATCCCAAATTTCTGAACAGTCAGTTTCTGAACATAAATATGCATTTTTATTATTTTTATTGCTTCTGATAAGTCCAGCATTTGCCATTGGGGACAAAATATCTCAGATTACTGAAACCAAGAATAGGAAGATGGAGCTAAATCAACTTCACCAATACAAAATTTCTCACATAAACAGACAAACAAAAATGCATGTTAGCTGGAGCTTGCTAGAATGCTAGTATGTTCCTTCAAGTCAACTCTGATTTATGGAGACACTATCAGAGCATGCTCTTGACAAGATTATTCATAGAAAGAATGCCACTGAAGCTAAGTGAGGGTGACTTGCCTAAGATCACGTAGTGGCTATCCACGGCTGAGAGAGGATTCAGAGTCTGGCCTCCTAGAGTCCTAGTCCAACACTCAAACCACTACACCTTGCTGGTTTTTATTCCATTATAATAAGAAATATCGACAGGAGCAGAAATTCTGTCTGAGAGTTTCAGTCTGATTCATTGCTTTTTCTGCTTTACTTGGCTGATATCCATTCACTATTGCACTCGAGGTAGAAAGTACTTTGCTCAGAAGGCAGAATCTATTTTACCAAAAGATTAGAGAAAATAGTCTTTTCTTGACATGTTTAGGATTCCTCTGTTTTCACATTTGTCTCTGTTTGCCTGTAGACAGCATAAAATCTCCTGTAAAAATGAGCAATAAAAATCACTGCTGACATTCTTCCTATCAGTTCCAGGGCCTTGTAACGATGGCATAATTTCAGAGGCAGATTTCATTTTATAGGGTTCTATGTGGAAATGGGAGGGGAAGCTAAAACTTTCATGCTTCAAGAATCATGATTCAAAATAAGGCTGCAAAATAGCAAAACAGCCTACAAAACAGTAATTCGGGGCTATGCCGCAAAACTTTTTCCTCTGTTCATGAAGCAGATTGAGAGCTGGATTTAAAATGTACCCCAGTATAAAGGTTTGCTATATTCTAGCCTAATCTGCAAACTTTTTGCTAGTTGTGCACATTATTTTTTGTGTTGGGAAAGCGTTGAATATTCTGCATAGCTACAACCATCTCCAATGTCTCACTCAAAACCACCTCGATTTACTGAAATGCCTCATTTTCTTAGCTACTCTAGTGTGTCATAACATATTGATTTTGTACTTTATAGCAAAATAAAATTGAAGACAGTTATACAGTATGTTTCATGGAAAGTCTATGTGGTGAGAACAAGAATGGTGTAGTGCAGGGCTGCCCACTACACTTGTCGATCGCGAGTCCAAATGAGGTTGATCACAGCCTCTCTCTCGTTCTGCCTCCATGCGCGCTCTTGCGCTCTTGCGCTCCTGCTCCTTCTGCAGGTGTGGCGCTCCTTCCACGCAGCATTGTGGGAACGAGGGAGCGCCTTCCGCGGGGCATTGCGAGAACCCTGCCTCTCTTGCCAGCAGCTTCCCCATCTTGTGCCTCCTCCAGAGACCCCGCCACGTGCTCCCTCGTTCCCGTGGAAGGAGGTGGGCAGAAGGAGCAGGAGTGCAGGAGCGCGCACACAATGGCAGGAGTGCGTGCGCGGCGGCAGGAGCGCGCATGCGGAAGGTAAGTAGATCTTTTCAACTTGATTGGTAAAAAGTAGCTCGCATGCTGAAAAAGTATGGGCATCCCTGGTGTAGTCGTTTCAGCAGTGAGCCATGACTCTGGAACCAAGAGTCAAATTCCCACTCAGCTATAGAATTCTACTTGCCTTTAAAACCTTGAGGAAAGTTTGGCTTAGAGTTAATATAGGTCAAAAATGTCTTGAAGGTAACAGCACTGTTGTATAGTAATTTGAGTTCTGGGCTAAGAAGCTGAGACGCCCAGGTTAAACTCACCACTCAGTTATGGAGAACTTTTGGATGATCTTGGACCTCTCTCCACATCAGAGGGAGGCAATGGCAAATCCCATTTGAAAAACTCTGGCCAAGAAAACATTATGATAGCTTTTGCTTTAGGATTATCTAAGTCAGAAACAACATAAAGGCACACAAAACAACAACAAATTACTGGATGTCTATGGCAACATTGCCATACACTGTTTCCTGGGATTACGCATAATTGAGTAAAGCAAATAGGATAATCCGTGTGAGTAGGTATGTACAAGCACACAGAAACAAATGTGTGTGAAATATGGCCTGAATTAGAAAATCAAGGAGCTTGATTTGGGGAAGGAGAGTAATAGTTTCCTGCAGAATTCTGTGTGAAATTATGTACTATGTAGCTACCTTGTGAATTGCTCTCAGACCCCCTTAAAATCCAATTAAGTAGCCATTGGGATCAAAAGGGATTAATTCCCTTGTCAACTGAAAAGCGACTACTGATGTTCCCACCTCCTCTTGTAAGTAATTACCTGAGTGACAGACATACTGTACATACATAAATATACATTTCCATTATTTTTACAAAGCTAATGCACAGATGGCCAGCACAAAATGTTTTGAAGCTACTAACTGGAATTTGGCAGAAATTATTTCCTCTGGATATCTCCAAAGATCATGAACTTGGTTGTTGTTGATGTTTGCTTTTCCAATTCTGGTCAATAGAAAACCTACCAATCAGATTTCTGAATTTCAAATTGGGTTTGGGATTTAAAACAAGGCCAGGGGGGTCACTGGGCCATTTTCTGGGGGTTGCAAAGGCACCTTGGTTGGCCCCGCCCCTCCTCAAAATGGCTGCCGGCTCCTGTGCCAGCAAAATAGCCAGGCATTCCAGGTCAGCTCCTCCACCTCCTGTTCCCATAGGGCTGCAGGGAGTCAGGAGGAGGAGCTTAGAGGCAACGGCACACAAGAGAGAAGGCACATCATTTTTTTTGAAGCTCAGCAGGGTGTGAGGGTCAAGAGGAAGGCTTCTGTGGTGAGGATTGAGAGGAAGGCTTCCGTGATGTGTATGTGTTTCCGTGGCTGCCCGGCTTGCGGGCCCAACGGATGGATGGTGCTCACGCCTCTTCCTGAATTCTTGCACCGGGGATGAGAGAGAAAGAGATGTACTGATTATATCTTCATGGACTGAGTATACTGCTAGTCATTGTTTATAAGAATCAATTCAGACATCTTGTTACAATATCAAAAATTATTGAATGCCTTGATGAAGCCTCTATGTGTGAAATGGCTTTTCGGTGGCTTCCGGACTCTGTATATCATAATCCATCAGCTTAGCTTTGGGCGCATGCTGTTGGCTCGCAGAGGTTTGCTTTCCTTCGGGCGCAAGTATTGGTTCCTGGAGGCATTTTTGAGATCTCCATATTATTTGGGAGTCTCCAGATTCACCAACTTCGAGCAAGATTAGAATTGACGTCTGCTGACTTGGATTCTAATCCACCTTGATATTATTTTGTGTATATACCTACCTTTTGTCATCCACTTGAAGCAAACAGGTATTAGACCATTATATATAAATTGTGAGATTAACCCAGATTGTTGTAAATGAGCCTCCAGTTACTACAGGTAGTAGCATGGAGGAAGATGCTGAGGCAGTAACATCAAGCAGTAGCTCAGTTTGGGGCGCGGCTCTGGATGATCAGGCTCCTACAGCTGGGGTAAAGAGAGTGGCTAGTGCCTCAAGCCTTGACTCAGACAGAGAACAGAGGAGAAAGATTCAGCATATACTTAGGGAACCTTCTGAGTCTGATACATTTGAAGGGTTTCCAGGGAATGCAGAATTACAATCAGAAGACAGTGGTACAGACCTAGATTCAGCATTGGTGCAGGAAGTGAGAGATGTATGCAATGCGGATTCGGGGGACAGTACATTTCTGGGGTTCCAGACGGATCAGGACTGCCATCTTCGCATTCAGAAACTGAGTGGGGCCCTTTAAGCCAAGAAGAGCTGTGGCTGGGTTGGAGATCTGGACATGGTACAACAGCTGCAGGGAATGGGAATGCTGCTGCTTTGGAGCAGGGTGGGTTCTCTGATGAATCTGATTGATAGTGCTATATAAGAAGTGAGTATTTGGCTTGACCTTCACGGTGGTCAAGGAGTTGTTATTCTGGTTCGTGTATCCTGTGTTCCTGTGTCTTGGTTCCTGGTTTCCAGATTACTCGTGAGTTATTGGGTTCTTTATCCACTTTGTTCCTTGGGAGAGCTGCTATGGCAGCTCTAGCTGATATTGGGAAAAGGTGGGGGGTTTTGGGATTCATGTCTGCTTTTTGTGTTTAGCTGCTGCCGTGTACCTCTTGACCTTCACTGTGACTGCTGTGAGTTTCCTGCTACAGAGTGTTTGGTATAGTATTACATGGAGGGAGGAAGATGCTGTGTTTTATGGGGGGCTGTGAATTATGTGTTTTCTGTATACTTGGCTCCTGTCGACTCTGGAACATCTCCTCCTTTCCTGTATGTTGGTCTCCTGTCCTATGATCCCTGGATTGAAGTTGGACTACGCCTTATGGACATCCCTTTGACTGAATGCCGCAGAAGGACGTCTGCTGTTTGTTTTTGAGTTCTTTTCTTCTCAGCATTTTTGGTTTTGGGGTTTCCTGGGATTATTGGGGGTTTTGTACAGCCGAAGATAGGTTATTTTTTGCTATTCCAACACCCATTTGATGTGTAAATAAACTTTTGTTATCTTTTAAACTTCTGGACTCAGCCAAGGCCGTCTCTGTACCACAACACAGATTATTTCACTTCCCTGCAATGGATGAGTGACGTTCTATGTGGATTCACTTAGCTTGGCATTTTGGACTCATTCTTGATGACTATTGAGTTATATGACACTGTATAAAAGGGACTATTGGAGACTACATTGTCTTGGTCTGTGAGTTTATCCCAGATTATCCAAGTCTTCCTGGAGTGAATGATAAATGATTTCCTTCTCAATTCCAGCAGATTGGATCTGCCGTTGGTCAGCTTTGCTTCTACAGGGACACCAAATTACTTACCTATAGTATCTGTCCATGATTTTCCTGTAGTATTTTTCGCACTATTCACCCTCAGAATGTTTTGTTTTTCCTTTGTTTGGGTAGCCTATCGATTGTTTTTTTTCCCCTTTCACTCGCAGTCTCACAGAACATCCAAGCTTGGCAGGATGTTCTGTGCCAAGTGCAAAGGCTCCCTGGATGGCCAGGCCAAATGGAGAGCTTTCTGCTTGACCCGTGCCCCCTGCTGAGCTTGGACGTTCTGTGAGGCTGCAAGTGAATCCATCCGCTGCTGCCGCTGTTGTTGTCAGTGTGTCTCTGTCTCTCTCTTTCTCTCTCATCCTCAGTGCAAGAAGGCAGGAAGAGGCACAAGCATCGTCCATCCTTTTGGTGTGCGAGCTGGGCAGACACAGAAGCACATACACACGCAAGCACGCGTGCGCAAGGAATGACTGCAAGCCCTTACCGCCTTCTTTTCTCAATTACTTTATTCATTATTTTGTAATTGTGGGTTGAGGAGGAAGAGGAGGCCACTCAGTGGCTGCCCTGGCCGAGGAATAGTCCTTGTTCATAAGGGGATAGAAGCCCCAGACTGTGGCTGCCGACCTCAGGAGAAATAAGGGAAGAAGAATGCAAAGCTGCCCCCAGAACTGGGTATGGAAATATCAGTAAATAAACTTTCAAAATACTTGAAGAAAATTTGAAAATTCATAAGAAAAGTATAGATGAGATGATACCTCTGGGGAGGGCACTGCTAAAGGTGCCTTTGGCAGTGAAAATGGGTGAAGCATCTTATGTTCTTATTTGAGAAGATACCAGTTTCCAAAAGCTTCAATATTTATACTTGGAGAAGCATGGCAGATTTCAAATGAGGTTATGATGGAAAAATTGCTGGATTATATGATTTGGATAAAACCTTATGTAGAGGGCATTTTGCTGTTGTCAAACTTGCTAGATATGTATTACAAATGAAAAGGTAGCAGTGAAGGTAATTGACAAGACCAAGCTAGATACTCTGGCCACAGGACATCTTTTCCAAGAAGGGGAACTAAACATCCCAACAAGTCCCAAATGCCAAGGTCTATTTTCCCCAAACCTCTCCAGTATTATCTGTTGGCCATTGGAGTTTTGCCCGCCAAGTTTGGTTCAATTGCATTGTTGTTGAAGTTCAATTGCATTGTTGTTGGGGAACTAAACATCCCAGCAACTCCCAAATACCAAGGTCTATTTTCCCCAAACTCCACGAGTATTCAGATTTGGGTATACTGAGTATTTGTGCCAAGTTCTGTCCAGATCCATAGTCGTTTGGGTTCACAGTGCTCTCCAGATGTAGGTGAACTACATCTCTCATAAATTACTGTCAATTCCCCCCAATCCCCTCCAGTATTTTCTATTGGTCATTGGGGTTCTGTGTGCCAAGTTTGTAACAGATCTGTATTTGGGGGGGGGGTCTCAGTTGTCTGCGGAAGTCAGAGCTGCATCAGTTGAAGGTACTGCAGATCCCATCATCCGTTGTCCATACTCCCCCGAATATATTGTTTCTGTGATTAATCACTATGTTTTAATTATGCGCAACTTGTAACAATGGAAATAACATCCTGCATATCAGATATTTACATTACAATTCATAACAGTTGCAAAATTACTATTATGAAGTAGCAACGAAAATATGGTTAAGGGTCACCACAACATGAGGAACTTTATTTAGGGGTCACGGCATTAGAAAGGTTGAGAACCACTGCTCTAAATGGAACTGACGTCCAATCTGAACCACTGGGGTTGCATCTGCATTGAAAAATTAATCAAATTCAACACAACTTTAACTGTCATGGCTTGATGCTGTAGAATCCTTCAAGTTGTAGTTGTACAATGTCTTTCATCTTTTTTTCCCAAAGAGTGCTGGTACCTCACCATACTAGAAGTTCCATGATTCCATAGCATTGAGCCATGCGGTTAAAGGGGTGTCATACTGCAGTATTTCTACAATGTACATTCATCTGAAATCAGGGTTTGAACTGAATCAGGGCACCATACCAAAGCTCTAACCACAACTCTGTCCACACTGTATTGACTGAATTTAGTTATTTGGAATTCATGAAGCACTTCATTTCAGTTTTTACTAAAGTATAATTATCTAATAATACATATTTAAATTTGAAATGTGGAAAAAGACTACAATTGCAAATTTCCCATCCTTGAGTGTCATCTGGAAAACAGGCTACCATGACTGTAGGGATTATTGGTATAAGCTGCACTTACACATACAGCTTTAATCATTTTTAGTTGGTTAATGTTTTCCCCAAAGAAACCATAGATTTCTCATTTACATTTCTAAGTTAGTTTACAGATATGTTAAACCATAAGATCCCTCATTGGTAACTGCTGATTCCATGTTTTTGCCAATATATTGATGATCTTAATGAAGATTTTAAGTTCACAGGAAGCTTTATTGTGCTGCTATTTACAGAGTACTACTGGATGATTCTATATTCCCACCACCCTATAGTCCTCTTTCACAATTTATTTTAATTTCTGGGCTTTTCCCTCATTTAAGTTTTTCATTTGGTCCCATCTGATGAAGCTCGACTGATTTTGAAGCTCCAGGGAAAGTGACACACTGCGCCTAGAGCACTTTTATTCAGCAGGTGGGAGGTTTGTAATGACTGTGTTTTCCAAGTCATGCTGGGTCACTTTTGAGTATTGAAGTCAGAAGGCTGTTGGAACTAATGGATTAATAATAAATCAGTCTTTTGGTAGCACATTCTGTTGCAGCTGTAAAGATTCAAAGAGCAATACTGGTGTGTGTGTGTATATACTGTATATATAATCCATTGACTATATCTACAATCTGGTCTGCAAAAAGTAAATAGTAAAACTAGCTCCCAGTTCTAAAATCTCAGTTGATTATATTATTATTATTATTATTTTACTGACACAAAAACACAGTATGTCACAGCAAACAAGATATATATGCTGGATTTCGTATCACAAAATCACAAGCTGAATAAATAATAATAATAATAATATCTCATGTTTTCCCTTCATATGAAGACTCAAAGGGGCTCACAACTAAAAGCATTACAATACAACTTAGATATAGAAATATATAAGTGTTAAAACAGTATGAAGCATCATTAAAAGCATACAAAATCACAACAGGCCCTGACGATCTTAAAGAACACCTTCTTCTTTAAAAGCCTTCCTATGTGTGTGTGTTGGTGTGTGTGTGTGGCAAGAGTTACACTTAAATAATGTATATACTTGAGTATAAGCCTTATTGTTCAGCTCTTTTTTAGGGCTGAAAAAGCCCCCCTCAGCTTATACTCAAGTGAGAGGTCTGGTGGGAAGGCTTGGGGCTGAAGGAAGCCCTTCTTTCAGCCCCACACATTCTCGCCAGGACCCTCACCTCTCTGTACTGCAACCCAGATCTACTGACACAAAATAAAGAGCCCATGTAATATCTTGTACAATCTACCAGAAATCAACCCGCTATGTATAGGTGAAAATTTTATTCAGGATTTTTTTATAGGGACCTCTGAAACCCCGCACATTTTTTCATAAATACAATTGGAAGGCATTGTTTGTTTATCCCTATGTGCCTATTTTGAGAAATATGAAGAAAATTGAAATGATAAATATGCTATATAGACACAAGACTTTTTGTTCTTCTGTTTTTGTTTTTTTTTAAAAAAAATAGCTTTGGTTGTTGTTCAACAATTATCCTAGTACTGAATTAAGTAGAAATCTCTTTTGAGTCTGTGCAACATTTCCAATTTAGGAAACCTATTGTGTAGAGCAAAATGCACAGGGCAGGTCAAGAATGAAGCACACACACACACAAAACTAAGTTGACAGGCAAAAATAATGTTGGCATTCTTCCATCACACCATACACCTTAATTGCATATTTTTAGGACAATATCCAGTGCAATATCTTTCATGCTTATAAAGTCCAACTCAATTCTATACAGGTCATTCCTGATCAATAATCAGGGTTAAGAAGGTTTCATTGCCCTGGAATAATTTACTGATTGAATTTGTCTGCTGCAGATAATTGAAGGTCTTGTGCAGTTCATTTTTTGTAACATCACAAACAAACTCTTTACACATGGAAATGAAAAGAACTCAGCATTGAACACAACCAGGGGAGGGATATAGTGAATGACGCAACTGGTAGGGTTGCCTGCCACAAGAAAGCAATGAACTTCATCTTTGACCATAACCATATGTATCTAAAAGTTTTTCAACATGTTAGAGAGAATCCCACAACAAGGGAAAGGGGTAAGGCATCTTGATTATTGACAGCAGTATATCAAAACAGAAGCATCAGAATGAAAATCATGAAAATTTGTGAGACACTTGGCTAATTCTGTATGGATGCTACAAGGTCTTGGCATTCATAGAAACTTTATATTCCCAACTGATAGAGTTCTTAATCTGATATGTCTGTGTTTGTAAACTAGAGCATTAGAATACAAGGCAAAAAGAAGACTTACATTTGCTATTTGTGTCAACTGTAAATGATGTATCTAATTCTGAGGTGTGCAAAGTGGCTGAAATCTGATCAGTAATTCATTTCAGAGATTCGGACAGCCCCAGCTTCAATTAGTAAAGATCTGAAGGAGCCCCATTCCAATTTGGAATACGAATCTCTGAAGCTTTGTAATTGCTTCATTAAGATACATTCCATTAGCAACAATTGGGAAATTGCAATAATGGAGGCAGCAGTTAGAAAAAAAAGACTGATAAGAAATATCAAATTCATATTTAAAAACTTAAACTCAAGTTTCATTGTTGCAGAGCATCAAGATGCAGCTAAAAGCAGCTTGGATCAATGTGGCTATGAGGACTTAAACAGGAAAGGAGACATCTCAGTCAAAACATGCCAATTATGAAGGCATTTGTACTTTATTGAAGAGAAGTAACACAGCAGTATTACAAAGCAAAGCAGTAAGATGAATAGAAACAAAATGGAGAACATTATATAGTTTTTTTACCTCATTTATTCCCCGCCCATATCAGCCCGGAGGCGACTCAGGGCGGCGAACAATTGGCACAATTTGATGCCATTTAAAAACATTCATCAGTAGGATAAAACATCTCATTAAATATCTAAAAACATCAAAAACAATAAGAATAAAAGTTTTTACATTTTTTTTTTAAAAAACACCCGTGTTGTCATATTGAGTCTATTATCCATTCCATCGTCGTTATCATTCCTAGGTCAATTCAAAGTAAGATAACTAATTAAGCTGAAGCTCCAAATGCTAGTTCTGAACAACTTGAAACTCATCCCTTCTTCATAAAAATGATTGGATAGAGTCATAAAACAGTCATCAGCAATGGGCTGAATTATGAAGAAAGGAACACACCGACTAATTATAAATGTTTACACTACTGTGACCTTATTCTCATGAGACAAGAATTTGTTTATTCTATCAAACAATTGTGTTCTCATGAGAATGAAGAAACCTAAAGCATGTTTATTTAACTAAGCAACAACACTGGAACTTTCTCAGCAAAAAGAGGTTTGTCTTTAGAAATATGGAAGACAAAAGGAAACCTTTGTGAAACCATTTTGAACTGTGCCATTTTGCAAAATTTCAACAGCAGCCCCATTCTTCAGGTGTGAGCAGAATTCTGGGAATGCCCTTTCCCTGCCTGCACAGTGGGTGGGGAAAGGTAATTAGCTCCTCCCACGAAGACAGAGGCGATTGGTTGCCTCCATGGAATTTTCCAGGGGAATGGGCGGAGGCTGGCAACTGGTCTTGGCCAGCCTCCTGCCTCATTCCTTCTGGAGACGTTGACCCACTCAGTTGGCAGTATAGTGGTCGCCTTAGGGGGCCGGGTAGGAATTTCCCCCCCTCTATGTTCTAGGGCTTTTTTTTCCCCGCCTACCCTATACTGTTATTAGGGGCTAGCTGGGATGGCAGTTTTATAAATAGGCCAGCGTAAATAGTTTAGGGAAATCCAATTGATCCATATACACTCATGCACTCCTCAAAGTTGGTTGGGCCAATGCACAAATACACTTACCTGGATGGCAGTTGAAGGATGAGAGGGATATCATTGGCTCAGAAACTTGAGAGTATGGTAGAATATTTCAGAGAAGTTATTTCCTGCGTTTCCTTGGGAGTTTGGCCAGTTCTGTGTTATAGAGGACTCAGGGGAGTTTCCCAGTGTAGATGAGGGGTCGACCGCTTGCGGTCGCTACTTCGGCCTGGCCACACCTCGTTCCCTTTACACATAAGTTCAATTAGGTTGAAGTTAAATAGGTAACTTTAAATAAAGGTTGCCCAAATTTGAATCCAATTATGGTTGTCTGTCTCGTTATTTCGGGGGTTGGAAGGTAAATGCAGTTTAGGTGGGGCCTTTTGAATACTCTGCTTCAGAGGTCTTGCCTTCCTGAACTACATTTCTCAGAATTCTACTCGCACCAGAAGAAGAGGGCTGCAGTTTTAAGATAATTGAAGGTACAGTAAGAACTGAAGTTTGGGGAGGAATGGAAATTTGGAAAATATAAGTTTGAGGTAAGAAACACAGACTGTTGTGGAGGGAGGGCTGACTATGAGGAGGAAGGGTTCCTTCCTCACTCCTCCCATCAATTGTTATTTTCCTTCACAGCCCTATCCATTCATGCTCATTGCTTTGATTGTGCCGATTTTTACCTCATGGAGAGCCTCCGTTCTTGGAGAAACCACTGATGGAGGAGGACGATGCTGTGAGTCTCTCCACCCACCTCAGGAAGAGAGGGCTATTTGCCAGCAGTGCTAGCCTCTGAAACAACAAATCTTTAAAAATCTCTCCAAAAGTTTCAGAAGTTGCTGTTTCAATTCGTAAATGCTTCAGAGGGTCCCTTTCCAATTAGTAATTCGGAGCTTCACATTAACGACTCATATGAATATCCGAATTATGAAGTAAAGGTTCAAAGCAGGCATGGTTTAGAACCCAAAAATAGGGAATCGAAAATCTAATGGGGGGGGGGGGATTTTTTTGATTAGTAATAGAAAGACTTACAAAAAAATTCCAAAAATTTCTAAAATTTTACGTAATTACTAACGAAATTCGTTAGTAGTTCTAAAGTAGGCAAAGCAGGGGAACAGGACTGACACTGTTTTAAGCACAGGCAAATCAAGGGGCAACATTTCCCTTGGTTTCCTTGCAGGGAGATATAATGCATTAATATATTATTATTAATATTATTAAATAAAATAGTTGCCAATGCCCACCTCTGGTGCAGGCCTTGCTAATCTGTAGAGTTCTCCTCACTCCAGGTTTTTCCCATTCAGTTTTACCATAGCAGTCTAGGACCTCCGTTTGAACTCTATGGCTTTTCTTGATTCTGAACTCTTCCTTCTCCTCTCTGTGCTCTTTTCACTCCTGCTGCCCTTCTCTCAGCAGTTCTTATGTCCTTCTACTCTGTCCTTCTATCTAACCCCCCTTCTTGGGTGTTTAAATCGCTTTTTTCGTCAGTCCTCCAGCCCCTCTAGGAGTCCCGATCTGGATCTCTCTATCGTTTCCAGCTCCGTTTTCACTTCCTGGAGGAGGCCTTTCACTCTAATTAGGCTCCAAGCATGGAAAGGCCCCGATTTGACTGTGAGTTATGTCTGCAAAGCTATTTTGGAGGAGGAAATTTTCCTGTTGGGTGGGCATCCGAAATAGTTACTAATCTAATGAAAATTTGGGCGCAGGGGTGCAGAAAAGAAAGTCCACTTCCGGGATTGGCCCTGCGATGCGTATAAACTTGAAAGTCCCATACATACGAATCCCTTCCGATTTCTTTTCATTTTCATAACTTTTTTCTCATGCCTAGTTCAAAGCTTTGCACACCCCAAGTATAAATCTATGTATTTTATTCATCAACAGCAAAAGCTCTATCTTTCTTTCTCTCTATCACCATTATGGACTTACACTGTTTAGACAAGATATTGAAGAACTCTGTTTACAATAATCAGTACTCTTTTCTCTCTACTCAGCAGGAGCTAAATGGGATGTTGGCCTTAGGTGTCCCATACATCAGAAAGATGTTAGCATTCATTGGCATTTAGACAGAGCAACATTTCCCATATTAGTTGTTTCGCTTCTTCATTTAGTTTGCTTTCATAATTTAAAGAAAAGACTACTGTCCAATTACACACACATGTGCATACATGTGTGTGCATCTAGAAATATGCATGTATATGTATGTAGATATAGTAGATACAGTGAGCATTTACGGGCTCTTTCTACTTATAAGCTCTGTCCCCTGCAGCATGATTCTTGATTGCATTTGTGCCGACGTAGCTCCATTGACTTCAAGTCTGGGAAGATTTATTTGCTTGATTTTTCTGTGAATGAGAACTGCATAATAAGACCCCAAAGTAAAGCTTTGATAATATATGTGAACCATAATTGCCCTGAAATAACTATCGTAGCATTTCAAAATACTGCTCACTCAAGTACTTTTTTTAAAATGGGGAAATAAAAAATCTCATTTATTTTTGTATCTGCCATTAATCATTATTGAAAAAGATTGTTCATAGATACTTGCATGGGGCAATAAATTACTTGTGGCAATTTTGAAATAGAAAAATAAATGGTTATAATACAGTTCTTGAAATTATAGAGTTGTGTGACCAGAAGGCCCTGAAAGTAATTTAATGTTAACTCTTGTCAGAAAAAAGTACTTAGCAAATGACACACAAAGGGAAAGGCTTTAGTTGTTCTTCCCAACTTTTTCAGCTAGCCTGCACATTTCCAAAAGGAAGCCATGAAATATTTTTGCAATTTCAAAAAACTAATGGAAAATATATTCTAGGACAAATTATTTTTGTAAACATTATGTTGAACAGCATGAATTGGCCTATATAATATAATGAAAATAATGGTAATTAGTGCAGTACACTAAGGCCTCTTCCACGCAGCTGAATAAAATCCCACAGTATTTGCTTTGAACTGGAATATATGGCAGTGTGGAGTCAAATAACTGAATTCAAAGTAGATATTGTGTGATTTTCTGCCTTGATATTCTGGATTTTACAGCTGTGTGGAATCGCCCTAAGGCATGGTAAATTGGAATGCCTTCTTGTGTAGGAATAAAGAGCTTTTAAGTAACTCACAAATGAATTGCTCCACCCATAAACAGCATCTTTTGAATTATGCATAACCATTTTAGTTCTGAACATAAGAACATAAGAACATAAGAAGAGCCATGCTGAATCGGGCCTCAGCCCATCTAGTCCAGCATTCTGTGTCACACAGTGGCCCACTAGTTGTACACAGGGATCTCTAGCAGAAAGGAGGGCAGAACCCTCACCTGCTCCCGACCCCCACAACCAGTACCCGGGAAAATCCTGCCTGCCTCCATCAACACAGAGGTGGCACTTGGATGTCCATTTCAGTAACTACTGATTCCCTTGGTATCCATGAATCTGTCTAATCCTGCCTTGAAGCTGTCCAGGCTGACAGCTGTCACAACCTCCTCTGGAAGTGAGTTCCATAACCCAATGACCCTCTGGGTGAAGAAATATTTCCCTTTATTAGTCCTAACTTTCCTACCTTGGAGCTTTAGGGAGTGCCCCCTAGTCCTAGTGTTGTGTGACAGAGAAAATATTTTTTCTTTATTCACCTTTTCTATCCCATGCATGATTTTATACACTTCGATCAAGTCACCTCTTAAACGCCGTCTTTCAAGGCTGAAAAGACCAAGGCGTTGGAACCTGATTTCATAAGGGAGCTGCTCCATCCCTTGGATCATTTTTTGTTGCCCTTCTTTGTACCTTTTCCAGTTCCGTTATATCCTTCTTGAGGTGCGGTGACCAGAATTGTACACAGTACTCCAGATGTGGCCTCACCATAGATTTGTAGAGAGGCAATACAACATTTGCCGACCTATTTTCGATTCCCTTCCTGATCATGCCAAGCATAGAATTTGCTTTTTCACTGCTGCAGCGCACTGGGTTGACATCTTCATTGAGCTGTCCACCAAAACCCCAAGATCCCTTTCCTGGTTTGTCTCAGAAAGCTTTGATCCCATCAGTTGATAAGTGTATTTGGGGTTCTTTGCCCCGATGTGCATGACTTTACACTTGTTTAGGTTAAAATGCATTTGCCACTTTGTTGCCCATTCACTCAATTTCGAGAGATCTTTCTGGAGCTCTTTACAGTCAGTTTCATTTTTAACTACCCTGAACAGTTTAGTGTCATCAGCAAACTTTGCTACCTCACAATTTACTTCTACATCCAGATCATTTATGAATAAATTAAAAAGTAACGGTCCTAAAACTGAACCTTAGGGTATGCCACTTCTCACCTCTTTCCATCCAGAGAAGTGTCCATTTATTACCACCCTTTGTTTCCTACAGTTTAGCCAGGTTCCAATCCAGGACAAGACCTGTCCCCTGATTCCATGGCTGAAGAGCTTATTTAGGAGCCTTTGGTGAGGGACTTTGTCAAAAGCCTTTTGAAAGTCAAGGTAAACAATATCGACTGGGTCCCCTTTATCTATGTGTTTATTTACACCCTCAAAGAATTCTATCAAGTTAGTAAGACATGATTTGCCTTTGCAGAAACCATGTTGATTTTCCTTCAGCAATGCCTGTTCTTCTATGTGCTTAGTAATTTTTTTCTATAATAATGGTTTCCATCACTTTGCCTGGAACTGAGGTTAGACTAACTGGCCTATAATTTCCTGGATCACCCCTGGATCCTTTCTTGAAGATCGGAGTTACATTTGCCTCCCTCCAGTCCTCGGGTACAGTGCCTGATCTTAGAGAAAGGTTATATATTTTGGCTAGAATTTCAGCAATTTCACACTTGAGTTCCTTAAGAACTCTGGGGTAGATGCTATCTGGCCCTGGTGATTTGTTGACATTTAGTTTAGTAAGGCATGTGAGAACATCTTCCTTGTTTATCTCTATCTGGTTTAATTCATTTAATTCCCTCCCTGAAAAAACTGACTCAGCTGCAGGCATATGTTGTCTGTCCTCCTGTGTGAAAACGGAGGCAAAGAAGTCATTTAGCCACTCCTCCTGTGTGAAAACGGAGGCAAAGAAGTCGTTTAGCCGCTCGGCAATCTCCTTGTCTTCACTTATTGTCCCTTTCTTACCATTTTCGTCAAGTGGCCCAACTGCTTTTCTAGTTGGGTTTCTGCTTCTGATGTACTTAAATAAGTTTTTGCTATTTTTTAAATGTTCTTAGCTATATGTGCCTCAAAATCTCTCTTGGCTTTCCTGACGGTTGCTTTGCATTTAGTTTTCCAGAGCTTGTGTTCCTTTCTGTTCTCCTCAGTAGGAAGAGCCTTCCATTTCTTAAATGAGTTTTTCTTCTTTCCAATCACATCTTTTACTTCATTTGTAAGCCATACCGATGTCCTCTTGGACTTTTAAAATCTCAAGTTAAAGAAAGTAAAGGGAAACTTTGACCTTGCAGTTCTTGTTGGGTTATATCTCTCATCTGCCATTGGTTGTGCCATTTGGGATATGAACTATGCACAGCAATGCAGCAAAATGGAGATGTGTTTCCCTTTATCGAACAATCGTGAGCTGTAACCTAGTAAAGCTATAGTGACAATATCTCATCAGGGCGTTACTATCAGTGAAAAAAACTAGAGTTACAAACGCTTGACTTACAAACATAGATAAAATTGAAGGCAAGATAACAGGAAGTGAGAGAAATCTACCCCTAGAAGGGAAATTCACTCCTTAAAGTGTTTTCATGGATAAAAGGTGTATCCGCTGATTTTTTTCCACCAAACATTGTTTCCACAACAAGCCAAAATTTGCAAAATCCAATTATCACAGGGACGGAAAGTGTTTTGAAATCTTCTGACCAGGGGCACAGACAGCAAAATAAGGGGTGGTGTTTCCTTCCCAATGCTATTCAAAGCGCATGCTCTCTCTCTCCCCTCTCTCTCCCTTTCTCTCCCTCTCCCTCTCTCTCCCCTCCCCCCCCTCTCTCTCTGGCTCGAGATACATTGAAAAATGTACCCGTTTCAACTTACAATCAAATTCAACTTAAGAAAAAACCTACAAAACCTATCTTGTTCATAACCTGGGGTCTGCATGTATAGTTCTAAGGAGTTATACAAAAGTAGTTACTCCAGTTTTCTTAATTTAGAAGCAGTAAATATTTACTTTCATTTTGCTCAAAAATAATTTTAAAACTTTGCTACAAAGGTTTGCCTCCTCAATGTAGCATCCACTGTAATGACAGATTATGACATGAGGAGGTCAAAGAATTCAGTGGATTACATCTTGTTTCTTCACCAGCTGAAGCTAGGATGGACAGAGAAATATATTATTTTGAACACTAGGATGGGATTGGGTGGTACTGCCTTGCAGTGACTCCATTCCTTCCTGGAGGCCCGTATCCAGAAAGTAGTGCTGGGGGGTCCATATGCAGATAACACCTAACTGTACTACACCTTTAGACCTAAAGCCAAGGAAGCTGTCCTGACCCTAAACCAGTGTCTGTTATCAGTAATGGAATGGATGAGGGCAAACAAATTGAAACGTAATCCAGGCAAGACAGAGTACTCTTGGTCTGTCAGAAGGCAGATCAGGGAATAGGGATCTGGCCTGTGCTGGATGAGGGTCACACTTCCTCTGAAGACACATGTCTGCAGTTTGGGGGCCCTCCTGGACTCGACACTGAATTTGGAGGTCCCAATATCTGTGGTGGCTGGGAGGGCCTTTGCACAATTAAAACTTGTGTGCCAACTGTGCCCATTGCTTGATCTGGCCATAGTGATACATGCCTTAGTTACATCCTGTCTGGGTTACTGCAATGTGCTCTAAGTGGGGCTGCCTTTGAAGAATGCTTGGAAGCTTCAGCTCCTCCAAAAGGCTGCAGCTAGGTTGCTCCAGGGGCTGGATACAGGGAATGCCCCCCCCCCTTGCAGCAGCTGACTTTAAACCAGACCATGGAACTGAGACAGGCTTCGTCTCCTTAGTGGATGATCTACACAGGGAATTTGACAAAGGGAATATATCCCTGTTGGTTCTCTTGGACCTCTCAGTGGCCGATATCCTAGACCATAGTATCCTTCTGAGATGCCTCACAGGAATGGGGCTTGAAGGCACTGCCTTACTGTGTCTCCGGTCCTTCCTAGAGGGTCATTCTCAGAAGATGTTGTTGGGGGACACCAGCTCGGCCCCATGGCTTTTGTCCTGTGGGTGCCCACAGGATTCAGTATTGGCCCCAATGTTGTTTAACATCTATATGAAGCCGCTGGGAGAGATCATCTGGAGTTTTGGAGTTTGATGTCATCTGTACGCAGATGACTTACTCTAGATGAAAGGAGAGTGATTATAACACTGTACCACTTTGTTGTATGAATCCACTAGATATTTAGAATTTTGCAAATTTTAGACCTCAGATAGTAGTGCAGAAAACAATATTTTTTTGTCCAGTTTTCATTGTATCTTGGTTTTCCTACATCTATTGTGAAAGGAATTCTGAATACATTGTGAAGCAATTTAAGCAAATAAATGTTGCTGTTGACTTACCAGGTTCTAATTGATTCCAAATTTCCTCTTACCACAATTCAAATTTTCCTATTTCTAATGAACCAAAGTCAAATTAATTTAGAGGGTCATGTAACTATATAGTTACTGAGCAGAAAAGAGATCAAGTCCTTGAAAAGCATTAGTTAGCTCCAATTCCAATACTAAATGTGGGGGGAGGACCCCCCCCCTCTATTAAGCATTTAGTGTGTAATTTTCTCCCATCACACACTCAAGCAATATACTTTTCTACATAGATCACAGTGATGAGTCCTATAATGTTAGTGAAGCACAAAACGTACAGATGCCATTAGACGACATCCAATCTATGCAGAGCTGGTAAAGTGGCAATTAAATAACTTACATCTGCATAAGCTAAAAAAGGCAAGAGCTGTTAATTACAAAATTTCCTGGCTTAGTTGCATGTTACAAAAATTACCCTCCTAAATTCTCTCTCCAACTCACTTTGAGATTATTTGAATGATGGCAAGGAACATTAACAGTGAGCAGTAACAACGCTTTAGAAGCTGAAATGAGTAGAGAATTTCAATACTGATTAATATTAAGATATACACAGGAAAAAAATCAAACCTAAGGTTTTGCAGGCATATATGAAACTACTTCATTTTGAAGCAGCAAATTTGGGACTTATGGAACTCCGAGTGGCAAATTTACTTTTACTAAGGCCACCTGAACGTGCGGGTACAAGGATGAGGAAGACTCACGACAACTGTGAAGTAGATGAAATCAAAAGGGTTTATTGATGGCACCAGCTGGTGGGTTTTTGCCAGCAGAACACGGCTGCAATCAGGGGCAAAAGGCCCCGGTCATTCTCAGTACAAAACATTTATACCGCAATGGAGGCATATTGGATAAACCCGCCCTTCTTCATAGATTTTACACAATTATAATTGGCTGGTGTCTCATGGCATTTCATTAATCCAATAAAACATTGCATTTCCATTAGCATCACATCTAAAAGTCCCACCTATGCATGAGAACAATGAACATTTCTATGTTAGTCTTTCTCACAGTGCAGCTATCAGTAGCTGGGACTCTTGCGTTCTCAGTTTGAAACATTTGGCTTCCAGGCTCCTTGCCAGCAACGGAGGGTGCCAAACTCTTTGCTCATGCGCAGTTCTTTCCCATTTAGCATTAAGGTCTTTCATTAGCACATCCTGTACTGTTTAATCAATCCAAGCCTATGTTATCTCACGTTAGGCACAGAGTGCCTCAAGAAGCATCAATCACAGTGTTATTTTCACCGCACAAGTGCCTGCCTGATTCTTGGCACAGGAACCCGCTTTTCAAAGCTCTACACGTGTGCAGCATCACTCTCTGACTGTACTCCTGCACGGAAAGTACCAAAAACCGCTTTAATTTAGTTTTACAAAACTTGAAAGGACCATTTTAAACTGTGCCCAAAACCCTGTGAATATTAGTCAAGGTAAAGCAACACTTCACACCACCAATGTGGAATGGAGGCCAGAAACCAATAGTAGATTTACATTAGGTTTAACCTTATAGAAGTCAAACTAATTTGCAACAGGGGAGAAATTAGTTAGCAAGACTAACATCAAACAGTGCTGGCTGACTGCACTTCAGATCAGTGAATGAAGCCCGCATTTACAATCTGTATAAGGGCAATGACACATCTACACCAAAATATATATTTGAGTTAAGACCTCTTCATGTTTTATGTCAGCTAGGTCCCAAATGTGGAAGCTGAGAAACAGAGATATCAGTAATGTCTCAGCAAAAAGTGCACCCATTGACTAGGTTTCTGACAAAAATTCTGCTTGTTAACTGGATTTTGTGGAACTAGTAACAACAGCACAATTGCTTTTTACTCTCAGAATGAGGAAAGGAAAGGACTTTGCTCCCTTCCAGCAATGGCAGAGACCTAAAATAGTCCCTGTTGGGACTTGTTGTGGATAGGGCCAGTGCAAGCACGCTACCTGTCCTTTACGTCCACTGTTTAATCCATGGCAAATTGGGTGAGTGGGTTCTAAATAGGCATCATGCGGGAAAATAAGAATAGGTTACATTTCAGTGTGCACATAAGGCACCTGTTTATGGTATAGGCCATTGATGGGAAACCTCATACAGTATGTCATTAAATGAATCAAATTTATTTATTTATTTATTTATTATTCAGATTTGCTAGACCGCCCCTACCCAAGGCTCGGGGCAGTTTCCAACACAGCAAAATACACAAAAACATCCTAAAACATCATAAAAACATTCCTAAAAACAATCAAATATGTCATAAAACATCACGATAAAGCAGTTAAGCCAATCTTCAGTACAAAAGGCGGCACAATCTGGTGGGGGGCTTGATGTTAAAATGCCAGTCATTTGCCAAATGCCTGCTGAAACAGCCAAGTCTTGCAGGCCCTGCAAAAGGCCATCAGGTCATGCAGGGCCCGCGTCTCAGCCGGCAGAGAGTTCCACAAGGTTGGTGCAGCCACCGAAAACGCTCTCTGTCGGGTGCTGGCCAACCTGTAAGACTTCACACTTGGGACTTCAAGGAGATTATGACCCCCTGAACGCAGTGATCTTCTGGGTATATATGGGGTAAGCCGCTCCCTCAAGTACACTGGCCCCAAACCATGTAAGGCCTTAAAAGTCAAGGCTAACACTTCGAAGGGAATCCGGAATTCGATGGGTAACCAGTGCAGCTCGTTGAGGGTGAACAGTAGTGGCCTTGTACAGGGTGAGTTCTGACCTCAATATTCTTTGGAATTGGGATGAAGTTCTCCACCCGTTGCCCTGAATTGTCACCTGGAAGCAACAAATTGGTTAAAGTCAGGGACCATGGTGTCTCGCCCTTCATTGACGAAGAATAGGTATCTGATGGCCACTGCCTTGGTTTCATTACATACCAAGTTCATGCCCTTAAGTTGGTTGGCAGTTCACACAGAAATTGATTGATAACATATAATAAAGGTTTCCCATAATTTAACCCACACAGTTGTGTTGTCTTGTTATTTCGAAGAACACCATCCTCCCCACATCAGCATAGGCTAATCTGTACTTAAGTCCATTCAGCAGTTCACCTACCTGGGAAGCATCATATCTTCAGATGCCAAGATTGATAAAGAGATAGATCACAGATTAGCAAAGGCATATAGTGCATTCGGAAGGCTTCACAAAAGAGGCTGGAGCAACAAGCACCTGAGGCAAAGTTGCAAAATCAGTGTGTAGAGAGCTATCGTACTGGCTATTCTCCTATATGGGTGTGAAACATGAGTCACCTATAGCCAACATCTATGACTCCTCAAACGCTTTAATCAGCGCTGACTTTGCACAATCCTAAATATACACTGGACTGACTATGTGATGAATGTTGCTGTCCTTGAGCAAGCAGGGATCATCAGCATTGAGGCCATGCTATTGAGAACATAGCTGTGCTGGGCAAGACACATCTCTAGGATGGAGGACCACCGCATCCCAAAGATACTACTCTATGGTGAACTCGCCATGTGTCAGCACAAGAGAGGTGCCCCCAAAAAGAGATATAAGAACTCCCTGAAACAACATCTCAGGCTCGGCCAGATTGATCACCAACAATGGTCCACCCTGGCCTCACATCGGGAGGCATGGAGACACACTATCCGCAATGCTGCAGCCTCTTTTGAGAAGACATGCCAAACGAGTCCCGAAGAAAAACGACAACGCAGAAAGAACCGCAACTTGGGAACAACATCACCCAAGGAGACTTTCTGCTGTGCTTTCTGGAACCAGACTTGCCTATCTCGGATTGGCCTTTCTAGTCTTCAATGCGCTTATAGAAAGCATGGGATGAGTCCTTCCTGAATCTTCATTCACAAAGAAAAGTCAAGAAGAAGAGAAGAAGAAGGAATTTTCTTTATTGTAGTGGTCAGTGGCCACCACATGAGTCATACCAGTCACTCATTTCCTGGAGTGATGTTATCTGTAAGTCAAGAATGATGTGGGAAAGGGAGGGGAGGGGAGAAAGAGAAAATGCTCCCTCCTTTCTTCTTTCATCTCTAATAACCCCATTATTCCAGCCAGTGTCACTTTAGGCAATGAGCAATGAATTTGATCCATGTCAGACACAGTTAGCCTTCACAGTTAGAAGAATGGGAATGCATGGAGAGCATCATCCCATGTTTCCAGATGACCTGATCCCCAGCAACATAGAATAAACACACACACACACACACATATATATCCATCTGCTGATTCTGTCTCAGAACTTGCCCAACTGTTTGTTTACCTGTACCCATAGTTGCAGTTTGCTTCAGATTCCAGAAAGGATTTGAGAACAACCTGTAACTTTGGTTATTGTGGTTCAGGGCCGGATTAGCTTCCTGCATCATGTAGCCACCACAAACCTCTTTCGCTGGCCCTCCAAGCTAAGTGGTCCATGTCGATGTGCCCTTAGACTGGGAATAATATGTACAATGTAGAATTTACTTTATACTACTTTGTACCTTTTCTCTTCCAAAAATTCAAGTTTTCCATGCAAAATTGACACATGTACTTTGCACAGGAAAGCAATGTTTTCTTCATGGAAATAAATATTTTGATTTTGAAAAATGCTGTTTTCTGTGCCAAAAACACCATGTACAATTTTGGTGCAGAATCAGTCCTGGTCTGGGAAAAATCTTTATACAATGGCACAGTTTGTGAAAACTGTCTTGCAACAGGAAGAAAATTTGCAAGTTGCTCTTTGCTTTTTTTGAAAAGGAAACTATTGAAAAATTAACTCACTGACAATGCTCCTAACCCACAGAGTTCTGTATGAAGAAGAAAAATATGATTTCAGGCCTCTTATATACTAGGTAGTAATTTATGTGTAACAATTTTAAATATAACAGAAATGATAGTCCACCTAAATATGAGAGTCCACCTAAATGATAGTCCACCTAAAAGAGCTTATTGGTTGTAAAAGATGTTAAGGGATGGAACAAACCTTCCTAGAGGGTGATGGAAGTCTTTAAGAAAAGCACATGTGTGACAAAGGATTGGAATTGAGATCCCTTTCAACTCTACAATTGTATCATTTTGTGTTAAAGTACAACTCTCATTTTAACACCCTAAATTGGGGGGGGGGGATTGGTGGCATGGCAATAAATTGGTTCCAGCCAAGTAGGGAAAGTGTCCTACTAATTTTATTTCATTTACTAAAGAAGAACGAATGGGGAAACAAACGAAACAAAATATCCCTCAGCTATATGTGAATTAGTGGCAAATTCTATTACATCCTTGGGGCTTTATTATATGGTGGTAGGAAATTTTGATTCCCCCCCCCCCCCCCAAAAAAAAATCAATGGAGAACATTATTCAGAGAAAATTCTGCAGTGTTGCCTGAATGGGGAACAGAATGAACTGAATTTCCCCCCTCATCTGTGAAATTATGTCTGTGCCATCTCCTGGGCAAGGAGAGCCATGCCCAGATTGCCCACTTGTTTCAGCAATGCCATGCCCATAATTGATCACTGCAGTGTGATTTACATGGCATTACTTTTGGGAAGAGTTTTTAAATTTCAGCTGGTGAAGATTGCTAAATGATATGTGCACATTAGCTCGCCTCTTCTTTGATATATAGAAATTACATTGGTTTTCAGATTATCTCTGAGTGTAATTCAAAGTATATGTCTAATCCTTTAAACTACTACATAATCAAAGAACTGTCTGGTCCCAAAAGTCTAATGCCTGAGATTATCACTGGAGGACTTTTTCTGATTGTTCTTGAACATGGAAGTTAAGGATTTTGCCATAGAAGTACAGGGATGAGGAAAGCTATGTGATTTGCATTCAAAAACCAATCAGTATAACTCAAACTTTCCTAACTACTGGTCAAATCAAAATACTTTTATCTTTTAGTTTTCAAACTTTACTCAGTGTAGTACTCCAGTCAAATAATATATTAAAGAAAACTGCTTAATGCTGATATTGTTAACTTTTAAAAAAAAATTTAATCAAGTTTTAATCATGTTAACTGCTTGCTTATTTTAACTTATGTTGTACTGTATATGTATGTCAAACTTTTTGATATGGCCAGTGGGCTAATCAATAAAGACAGGAGGGAGGGAAGCACCCAAAATATACATACCTTATTCTGTACAAAAAATAAACATTGAAAATGTACATTAATTTTTATTTTGAAATGAATTAAAAATAAATTTAAATTAATTTCTCCCACCATGGACATTCCTCTGAGATTATATATATATATATATATATATATATATATATACACACACACACACACACACACACACACACACACACTGTATATATATATACACTGTGTATATATATACCGCTGAAGATGCCAGCCAAAATGCAGGTGAAATGTTAGGAGATAATGCTGCTAGAACATGGCCATACAGCCCAAAAAACTCACAACCACCTAATGAAAAAGAAATCAGTCTGCTAATTAATGAATAATTTAAATAGTATAGATTTCTTTTTGAAAACATGCAAACTTTTTATTTATTAATCGTGACAGAAGAAAAGTTATAATGCATTTAAAAACACAAACAAAGTTAAGAACTCGGCATTATACTAAATTTCCTTTGACCAGAGGCTGGGCATATAAGCTTAAATAAATAAATAAAATAAATTATACTAAATTTCCTTTGACCAGAGGCTGGGCACTTGGAGTGCCTCTGTTGTCGCTGTAAGAAGGTCCTCCATTGTACATGTGGCAGGGCTCAGGCTGCATTGTGGTAAGTGGTCTGTAGTTTGATCTCATCCACACTTGTTTGTTGTGGACTCCACTGTGTAGACCCATTTCTTGATTTAAGGCATTGGTGTACAGGCTATATCCAAACAGTGGATGGGCTAGAGATGGCACTGCCTTGTTCCTTTCATTATTGGCTGCTCCTTCTCGATGGATGTCAGGTGGTGCAATACTGGCTAAACAGTGTCATTTCTCCAGTGGTGGTGGTGGGGGGTAGAAATCCTGTGATAACACAGCATGTCACATTAAGAGCCACATCTACTATTTGAATGTGGTAAGACTTATTTCCCACTGGGCATGTATATTCAGCAGCAGAGTAACAAAGCGCTACTGCACACTGAAAAGCAAAACAAGTAAAGTCTTGCCCACAGTCCCTTAAGTTAGGTTCTTTTTTCTGCTTCAACTTTCTTATGAGGTACTGAGAAATATACTTTTAACTTTTCTGTGTCCACCCTGGGATGACATAGGTCTGTTTATCTGGCTTGGAAGATTCAATACACTTTTGCTTGTTTGTTCCAGCATTTTTTCTAGTGTCACTGTTGACTGATTGATAGGTCACTGGGCATTTTTGTATACCTGCAGACTTTTTTAAAAAAGCATATGATTCATTTATGTTGTTTACAATGTGAGACTTTTTTATTTTGATTATTAAAATGTTCCTTGACAGATATATTGTTAGATTCCTTGAGCGGCCACACATCTATGAATGTTTGTCTTGATTCATAAAGATATAATTATTCATCAAATTTCTTCTTGAAGCAAGCAATGATTAATTTCAGCAGTTTTCTTTCCACTGTGAGAAAGTTTTTTTAAATAACACAGTTTTCAAAGGCTATTAACAAGTTGGGATTTATTTAGTGCAAAAATTGCATGCGAATGTTTTGCTTAAAAAACCAACTCACATTTAGTACATGTAATGCAGTATTTTCTAAATGGAAAATATTGTTTCTGCAACAAAAAAGCTGTAATTGGGGATCTGGTCTATACAAAAATTATTCATGGTTTATTAGCATTTTCTGCAGAGCAAATATATACGTAAATTATTCAAATGTTTTTCTAATCTGTTCCAATCTAATTCTAATCTGTTTTTATTCTGTTTTTAACTACGTTCTGTTGTGTATTCATTGTTGTGAACCATCCTGAGCCTTTTTGGGAAGGGTGGTATATAAATCGAAATAATAAATAAATAAATAAATATGGCTTTCTATGCAAGTTATCAGTATGTGAGTTTTATGCAAGACAATTCTCCAATCACAGCTTTTTTCCTCTGCATTAAGAACACACTTTATATGTTGAAATAATAATTTACATGTAGAAAATGCTGTTTCCTGTGTAAAACAACCACATGCAACTTTTGCGCAGAATATGATACAAACTGTGAAAATTCCCATCACTCTAAGATTCTTCTCCTATGGTTTATTGACACCCGAAAGCCATGCTTTTCAACCACCCTCCATTTTTAAAATAATAAAACATTCTTCCCATGCCTATGCCTGAATCTCAGTAAAAGGGCAAACTTAGGTACAGACATGGCAGCTTAATGAGTTCATACATGGACGTATCCTATTGGTACAGAAACTAACACACGTTGTTGGATCAAATTTGAATCATAAAAGGAAGCAGGAGAAAGGATGCAAAACCTCACAGCCTTCTTCTTCCTGGCATATTTTTTATAATCACTTTTCTTTTTAGCCTGTTCCAACACCAAATATATTGGAGTATCTACTTTCAAGGAACCACTTTCAAAGAGATTCTGCAGCTGTATATAGAAGATTCAGTGCCTCTAGTTGCATACTACTCAGTGTAAATTCCAGGTTGTTTGTAAGAATTATAGTCCATCCTCATTAGAACCTACTTTTCATTTTTTTTGTATTGAACTGAATGAAAGTGCCACTGCTACATCTAATTTGGTACCAACATAATAACAAAGCCACTTAGCCATGAAACCGCTTAGGAAAGAAGGTGTAACACCACTTCTCTTCAGCATGGTACCATCATGAAATATTATGAATACGAATGAAGGAATGGGCCATTAGGACAGCATGGTTATTAGACAATAATCTCAATCCCATTGAGATAACTATATGCCAGATACAACTGTGCCTCTAAGCACCCCAGGGGCAGTTATCATGATAATAACACCTGCTGTGTTATCCTTGCTGTCACCATGAAATGCCCTGGAACTCTTTTTAGCGCTGGCATAACACAGCAATTAAGTGCATTATTTTGACCACAGGAAATTGCCAGTGAATGTTGCAGTAGTTAAGCAATTTATGTGCTGAGGCTACAGCAAAACACACAGACAGCATTAATGCTTAGTGCCATTAGTGATGGTTTAGGTGTAGTCTCAATAAATATGGGCCGATTTATTTTTCAGTAGGAAAATCTTTTGAAGATATACAAAGCAAAATCTTTCTTTCTGTTTATGGTGAATATTACTGTAGCATAGCTAGTTGATGCAATTTAGAGGTCAAGCTCTCTCTACATTTCTAAGAATTTATATTGAATATATAACTTAAATAATCACTGAATCTCCACAAATCATTATACAGAATAATGTAATTCAGAAATATTGCGGATGGATAACTGGCTAACTTAAATTTATAAAATGGTAGGGAAAAATCTCCAAAGAGACCACACTGTGAAATGGAATATTGATGACACTTCATTTCAAACCTCCAAATAACCCCCGTGGCATAAATGTTAAATTGAAAAGGAGATGATAGAAATAACACCCATGTACTCCTGAATGAGCCCTCCAGAAGAAAAGGGGAATCACTGATTTCTGTATTATTTGTGGCAGTATTCTGTATTATTACATGCTGTCATTTGGCATTATGTGCTGAAGATGATTTGCTGAAGGTTACTAAATTTCATTTTACTTTAGTATTTTACCATATATAGCCTGAAGAAAATATCTTCTAGGTATCACTAGCTACTGAAAGTAGTAGTTGGATTTACTTCTTGTAATGCTACAACAAGTAAATCCAACTACATATAAATGGTAGTGGATTGATGAAAGCGCTGTGAGTAATACACAAAATACTGTACAGGCAGTCCTCAAAATGAAAGCAAGAGAGATTCTGTAGGTTTACTCTTAAGCTGAATTTGTATGTAAGTCAGAACAAGTACTTTAAAAAGTATATCCCCAGCATACACACATGCACACGCCAACACACACATATGCGGGATGTGCACTTTTTTGTTAGTTTTCATAAGTCATATCAAATTTGTTAAATCCGTACTCACAGTGTAATATCCCGTGTGCTGGCATGGCCCATGCCAAAAACTTAAATACTGAAAATTACCCAATACTTTTTCGTTTGAATTTTGTAAACCTCCGAAGCCTCCCAAAGTCAATTTTATGTTTTGTGCAAGGAAGCAAAGCCAAGCCAAAATGGTTAGCATTCCTCTTTAAATTAATGGCCTCTCATCATTAGGAGATGAGAGTAGCAGGGAGAAGAATTCTTTCTGGAAAAAGTCATTTGGGAAGGTGAGGAGACCTATGCTAGAGAATTCAAAAGGCCTTGCTCTAGCCAGAACTCCAATAAATTGTTGAATCTGCAAAGAGGAAGATTAACAATACTTCTAGTATGAATGAATTGTTTATTGTGCCAGCCATAGGCCATAACATCACATAATATGCATATACATAATATACAACCTTTTAAAGTACAATAAACACTTTCCAATATAAATATTAAAACTTAAAAACTTATTCCATATACTGGCTCTTTAAAATTATAATAACAGTGACATGATAACAATAACAAATGCCTTAAACTTACAATATATTCTAGTAAGTGCTGGGCAGGGAAGAAATCTCTAAATGGAAGTTCTATTACTTAATATGAGAGACGTTCAAAGGAATAGCTGCTGTGGTACAGAAAATTCAAGAAGATAGCTCTTATTGTTTTTTTAAATGTTGTTTATAAACATTTTGAAAATTCCCCAAAATTCATGGATAAGTGTAGCAACCCAGTTCCCTTTCGTGCCTGGGGGGCAGGGGGCAGCACCGGGGGTCCCAATTGCATTAGGGCCAGCTGCAGCTGATGAGGACATGGAGGAAGGGGATGGCGAGGTAGCTGGGCCTTCCTCTCTCACAGAGAGCTTGGCCTGGGATGGTGAATGGCCTGACGGCTATGATAGCTGGGAAAGTCAAGCTGACCCTGAGAGTGCTGACTCAGATCAGTATGAGAAACCAGGTGGTTTCGGGTCGCAGGAAAGGATTAGGGAAACAGTGGAGGATGAGCCCATGGAAGCCGAAAGGGAGTTCGGCTCTCACAAAGATAGCGACCCAGGTGCTGGGAGGCAAGGACGGAGCTTTGATAGGAGACGGAGCATTTAGTCCAGCAGGAGAGATTGGCACCGCAGCCTAGAGCGCCAGAGAAGTGCTAGATCCCGTAGCACAGATTGGCGGCGCAGCCTAGAGCTTCGGGGGCCACGCCAAGGGAATTAAGTATAGGATCCGTGGGAAAGGATCCTCAGTAGCTCGGCCACTTCTGATCAGAAGGGAGTGAAGCGAGCGAAGTTCCCCGGAGCCAGGATTTGGGCTCGGGCCATGCCAAGAAGTTGCTTGGGTCTACGTTCATGAACCTTGCCTTGTTTGCCTTTGCCACGGACCAAGTCTGTTTTTGATCCGCTTTGTTTTGCGGAGCCTTGTCAAGCCTTGCCTTTGGATTTAACTATGAACTCTTTGCTTCTTTGCTATTTTGATACTTTTTATGGACAATTACCCTTTTCACCTGTTTTTTATTATTCAATAAATAGTTAGCTGATTACCGTCTCTGTGTGTGTGATTAAGGGGCCGGGCTGAGACCCTGCATCGTGACAGTTGGCCGAGCTACTCCACGAACCCCTTTTCACACCACGGGACGTACAAGGCAACGCCGAAAGCGAGTCGGAGAAATGGCTCAGTTAACGGCCGCACATATCCTGGAGATTCAGCAGGAGGTAGTGGACCTCCAGGCCAGGGTGGGAAGGCACCCCTCCCTGGCCGTTCCAGCCCGGTTCAGCAGTCACCCGGCTCAGGTCAATGTGTTTATTGGACAATGTGAGATGTACCTGGAGCTGCGGGCCACGGAGTTCCTCACGGAGAGAGCCAAGGTGGGCTTTGTTTACAACCTCCTGGAAGGGACGGCAGCAGCATGGGCTACAACGCAGCTGAAGGCCGCTTTGCCACAAGTGGCTACTGTGGCGGCGTTCTTAACGGCTATCAAGACGACCTGGGGAGACCCGGTAAATGCAGAGCTGGCGGAGAGAGAGCTGGATCGTTTGTCCATGAGAGATATGCCTCTGTCCCAGTACATTTCCCAGTTCCGTGTGTTGGCGGCCCAAGTGGCATGGAACCCTGCTGCTTTACGTTACCAGTACATGAAAGGCCTGTCGCAGGAGATGCAGCAGGAGATCCTGAGAGGGGCCACCCGGCCGGCCGACCTGGAAGAGGCGATTGCCTTAAGCATCCGAGTGGAGGCCGGATTGCAGACCCGGAGACGGTGGGACAAAGGGCCCGGAGAGAGAGCAGCAGATTGCAAGGGGGCGACGGCCAGCCGCCCAGCGTTCCGGCCCTTCGCGCCGGCTCCTCACCCCCTAGATGAACCGGGACCCATGCAATTGGGACACGTGAGACCCAAGGTAGACGCCGCCGAGAAAGCCCGGCGCCAGAGCCTGAACTTGTGCTGGTACTGTGGCGGATCCGGGCATTTTTCCAAGGAATGTCCCCAGAAGCCACGCGGCAAGACCCCCTGGGCCTCTGCCGCCGTTGCAGAGCCCCCAGAGGCTGAGGAAGCCATTCAGATGGCGGGGGAAGGGGTCGGCCGAGTTTAAATGGGTTCGCTAACTCGGTCGTAGTCGCTAACCTTCCCCCAGAACCCCAGACTGGACAGTTGTTTTTGGTGATGGTCGCCCTATGGTTACAAGAGAAGGGACCGATGATGGTTCATGCCATGGTTGACTCGGGGGCCACCAACAACTTCATTGATGCGGACTATGCCAAGTCCGCTGGAATACAGTTTCATGAATTGAAAGAGCCCAAGTGCGTACAGACTATCGATGGGAGGCAATTGAAAGCCGGGGCAGTGACACACCATACTGCTCCCACCAAGATGTGGACCAGTTCCCACAAAGAGGACATTTCCTTCCTGGTGACTAAGTTGTCAGACTTTCCTGTAATCTTGGGAATCGTGTGGCTGACGCTACACGACCCGCAGATCTCCTGGGCCAGAAGGCAGTTGCAGTTTTCTTCTGAACATTGCCAGGGACATTGCATGACGGCTAGGGCCTGCCAGGCCCAGGAGGTGGAACAAGCCACGACCTTGCCCAAAAAGTATGCCGGTTTTTGGGACGTTTTCAGTGAGAAAGAGCCAGAGCGCTTGCCTCCCCACCGGCCCTATGATTGCGCCATTGAGTTGGAGCCCGGAGCACCCATCCCCCGTGGAAGACTCTACCCTCTCTCGGAACCAGAGCAAAAGGCTCTCCGGGAGTTTTTGGATGAGAATCTGCAGAAGGGATTCATCCGGCTGTCCCAGTCCCCATGGGGGCGCCCATCCTATTTGTCAAGAAGAAATCCAGAGAGCTGCGGCTGTGTAATGACTATTGGGAGCTCAACAAGATCACGATCCGGAACCGATATCCCTTGCCATTGATCCCAGAGCTGTTGGAGCGGATGAGGGGAGCCAAAGTCTTCACCAAATTAGACCTGAGGGGTGCTTACAATCTGGTGCGTATTCGTTAGGGCGACGAATGGAAGACCGCTTTCCAAACCAAATGGGGCAGTTTTGAATACAGAGTTATGGGATTCGGTTTGTGTAATGCCCCTGCCTGCTTCCAGCACTTCATGAATGACATCTTTCGAAACCTGTTAGATCGTTATCTGGCAGTATATTTGGACGACCTGTTGATTTTCTTGCCTGACCAGGCGACCCACGACCGCCATGTGAAAGAAGTGCTACAGCGGCTGAGGGACCACGGTCTCTATGCCAAGTTGGAGAAATGCGCATTTGATCTACGCGAGGTGGATTTCCTGGGCTACCACATTTCTCCCACCGGCATCGCCATGGATGACACTAAAGTTCAAGCGGTGGCTGACTAGAAGGCTCCTGCCAGCAAAAAGGACATTCAAAGATTCCTGGGCTTTGCCAACTACTACAGAAAGTTCATCCCGGACGTTGCCAAGTGGGCTGATCCCATCACGCAGTGTTTGCGAGGAAAGGTGCCGTTCCAATGGACATCGGAGGCGGACGCGGGGTTCCGGAAGTTAAAGCAGCTGTTCACCACGCAGCCGCTTCTGCAGCATCCTAACCCCCGCACTCCTTTCATTGTGCAAGCTGATGCATCGGATGTAGCAGTGGGAGCGATCCTGCTACAGCCGCAGGGGACAGACTTATTGCCCTGTGCTTACTATTCCCGGCAGCTGACGGCGCCGGAGAGGAACTATACCATTTGGGAGAAGGAGCTCCTAGCCATCAAGGTGCTGTTTGAAGTTTGGCGACATCTACTTGAAGGGGCTCAATTTCCGGTGGAGGTACACACCGACCACCGGAACTTGGAGCACTTGAAGACTCAGTGCAAATTGAACCAAAGACAACAGAGATGGTCCCTGTTCTTTGAGAGATTCAATTTCCGCATTCACTATGTGACCCCCAAGCAGACCAAACAAGCTGATGCACTGTCCCGAAAGCCAGAGTATGTCGGAGGAGGGAAAGGGCTTTCCGAGACAAGGCTGCTAAAAGCGGAGAACTTTGCCGCCTCTAGCCAAGCCGCTGCACCCACCCCGGTGGTCAACCCGGACCCGGGGGGCAAGAAAACTCTGAGTGACCGGATTCAAACTCAGCAAAAGGGAGACCCTTGGGTTCAAGAACAGTTATTCAAGGGGGTGCAATTCCCTCTTCAGGTAAAGAACGGCTTGCTGTACCGCCGTGACTGCATATATGTTTCCCCTGGGCCGAAGAGAGAGGACATTCTCAAACTTTGCCATGATAGCAGGGCCACGGGGCACTTTGGGCTGTTCAAAACACTTCAGTTGGTGCTCTGAGACTTCTGGTGGCCTAAAGTGCGGAAGGACATTGAGGCTTATGTCAGCACTTGCCCCATATGCCAGAGGGCCAAGAAGCAAGGGGGCAAGCCAGCCGGGTTGCTTAAGCCGCTTCCAACCCCATCCGCGCCATGGAAGATGATCTCAGCCGATTTCATCACTGACTTGCCAAAGTCCAAATGGTTCACCACGATCCTGGTCGTAGTGGACTGTCTCACCAAGATGAGTCATTTCATACCAGAGGGTCACCCAGAGGGTCATTGGGTTATGGAACTCACTTCCAGAAGAGGTTGTGACAGCTGTCAGCCTGGACAGCTTCAAGGCAGGATTAGACAGATTCATGGATACCAAGGGAATCAGTAGTTACTGAAATGGACATCCAAGTGCCACCTCTGTGTTGATGGAGGCAGGCAGGATTTTCCCCGGGTACTGGGGGTGGGGGTCGGGAGCAGGTGAGGGTTTTGCCCTCCTTTCTGCTAGAGATCCCTGTGTACAACTGGTGGGCCACTGTGTGACACAGAATGCTGGACTAGATGGGCTGAGGCCCGATTCAGCATGGCTCTTCTTATGTTCTTATGTTCTTATACCATGTGTAGGAGTGCCTACTGCCAAAGAGACTGCTGATATGTTTGTGCAACATGTGTTTCGGTTGCATGGGCTTCCACAGAGTTTGGTGACCGATCGGGGAAGCCAATTCACTTCCTAGTTCTGGCGGGCGGTTCAGAAGCTGTTGGGAATTGAGGCACGGATGTCGACGGCTCATCACCCTCTGACCGACGAGCAAACCGAAAGGGTTAACACCACGTTGGAACAGTATCTGCGGTGCTATGTAAACTATCAGCAAAACAATGGGCTGTCATTGTTGTCGTTGGCGGAGTTCGCTTACAACAATGCGACACAAGAATCCATCAAAGAGACTCCTTTCTTTGCTAACTATGGACATCACCCCAGGTTCTACCCTCCTGTAGACCAATCTGGAAATGTGCCAGCGGCAGAAGATTGGCTACAGGAGCTCACTGCTATGCAGGAGATGCTGCGCACTCAACTGGACCAGGCCAAAGCAGACTACAAGCGGATGGCTGATCGGCGACGCCAAGAGGGTCCTGAGATCCAAGTGGGAGACAAAGTGTGGCTGTCTACCAAGAATTTGCCTCTGCAAAGACCTTGCCGCAAACTGGATGCGAGATTTTTGGGACCCTACAAAGTGTTGGAGAGTGTGGGACCTGTTGCCTTCAAACTACAACTTCCAGTGGACATGAAGATCCACCCAGTCTTTCATCGTTCCCTGCTGAGACCAGAGAAGGGGGTGCGGCCTGATGTGACGCAGCCACCCCCTCCCCCTGTGATGCGAGACGGAGAGGAGGAGTTTGAAGTACAGGACATCCTGGATGCCCACATCAGATACCGGAAGCTTGAGTATCTGATTGACTGGAAGGGTTTTGGACCGGAAGAGCGTTCTTGGACACCGGCTCGGGACGTCCACGCCCCGGACATTGTTGCCCATTTTCACCGCAAGTATCCCGACAAGCCCAAGCCTTGAGGGAGGCCTCGGAGGGGCCCTGAGGGGGGGGGGATAGTGTAGCAACCCAGTTCCCTTTCATGCCTGGGGGGCAGGGGCAGCACCGGGGGTCCCACGTGCATTAGGGCCAGCTGCAGCGGATGAGGCCTGGGGGGAAGGGGATGACGCGGTAGCTGGGCCTTCCTCTCCCACAGAGAGCTTGGCCTGGGATGATGAATGGCCTGACGGCTATGATAGCTGGGAAAGTCAAGCTGACCCTGAGAGTGCTGACTCAGATCAGTATGAGAAACCAGGTGGTTTCGGGTCGCAGGAAAGGATTAGGGAAACAGTGGAGGATGAGCCCATGGAAGCCGAAAGGGAGTTCGGCTCTCACAAAGATAGCGACCCAGGTGCTGGGAGGCAAGGACGGAGCTTTGATAGGAGACGGAGCATTGAGTCCAGCAGGAGAGATTGGCACCACAGCCTAGAGCGCCAGAGAAGCGCTGGATCCCGTAGCACAGATTGGCGGCGCAGCCTAGAGCGTCGGTGGCCTCGCCAAGGGAATTAAGTATAGGATCCGTGGGAAAGGATCCTCAGTAGCTCGGCCACTTCTGATCAGAAGGGAGTGAAGCGAGCGAAGTTCCCTGGAGCCAGGATTTGGGCTCGGGCCATGCCAAGAAGATGCTTGGGTCTACGTTCATGAACCTTGCCTTGTTTGCCTTTGCCACGGACCAAGTCTGTTTCATCCGCTTTGTTTTGTGGAGCCTTGTCAAGCCTTGCCTTTGGATTTAACTACGAACTCTTTGCTTCTTTGCTATTTTGATACTTTTTATGGACAATTACCCTTTTCACCTGTTTTTTATTATTCAATAAATAGTTAGCTGATTACCGTCTCTCTGTGTGTGATTAAGGGGCCGGGCCGACACCCTGCATCATGACAATAAGTAAAATATTCTGAAACTTGATGGACTAACAGTGATAAATGCATTCTACCATTGTAGCAAGTTTTGCCTCAATAGTTGTAAAAATGAGGGAAAAGGGGATCTTTAAAGTTTCCCCAATTGGACAATTACTATAACAAAAAGTAATGAAATTTCATTACTCTCATTATAGTAATGAAATTTTCACCAATGACACTTTAAAAACACTTTAAAAACAAAATGCTGGTACCCCCTAATTTTGTAATTAATTTTGAAAGTTTTTTTCTCGATTGTGTACACTTTGGATAACATAGGAAGAGTTAACATCCCTGTAGTGTTTGTTTTGCTGTCTGTGCCTCTATTCAGAAGATTTCACCTCATTTTCTGTACACGTGATAACTGGATTTGGAAAAATTTGGCTTGTTGTGAAAGCTAGGATTGGTGATAAAGCTTCATTGGAGATGCTTTTCCCTCATGATAACACTTTCAGACATGAATTCCCTTTCCAAGGGGTAGATTTCTCTTAATTCCTGTTGTCTCCCCTTCGTTTTTATGAGTCATTTGTAAGTCGGATATTTATAACTCAGGGACTGTCTATATTGGTTTAACAGTAAGTAAAAGATGTGATTGGAAAGAAGAAAAACTCATTTAAGAAATGGAAGGCTCCTCCTACTGAGGAGAACAGAAAGGAACACAAGCTCTGGCAAACTAAATGCAAAGCAACAGTCAGGAAAGCCAAGAGAGATTTTGAGGCACATATAGCAAAGAATATTTAAAAAAATAGCAAAAACTTCTTTAAGTACATCAGAAGCAGAAACCCAACTAGAAAAGCAGTTGGGCCACTTGACGAAAATGGTAACAAAGGGACAATAAGTGAAGACAAGGAGATTGCTGAGCGGCTAAATGACTTCTTTGCCTCCGTTTTCACACAGGAGGACAGACAACATATGCCTGCAGCTGAGTCAGTTTTTTCAGGGAGGGAATTAAAAGGAAAAAACCAGAAAGAGATAAACAAGGAGGATGTTCTCACATGCCTTACTAAACTAAATGTCAACAAATCACCAGGGCCAGATGGCATCTACCCCAGAGTTCTTAAGGAACTCAAGTGTAAAATTGCTGAAATTCTAGCCAAAATATATAACCTTTCTCTAAGATCAGGCACTGTACCCGAGGACTGGAGGGAGGTAAATGTAACTCCGATCTTCAAGAAAGGATCCAGGGGTGATCCAGGAAATTATAGGTCAGTTAGTCTAACCTCAGTTCCAGGCAAAGTGATGGAAACCATTATTAAAGAAAAAATTACTAAGCACAAGAAGAACAGGCATTGCTGAAGGAAAATCAACATGGTTTCTGCCAAGGCAAATCATGTCTTACTAACTTGACAGAATTCTTTGAGGGTGTAAATAAACACATAGATAAAGGGGACCCAGTCGATATTGTTTACCTTGACTTTCAAAAGGCTTTTGACAAAGTCCCTCACCAAAGGCTCCTAAATAAGCTCTTCAGCCATGGAATCAGGGGACAGGTCTTGTCCTGGATTGGAACATGGCTAAACTGTAGGAAACAAAGGGTGGTAATAAATGGACACTTCTCTGGATGGAAAGAGGTGAGAAGTGGCGTACCCCAAGGTTCAGTTTTAGGACCGTTACTTTTTAATTTATTCATAAATGATCTGGATGTAGAAGTAAATTGTGAGGTAGCAAAGTTTGCAGATGACACTAAACTGTTCAGGTAGTTAAAAATGAAACTGATTGCAAAGAGCTCCAGAAGGATCTCTCAAAATTGAGTGAATGGGCAACAAAGTGGCAAATGCATTTTAACCTAAACAAGTGTAAAGTCATGCACATCGGGGCAAAGAACCCCAAATACACTTATCAACTGATGGGATCAAAGCTTTCTGAGACAAACCAGGAAAGGGATCTTGGGGTTTTGGTGGACAGCTCAATGAAGATGTCAACCCAGTGCGCTGCAGCAGCGAAAAAGCAAATTCTATGCTTGGCATGATCAGGAAGGGAATCGAAAATAGGTCGGCAAATGTTGTATTGCCTCTCTACAAATCTATGGTAAGGCCACATCTGGAGTACTGTGTACAATTCTGGTCAC
The DNA here is from genome assembly GCA_030556195.1 of Anolis apletophallus. Classification (NCBI taxonomy): domain Eukaryota; kingdom Metazoa; phylum Chordata; class Lepidosauria; order Squamata; family Anolidae; genus Anolis; species Anolis apletophallus. Next base: position 39,318,438 of record JARBWK010000012.1, read on the forward strand.
CGCACCTTAAGAAGGGTATAACGGAACTGGAAAAGGTACAAAGAAGGGCAACAAAAATGATCCAAGGGATGGAGCAGCTCCCTTATGAAATCAGGTTGCAACGCCTTGGTCTTTTCAGCCTTGAAAGACGGCGTTTAAGAGGTGACTTGATCGAAGTGTATAAAATCATGCATGGGATAGAAAAGGTGAATAAAGAAAAAATATTTTCTCTGTCACACAACACTAGGACTAGGGGGCACTCCCTAAAGCTCCAAGGTAGGAAAGTTAGGACTAATAAAGGGAAATATTTCTTCACCCAGAGGGTCATTGGGTTATGGAATTCACTTCCAGAAGAGGTTGTGACAGCTGTCAGCCTGAACAGCTTCAAGGCAGGATTAGACAGATTCATGGATACCAAGGGAACCAGTAGTTACTGAAATGGACATCCAAGTGCCACCTCTGTGTTGATTGAGGCAGGCAGGATTTCCCCGGGTACTGGTTTTGGGGGGTCAGGAGCAGGTGAGGGTTTTGCCCTCCTTTCTGCTAGAGATCCCAGTGTACAACTAGTGGGCCACTGTGTGACACAGAATGCTGGACTAGATGGGCTGAGGCCCGATTCAGCATGGCTCTTCTCATGTTCTTATGTTCTTAACAGGCATAAGGGTGAACAAAAAGATGTCTTATCTGCGATTCATGAGCTGTATATTTGTGATTCATAAGATGTATATGTATTTGCCAGTTAGCTGCATGCTCCACTTATAATTTAATAAATTCATATTAGCATAGTACTTTTATTAGACCAACTGAAATCATATAAATATGTGAAAGTTTTAAGAACTAATAAGATATAACAAATCTCTGCTAATGTACACAAAATAAAACTAAATAAAACATTGTGATTTTCATTTTGATAGTTTTTTAAAATCTAGTGATAGGCTCCTTTGAAATTTATCCACTACAATATATTAATTAATTTTATTAATTTTATTTATTTTTATTCTGCCCTTCTCACCCCGCAGGGGACTCAGGGCGGATTACAATGTAGACATTACATTTAGACACACAAACACAAAAGACAGGCAGAGGCAATTAAAAATATGGCCACCAGGGGGAACTGTCGCACTCCTTCATTCCTTAGTGTGTTTTCTGGAGATCTTTTTTATGGCCTCGTAATCAGTTAAATATAGCCTCCCCACTAAGTGGTACCTTAGTTTCCTACTTGACAGATGCAACTGTCTTCCAGGTTGCAAAGGTCAACAACAGGCTACACAATTCATCAAGAGCCCACCTCAACCCAGGCAGGCCTCAAACTCATGACCTTCTGGTCAGTACATATCTTATGCAGCTGACACCCAGCCAGTTGCCCCACATTCCCGGGGCTAAATATAGCCTCCGAAATACTTCTAAAATTTGCTTTGTTTCTTAAACCCTGTTTTTTAACCTCTGTTTAATTTTCTGTGTTGTGTGAAGAATATAAATTTTTATGAACAAAGTTTCTGCACTAGAGTTCAAGAGAATCTGAGATTCACAACAAAACAAAACATGGTATTATGGAAGGAGGTTCATCAACGTGGAATGACATAATACCAGCAGTTCTTTTGTAAGACTAGTCCAACTGGCTACTTCTCTCCTTGAAATGTTTTCATATTCGGTCAGTATTATTTCAGAATCAGCACATTCACTTTGGCCATCTCCCTATCCCCTCCTGCTTTATGTTTTTTTAAAAGTATACACTTCTTCTATTGAATTTTTAGGTCCTCTAGAGAGAATATCCAATACTTTTACAGTGTTGCTGGAATCTCATCATGATTGATTCTCACTAAAGTTATGAATATTAATTGCCAATGGCATCCTACCACTATTGGTGCATGTTTCAGAAACACATTTGCAGAGAAAAAATATTGTGTTCAATGTATCCTACAAAAATTCACAAAGTAAAATCAGGACATATGGTTACATGGTAAGCAACCCATGTTTGCCTTTTCGTGGTCAACTGTGAATGCATACATATGACACCTGATAGAATAGTTAGGATGGAAAAAGTTATTAAAAAAGAAAAACACAAAAGTGAGGAGAACCTTTAGCAGTTTGTATTTGCATCACTAATTAATTGGGGCTAAGCAGAAAAAATGAAACTTAAAATTAAGTTTCTCCTTTCAAATTTATACTCTCCCGGAAGTGGACTTTCTCTCCCAAAATTTCTCTGTCCCCAACAGGAAAATGTCCCCCTCTAGCTTTGCAGACATCTGAAATCTTTCCATCTCTTAGAGTGGAAGGCCTCTCTCTCCTACTGAATTAAACACCCAGGAAGGGGTTTAGATGGCTAGCTACTTTGAGGACTTTAAACTTAGTTTGCAGCTGCTATCAAAAAAAGGGAAAGAACTCTACAGATTAAAGGCCTAAAGCTGAACAAGCAAAGAACCCTGAAAATATTAATAATAATAATATATTAATGCATTTCAAAAACAGTCAAAAAAGTGGAATGACAGAGGATTAATTGGAACCATGCCTGACAAACCATGCCTACTAGCTACTTTAGGACAGCAGCATGGAAAAGTGTAAAGCTGAACAAGCAAAGAGAAACATGGTTGACAGTGGATCCTGACAAATTGGGACAGCTGAAGTGTATGGTTCAGTGGATCTTACTTTTCACTGACTATCTTCATATGGCTTAACTGGGATTTTGAGAGGCTCAAACCACACACTACACTTATTAAAGTAAAAATAATTTTCTAAGTTTGCTCCTCAGATAAAAGCCAAAAGTGTATGGGCTATGATCTTTGATTTACTTATGAGCATGTGCACAAAAATCCCAAGAGAGAACTTGGAAATGCAAAAGGAGATAAATAGAAAATCATCCCAAAGCTGACTTGATTGCTCTGTGTGTGTGTGTGTGTGTGTGTGTGTGTGTGTGTTTCAAATGGCTTCTTCTTCTCCCCAGACACGGAACGACTTGATAAACATGCTTCTACTTCAATACAGCTCCATTATCCTTTAATTAACATTTCTGTTAACCTTTGGAAAGATTGCTGGAAGCCATTCAGAGCCCTTGGGTTAGAGTAGGATATCGGAAAAATAAATAAATAAATAGTTCAACGCAAAACAATAAGTTGAAAGCAAAACAACAAAGAAAGAACTCAATGCAATGCTTTGCCATTTCCCCCCCCTGCACTATTCCCTCAAATATATAGCCAACTCAAGAACAAAGTGTATGCAGTTCCTGCTTTTTCAAAATTCTACAGTATTATATATACATCACTAGACATGCAGGCGAAGTATTTTCAAAGAATACATCCAGAAACCTGTATATTTTACAAATATTGGAGGAGAGGAGAAAAAGGAGTGTGCTGGTTAATTTTCTAAAGCATTTGGCAACCTTTTTATAAAGGTTAATGTAAGCAACTGACTGCTCCCTCATTGAACACAACAAAAAAGGCAGCCTCTCTGACTCTCCACATTGCTCAACAGCAGCTATGCTTAGAAGGATAAAGAAGGTGAGTAAAATTGGAAATAAGGCGACAAGTGGATGGGGGGGAATAGTAAGAAGCCCAAACTACTTCCAGATTTCAAAAACAAAGCTGATGATGATGTTTTTACAAAGTATGTAGCTATTCAATTAGCTAAATCAATATTTCCCTTTAAGTGATGGGAAGCCACAAGATATTTGTTAATTAATTGCATGACCCCAAAGGGCAATTAAAAGGTATGCTGTGAGAATAAGCAAATATATTTATATCCCTTTTATTGCACACTCATTTTACAATGGCATCTTTTCACTTAAAGCAGCTTGTCCAGAAATTCAGCAGTGCTGCGTTGTTTCAATATCACTTCCTCCTCTTCCACCACCTCCCTCCGCCTACTCTCCCACCTACAGTTTTATCATCATCATCATATTCATCATCATCGTCGTCGTCGTCATCATCATCATTATCACTCTGCTTTATCTCCCCAGGAGTGGCTTAACATAAAATCATTAGCACACAGTTTAAAATATACAAATATGCAAGCATTAAAATGGAATTAAATATAAACAATATTAAAAATTACAACTAAAATAAACTAAAACGTATTCAAATTTCAAAACTATAGCATCTGAACTGTCTAGGGCAGTGGTTCTCTACCTATCCGTCCCCAGATGTTTTGGCCTACAACCCCCAGATTACCAGCTGTTAAGATTTCTGGGACTTGAAGGTCAAAACATCTGGGGACCTACAATCACTGGTCTAGAGCTTTAAATGTCATGATTTTGAATTTTGTCTGGACTGACAGTCTTTGGAGCTGCTGTAACAGGGGGGTTGTCCACTCCTTGTAGCCAGCCCCAATGAGCAGCTCTTTGGACCGGCTGAAGTTTCTGAGCACTCTTCAGAGGCAGCCCCACATAGAACAGGTTACAGCAGGGGTGCTCACACTTTTTCAGCATGCGAGCTACTCTTAGAGCAACCAAGTCCAAAAGATCTACCTGCCCCCACCACGGTGCGCTCCCGCGCGCTCCCGCCACCGTGCGCTCTTGCCACCGTGCGTGCTCCTGCTGCTGTTTTCCACCTGCGCAGACTTCTTCCGCCTGCAGGGCATTGCAGGAAGGAGAAAGCATGAGGTGGGGCATCCAGAGGGAGCGCTCCGCCCTGCCTGTCTTGCCGGCAACAGAGGCTGCACAGCTGCTTCTGGACGAGAGAGAGGCAGGATGCTCCCTCCAGAGGCCCCGCCTCATGCTTCCTTCTTCCTGCAATGCGCTGCAGGCGAAAGAAGCACCGCGAGAGCGGAAGCCAGCAGCAGGAGTGTGCGTGCACGCAGGGTGTGCATGCGCATGGCAGGAGTGCCCCATCTGGCTGGTGAGGCCTGAGGATCACCTGGAAGAGGGCCGAAGATCTACTAGTAGCTCCCAAGCTACCTAATGAGCACCCCTGGGTTACAGTAATCCAGACAGGATGTAACTAAGTAATATACCACTGTGGCCAGGTCTGGCTTCTCAATGAATGGGCACAATTGGCATACAAGTTTTAACTGTGCAAACTCCTGGCCACAGCAGACACCTGGGCTCCCAGGTTCCACGTCGAGTCCAGGAGGACCCTGAAACTGCAAACCTGTGTCTTCAGAGAGAGTATAACCCCATCCAGGACAGGCTGAATCCCTATTCCATATAATATTTAATATACCCATGAATATTAAGACATTGTGCTATTAGACAAATATTGAAGCCAAATCCACAGTGCTGATGAATGCAATTGATAGTCTAAGAGTAGACAATACAGCAACTATGTTGTAACTAAGTAGCTCTAGATCAAAAGTCACAGAATGGGATGCTTCATTCCATATTGGGAGTCTCAGGCATAATATCTTGATTTCTTCCATAAAATAGAAGAATTAGAGATGCATGGAAGCAGAAAGAAAGAAAAGATTTGCAAGATTCTACTTCAACATTCCAGTTGTTCCAAACTCTATGTCAAAAGTAAACTAAAACAAAACAAATGCTGGCTAGAATTTTGTAGCTGACCATTCAACCCTGATGGAAACATCATTCACCCACACTTCAATGGTTGGCAGAATGGATCTCCTTCTCTCCATGTAGCTGAAGTAGGTTGACAGTTGTGAGGCAGTAGTGTTGTGATCATGACCAAGTGGCAGAACTAATGGAACATTACAAATGAGGAAATCTAGGTAACTGTTCAGTATTCACAATTACTACTTACTGTATTTAGTGCTCACCTTTATGGCTACATTGCCTCCCCAAAATCAGGGTGCACAGTAGACTAACCGTATATGATAATCTTAGTGCTGAGCCAAAGCAAAAGGAGAAGCAACTTCAGGAGCTCCTATTTGAGGAATGTCATCTCTATTTTAATTGCCATGGCATTGTAATGCTGGATTTGTAATTTGGTGGGGTATCAGCCTTCTTTGACAGTCGCCATGATCCCAAACTACAACCCACATGACTCCATAGAACTGAGCCAGAGCAGATAAAGTGGATTAAGAACATAAGAAGAGCCATGCTGAATCGGACCTCAGCCCATCTAGTCCAGCATCCTGTATCACACAGTGGCCCACCAGTTGTACACGGGGATCTCTAGCAGAAAGGAGGGCAAAACCCTCACCTGCTCCCGACCCCACACAACCAGTACCCAGGGAAATCCTGCCTACTTCAACCAACTCCGAGGTGGCACTTGAATGTCCTTTTCAGGACATTCTACAGCATAGATGCACCCCAAGGCTTTCTTTTCAATTGCTGAAAGCATTGGTGTTTTAACACTTTTGTTTTTACAGAATGAACTTTAAGCAGGCAGCACATGTAATGTGCACCTTTTTGGCGAAATTACAAAGAGTGCACTTTCTGCTGCTGCACATTACATTCACTAGCAAACATTTTTGGTGTCAGAGTTTTTCTTAAAATTGAGGTATGGATGAAAATTGGGGGGGGGGCATTTTATTTAAACAAACCAGTTGAGCACTTTCTTAAAAACCTGTTAAAAGCTTTTCAGGAGCCACAATCTGATGTCGAACCCCAAGGATATCTCATTCCCCCTCTACCATAGCCCCTGGATCTGGTTTCAAATACTTGACCTTCACATAAACCCAGATCCAAAGCGTGCTGCCTCTTTGTCAGGGTATAAGTGCAACCGTGGTTGTCAAACTTACAACCTAATAGAGTTGATGATATTTTTGTAGGGAAAGGATAGTCCAGATCTTTTCTACTGGTTTGGTGTCCCCCCCCCATTGTCCTCTGTCATGTCCAAAAGAAATGTGGACCCCCACAGTTGGAACACTTATGTCTGGACCTAGACAGCTTCTGGTTACAAAGCCCTTGAAACCCAAATTCCAAATGCAACAATCTCTTGGGAATTTTGAGGAGGCACATATTCCAGCCATCATGTTTTGTACCAGCTATAGTCCCTATGTGGCTGCACCTGAGTGATGACTCACACACATATATAGCATCCTATTAACCAATTGGCCCAAGTTCTGTCTACTTTCTCTTTTGAATTTTTTTCTACCCCATGTCATCCACAGCTTCCTTCCACTTTCCTATAAATGTCTACTGATTCCATCTTGCAATATCTTTTCTTTTTTTGTTGCAGCCAAATGATCACCTAACACAGGCATTTGCTCCAAGAGCCTTGTACCAAACACTTGGAAGGGGGCCAGATGTACTTGTCCCATCACTATCTGGAAAGCCCATCTAACAGGGCCTCAACATCTGCATTGCCAGGGTTAAGTAAACGGGGTCACTGTTGGTGTCTCTCGTGGGGGAATGTGACCATCCGTAAGCCAATTTTCCACCCATGCCCTGGGGGAGAAACCTTCCACCACATTCAGGGGTGAGGTTGGGGCTCCAGGATCCCCAAGGCCATCAAGCACAATCAATCATACTATTTAGCTTATTAGAACCCTCAACTGTCATTGCCTCTTGTTCATCACCATTCCCTGTGTCTGGATAATTATGGGTGAAGAACCAGTTCCCTCTACTGTCTCTCCCAACTTCTCCATCCCTGATTAATCATCACTATATTCTAGGGTGTTTTGTTCATTAGGCTGCCTCCCAACCTTTAATCTTTTTAGCAATCTTGGCCACCTCAAGAGTCTCAATCCTTGTACAATCTGGTGGATAACCTCTGGTCCCATCTCTTCATCCAATGACAACTCAGTCTGAGGAGAGGCTCTCTTATCTGGGATTTTTCTAGCTGGTCCTTTCCATTTGGAGACCTCTCTCCCAAAAGTGATGAGTCAGTTTGAAAGTAACTAAAGGGAAATATTGTTTTTCCAAAGGGCATGCTGCTGCACTATGAATCCGTGAATACAAGATGGGAGACAGTGATGAAAATTTTCATTTCTTTGTAAGGATTCTGCTATCACTGCAGTTCAATACAACCTAAAAAAATAACATGGAAAAAGGATTCTATGGAGCAAAACAATTTATAGAAGGATACTGTGGAAAATAATTTGGCAGTGGATACTTGTGCTTACTTTCTATTCAAAGTGGGCTTTTAAAAGCCCATGAACCCTGTTTTGGCATATAGGCACTGTTTTTGAGGTTGGAATGTATTTATTACATGCAGACATACTTCCCTGGTAAAGGTGAAAGTGCTGAGCACTTTTTTCTAGGTCTCTAAATTTATTGATCCCCAAAAGGTCAATATACAAGACTAACAATTTATCAGCTGTGGCATGCCATGGAGGATGGATGACATGAGTTTATAAAGTCATTGACAACTAGAGCTGGCCAAAACGTGGTTTGATTACTCAACTCTGTTTGCCAATTTATATTGATCAATTTAATTTGACAAATAATTCCACTTATAAGATTTGGCCTGATATAAAAGAATGACACCAAGAAAAAAAGGCTGTACCTTCTTGGTCTTATGAGTATTTCACTGTTCACTTTAAAAAGAACAGGATACAAAAACATACTTCAGACATGTGTGAATTTGAAGTATGAGACAATATACTAAACATGGCCTTATTAATCTTGTATTGCATAAAAGCACCTGCATATGTATTCATGATAGTGAATGGTTTGATTTTTATTTTATTTTTTACCCTTGACTCTTGCTCTTCAAAAGAGAAACTAACCATGAAAATGTTGCTTAGCTTTTAAGAGCATAACAAAAAGCAATAAATAAATAAAGACATCCATATTCTGTACTTACCTGTCTAAACAGATTCTCCCCTATGAACCATCAAAGACACTAAGATCCTCCGGAGAGGCCCTGCTCTCGGTCCTGTCACCTTCGCAAGTGCGGCTGCTGAGAATGAGAGACAGGGCCTTCTTTGTGGTGGCCCCTTGACTACGGAACTCTCTCCCAAGCGAGATTAGATCTGCCCCCTCCCTCTTGTCCCTCTTGTCCTTCAGGAGGCTAGTGAAAACCTGGCAATGGAATGAAGCATTCCGGGAATAACGGCTGCGACTGGTTATAGACCACAGTGAATGACCACATATGCAGATTGAGTTGAACTTGTTTTTATTTGGCGATTTGGCTTTTTTGTATTTTACCTATATGTATTTTAATCTTGTATTGTTGTAAGATGTTTTAATTTTATATTAGTAGCATTGAATCCTTGCTGTAAGCCGGTCTGAGTTCCTCTACGGAGGTGAGAAGATCAGGATATAAAAGTTTTAAATAAATAAATAATAAATAAATAAATTAGTGAATTGTGATACCAAGTATCAAGGTACCATTTCACACAGCCAAGTTGTAGCACTGTGACTATCAATCAAACTTTATTACGGTCACAGACCAGCACAAAGCGGGCACAAGTGCCCCAACAGGAGAAGGACAACTCCCCAGTAAACAGTTATTGAAAATCAGACTAGAAATCAGTATAAAAATATATTTTAAAAGACAGGATATTGTTGCCTTACGATGTCAATCATCACCCGTCTGATATTAAGGGCAGCAGCACAGAACTTAGCAACACTGTAAGTCTTTGCAGTGTTAGAGTCCGAAAGCAGCAGGGTGGAATAACATCTTTCACTGCGCCCCAGGTACTTTAAAAGCCATGGTCCAATGAGATTGGATCTAAGATGTCTGTAGAACAGCTTAGCAATCAAAGGTTAGCTGGAAGGGGAGGGTCTTGCAGACCTTGCGCCTCAGATACAACGGCCCCAGACCATGCAAGGCCTTGAAAGTTAACACCATCACTTTGAAGGTGATCCGGTGCTCGACCGGAAGCCAGTGGAGCTGCTGGGGGATGGGTGTTATGTGACACCTCACTTGAGTCCCAGTGAGAAGTCATGCAGCGGTATTCTGGACGAGCTTAAGTTTCCGGATCACTGACAAGGGTAGGCCAATGTAAAAGGCGTTACAGTAGTCCAGTCTCGAGATGACCGTGGCTTGGAGCACTGTGGCCAGGTCATCTCTGGAAAGGTAGGGTCCTGAGTGATCTGATCGTTCCAACCTTAATGTGATCTGATCTGAAAGTTTCAGAAAGAAGAAATGCAGTGCTGTATTACAAATTCAGGATCAAGGCAATAGATCCCTTTCCTCTGCATTTGTCCTTGTGAGAGTCAAACATCTCAAGAAAGTTTCTAGGAAAAGCAAGATTGTAATGCAAACCATTGTTTATTTATTTTATTTATTTATTTATTATTTGGTTTTGTATTCCGCTCCTCCCTGCAGGCTCGGGGCGGGTCACAACATATAAAACCGGCGGCATGTAGTGGAATATGCATTAGCCTTCATCAATGAAGGCTAATGTTTATAAGTAAATGAGCTATCAAGGTAATTTTTTTCTGTCACCTTGTCTGATTGCAGAGAAAATTCAGTGCAGCTACTGTAGATGCTAGTCAGCAGGTATGAAATAATTAAATTATAAATGCTCTACTTGGAGTGATAAATCTTCTTAAGTTTTGCTGCCTTGGAACAATGATGATGCATTTTTGCCTAGCATGCAGTCATGCTTCTCTGTAAATTCATTCAGAATAGTTAAAATAGATAACATCCTATGGTAATCTATATGCTACATGTGACATGAAGGAATAATTCTACTGTGGAAAAGAAAACCAACCTGATTTACAGAAAGCAACCTAAATCTTTAAATATTGTGTGCTTACTCATGTGTATTTTTGTATTGGCATCCTCTAACACACAACCATATTTGATATATTGTTTTGTACTTTATAATGGAAAGTTGTCCTAATAATAATATGTAATGAAGTAATGATGTGCTGAAATTTGTCATGTCTTCATTTTGACGAAGTCTATGGCACACTCAAATTCAACTGTACAAACACAACACATAAACTATTATGTTTGTGCCTCACACATATACTTTCCTTTGAATTGATTAGCATAAGCAATTGAAGTGCGTTCAGTTATAAGAAATGATATTAAATCTCTTTTCATCTATTTTATACCTATATTTTCTAGCAATTTTGTTAATCTTCTATTTCAGTTTCTTGGAGAACTTGTATTTACTATTTATTTATTTATTTTGCCAGCTAGGAATGTTTCTACAGTTCCATTTTTTAATTATTCATGGTCAGTCAACCTCTCTATTTGGTGAGTCTGAAAATCGATTTTGGACCTCACCATTTTAATTAATAAATTAACTTTATAAGGGAAAAGAAATCTTCTAGCCATTTCTTGTAGTGAATTTTTAAAAAATCAGAGAGTGTTCAACAGCCTGTCAGATTCAGAAGATGAAGCTTTAGTCCAAAGTGCATAATACAAAGCATCTGCTATAGATTTTATTTGTAATTTGCTTTTTTCCCCTAATGCAGTAGCTTGGTTTAACATACACAAGTATTATATCACATTTATAAATTATTTTTGAATTGTCAGATAAATAGATAACACTATCAACTATAAAACACCAGATGGCTTGTTCATTTCTGTAGAAAAACAAGTTCTCGAAGGTGTTAGCAGTAAAGAAATGGCATGCAAAGGGAACATAAATGCTGAATATACAGACAGGACTCAAACAGTTAAAGGGGAAAAACAGAAATGGAAAATGTACTTACCCAATGTCATAACAAGCTTTGAGAGGCTTTAAAAGAAATACATATATTTATAAAATTGCCTTTGACAATTCACAAGATCTGATTATGTGGCAGGATGCTTTCTCAAAAGATTTGATTACATGGCGCATTGAGCTGAAGCTTAGTAAATAATAACTGTCTGTTCATGCTTCTGCTTGTTATTGTTATAGAGGGGGAACACTATCAAGAATTAAGAAGCACCATAAAGAAAAACCATCAGACACAGGGCATCACTTTCAGGAAAAGTTATGTATGTATGTGTGTGTATTTATTTTATTTATGTACAAAATATTCCATCAAATGCTAGAAAAAAGTTTCAGTGTATTCATTCTATTTTAATATTAGGTAGAAGTCATAATGAAGCTAGCAATCTCATGCCCTTCCTCATGGTTCATTTTAACTAAATTATCCAGTCTCCACTGAAATTGAAACACCTAGTCACTATGAAAATAAGCTGTGCATCAGGAATCTAGGGGGTTCCTTGTTTTAATTTCATCTCTACCATAAACTCAACAAAACTTAGGCAAGTCACGAGCTTGCTACCAAAATCCTCCACCTGTAAAATTAGGAAGACTATTACTCATCTAACCTCTTGGATTATTGTGCATTTCATAAGATATAATAAATGATACTCATAGTGCTTTCATCAACATTATCTTCATCTTCGAGTCAAATGAACAACATTATTAACATGAGTGTGGGGTTTTCAACTCTGCCATCCAAAATAGTGTGAATCTGAAGTTCAAAATAGTCTGTGTTGCTATTTCACTGTTCAGCGAAGGTCGGCAAACCTTTTTGGTTACCAGCTTTATGGTAATTCATGCTGCCATTGCATTTTTAAAGTGTTACTCCTGCGTTTATTGGTTACATCTTTTGAAGAAAAACTCCTAAATCCTATTGGTAAATCAGGCTATTTCCTTTTACAGTTCTGCACAATCTCTTCGATCCTTGGGGGAGGCCCTCCTCTTGCTCCCACCTCCATCACAAGTGCAACTTGTGAGGATGAGAGCCTTCTCCATTGTGGCCCCTCGGCTTTGGAACTCACTACCTATTGAGATCAGGCAAGCCCCCACCCTGGAAGCTTTTAAGAAAGACCTAAAAACTTGACTTTTCCGGCATGCCTTTGACGAGTGAATACATATCCTCATATCATATTCGTCCCAACTATAGTTATGTCCTCATGACCAGGGGCGGTCCTACCGGTAGGCAAAGGATGCCGCTGCGTGGAGCGCCATCTGGGTAAAGGGTGAATTCCCCTGCCGGCCAGACACCAGGCCAGTAACGGACTCCAAGGCGTGCGTGGCATGTCTGCGAGGGGTGGGGGGTATAGAGAGAGGGAGGGAGGGAAGCATGGCACCTCGCGCGCGCACGCTTGCTCCTGCCCACCCTACTTCATGCTACTCCCCAGCCCCCTTTTCCTCCCTCTCAGTCCCTTTTCTTGGGTTCGCACTCGAGGCGGCACAACCTCGCAAGCGCGCTCGTGTCTCTCCTTGCCTCAGCCAGCAACTTGCTTCTTGGCTTCCCTGGGAGCCTCAGAGGGGGGCGTGCTCCATCTCTTCTCTCCCCCACACACAAAAAAACATTCGAAGGAGAAAGAGGGGGCAAGTGGAGCAACCGGCGAAAAAGGGCTGAGAGCCTCCGTCAGGTTGCAGCGCAGAGCCCCATCCCAGACCGGGATTGGAAGAGAGGAGGGGCCAGGGGTCCCCGCAAAGGTGGCCGGGGGTCCTGGGGACCCTCCTTTCCTCCCTCCCTTCACTCTCCCACCATCTGCCGGGCCAAGCGCATCGGCTCTGATCCCCCTCACATAGCCTACACACGCGCGCGCACACACACACATACAGAAGCCGGCTGGCATTGGTACGAGAGCGAGCTGCTTCCAGCCTCGGAAGAAGGACGCGGAGGGGTGACACGGGGTGTGCTTCCTCTCTCCCCAGCTCTACGGCATCCTCCTTGTCTTCCTCGTGAGTCCCCCTCTTCCTCCTCCTCCGTCGCTGCATTGGGGCGTTTTGGTGTGGCACCTGGCGGGGTGGCTTCCTATGAGGTACTCAAGATGCATAGCTGCTTGCCTCCGTTCTTTCACCTAGCTTCTGGGCATGCGCGGAGGGGGTGTGTGTGTGTGCAAAAATAATGTTTTGGGGGGGCGCCAAAATAATGTTTGCTTACCATTTAAAATCACCTTAGACCGCCCTTGCTCATGACACACTTTCCCTTGTCTTTAATGAAGGCTCAGTACCATTGTTCACCCCTTCTGAGCTCCCCCACAGACACATACCTCTCTATTAACTTATCTTGCCCAGAATTTTATCAATCTTATTCTGTTCATTTGGCCCGCCAACTATGCTTTTATTTTATTTCTTCGTCATGTTATTTTGCATCTGCTTATTGCATTTTCTGTTTTTTAATGTATTTTATTTTGATGTTATTATTTGTTGTTTGTATTTTATTTTATTTTGTTGTACTGTAATTCTGGGCTTGGTCTCATCTTAACCGCCCTGAATCTCCTTGCGGAGATGGTGGTGGGGTATAAATAAAATTTGTTGTTGTTTTTGTTATCATTATTATTATTAAAGTAGATGTAGTAAACTGTGAGTCAGCACTCAAATAAATCCAATTGATTCAATACACCTACTCTGATTGAAACTATCAACAGGACTAAGGACTTTATGGTATATGATTTCATATTATCTTTTTATGTACATTGAATAATTTACACAAAATAAGAATACAATTCATAAAATGAGTATGATTGAGTTGCAAGCGATGAGGACAAATCAACATATTTATGGTGCAATTTGAATTTTATATGTAAGTACAATTAAATGTTACTGTTATGGGAAAAACACACATTCTAACCAAATGTACAAGGAACAGTCTGGATCTTTGATATAGGATCTTGATGCAAGACTGCATGCCTATAAAATACTGATATTCTGTTTTACCTTTTGCATACACAAGAATCTACATTTATTTAGCACTGGCTAAATATGAACCAATGTACTTAATATGCATCCTTCATTTACTTTTAATTAAATTACTTGATTTTGTGGTAGAAAATGAAGAGAGGTAAATTTCTTTAACTCCACAATTTTTGCCTGAGCAAATAGGGAATTTTTCAACATGAATATTTTCCCCATGCCCACGCTTGTCTATCTGACCAGATTTGGAAAGTATTTTTTAAAAAAAACATGTTAGTGTGTGAATTGTGATATGTCATTATTCATATCTTAAGTGTTTTTCAGGAATCCTGTAAATTCAGTGTTGAAATGGGATAAATGTACCTCTTATTTCTAGTGTGCAAACATATTAATGCTGTAATCTCTAAAACACTGAATTATAGCCTGTTAATGAAGTACAGTCTCATAAGTCAGACTGATGCTATTACAACTCACTTTTATGATTGTTGCACAGATTGGAATTCTGTTCTGATTATGCAGTTATCAAAATCTCCCCACATATACCGTATGCAGCCTCCCAAAATGGCAATTTCTATGTTGTCAGAGAGAGGGGACTAAGTGGGAATGCATCTAATGATTTTCCTGAGGCTGAACAGACTGTGACAGATATCTCTAGACACACATCTCTGCTCATCTCTCTCTCTATACCTGTTCTTAAGTAACATAGAAATAACTACATTATTTATTTATTTATTTATTTACATTTATATGCCACCCTTCTCACCCCAAAGGGGACTCATTAGATACGTTAGAAGAGGCTATGCTGTTTTCTATGAGAGTTTTCTTGGGAAGGGGGAGTTGTAGCATTGGAAGAGATAGGTATGGGGACATAACTCTAATGGCCAATATCAATTTTGGCCATTGGGTAAAACACTGTCATTCCCATTGTAGATCTCAATTTTTAAATAAATCAATTGGCCATCACACAAGATTAAACATTAATCTTGTGTTTTTTTAACATTGTGCTAATTTGTATATGATGGAATTGTGTTGATAATTGTTGATATGTTCGTCTTGGGCAGTTCTTGCCATTTGTACACCGCCTCGAGTCGCCTTCGGGCTGAGAGAGGCGGTACAGAAGCAAAGTAAATAAATAAACAAACAAACATGTTTTGGATTATTTTGGATGGGGTGTATTTTGACATAACATTTTGACCAACTTATCCACAGGGAATATGTCCCTGAACTTACTGTGGAAATGTGAAACTATGAATAACCGCAAAACCTATTGGAATGAATTACTTCTGGTGGAAGTAAACTCCAAAATAGTGCTGGAGGACCTAGAAAAATGAATAGAGAACATATGCTTTCTAGACATAGGCATATGAACCATGTTACTAATCCAATGGATATGAGGGTCATACAGTACACATATCTTGGAGATGGAAGCTAAATCTCTAAACAAAATTCATTTATGTTTCCTTAACCCTTATACACATAGCCTGATTTTATACATTTTTTATTATTTTGTATAAATGTGTGCATGTTGAACCATAAGAAAGCAAAGAAGTCTTTGTTTCCACCACCCAGAATTTTGAATTTTAGAATTATAGATAGGGGATGCCCAACCTGTAATATCCTTTCATAATTTTGTTTAGATATCCCCTTCTCTTTCTTCCCCTCCCCATGAAAGATGCTAGCTTTTAGGGATGCACATGAAATTAATTTCTATTCATTTTGACAGGTTTATTTATTTATTTAAAACTTTTGTACCCCGACATTCTCACCTCTATCGAGGGACTCAGACCAGCATAACAGCAAAGATTCAATGCTATACAATTTAAAAACAACTAGAACAACATATTAAAATACATTAAAACCCAGCATAAAACCACATCGCCATTAAAACAATTCCACTCAATCTGTAAACGTTGCTTCAGGTTCCAGTTGGCTTCCAGAACTAAACAATACAATCTGGGCAAAGGAACATTTAAAATGTGTACATTTGTGTACAAATTTACATTGACTACAAATATCTTTTAGTCACTTGGAGAAACTTTTTTGAAAAATATCTAGATAAAATGGATCTACATTTCTGTGAAAAGAAAATAAACAAGCTTGCAATCCAGTGAAGGCCTGAGTCAAAACAGCTTCAAAGTGAAGTCTGGGAGAAGTTTAGTTCAACTGTTTCACACCTCTGTGGTTGTTTTTTCACCAGAGACTGATGTGTGTTGTAAAAAAAAGGTTGCCCGAATTTAATTAACCTGAAGAGCAGCTGAAAAGTTCTGACTATCAAAGGCGGCTTGGCTTTAGTGTGAAACTTTTTAGACAGCTCTTCTAATATATTATAGAATAGTTATGTTTTCCAAATGTATTTTCAACAAGCAGAAAAAGAGCCATCTTTGATTTCACATTGGTGCTGGGCAGGTTGCTGCAAATGAATACAGCAAACAGAGAAGAACTTTCAGCAAAATGTAATGCTAGGAAGAAAGCATAACACTCGCATTTTTGGTATTACCTTGGATAAGGGTGGGAAAAATGGGTGTTACAAGTATACAACGGTGCTCCTACTTTCATCTGCGAAACTTTGGAAGCTGTGGCAAATGAGTCATGAATTGGCTATCCTCTTTCCTCCGGAACTGGTCACAGTGAGTGAGGAGGGGCGAGGTGGTCTCCAAGAGTTCCCCCTTACATTGTAAGGTTCTTCAGGGGGCCATACTCTCCCCACTATTATTTAGCATCTATATGTGACCACTTGCTCAGCTGGTGCGTAGCTTTGGGCTGGAATGTCATTAGTATGTTGATGACACCCAGCTCATTCTGAGGATGGGAGGTTGGCCCAAAACCATACCCGATAATTTCCATCTTTGCCTCGAAGCCGTTACTGGATGGCTGCGAGCCAGTAGGTTGAAGGTGAATCCAGCAAAGACGGAGATCCTCTGGTTGGGTCGTCCGGGCGGTAGGGATGTCCAGCTTCCGACCCTGGACGGCGTGGCACTATGCCCGTTGTCTTCAGTAAAGAGCCTTGGAGTTCTCCTGGACCCTCTGCTGTCAATGGAAGCCCAAATCTCCGCTGTCAGCAGAGTGGCGTTTTTCCATCTTCGTTAGGCTATGTAGCATAGCAGTTCTCGTTTGTGCCTGGGGGGCAGGGGGCAGGACCGGGGGTCCCATTGGCATTGGGGCCTGCAGCAGCGGAGATGGATTCTGAAGAGGATTTAGAAGGGTTAGCAGAAGGAGAGTTTCCCATCACTGGGCCTCCTTCTCCCACAGAAAGCTTGGCTTGGGATGAAGGTTGGCCTGACCCTTATGACGAGACAGATAACCAGGTGCAAATGGAAAGCAGTGATAGCGAAACTTATGAACGGCCAGGGGGGAGATGTTCACAGGATCCTTTGAGTGAAAACATGGAAGAGAGCGGCTGGGAAGAATCTAGGGAGGAGAGCTCTCATGGAGATAGGGAAGCAGATGTTGGGAGGCAAGGCCGCACTTTCGATAGGAGACGGAACATCGAGACTAGCAGGAGGGGCTGGTACCATAGCCTAGACAGGCCGAGGTCCGTCAGCAGAGATTGGAGACGACGAAGCCTAGAGCGTCGGGGACCTCGGCAGAAAGATTAAGTATAGGATCCGTGGGAACGGATCCTCAGTACTTCGGCCACGTCTCTTCTGAGCAGACGTGAAGCGAAGCTGGTCCACGGAGCTAAGTTGGCTAGTGGCGTACCAAGTCTTGCCTTGTATCTTGTACCTTGCCTTGTTCCTGAATCCGCATTGCTGAGCGGAGCCTTGTACCCTGCCTTGTTCCTGAATCCGCATTGCTGAGCGGAGCCTTGCCAAGTCTTTTGGAAACTTTACCAAGCTGTTTTGGACATTTGATTACCTTTTGCCTTTGGACTTGCTTTTGCCATTTCTATGGACTATATCCCTTTTGAACTGTTTTTATATTCAATAAACTAGTTAGCCTTCAGTCCGTCTCTGTGTGTGTGATTAAGGGGCCGGTCAAGTCCGTGCAACGCGACAGGCTAGGAGGCTGGCCCCTTACTTGTCTCAGCACAACTTGGCCACGGTGATCCAAGCTACGGCCATCTCAAGGTTAGACTACTGTAACGCTCTCTACATTGGCCTGCCTCTGTCAGTGACCCGGAAACTCAAGCTGGTGCAGAACGCAGCAGCTCGGTTGCTCACAGGAGCTCCTGCAAACTGCCACATTACACTAATTCTGCGGAAACTGCACTGGCTTCCTATTGAGTACCGGATCACCTTCAAAGTGCTAGTCCTGACTTTTGAGGCCTTGTATGGTCTGGGGCCAGTGTACCTGAGGGACCTCCTAACCCCATATTGTCCCATGAGAACACTTAGATCTGAAGAGTGAAATCTTCTAGCCATGCCCAATGTCAAAAAATACCATATAACTTCAACATGGAAAAGGGCTTTCTCCATCATCACCCCAGTTCTCTGGAATGCACTACCCCAAGAGGCTCAAGCCTTGCGTAATCTGCTGGCCTTTCGGAAGGCCTGCAAGTCGGGCCTATTCCGTCAGGCTTTTGAGTTGTAATGTGCTATTTCTTAGGAATTGTCTTATCTCTTAGGAATTGTTTTGTTCTTGTGGTTTTATTGCTGTTGTAGATTTTTGTTTTTTTGTGGTGCTTGATGTAAGCCGTCCCGAGCTGGCTGGGAGTGGTGGCCAATAAGTCTAACAAATAAATAAATAAAAATAAATAAATGTCCATGTTGGCTAGATGGTGTTTATTTATTTGTTTTCACAGGTTGAAATTCAATGTGGCTTCAAGAAATAGTAAATTAAAAACAGTTTGCATTAAATTTTTAAAAAAATTAAAATATCATTCATAAAACTTTTAAAATGATTAAAATCTCTTAAAACACTTAAAACATATAAAAACTGTTAAAATAATCAAATAACTACAGAACTCTCCTGGCTCAGTCTTAAGAAATTTCTTATTTAAAAACCTTTCTGAATTTTAAAAAAATCAGTTTTAGCATGTCAGAAGGATAGTAGGGAGTGGGCTATTCTGGCCATCCTAGGCAGAGTTCCAGAATTGAGGAGAGGCCACTGAGAAAGATTTCTCTTGCATTCTCACAAACCAAGCTTGCTCATTTGATACCATTTCAAAAACTGTTTATTAAAGGGGGGGACCCAAATGCTTTCTCTTCTAGCTGAAAGTCTGAACATTTACACCAAATTCTTATGTTATGATGCCTTTTATTCTGGACATTGTTTAATTATGAAAAACTGATTTTTATCCCAATGAGGATATCTTATAATCACATTTCAAGTAAATATATGGACTAACGTACAATCTAATTTGAGAATGATTGCCTTATCAAGGCATTATCTCTGTTATTTTACGGCTGGGATAGGGAGCATATCAAGAAGAGGACTTCTGTCCTAGGCATCCCTGTTCTGCCTGCATGTTTTTAACCCTAGCTATATTCCATGGCAGGGGCTGACTACAGAGATTTGCAGCACTCTGTGATGATATTACCTTCCCCGCTATTAAACTCTTCCACAACTTTCACCCTGCAAGCTATAACTTCATCACAAAAGTGGTTTTCCATTCTTTTCCAAATGTGTGGTAAAATTTGACTAATTTTCATCATGATTGGACAGTTCCTAAATCTGTTCAGGATCTGGGAAAACACATGATGCAATAAGGTTTCCAATGCTATTAGCACAATTCCTACTTTCACTATACCTTTTTGGGAGCAGTAAAATCACATTATTATGCATGTTCGCCAAGTTTTTCATTATCTCCTATGTCCACTAATTATTTCCAGCAAGAGTAAACTAACACGAAGTCATTTATATTTTGATTTAATTGTTGTGACCCCTTTGTTATTTGGGCATTAGAGGAATATAATGAACCCAGTTCATGAATTATCAACAGATAAACATTTCATGATGGGTTAAACATGCAAAAAAAAATATCAAAGTGTCTTTTCAATTAGAAGGAATAACTTCGCAGTAGAGAGTTGTGAAATGTTTGTCACCTTTCCAAAACCTCTATTAAGATTTTTAAAAAAGTGTAGCTCCATGTATTAAGGAATTGAATTGAAAATTCATAGCTTGTTTTTGCATAGTGAAGAAGGTATATGCTTTACTCTGAGGAGGAAATGAGAACACAAATGACCCATACAGGAGGGGTTGAAATAATCCTTCAAGATACAGACAAGGATTTAGTAAAAGACAAAGGCCATTGGGAGCCCCGACTGCTTATTCAGCTGAATGAAAACTGGCAAACAAGCCCTGCCAGGCACCTTTAAAAGTTCTGGTGAGCTCATTACCATTCCCCAGGTGGAATAGAGATGAAAGTGTACTCTGAAACCTACCAATGCAGTATTTATATAATTGATATATTTGTTTTCCTTGAGACTGAAACCAGTCAGGCAAACATTTATGAACCTACATTTGAAATAGAAATATAGAAAGTGGATAATCCCCATTTTGAAGCCCTGTTGAATTTAATTGACCTCCCCACCACTCACAAGTTTTCGTAGAATCTTATATAAAATCAGAGCATGACTTGAAGAACATATAATTATTCTATGGCCTTGGGATCTATCTCTCTCTCTCTCTCTCTCTCTCTCTCTCTCTCTCTCTCTCTCTCTCTCTCTCCTCTCTCTCTCTCTCTCTCTCTCTCTCATATATATTGTCACGATGCACGGACTTGACCGGCCCCTTAATCACACACACAGAGACAGAATGAAGGCTAACTACTTTATTGAAGAATAATAACCGTTTCAATGAATAATGTCCAATAGAATATAAAAGCAATCCAAAAAGCTTGAAGTAACAATGTCCAAGGTAACGTAGCAAATAGGCAAAAAGCTTGGCAAGGCTCCGCAAGGCTATGCGGATCAGGAAACAGGGCAAGGCTCCGCAAGGCTATGCGGATCAGGAAACAGGGCAAGGCTCCGCAAGGCTATGCGGATCAGGAACAAGGCAAGGCAAGGCTTGGTGACCACGGGCTGGCTTAGCTTGTGGTCCCACTCCGCTTCACGCCTATTCAGATGAGACGTGGCCGGAGCACTGAGGATTCGTTCCCACGGATCCTATACTTAATCCTTCGGCCGAGGTCCCCGACGCCAAGGCTTCTGCGTCTCCAATCGCTGCTCACGGGACCTCGGCCGGTCTATGCTCTTAGACCATTCCCTTCTGCTAGACTCTATGTTCCGTCTCCTATCAAAGGTTCGACCTTGTCTCTCCACAGCTGTGTTTCTATCTCCCTGAGAGCTCTCCTCCCTAGTCGTTTCCCATGCGCCTTCTTCCATATCTTCCTCAGGAGGCTCCTGAGAAGATCTCCCCCCTGGATGTTCATAACTCCCCGAATCGCTATCTATCTGCACCTGGCTATCTGAATCTTCACGAGGACCAAAACACATTTCTTCCCAGGCCAAGCTCTCTGTGGGTGAAAGAGGCCCCTGAGGGGAAAGCTGCCCTTCGCCCCAGTCATCTAGCTCATCCTCTGAATCCTGTTCTGGCACCGCTGGTTCTAATGCTAATGGAACCCCAGGTCCTATCCCCTGCCCTCCAGGCACAAACGAGAACTGCTGTGCTACACACACACACACACACACACACATTATATATATATATATATATATATATATATATATATATATATATATATATATATATATTCCATGGTTCTAAATGGTTCAAAAGTACTCACAAAACAAAGGTTCTGGTGGTGAACATTTCAGAACTCTATCAAAATTTCATTATTATTTCATTATTGGCCATTTTTAAGAACCAATTAGGAACTGCCATTTATACGAAATTTTGAAAGTTTTGTTAGAGTTCTGAAATGTTCAAACAGGTCATATATATATATATATATATATATATACATATATACACACACACTGTATATATATAGAGAGAGAGGGGGGAGCTTTAGATATATGTAGCTTGATGTCAGTCAGTTGGTCAGTCGGAGATATATGTAGCTTGAGGTGAATGTATACTATAGACGGACTGGCAATGGCATATTATCAATATAAGTAAAGATAAAGATAAATTCTATTCCTTTTTCTCTTACATAGTATACAGCAGTATTTCCCAACCAGTGTGCCGGGGCACACTAGTGTGCTGTGAGCTATCATCAGGTGTGCCGTGGGAAATTGGAACTTCCGGGGGGAGAGTCTAGTGTGTTGAAGTATAAAACCCTAAGAAACCTACCTCAATAAAGGCACAAAATTACAAACACCCCCTCCCCACCCATTGTCTACTTGGTCTCTCCCTCTCCATGCATTGGGAAGGCCCGCCTCCCTTTCCCCAAGTAATAATACTGTTTATTTCTATTCCTCTTCTCCCCGGATTACAATAGAGACAATCCCTGTCGGAAACGTCAGTTTTACACATAGAGAGAGAAGTAGAGACCTCCTCTTGCCTCCTGGGGGTTCTGTGTAGGAAGTTTGGCCCAGTTCTATCATTTGGGGGGGGGGGTTCAGAATGCTCTTTGATTGTAGGGGAACCCAGCAACTACAACTCCCAACTGTCAAGGTCTATTTCCCCTGAACTCCATCTGCGTTCATATTTGGGCATATTGAGTATTCATGCCAAGTTTGGTCCTGATCCAACATTTTTTCAGTCAACAGTGCTCTCTGGATATAGGTGAACTACAACTCCAAAACCCAAGGTCAATGCCCACCAAACTCTTATAGCATTTTCTCTTGGTTATGGGAGTTCTGTGTGGGAAGTTTGTGTCTTTCTGCCATTCCTGCCAGGATATCTATGTTGAGTTAATTGAAACAGGCCCAGGTTTCACACAGAGTGTATAAATACATTTTGCAAACATATTAACTATATGCATTACTGTGTTAGAGTGTCATTTTGTGTCATTTTGGTTGGTGGTGTGCCCCAGGATTTTGCAAATGTAAAAAGTGTGCCGCGGCTCAAAAAAGGTTGGGAAACACTGGTATACAGTATTTGAAGAAGTATACTAGGCAACCCGTTTTGTAAAAATAAAAAAAGCACATCATTCTGAAGCCACGTCACTCATATCAACAATCATGTTTAGGTTATGAGCAACGGGCTAATTTATACACATTTTGATAACATTACTGGGGGTTTTTTTGTTAGCTCTATGCTGTAGAATATGCAACACAGAACTATACATAGTTCTGGAAAAGACACATGTATTCCTTGCAAGAATCCTGGTCCTGGTTCAATGAAATGAACTGCACGTATTTAACAAAGTTTGAGGGCAATTTACTCTTCTGCAAGTGTTTCAGAGTGACACAAGTGACAATCCAAGCCTGTAACTTCAGTGTCAGGTATTTTTTAATGTTTTCACGAAGCCGCCTGCGTAAGGGTTGACAGTCTATAACTTGGATCAAGATGGACATGTGGACAGCTGACATTACTGGTGTGAGGTTTCTGAATGCCGCCCTAGGAAACTGACATTGGATCCTATTCCAGATAGCGTTCAATCCCGTCAACTACCAGGGGGTTGAAGGATTTAGAAAATAAATAGGACAGCAGTGGCAGGGAACAATTTTATAGCATTTTTTTGTTTTGGTCAATAGATCCAAGGAGCCAGTTGCAGAGTTAAAGTACTTTCTTATAAAACTATTTTGGAAACATATGCTCTTAACAGAATCAGGTATTAATTGGAAGTTTTTGGTTTGCTTATCTTTTTGCATGCTAACATAGTTTTGCAGCAATTGTTTAAAAGTGGAGAAGGAGGGAGGCTTTTAAATGTAAAAGAGTGAAGGGGTGTGTGGAAACTTCATTTAAATTTCATTGCAGTAGTATATAAAACTTTGGCCTCTTCCACATTCATTCTGTATTTTTATTCTGAGATTCAGAAAGGAGCCACAATGCAGAATTTATGCATTTTTGATACCACTTTAACTGCCATGGTCCAAATATAAGGAATAATGAATCCATAATTTTACAAGGTCTTTAGCTTTCTCTGCCAAAGTTTGATAGTGCCTCACCAAACTACAACTCCCAGGATTCCATAATATTGAATCATGGTACTGAGTTAATTCTGCAGTGTAGATACACCCTTAGTATGCCCACAGATCTAATGGTTACAATGCTTACAACACCCAGCCAGATTTTTAGATTTTCATTCATTATCCTGTAATTTATTTGCACCATTTTGTCTAATGCAGTGTTTCCCAACAAGTGTGCAGTGAGCGATCATCAGGTGTGCCATGGGAAATTGGAACCTCCAATACCCTTTCTTCCCCCTCCTGCCGAACACTTTTTCTTCTCCACTCGGGCTCCCTTCTTCCCAGCCTCATTCTGCTTGCTTTGCCTTGCTTTGCTCACGCTGCCACCATTTTGATCCGAGGGGCAGCGTGAACGTGTTCAGGAGGGGAGGGGGAGGGAGGAAGACGCGAGGCGAGTCTGTACAGTAGTGCCCACATGGGCCACATCTTCCTCCCTCCCCCCTCCCCTCCTGAAGAAGAGAGCCCAAGTGGAGAAGAAAAAGTAAGTGTTCAGCAGGAGGGGGTAGAAAGGGCGTGAAGGGGAAGGGGGAGGAAGAGGTCTTTGTCGAAAGATGGCATGGGCAAACTTGGACCTTCCAGGTGTTTTGGACTCCAACTCCCACCATTCCTAGCAGCCTCAGGCCCTTTTCCTCCCCCCCCCCAGCCACTTAAGCAGGAAAGGGCCTCAGGCTGTTAGGAATGGTGGGAGTTGAAGTCCAAAGCACCCAGAGG
Organism: Anolis apletophallus; assembly: GCA_030556195.1. Classification (NCBI taxonomy): domain Eukaryota; kingdom Metazoa; phylum Chordata; class Lepidosauria; order Squamata; family Anolidae; genus Anolis; species Anolis apletophallus. The sequence goes on from JARBWK010000012.1 coordinate 39,343,472, forward strand.
GCCGAAGTTTTCCCATGCCTGTTTTAGGGACCTTAAAGTGGTGAGCCTCCTTCCAACATTGTGATTCTGGATAGAAAACAAACAACAACATAACATAACATTGTTTGAGTCCACAGTGCTTTCTGGGTGTAGGTGAACTACAACTTCCAAACTCAAGGTCAATTCCCAAGCAAACCCTTTCAGTACTTTCTGTTGGTAATGAGAGTTCAATATGCCAAGTTTGGTTCAATTCCATTGTTGCAAGAGTTCAGGATGCTCTTTGATTGTGTGTTAACTATAAATCCCAGAAACTGTAACTCCCAAATGTCACGGTCTATTTTCCCCAAACTCCATCTGTGTTCACATTTGGGCATATTGAGTATTCATGCCAAGTTTGGTCCTGATCCAACATTGTTTGAGTCCACAGTGCTCTCTGGATATAGGTGAACTACAACTCCAAAACTCAAGGTCACTACCCACCAAACTCTTATAGTATTTTCTCTTGGTTATGGGAGTTTTGTGTGGGAAGTTTGATTCCATTCCATCATTGGTGGAGTTCAGAGTGCTCTTTGATTGCGGGTGATTCCTGCCAGGATATCTATGTTGTATTCATCGAAACAGGCCCAGGTTTCACACTGAGTGTATAAATACATTTAAAGACATATTAACTATATGTATTACTGTGTTAGAGTGTCATTTTGTGTCATTTTGATTGGTGGTGTGCCCCAGGATTTTGTAAATGTAAAAAATGTGCTGCAGCTCAAAAAAGGTTGAAAAGCACTGGTCTAATGAATGTAGTTTGGAATGTTTTGTAAATCTTTACCCAGCTCTAATGTTTGATTTGTCCTTTGCTGGGAAATGCCTGTTCTGCGCTGTCTACAGTGTCACTCTACAAAAGTCAAATAAAAGGTTCAGAAGCCCTGCAAGTAATAATACATTGGGAACATGGAAGAGTTCATCACTGTATGCAGCACAGCCACTCAGACTCTGGATTCAGTACTTTCTCCAGGAACAATCTATACATTATGGAGAATGAGCTATTTTTCATGGTAAATGCTTGGAGGCGGGCAGAGAACTAAATGTCACAATCATCATTCTAGAGGGGAAATCTAGGCAAAAGCCAAATTGCAAATAATCAAAGTTCTGCTTTGCTGAAAGGGTGCCCCGTTCCTTATTCTTTCTTCTTTTTCTTTCTTTTTATGCCATGATTTGTAGCAGCTAAAAGTTAGAATCAAGAGTGCACATAGGAAAATTATGTCCTTCATCTCATTAAAACATTGTTTTGATTTGGAAAGAACTCCTCTTCCACTTTAGAATGTAAAGAAAGTAAGTGTTGCCATATGTTTTGATGGCAACCATTGCCATTTCGCAGTTTGCTAACCTGTTTTGCAGAATTAATATTCTGCTGCATTCTATACACAGTTTGTGGGAGTAATATCTGGGAAAAGGCAGGTGTCCACCTTGTTTTTGTAATACTAACACACAAGGACACAATTCAGATCACAGGCCTCTGTGCACTTCAGTGTGCATTGTATATTTATCTCTTCACTGGCTTTTATGATGTGCAGTAGGACATACCTCAAAGGTATTTTCTTCATACAGTGACGGCAGATGAAATCATGCTGATTATTGCAAATGCTACAATGATGACTTTCCACCTCAAGTCAAGCAATCCATTTTATCATCTTCTGGTACCTCATTCCATTATTACCTACAGGGATTTGTACTGGTACCAGAGTTTGTCTGAGTACAACATTATTCATAGCCTAAAGCACAGCTTTAGGGAAGATGCTAATTTTCATTCTAACAAGTCATCGAGTCAAGAAAGTGACTAGCAGTCAGTATTACAGGCAAAGCATCAACTGAAAATGATCTGGGAACTGATGTACTGAAATAGTCAATGTAATATACAAACAGTACAGTTCTATAAATGTCTGTTCAATGGAGCTTACTAGGCATGGTTTAGAACCCAAAAATAGCAAATCGAAAATCTAAGGGGGGGGGGATTTTTTTATTAGTAATAGGAAGACTTACAAAAAAATTTCCAAAAATTTCTAAAATGTAACTTAATTACTAACGAAATTCGTTAGTAGTTCGTATGCCAGAGCATGTGCATTCCAGATGGTTTTGGCCTACAACTCCCAGAAATCCTAACAGCTGGTAAATTGGCTGGGATTTCTGGGAGTTGTAGGCCAAAACTTGAATAAATCACACTGAATTCTAGATGGGACTCTCCAAATAGGAAGGAGGGAGGGAAGGAGGGAAGGAGGGAGGGGGTATTCTATTCTTGGAAGCAGCAAAAGAAAAGGAGGAGGAGCCCCCCCTCGCTCCTCGCTGCCTCTCTCTCACCCCATCCCGAGGGAGCGAGGGCCCAAGTTTGCCCAGGCTGGTCATATACCTACATTCCATGCACATGCAATAATACAGCAGTAATAACAATGGGTATAAGAAGAGGTAAAATTCAAACCGAAGTATTCTGACTGGTCTCTCCTCATGCGGTGCAAACGGGCTCTGTGAGCCCGGGAAAAGCCAGCGTTTGCTGCTTGGGTGCACACACATACATATTCTTTGGGGGGGTTGCTGCAGAATCTTCTCTATGAGCCCGAGATTCTGCAGCAAATCCCCCAAGAATATGTATGTGTGTGCTCCCAAGCAGCAAACACTGGCTTTTCCCGGGCTAATAAGAGAAGAGCCCGTTTGCACTGCATGAGGAGAGACCAGTCAGAATACTTCGGTTTGAATTTTACCTCTTGTTATTGTTATTACTGCTGTATTATTGCATGTGCATTAAATGTAGGTATGACCAGTTGGATTACTTATAATATTAGGCACTTACAGTAGCATTCATTCTATTATACATTAGGTTGGTTTCTCACCCCAATACTCTTTGATGCTTTAGATCCTGGCAGGGCAGGAGAGGCAGGGAAGCCTGGAAAAATGTAAACAGAGAGGTTTACTCAGAAGTAAATCCACAAGTGCCCTCCTTTGCAGATTTACTTCTGAGTAATCCTCTCTGTTTACATTTTTTCCAGGCTTCCTTCCAGCCGAAAGAAGGAGCGAGTTTAGGGCTTGCCTTGCCATAATACTTATTGGCAAGGGAGGCGGGAGGGTGGTGAGAGAGAAGGAGGGTGCCCCCTTACGACCTAATAACGACACCTAAAAAAATCCTGGCCCCGAAGTTCGAAAAAGAAAGTCCACTTCCTGGTTGGCGTTCCAGGTGCGGAAATACTCGAAGCATTTCTTACGTAGCATTTTCATAACTTTTTCTCATGCCTAGAGCTTCTTAAAGTAGATGAATGTAGAGTCATTTTCATAAACTTTTTTCTCTCATGCCTAGAGAAGTTGTAGCACAAAAATTTCTTGTTGTTAATTTCTTTATTAAGGGTTTTTCTAAAGTTAAAAGTAGATGAATGTAGAGGGGAGAGATTGCAATCTCTCTTAATTACAACCTTCATGTCTTCTCCCTTAAAACTAGTGACTCAAAAATGTGAGACTGAAGTTGTAGCACAAAAATTTCTTGTTCCTCCAGATTACAGATTTTTTTCCCTATCATACCATATCACTAGAAGGGAGGCTAGGTGGTACTGATGAAAACTATCCAGTGAAAGGTTTCTCAGCCTTCCCCCACCCTATATAAGGCACCGCTCATCATGTCTTCCTATTGCTTTCTGAATCTCTGAATCAGAGATGCTTTTGAAATTGTCTTGATGACAAATTAAACTGGATTTTGACATTCTAAAATATTTGGTCTGGTTTCTAAGGTAAAACCAAAGCAATATTTATTGTTCTTAGAGCAGTCAAAGACCAGAAATGGCTACTAGTCATAATGGCTATATCTACTTTCAGAAATGGAAGCAGTTCTAACTACAAATTGCTAGAAAAATATCAGAGGGGAGCTAAGAAAGGTAGTGCTATTGCTCTTTGGCCATTCTCTTGGCTTCATATAGGCATCTGGTTGGTCACTACAGGAAATATTTGAAATTCACTCCTGTTTTTCGATGTTCCCTTTTAATCTTCTCTGGCCATTGTTAATTTTAAAATAACATTTTACAAGTTGGAATTGACACATTTCATCTTTTTGAGTTTATTTGTGTCTTTCCTTGCTCTGAATTGTCAATGTGTGTGTGTGCATACACAAACATATGTATAATCATGTATGTGTGTGTATAGAAACACACACATACATGATTATATATGTATGTATGTATGTATGTATGTTTGTGTTACTATCCATGTATTTCCACTATAGTTATATGTAGATCTTTCAATTGTTAAGTTTTCTTCTTTCTAGAGCTTCTTTTATTTACTGAAGACTGTGCTGTAGGGTTCATAAACCCCAAAGTTTACGAGTTATTGCAGGACAGCTAGTTCAACCCTGGAATCAGTGTGGGAGATGGGCTATAAATAAATTTCAATAAACATGTAAGATGAGAAGGAAGAGAAGGATAGGGCAGATGTAGAGGTGGAGAAAGGCTTGATATTATTTGCTGGTAATAGTTTATCTGGTTTAAGAGTATATATCAGTGCAATAGCATGTCATGCTTTTATCTCAGCTACATTCATTACCATTCTTCTGGTTTAATTAGTGCGGGTATTGTCCTTTCAAGCCTCTAATGGTTCAGGATTATATTACCTAATGGGATATTCCCATTTATATGAATCTGTCTAGGACTTAAGATTCACCTTGGATGTCTAGCTCTTGCATTGTAAAATACAGTTGATGGGTTCCAGGGACAACATTTCCTCAACATTGGCACCACAGTTATCTAATAACCTTCTTTGGGAGAGTTGATTGGCTTCCTTTTCCCCCTGTCTCCAGATAAAGTTTATTCAAATTGTATAATCTTTTCTTTTCCTTTAATCGATTTTTTGCAGCTTTTATATTATTTTCTCTCTTTTTTTGGTAGTTTTCCTGAATTTTTAATAAATCATTTTCTATTTTTGCTTGTTTCAGCATCTCTGCTACATTTTAAGAATACCAGAAATTTTTTTAAAGATTGAAAATTTTAAATATATTTTAAAATATATTAGTTGAGACGAGACAATAATAAAGCTTGAGGAATTCCATTATCTAATTCTTGGATTTTATTGCTAACATATTTTGGAAAAATAAGAAAAAAGGGAGAAAAGAAATATAGCCAATCCTGTGCCTAAGAAGATCTTGAGTCCTAAGTCTTTCTCAAGATCGATATCTTGGTTGGACTTTAACGGGACACATTCCATAGAGTTATGATGTGCACACAATCCTCTTCTCAGCAACAGAGAGGTCTATGCTAGGAAACAGGCAAACTAATATTGAAACTCGTTACAGTTTTATATCTACTTTTCTTCAAGACCATCCCAAGATGATCTCATGTATTTTCATATTCTATATATTAAACATTTGGAAAACACGATGTTTGTTTGCACATGCTCTGCAAATATGATATTAAATGGATATAGCACTCAGTTTTGTTCCTTAGCCTAATTCTATGTCCTATCTGTTGATCTTTCTTTCTGTATCAAAATCACAATGATAGATATATCATGTATTGTCTCAGATTCCCACTCTATATTTTCAGTCATATTCTTCCTGGTTCAACAACAAACTTTAGGTATGTATTTAGGTGATGAGTTATGAGGTCCAAAGTTTTTATCCACTCTGTAAACTCCATTTCAAATGTTTAGCCCAAGCCAAGGAAAGCATTAGCAAGCATATTCTTCCAAGTTTCACTAGGGACCTTTGTGACTCCATATTCTCACATCCCCAACAAATACCTAATGTTTGGTAACTCTCATCAAGCACTAGGACTAGTACAGTGTAATAAACATATAAACAGACATACATTTCAAATTATAGCATAGATTTTTTGTCAGCAGAACCCCCGTACAGCAAAACATAGCTATTCCATGAAGTCCACCTCAGGGGACATCAATTTGCATACAGAGAAGAAATTTAAAAGACAATGGGAGGTGAATTAGAGAACAGTAGGCTGCCTCTTGGAAGAGTTACTTGCAATCATTGCTTTACAAAACTAGATGTTGGAAGCCGAAAGATTATTCTGGAATCCAGGAAAATAGTTATGGTTGAATGTGCTTTTATTTTTTAGGTTTAAATGGGTATGGTTTTAAACTTCAGTATAAAGTATTTCAGAAGCTTTCATAAGTCAGTCCTTTACTTTATATAGTTTCTAGGGTTGGTTGATCCATAAAAATTGGTTCTAAACTACAAATGGGGGGGGGGGATTTTTATTAGTAATAGAAATACTTACCAAAAAGATTTCAAAAAATTCTTAATTGAAACGTAATTAATAACGAAATTCGTTATTAGTTCTTATTCCAGCGCATGCGCACAGCAGGAAAACAGGACTGACATCACAGGCAAACCAAGGGGGAAACATTTGCCTTCACTTCTAGAGTGCAATTGACTGGAGCTGAAGATTTATAACATATAGAAATGGTACCACCAACTTTCTACATATTGATGAAAGTACAGAGAGTGTAAATAAATATACTAACAATATGATAGAAGCAAGCTATATCAACAAATAATCAATTAATGCAAATGAAATGCACAGAGATACAGTATGAGCTTCTTCTAACACAGTGGTTCTCAACCTGGGGTCCCCAGATGGTTTTGGCCTACAACTCCCAGAAATCCTAACAGCTGGTAAACTGGCTGGGATTTCTGGGAGTTGTAGGCCAAAACTGGAATAAACCACACTGAATTCTAGATGGGACTCCAAATAGGAGGGAGGGAGGGGGGTGTTCTTGGAAGCAGCAAAAAGGAGGAGGAGGAGGCTGGTGCAATCACAATGTATCGAGGAGCGCAGATGTGAGGGGAAAGCAAGTCTACAGGGGTGGTTTCCGCAAGGGTAGTAGTCTATCCAATCATAATATCAGGTAATCTTTGCAGGAATAGGGGTCAGTTACCTGTAATCCACAATTACATGTGTTGTAATCCACTTGGGAGTGACCTCAATAGCCGCGCTGAGGGAAAATGCAGAAGAAGCCCAGGCTGCAGCGCTTGCTGGGGGAGAGAATGCCATCAGGCCAGCTGAGCCACCGGATCAACAAGGGTGGTTCCCGCAAAGGAAGTAGACAAGCAGAGCGTTCCACAATCGGCTTGGGGTGATGCATTAACTGTTATCTTTGAAGGCATCACCCCAAGCCGATTGTGGAACGCTTTGCTTGTCTACTTCTTTTGCAGGAACCACCCTTCCGGGTTGAGCCACGTGGTTCAAAAAAACTATGAAATTAATTTGCATACGAAATTAAACCGATTTCAAATAAATTTGAACCGCACATATCCAAGCCTAATAGTTTCTGTCATGAGACAACTTAAATAACAAAATCTGGGTTGAAAATGTTCCACTTTATTATATGGATTTCTGGGCATACAGCTCAGGAATGCAGCTCAGTTTTGGATTCAGAAGGGGTTTTATTATTTTAGAACTAGATGTAACTAGGAAGCAATGGTGGACCTCCTTTCTTAGAAGCTTTAATGGGGACTAAGAACAAAAATGTGTTAAGAAGGAGATGCTGGTGATCCAGGATGCATCTACACTGTAGAAATAATGTGGTTTGAAAGCAATTTTACTGTCACGGTTCAATGCAATAGCATCATGAGAGTTGTAGTTTTACAAAGACATTAGCCACCCCTGCCAAAAGAGTACTAGTGCCTCAACAAGCTGCAACTGCCATGATTTTGTAGCATTGAGCCATTACATTTAACATGTTGTAAAATTATATAATTTTTACAGAGTAGCTGCAGCTTCAGTATTGTGGATTCACTGAGTTTTAGCCGAAGCCTGCTAGATGCTATCCAAGGTGCTGAACACATATTAAAGGTCAGGTTCAGCATTTTAGCTCATTTGAACAGACTAAGCTTGAGAGGATTTAACTTTTGTTTGCCTTCCCTAATTCTTCTAATATTTGATAGCTTCAGTATACTCGGGAATTGAAGGCTTGTGTCTCTTTTGTAGTATGTCTATACTTTTTTGTGCATTCTCTTATTTCAAAGTGTTCAATGCCTTTGCATGTATGTAAAATCCAGTGAAATCAATGCCACCAGCTATTGCTGTGTAAATGTTTCATCTGGCAATTATGTTTTACCCTTTTTACTGAAAGCTGGGGAGAGGGTCTGAGCTTTATTAAGAATGGAAATTAAGTACTAGTTTCTCCAGTTTTATTGTTTCCAGCTGAAATTCCTACACTCACAACCATGGGATTTAGGAAGAAAGCTCAACTTGGTGCCAAAATGGGAAGTCCTATATCTGCAGGAGAGGGTTGGCTCCCTGTAAAATTGTGCCTTGTGAAGGAAATAGTAAACCATTCTTCCTGCTGAAGACAGTGCTACTAAAACTTTTACTCTCTTTTCCCACTGTGAAAAAAAGATAAGACATAACCGCTTAACACCTGTAACATAATATGTAGTTTAGATCTAAGATTTTCTCCCTGGTTGATGACTAAAATCATACAGTTGCTGATTGGTAGCTGAAAATCACTTTGCTAAAATCATTCATTCCGAGAGCTGTCTGCCTACTCCTGAGAGCCAGTAAGCAAAGTCCTGAACAATCCACTTAGAGACTGCAGACAGGATAACTTTCTCTTTGCTAAATGAGCAAAGAACAAGCTGAAATCCTTACCCTGCTATAATTTTAAATGTCCAGATTGAAACCCTAGGCTGTACCCTCAACAGATTCCAGATTGGCTGACTCAGAGGGTTAGATCTGCCAGGCTGTTAAGTTGCTATCAGGATGACTGTGTCAACTCATTTGGGAAAGCATCACAATCTGGAACAATCAGGAATGTATTTCTTATGACTATTTAATACTGTTCTCTTTTGGTTAAGGTAAGATTTTGCTGGGCTTGGATCCAGCACCGGGAATGTGGCGCAGCTGGCTAAGTGTCAGATGCATAAGATCTCTCTGACCAGTAGGTCATGAGTTTGAGGCCTGCCCGGGTCGAGGTGGGTGCTCGGCCTTTAAGTGTAGCCTGCTGTCGACCTTCGCAGCCTGAAAGACAGTTGCATATGTCAAGTAGGAGATAAAGGTAAGTAGAAGATTAAGTGGGGAGGCAAATTTTGACTGAATTATGAGGCCATTAAAGAACTCCAGGAACACTGAAGAATGCGGAAGGAACAACAAGGGACGCTGGGAATGCTGAGAGATGAGGAGTGTTTTAGCTCCTCCTGGTGGCCAGAGTTTGCCTCTGTTCATCTTTATGTTGTATGTGGAAAAACGGCAAGGATTGTCTGCTAAGTATGTGTACCTGTAATCCGCTCTGAGTCCCCTTCGGGGTGAGAAGAGCGGAATATAAATAAAGTAAATAAATAAATAAATCTGTTCACTATTTCCACCATGTCTTCCTGAAGCAAAAAAAATGCAGCTTTTTCCTAGGTGAGTTATTGAAGAAAATGAAAAAAAATCTCATTATAGTAACACATTTTCAATAAAAAGACTTTAGAAGCACTTTAGAAATGAAACACAGGTGCCCCTTAATTTTGTAATGAGTTTTGAAACTATTTTAATTGATAGCACAGCCCTACTATCTACATCCTAAGTACAAACCCCTTTAGTCTTCTCCTCAAAAAGAAAAAAAGTTAGACACTGAAGTTTCCAAAATGTGAGTGCACACATTTATTGGTTCATCAATGTTAAACATTGAGTCAATGCCAGCTTAGGGGATTCTGCAGAGACTTCAAATGTGGTACTGAAACATGCAAATGATGCCATTCAAAGGCAGCTAATCATGTCTAAACTGCTGCTATCTTGCATTGGGGAATACCTGATCTTAAACATTTACACTGTCTAAAACTGATTAGAGCTTTCATACTTAAAATGAGGAATTAAATGGCTAGAGTAAAGGCAAGACATTATTGATATTTGCATAATATTATTAGCAGGAGGGGGAAGATAGCTTGACAAACGGATCTACTTCAAAACAGACTAGGGACACTTGTGTGAATCATCAGGGAATTGGAGTATCTTTATGTTTTTATTTGAATCTTTCTTAAACTCTGATCTTTTTTTTGCAAGCTGCCAGTAAGGGTTCAGATCATCAGATGTTTGGAAAAGTCACAATATATTATTTTTAAATACCAGCAATCTTTTCTGATCACCAGCTTTTAAATGCTTCCTTTTTCATAGGTCGCCATGGCACTTCTGGTTAACATTTTACATTCTGATATGGTTTCATTCTGGCATTTAGCACACTCAAGAATTCTGCTCCTACCAAAGCAATACAAAAAGCTTTAGCCCAGTGGATTTTTTCAAAGTCTTGATATCGTTATACTATGAAGAGTATTATGGCAAATCATAGCATAACAAAAAGCATACTGTGATAGTTTCTCGGCATTACTTCACAAATGAAGATTCTTAGGAAGGACTCATCCCACACTTTTTACAAGCGCGTTGATGACTAAAAAAGGCCAATCTGAGATAGACAAGTCCAGTTACAGAAAGCAAAGCAGAAAGTCTGCTTGGGTGATGTTGTTTCCAAGTTGCGGTTCTTTCTGCGTTGTCATTTCTCTTCGAGACCCATTCGCCGTGTCTTCTCAAAAGAGGCCTCAGCATTGTGGATAGTGCGTCCCCATACCTCCTGATGTGAGGCCAGGGTGGACCATTGTTGGTGATCAATCTGGCCAAGCCTGAGATGTTGTTTCAAGGAGTCCTTATATCTCTTTTTGGGGGCACCTCTCTTGCGCTGACCTGTGGCGAGTTCACCATAGAGTAGTATCTTTGGGAGGCAGTGGTCCTCCATCCTAGAGATGTGCCCTGCCCTGTGCAGCTGTGTTCTCAATAGCATGGCCTCAACGCTGGTGATCCCTGCTTGCTCAAGGACAGCAACATTAGTCACATAGTCAGTCCAATGTATATTTATGGATTGGATAGTTTATGGATTTGATAAAAATGTAAATGTTGTGCCTTCTCTGTTAATTATGTGAACAGAACAATAATTGGTGCCTCATTTAAAATGAAGATCTTGTTTAAATTCAGCAAATACCCTCCAAATGTCACAATTTGACAGCAGCAGCCCAGATTAATTCTCTGTAATCCCACCTTTTCAGTTTCTTTTAAATATCCCAGTTTCTCTCTTCTCCCCACTTCTCCCCTCAATTACCATAAAACAAATGCCAATTGTAAAAGTGCTTTACATACAATTTACTCAGAGGAAAGGTAGTGATGGAATCTTGCCCCGCTCTTAAGCAGCTTCCAGCCAAAGCAAACTCTTGCAGACTCTCCAATTTATGTGTTCTATCTCATTAATAACTTTTACCATCTTGATTGTATTCTATTGTTATTTGTCCTGATTTTCTTCTATGAGATTATAGAGGTATGCAACTAACAAAATAACTGCTATTGTGCAGACTTTTCTTTGCTTTCCTTATTTGTGATGCTCTGTGCACATCAAAAGACCTCATCACACAGGGCTAAAATCTGTGACATGTGGGACATGGGGTGGTGGCTTCCCCATGCCCCCCAGCAAAGCGGAGCAACATCTGACATTTTCTGTGGCCATATGACAAGTTAGTAAGAGTCTGCTCCACCATCCATGTGTGCAGCTACACTGCTTAACTAATTTGTTTCGACACCACTTTAACTGCCATGGTTCTAAGCGGTTGAAAACTGGGAGTTGTAATTTTACAAAATATTTATCCTTCTCTGCCAGAGAGTGTTGGTGCCTCTCGAAACTACAACACCCATTGAGCCATGACAGTTTAAAGTGTGTCCAAATCCATTAATTCTACATTGTTCTACAGAATTCTACATTCTATACCTGGGGATAGTTTTTTTTTAACGGCTGCCTGCTTATTCCTCTTTCACTCCAAAATCTCATGGGCCTGGTTTGGATGGTAGTATTTTTACACTCCCTCTGTAGTTTCAAAGCAATTGTGGTGTTCCAGCCTAGTCAGCCCAGTGGTCAGAGTCAGGCACCAGGGGTCCCAACTGATCAGGATCAGATCCCAGCTGATCAAGATCAGATCCCAGCTGATCAGGGGCAGTTTGGAGATGATGAATGGCCAGATGGATATGGGTCTCCAAACGAGAGTTTTCAATGAGATGATGAATGGCTAGAGGGTTATAGGACTGCAGATGAATATACTGAGGATTCCATGGAAGAAGATTCTGCATCAGACTATGAAAGGCCCGGTGGCCTTGGTTCCCAAGAGAGAGTTTCTACTCCCTTCCCAGATGGGCATTCCGGAGAAGAGGAGTTTCCTGTTTCTCACTCTGATAGTGGTGCAGCTGGGCCTGCTAACGAGCCAGTGTTTGATAGAAGGCAAACATCTGAGATTCTAGGAAATCGTGGAATCTACGGAAGGGGGTGAGATGGGCCCATCGAGACTAGCTTCCTTATTAGTCTGTGCTCCCAGGCTTCTAGTCAGACCTGAAGCCACGTTCAGCTTAATCAAGTCTCATGTCCAAGTCTCCAAGTTCACCCTGACCAGCAGAGCGGTTCGGATCCGCCGTTGCGGTTTGCCTCAAGTACCACGTTTGACCACCGGAGCGGTTGCCTTGCTTTGGAACTTTCCTTTCCTTTGGATTTAAGCTGCTTGGGCTTACAGCTACAGGACTCAATTGGACTATATTTGGATTGCTTTTTTCTTACTTCTTTGGACTATTCTTAACCTTATTCTAAATAAAAGAACATTTATTGCATCTGCCTGTGTGTGTGTGATCTTGGGGGGGGGGGGGCTGTCCGAGCTCTGAGGTGCAACAGCAATTTGGAAAGTCACCAGAGGAAGGGGTTAGTTCTTCCTTGCCCCAAGACTCAAATACAGAGTAGCCTCTTCCCAGCTGTTTTTCTGAAATTGTCCTATAGTGATCCAGGCCTAGAGGATAACTTATGATTTATAGATTAATTTTGATGCCCCCTTCTAGGGCCATTATAAGGGTGGCAGATGTATACAGTCAGTAGAAACTTTGAGTCCCATAGAGGAATGCTGTGATTACAGTGTAATGTATCATTTAAGTTACACTTACACATTACAATCTGACAGCAGTCCAGTTATCTTCCCAAGAAACTATAGGCTAGAATTGCACTGAATTAATAATAAGTATAACTGGGAGATAAGGCAGTAGTACATGCTTACTCAGCTGGAAGAAACTGCACTAAACTGTGAAAATCACTCCAGGGTAATCATATGTACATAGGAAGGCACCTATAAATTTTATTCAAGTTGAACACACATGTAATCAGTCTTTTGGGACTGTCTGAGAGAGTTAAATAATCATTAATTTCTGGACAATTTTAAATATAAGAATACTACATAATTGAGGTGCAGGCACAGATGGAAAATCTTAATGCAAATATAACTAGACATTTAATATGAAACGCATGGTAGCTATGTTTACTTTCATTATTTGTAAAATATAGCAGTAATAATATATTTCCCAGTTTTCAAACAATCAGCATTCTTACCTTATGAAACTACTTGGCCTTCACCTTTTCAAGGCAGGTATATTTTATTACCTCTTCAGCTCCTCCACAGTATCATTGCTCAACTGCTCATATACATTGACATTTACAGCCTTACCTAAAATTATGACACATTTCAAAGAATGATGAATTTAGCACTCACATTCTCAATTGTAATCTACAATAACATTTAGTTCACCAAAGTGATAATAATTTGTAGCAGACAAATAATTTTTTTTGTCTTCCTTTAGGTGCCAATGTTAGCCTATCTCCAAGCTCATGCTCTTGCTATTCTGTTACTTGGAATTGCCTGCACGGTCCTCCAACTTCATAGAATTTTCCTGTGTTATATCAAGCTTTGTAATTGTGATGTCTTCCAAAATCTGGGTTACACAGATAGAGAAGAGGAAGCAAGAAGGCACCTTTGGCTATCTTGTGTTGTAGTTTGTTTTCTTTTGTTCTAGTAGTAAGCACTCATTGTTATTGAATATTTGCTCTAGTAATGAAGAAGTAAAATAAGGTCTTCTTCACTGTAATACATACAACCGGGGTTAGCAATTGTTCACAATCAAAAGGAGCACTTTCACCAGCTGGCATCCAGTTAGAATCAGACCAGAATTCAGCAGGATGGTAGTTGGTTGGTGGAGTGAAACCATGCTGGCTGTGAAGTGACTTTGAGCTTGTCTGTGTGTGCAAAAAAAGGATGATATTCAGCTCTTAGCTGTGTTGATTCTGATACATGATGTATGACTCCTTTAGCAGTGAAAGCACTTCTTTTAAGTTTTCTAAAACTTATTTCTTCTTCTGTAGTTTCTAGGAAAATGGTGTGTTGCTGTGTTTTGCTATGTGTGTACAATTTAGATATGTTGCTAGGTAGCAAGTATCACCATTTCTTTTTTAAAATATCCATTGCTACTTGCTAAGCTGTATGTTATGTGACAGTAACGTTCATTTATTTTTGTTCTGGATAGCAGTGGAGTGGGTGAGGGAGACAATGGCATATCACTTCCTCTGAGCAAAACCAACAGCCCCAACTGAACCTAAATAGAAAGGAAGTGTCAGAGATCCCTTTTTTCCTTCTGTCACTTCCCAGTGCAAAATAAAATTGCAAGGAGGGGGAGAAGGGAGAAAAACCACTACTGATTCAGATTTGAGGTGGATAGCAACACAGTTTCATGCATGGCACTAAATGGGTTAAATCTGGGTCAGCTCCGGTCTTAAATAAACTGAATTGCAGCTGGGTAATTTCTGGTGGTAGGTTTTTGTCAAAAAGAATCATTAATAGCTATAGCAGGCTATGTATAGTCTTCCTAGTCAAAGTAAGAGCAAAGAGTCTGCAAAATAATTCAGTTGAGGATATTTTTCTGCTATGGCCTCTGGAATTAATTTGCAGAGCCATGCTGCTAACAACTTATGTTTGAGGAAGATGTTGAAGAGCTCAGATTGCAAAAGATTAAGAGCAGTTTATCTGCTGAATTTTATATTTTAAATAATGAGAAGTTAACAGATAAATTTCACGCAGGAGTGATATACCCATTGGAACCCCCACATATATCATGGATATGCATATTGTCATGCTACTTTGATCTGCAAGCTGGCACAGTTGGCACAGGGAAGCCTTTTTCACTGAGGGGAGACCAGCCTGGTTGGAAATAGTACCGCCAGAACTATTTCCAAGGGGGCGGGGCTGCTTTAGTGAGCAGCTTGCCCCTCCTAGCTCACTTTGAGATTTTACTTGACTCGCCCATTATAATATATATAATATATTGGTCGCCTATTAAATAGGTGCTAGGCTGCTGTGTCGGACTGGAGGAGAGCTAGCAAATTGAAATTGAATCCAGACAAGACAGAGGTCCTCCTGGTCAGTCGAAAGGCCGAACAGGGCAAAGAGTTACAGCCTATGTTGGATGGGGTCACACTCCCCCTGAAGACAAAGGTTCGTAGTCTGGGAATGATCCTGGACTCATTGCTGAGCCTGGAACCCCAGGTCTCGGCGGTGGCCAGGAGAGCTTTTGCACAGTTAAAACTTGTGCGCCAGCTGCGCCCGTACCTTGGGAAGTCTGATCTAGCCAAGGTGGTCCATGCTCTGGTTACATCCCAAATAGATTACTGCAACACACTCTACGTAGGGCTGCCTTTGAAGACTGTTTGGAAACTTCAACTAGTCCAGCGGTCAGAAGCCAGGTTACTAACTGGAGTGACATACAGGGAGCATACCACTCCTCTGTTGTGCCAGCTCCACTGGCTGCCTATCCAATACTGAGCACAATTCAAAGTGCTGGTTTTGACCTTTAAAGCCCTATACGGTTCTGGCCCAGCTTACTTGTCCGAACGTATCTCCCCTTATGTCCCACCTCGAAATTTATGATCTTCTGGGGAGGCCCTGCTTCGTCGCAAACACGGTTGGTGGGGACAAGGGACATGACCTTGTCAGTGTTGGCCCCTCGCCTATGGAACTCGCTACCCAGTTAAATAAGGTAAATTTCTTCCCTCCTTTCCTTTAGAAAAAAGTTAAAGACGTGGCTTTGGGACCCGGCGTTTGGTTGATGTGGGGCAGTAGATGGACAATTGAATAATGACAGGATTGTTGAGGCAGACTGTGGATTTGGTTTTGGACAGCCTATGAGTGTGAAATGGGATCATGTGGTTATTGATATTTGATTGTTTTAATCTGTTTTGTAGTATTTTATGATGTGTAGTTGTTCTGTCTTCTATTTATGCAGCATCGAATTGTTGCCTTTTTGTTAGCCGTCCTGAGCCCCCCTTCGGGGTAGAGAAGGGTGGGTTAGAAATAAATGAAGTAAATAAATAAATAAATATTAGGACTGAGTAGGAATTTTTCCCATGTTCCAGGGTTGTTGTTTTTTTGCCTACCCTATACTGTTTGCAAGGGCAAATTGGGATCTGGAGGCTATAAATAGGCCATCCCGCAGAAAGCAGCCATGTTTATGTAATAGATGTGAGGGTGAATAGAAATGGTCTTGAAACAGGTAGAGTTCTGACTCTGTAAAATCCTTTGGACTTGAGGCAGAATTATTCATATGTTTTCCTGAGCGGTCGCCCTGGAGACATTAAAGATGACTATATCCGGGGACTCAGGTGTTTTGCCCAGCATAGCTGATGGGTAGGTCATGGAGGGCCACTACCTCAACTTAAATACACACCAGGTTAATGCCCCTTTAGTTATATGTTGCAAGTAACAAAAACGTTAATTTAAGTAATGTTTTAAATAACAGTTGCCCATATTTCAATCTACACTGTTGTCTGGTCTCTTATCGTTGTGGTTGGATGAAAATAACTTGTACGGGGCATTGCATACAAATGACAGTTTATTACATACTTTTGATTGGGTGGAGCCAGAGATATTTGTCTTTCTTTATCTTGCTTTAACCTCCATCTCAAAAGAAAGCTAAAATGTACAGAGATGCTGTTAACGCTAACTTATCCCGATGGTGTGTCACTCCTGGGTTGCTATACCGAATTCAGTTTAAAATAAGATGACAAAGTCAGCCAAACGCTGTTGCAGTGTGGCATTACTCAAAGTCAAATCCCTTAGGAGATGACATTTCTATTACAGCTAAGCTTACTTTAAAAGCATGGAAGGTGTTTTTATTGCCCTTTCTGCAGCACCAGCAGCCGGCTGTTTCCAGGTATCAAAAGTGATGCTGTTAGGCAATGTTTTCTTCAGTTTATACATCTCAATGGATAACACCACATTGTTCCTGAAGTTAATTGGTTTGAAATCCATCAACTCTCTGCTTTTTCTTTGCTGGTCAATTTTAAGATCAATGCTAACATTTTTATTTTTACTACAAAAGTGTTTGTCTTAAACAGAGTGCTTAATTGAATCTCAATGGCAGGATAATGTTAAATGTATTTCCTCAATACAACCATCTGAATTTCTTACTGAGTTTAGGTATGACTCCATATACTGTTTATGGTTAGAATGACAACTAGTTTAAGAGTTTTTCAGTTTGGAAATGTGTTCCTTATTATAGATTGAACTACTGTAATGCTCTGTACATTGGCCTTCCTCTGTCGGTGATCCGGAAACTCAAGCTGGTGCAGAACGCCGCAGCCCGCCTCTTCACAAGGAGCGCGTTGAGCGTTCACATCACGCCCATTCTGCGCGAACTGCACTGGCTGCCGGTAGAATGCCGGATCACCTTCAAAGTGTTAGTTCTAACTTTTAAGGCCTTACATGGTCTGGGGCCAGTGTACCTGCGGGACCGTCTCATCCCGTATTACCCCACCAGATCGCTGCGTTCTGAGAAACAGAACCTCTTGGTCATCCCCTCACCCAAAATGTATCGCCTGACGGCAACCCGTCGACAGGCCTCCTCAATAGTAGCTCCAACACTTTGGAACTTGTTGCCTGCTGACGTTCACGCCATGCAGAACATCCTTTCCTTCCGGAAAGCATTGAAGACCCTGCTTTTTCAGCAAGTGTTTGGAGTAGGATGAGCTGCAGGTCCCATTATATGTTGCCTCATATGTCCATCTGTTTTACTCTGCATTACCTTGTTTAGCATATGGCTTCTGTGTTTTATTGTATTTTTAGATGTGTTTTAATCGTGTTTTAATATTGTTATACCTGACTGTTTATGAATATGCTGTGAGCCGCCCCGAGCCTCCAGGGAAGGGCGGCCAATCAAGTGTGAATAAATAAATAAATAATAAATAAATAAATATATAAATAAAATATTTAAATTAAATTAAAATATTTCTTTTCTTAAGAAAGATCTTTAAATATATATTTGGTTATATTCAATGTTCATTTATGTATTCTATTCCCTTTGGAACAGTGGTTCCCAACCTTTTTTTCAGCCATATCCCATCTAAGCATCTGTAAAATCTTGATTCCCCTCTTTTCATGACATATAATTCCTATTATTAAAAAAAAGTTAACTCCTATTCATGTAGTGTTTCTCAACCAGTGTGCCGTGGCCCACTAGTATGCTGTGACGGACCTCCTGCTGTGCCGCGAGAAAAGCTCTCTGCCCCCCTTCCTCTCCCCCCCTGCCGAACTCCTGCTGCTTGGGGGAGGAGGAGGGCCGGGTGGTGGCGAAGGAAAAAGAAAAAGGGGCCGGGGCGCTGCCTCCTTTGGCTGTTTCCCCAGCCAGCCTCCAATCCGCCATGACTCCTGCCATGACTCTTGCCCCTCGCTCGCTGAAGCTGCATGGAGGAGCCCCCCCACTGAAGCCCATCCACTGCTCATGCTCCTCCTCTGTGGGAGAGCTGAAGCTGGGGGGAGGGGGCGGGGCATGGCATGGCCTGGCTCCACCTCCTCCCCCTGGCTTCGGCACTCCCAGCAGCTGCTCCAGCCTTGAGGGGACAGTGCCAAGCCAACATTGTGTTGGCTCTGCCACCACTGGCTTGGCACTTCCCCCTCAAGGCTGGAGCAGCTGCTGGGAGAGCTGAAGCTGGGAAGAGGGGCTGGGGCATGGTGCGGCATGGCTCTGCCCCCTCCCCCGGCTTCGGCACTCCCACCAGCTGCTCCCAGCAGGCCCCCACCCCCAGCCGTTCTTTACTGTGTTAGAGTGTCATTTTGTGTCATTTTGGTTGGTGGTGTGCCCCCGGATTTTTTTAATGTTAAAAGTGTGCCGCGGCTCAAAAAAGGTTGGGAAACACTGATGTAGAGGAAGCCTAAAGGGCCGTTCACTTGACCTAAACAAGCTTCCAAAGAACATGGTATCTATGAAAGAAATGTTTATATATTTTATAGCTTGTAATGTTAACATAACACTGAGAGGAGTGGGGCTGTTTGGCATGAGGGTGGATTCCTTGTTCTGTGCTCATGCACTCTCTACTTCACTCTGTGCTCTCACCACTCCTCTCTATTAGTGGACTTTCCCCCTCTCCAATGTCAACAGCTGACTGCCCTGTACATTCTGATTTTAATTTTAAGGAAGTGTATGTCACAATATATGTTTACATAACAACAATAATAAATTTATTTGTGCCCCTCCACCATCTCCCTGAAGAGACTGGGGGTGGCTCACAAAGTATTTTGAAGTGTTGCATATACAATGAACAGTACATCAACCTAAAAACTAATAATAACATAAGATTGCAATCAGTCACACATATAAAATCCCATAATAAAATATTAAAATCCATAAAATGCAGTCCCAACTGCAGATAAACTAGTTTTTATCAGTTAACAAATCTAGTGCTGAGATGAAGCTAACTCTAAATCCTCAAGCTAACCCTTCAAATCTGCACAAGATCAAAGGCTTGTTTTGAAAGCCATGTTTTTAGACTGAAGCAAAATACTTGGAGAGAGGGCGTTAACCTAATCTCTCTGGGGAGGACATTCCAGAGCCTGGGGGGCACAACTGAAAAGGCATCTCTCATCCCCACCAACTGTATTTGTGACGGTGGTGGGACTGAGAGAAGGACCTTCCCAGTGGATCTCAGAGTCCATGTCAGCTCATAGAAGGAGATGTGGTATCGAAGAAAGATTGGACCTGAAGCGTATAAGGCTTTATATGCAATAACCTGCACTTTGAATTGAGCCCAGAAATGTGTCAGAAGCCAGTGGAGCTGCTTTAATAGGGGTGTGGTATGATCCTTATAATTAAATTCAGTTAGCAATCTGGCTGCCAACCTTTGCACTAACTGCAGTTTCCAAGCCATCTTCAAAGGCAGCCCCACGTAAAGTGCATTACAGTAGTCCATTCTGGATGTAACTAAGGCATGGATCATTGTGGCCAAGACAGGCTTACTGTGTATGAGGTCTCTAGCACTAGAAGGAATGCAAAATATTCACTGTTAATAACCCATTCTCGAATTGCCCATATAAAAAATCCAATTGCCTTCCTGTATGGTGTATGCCCCATGTTGGAAACTAGGGCTTTAGGATATTATCACTGTGTGTTTGCAGTGTTTGTGTGTGCGCATGTGTATTTAAATATTCTGTACAGCCATGTGAAAATGCTATTTATCATTCCTAAAGAGCTTAAGGAACTAGTTACCTGGTTTCAACTGAATTAAAGTGACAAGAAAGTTGTCTATTTGTCTCAGTTTGCCAGCAGCAAAAGGGAAAGATCTGAAATGCAATATATGAAGGGGAGTTAAGCAATCTTGAACAAAAATCACTAAATAAAGAAAGGTGTTGTCAGAATCTCTTAGGTTAACAGCCAGCTCCTGGGAAAAAACATTTTAAACTCCTTCATCAATGTTGCAAGTGCAACATCTCCACGTTGTTTTTGAAGGAAGAAAACAAAATAAATTATTAATATGACAGTAGTAGTTCTTCTAGCTGTTGTGGTCTTTGAAAAATCACTGGTCATCAATGAGGAATATCTGAGAGACAGGATAATCAATACATTCTAGAATATTCTTGACTCATATCTATTCTAAAACCTTTCTATCTTGGCTCTTTTTTAAGGAAAAGCCTATCAAATATGTATTGGTGATACCAATCAAATATGTATTGGTAAGTATGTTTGGAGTACTTCTAATGGTTTTCTATCAAGGGCATAAATAACGCTTGTCAAGAGGGTCAATGCCATCATTTCTATCAACTTTTAACTTCTAAGTTAAGACAGCAGTGTTTTGTTTTGTTTTTTTTAAAAAGTATTAATATCAAAACAGAAGAACATTGTGTTCTGCTTTGATTCAACCAGTCCATTCCGTATTGACAGGGCTGGGCTCTCAGGGCACAGATAAATATCTAATATTGTTTAATTAATTTGACCATAGCTTTTTATGCTTTTAATTTTCCATTTCTTGTGATCCTGAAAATAGAATTCATTTCTCAAAGCTCTTCAGTGGGAGCTCTAAGAAGTCTCTATCCTTTTTCCTTTACTCCTCCAAAACATTTGTAGACTACAACCAGCTTTTCTTCTCAACCCTTTTTCCGAATTTGGAATTGTTCTTTCCACAGTTTCATTAAAACAAAAAGTAGTCATATTTAAAGCACGGAAATGAGAGCCAGAGGTTTGAATGTTGGGGTTTCATACTGGGAAATCAGGGTTTAAATCCCAGCTTGGCCATGGAAACCTACTGGTTGTCTTTGGGCAAGCTAGTCTCTCAGCCTGAAAGGAGGACAAATACAAACCCCCCATTGAATATTTTCCCAGGAAACCCCATATGGAGACACTTACTTACTTACTTACTTACTTACAGTATTTATATTCTGCCCTTCTCACCCTGCAGGGCGGATTACAATGCACATATACATGGTAAACATTCAATGCCATAGACATACAACATATATAGACAGACACAGAGCCAATTTATTCCGGCCACAGGGGGAGCTGTCACTTCACTGTCCACTTGTGACACTGAGTCCTTGATGGAGTACTTCCTCATTCTTACACACAGTGCTGGAAGGTTTTATGATATTGCAAATTAGTTAAATTAGCCTCCTGGCATAAAGCGATACCTTAATTTCCTACTTGACAGATGCAACTGCCTTTTGGGCTGCATAGGTCAACAGCAACTAGACTATTAATGGTTGGGAGCTTACTCCAACCCAAGCAGGCTTCAAACTCATGACCTCTCGGTCAATGGTAATTTATTGCAGCTGGCTACTAACAAGCTGTGCCACAGCCCGGTCCTTACAGTCACCATGAAATCAGAAATGGCCTAAGGGCACACAAACACCAAAAGCTTGGAAGCAGTGTGTTAGAATTATCATTGCTTATGATATGTATTTGTGTGTGTCTCTCTCTGTGTAATGCAATCAAGATGATGTTCTAATTTCAGAAATAGTAATGCAGTTTTTCTAAAATGATTTTTTGATTCCTTTTCATGGATGTTGCGCCATTTTCTGTATTTTGAACATGAAACAAGTTACTCTTTAAACACAACAAAGACCATGTTACTTGGGGGTGGGGTGGGGTGGGGAGGTGTTTAAAGCTCATGTGAGGTCCAATCTAAAATTGAGAGATGTGGAGTTTCTCCACTAACTCAAGGAACTTTTGTTTGAGTAGGCCCCATCTGCTCTGTCCCTTCCTCAAAACATTTGCTGACCTGATTGTATAAGGGAAACAACTATCAATGTCATCAACTACTCAGCAAGTCTTCCGCTGGGGATTTCAGGATAGACTTTGATTACCCAAAATACATAGGTACTTTAACAAGGTGGAGCTGGAGTTAGAATTGTTTTACTTAGCATTGAAAAACCAATTCATAAATAAGACATTTTCCTACAATGGTTACCCAACATTAATTATTTCTCAGAACAGAACTGAATTTATCTCAAATACCACCTGCCTCACCAGATTACAGCAGCAGTTTGTATTATCCCCCTGACAAATCAAATTGTTTGGGGAAAAGAAGCAATAATAGTGGAACTATAGCACCAGAGGCAATACAGCTGGAGTCCTCTCACAGGACACCGTTTCTCAAAGTCTAACTTCCAAAGGCTTTATGATTTCACCAACTTGCATCAGGAGTCAGGTGCACATTGAAAGATATATTTGTTATATTCCATGGTCAAAGCTAAAAGATACAGATTGGGTAATCCTTTTCCAAAACGCTTGGGACTAGAAGTGTCTTGGATCTCAGATTTTGGGGAATTTTGAAATATCCATGTTTGTATGCACATTAGGGGTGTGCAAAACTTCATTTGTAATTCATTTTTCGTATCTAATTAGTAGGATTTTTACATATGAAGAGATATTAAGAAACATGCAAAAACTTAATAATCAAAACACTCAACCAATACTTTTTGTTTCAATTCTGTAAATCTCAGAAGCCTCTCAAAGTCAGTTTCATTTTCAGCACAAGCAAGTGAGGCAAAGCCAAAAGGCTTCCATTCCTCTTTAAAGAAGCTGAGAGAGTTGGGAAGGAGACTAAGAGAACACAGAATTCTGGGAAATGTAGTTTGGGAAGTCAGTACCCCCTGTGGTAGAGAATTCAAAAGACCCTGCCTTAAACTAAATTTCCCAGAATTCTGCTCTCATCCCCGATGTCTGTCTATAGTGACAGCCAGAGTTCCAATAAATTATTGAATCCGCAAATAGGACAGAATGATGTAGTAAAAAAATCTTTGCTGAACTTCAATCCCCAAATTGAAGTTCTGTGGGTTATGTCGTTTTGTGTGCCTAGGAGAGAGCTGCCATGACTTTAAAAAAATTGTCAAAACTTTTGCAAATTCCCAAAAATCAGCAAATGTGTGAATGTTTCTAAAACTTGGGGGGAATGATCCTCTGTCAACTTGTGTCAATTAGAAAATTCAAGGAGATACCACTTGTAGGTTTTTTTTTAAAAAAATGTTGTTCATAAAAAGTTTTTACATCTCCAAAATCAGTGGATGAGTGAAATTTTCTGAAACTTTGGGGGGGGGGGGTTACAGTGGTAAATGTGTTTTACCATTGTAGCAAGTTTCATGCCAATAGCCCTAAGAATGAAGGAGAAAAGAGCCCCTGAAATTTCCCCATTGCCACATTACCTAACAAAAAAGTAACAAAAAGGTAGTTACTTCATTGTAGTTATGCATTTGCGGGGCCCCAAAATTGAGGAACTGCCCCACTACTTGTTTGCCTGCTCTCTATACTCTGCACCAAGAAACAAATTCTTAGGGCCTATTCTATGGTGCCTAAAATCGAACAAAGTTGCTGAAACGATCTACCTTTTACCCAATTTCAACTTTGCAAACATAAGGTTTCTCCAGGGGTTTCTGGTAGACACTGATTATCTAGATCTGGCTCAGTCTGGCTTTAGGCCGGGACATGGTACTGAAACAGCCTTGGTTGCCTTAGTGGATGATCTATGCTGGGAGCTCGACAGGGGGAGTGTGTTCCTGTTGATTCTGCTGGACCTCTCAGTGGCCTTCGATACCATAGATCATAGTATCCTTCTGAGATGCCTCGCAGAAATGGGACTTGGGGGTACTGCTTTGCGGTGGCTCCAGTCCTTTCTGGAGGGTCGATGTCAGAAGGTGTTATTGGGTGACACCTGTTTGTCTCCACAACTGTTGTCTTATGGAGTCCCTCAGGGTTCTGTACTGTCCCCAATGTTATTTAACATCTACACGACGCCATTGGGAGAGATCATTCAGAGTTTGGGAGTAAGGTGTTGCAGATGCTTTTTTAGGGCAGCTGATGTCCAAATCTGTCACTCCTTCCCAGGCATGTAGCCAGGGGGGGGGGCTAAGGGGGCTTCACCCCCCCCCCCAATTCTCAGGGTGGTCTGCGAAAAGGCCTTACTGGTACATTATTTAAACTGTTATGTTTATTCATATCATGATCTGATCACCATGCTCATTATATCCCACATTAATGGGGTTATTGGGATAACAATACAAAAGGTTTGCTAGAGTAGACCCTCCTCCACCCAGTCTCAGGCCCCTGAGCCAAACTCAGCCCCCCCCCCCGAAACAAAAATCCTGGCTACGGCCCTGCTCCTTCCCATCTGTCACTAAGGAGGCTGTCTAGAACCGGTGCTTGGCTGCTGTGTCGGACTGGATGAGGGCTAGCAAATTGAAATTGAATCCAGACAAGAGAGAGGTTCTCCTGGTCAGTCAAAAGGCTGTCGAAAGGTTCCAGCCTGTCTTGGATGGGGTTACACTCCCCCTGAAGACGCAGGTTTACAGCTTGGGAGTGATTCTGGATTCATCGCTGAGCCTGGTTTTGGCAGTGTCCAGAGGAGCTTTTGCACAACTAAGACTTGTGCGCCAGCTGTGCCCGTACCTTGGGAAGTCTGACTTGGCCATGGTAGTCCGCGCTCTTGTTACATCTCGGTTAGATTACTGCAATGCGCTCTACTTGGGGCTGCCTTTGAAGACGGTTTGGAAACTTCAACTAGTACAATGATCGGCAGCCAGGTTATTAATTGGGGCGACATACAGGGAGCATACCACCAAACTGTTATGCCAGCTCCACTGGCTGCCGATCAATCTCTGAGCCCAATTCAAAGTGCTGGTTTTGACCTTTAAAGCTCTAAACAATTGTGTCCCAGCTTACTTGTCCGAACGCATCTGTCCCTACGTCCCACCTCAAAATTTAAGATCATCCAGGGAGGCCCTGCTCTCGCTCCCGTCAACAGCTGAAATACGCCTTGGGAAACAGGGCTTTCCCAGCGGTGGCCCCCGCCTATGGAACATACCCCCAACAGACATAAGAGCGATCTCTTCTCTCCTAACTTTCCACAAGAGAGTAAAAGCTTGGCTCTGGGACTGGTCAATAGAGGTAGCAGCACCCTAAAGGGATAAATCTGGATTGATGTTAAGATGGATGAGGTTGGTTCATGTTTTTAACTGATGACTGTACTTGATTTTAATTATGATGTCTTATTATGTTGTCTATTTGTTATGATTTTATTATAACTGTTGAAATAGCCTCTTGATGGGGCTCAATGTAAGCCGCCCTCAGTCTCCCTTCAGGGGTTGAGAAGGACGGGATAAAATGCAGTAAATAAATAAATGCATATTTACCCTGGCAGCAAATAAAAACAGGGCAAGACAGATTAAGAACATCATAGTCAAGTGTGTCAGGGATGCTTTTATCTAGCCTGATGAGGTTGATTATCCCTAAGGGGTTCTTGTTTAAGTTTTTAACATGACTGATCTTTTATAATGCCTTCTTACTGGCGAATGTGCAGTTCCTAGCACATGTCACACCCGCATCGCAGCACTTCATCATGTATATTTTGCTCTCTTTTACCCTACTTGCAGCCTGATTTTAGCTGTTGGATTTTACAGTGTTTTGTATAGATGCTTGTTAGTTGTCTTAATTAATCTTTTATTAAGTTTTCAATAAAACAACAAGTAAACAAATAAATAAAATAAATAAAAGAAGGTGGAAGTGAGAGAGGGAGGAGGGTAAAGTGAGTGTTGCGTAAGGGGAGCAAGGAATTTGTGAATAGAGAAAGAAAAAGGGAAGAAAAAAACACAACAAAAGATACAGAAGATGCTATTAAAACACGACGATGGTCTTTCAAGCTTGCACGTCAGGTTTTCTTGTTCCAATTTTTCCTACTATTGATGTCAAGATGACCAGATGGTAATTGTTTGGGTCCTCTTATTTTCCCTTCTTGAAAGTAGGAAAGACATTTACCCTCCTCCAGTCTGCTGGGACTTCTCCTGTTTTCAAGAATTCTCAAAGATTATTGCCAGTGGTTTTGAAATGACTTCTAACTTAAAGCTCACAAGCAATGAATTCTATCTCACCAATCTTAGGATTCCAGAGGAAAGAGCTGTGGCAGTTAATGTGGTAGGAAATTGCCTTCCTGATATTCTTAATTTTAGCTCCCATCACTAGAATCTAACAGGATCAATGCTACAG